>CAXKVI010000002.1:21591077-22191077 GCA_964058755.1 Campiglossa producta | reverse complement strand
AGCGTCAGTTTAGAGTTGAACGAGTAAGAGTCAAAATATTTGATGGCGGCTTGGCTGGTCTGAAGGAGAGCTCAAGGTCAAAATGCCTTGAATAAAAACCTCTTTCAACTATATCGTCTGACTTCGAGCCGTGTGTGTATATGGAAGTGTCGCCATTAGTAGCGGGACAGCGATCTCTGGTGGGAATGCTTATTTTCTATAGGTTCTTGAAGTTTTTTTCTTATATTTTTATGTCTTTTAATTTTTAAACGATTATTTTAGTTTTTATTTTATTAATTTTTTTATTATTGTTTTAAGCAAAATTTTCAAAAAATATTAAAATTTTTATTTTTTTATTTTTATTTAAGATTTTTTCTTTAAACTTAACGCATGGGTTATATACCCAAAAATTTATTATTATAGCAAAATATTTTAAAATAAAAAAAAATCTCGACTTATCCCATTTTTTTACCAACCACCTGTTAATACACCGTCTATTTCCTGACAGAGTTAACTAACTGAGCTACATACATTGATCGGAGTAAAATACTTTTGTTGAGCTGTCCATAATAACGGTAAAACGAAAGCGCGTGCCTGACCGCCATTTTCCATTTGGTATAATAAATATTAATACCATTTCGAAGCGTTAACTCATGCTGTTTCAGCGACTCGGTTTACTTCTGTGTTTGTCATTTATTGTTTTTCCCTTTTTATTACCTATTTTGGGACGTTTAATTTGACGTCTGTGTGCGTCAATAATAATGTTACGCCTGCAGCTTTAGTTTTTTTTACTCATTATTCTTTATCACAGTTTTACAAGTAGCTTATTTTCTTCTCTTTGATACTAAAAACTGTTTTCTGTTTAATATGAAAAAGTGGCTAGTATTAATTTTTATTGCATGGTGATGTATTTAAAATCAGCAAAATTAAAGAAGTTATTTAATTGAATGATTTCAAGGGCAGTTTTTTATTATATTTTTCGCGTAATTTTTACTGTTTTTTGCGTAACTTTTTTTTTTGTGTTAAAGAACCCGACTTTCTAAACAAACTTGGAAAGTGTTCACCACGAAAATTGCAACTTTTAACAGGAAAAATTATTGCATAAGTTCGTTGACTTGCTTAGTGAGAAGATATCCTAATATAAACAGCGGTTCGCCAAAAAGTATGCAACATTTTTTTCACTTTTTCTTGATACAAGGAAATTTTTGTTCGCACTGTATCTTCGAAGATGCTAAAGCTTATGCAGAAATAAAGTAGCATTTAGTTGCGTTTAGCTTTCAAACTTGGAAAAAATGTTGCTTTTTGGGCAAACAAGCAAAATGCAGGCTCAGCATGAACAGCACATAATGTACCTCTTTGCGACATCTAACTTCAGTGCTTGTTGGGATCTTCCACGCAGTAGTCGATATGGCATACTTTTAGCGCGATGTCTTGGTTCGTATAGTCTGATGTATAGGCTTAAGCGCAGTTTTTTACCATATCGTCCCCTTTTTGCGTTTTTATCGTAAACGCCAAAACCCAAATTTTACAGGAGACCATTTTTTAAATTTTTTTTTATTTTTTATCATTTATGAATTGGTGGATACGATAAAAAAGATAGCCATTTTTTGACATAACTGTAAGGATTTCAGCTATAATTTTTTTCCAGATGATGCACTAAGGGATGATGAACAAATTTGCATCAAAAAGTAAATTTCGAAAAAATGGTGGTTACGATAAAAACGCAAAAAGGGGACGATATAATCTAAAGTTGTTACTATTTAGACTCACTTATCTATAGCATACTTTAAGGCATTTTCACTATAGCACTAAATTGCTAGCATTTTATCTTACTTCTTACTAATATATAAAAACGTAAGTTTGTGACTGACAGCAGATGTTTGTGGTTCTTTATTAACGTCTGAACCAATGCCCCGATCTTTACGAAATTTTGCATACAAATTCTTAAGAGTATAAAGTCTGCAACAGGCATCATGAAATTTCGATATATTTATCGATAACAGAGTTTCGGGTAAACTTTGGAATATTCACACAAAATTGGTATCAAACGAATTAGGAAGACCACAGCTTTCATTTGGACTTTGGTCTATTTCAATATATTTATCGATAACAAAAAGTGGTTTCGGGTAAACTTTGGAATATTCGCACAAAAATGGTATCAAACGAATGGGGAAGACCACAGCTTTCATTTGGACTTTGCTTCAATGCTAGCATCTATTTTGATAACGGCTGGACATAATAAAATTAAATTTGGAAGGTAGATTTTGTATCACATCGAGATGGCTATGCCTAAAAAATAAAGGCATTTGTAAAGGTTTTGGAGATATCGCTCAAAATTTGGACCAGCGAAACATTATTAAGTGTTCGTTCAATATGGGCATCAAATGAAAATGGTGTAGCTTTCAGTTCAATATGAGACCCCGTTCTCGAGATATTGATTAAAATGTCAACCAGGAGGGGACCCCGATGGTATTAGTGCGATATGAGTATCAAATGATAGCTGGTGATAAGAGATTTAACATGTTTTAGTATTTTTCCCATATAAGACCAAGGTTTCGAGATATTGATCAACACGTGGACCAGGAGTGGAGCTAGAAATCTGTTATGGAAAAAGGGGTATAAAATGTTGATGAGAATTTTAAAGTCATTTTAAGTAATTTTGGGAGTGGTATTGAGAAAGGGATAGGGATATGGATGACAATTAGAAAAACAATATGAATAGAGAACAGCATATGGAAGAATGACGTTGGGGTGGACGGGAAGAAGGTTGTGAAGCTGAAATGAGAAGGGCGAGTCACATTTTATAAATGAAAAAAGTTAATGTTTAGGCAGGACAAGTGAACAAAAATACTAGTCAGTTGGTCAGTAGTTCGTACAAATGGCATGACCACAGAAATCAAAAATCATTTTATGTTATCATTGACAATTGCAGAGTGGAGTTGGCAAAAATTTAAACAAATTATTAAAATACAAGTTTAGTTGTTAAGTTATGTAGTTAGTTTAATTTTAATATTTGCTTTTTTGCATGTCCTATAACATTGTTTGCGTAAACTATTTATTTATTACATTTTTATTATTCATAAACTTATTAATTTATTTACATCTTTTTTTTCTATATTTCCATTTGATTTTTGTGCGTATTAAATTTGTGCAACTATAATACTACATACAACAACAACTATAACTATTGCTTGCTTACACAAACAATAAATAAATTCATATACTGCTGTATGCTGTCTGCCTGTCTGCCACTTTCGTCTCGTACTACATCATATCGTATGGTATCGTATCATGTTATGTTATGTAACGTATGTACGAATATCGCTTTTGAAATAACATTTGTGCCGTAAATTGTATTGTTGTAAACATCATAATTTGCCATTTGCCTGTGCGTGGTCATGTTCGGCCAATTCGCATTGCAATAAAACGTATACATTATATTTGTTTGTTTGTTTGTATGTATTATGTGCATGACTATTATTTTGTGCTGTCGCTGTATGAATTTGGCTGCATCCTATGACTGCTTTTACCACATACGTCGTCCTGTTGTTCAATGGCGCCTTATCGCCCATTTTGATTTGATGTCGCCGCAACATGTGATACTCGTTCGTAATAATTCAATAATCTTAATCTGCTTGTTTGCTGTTGTGCTGTAGAATTTTGGAAAGCAAAATAAGGTTTGTTTTTATTATCATTTTGTTTTTTTTTTTGGAATTTGTTTTATATCATTAAGTTACGTTTTTTGCTTATGTTTTATTGCATTTTATTATCATTTCATTAACCTAATTAAGTTATTAAGTTGAATCGATTTTAGTGACTTTTTTATTATCTTTTATTCCTAAATATTCATGAATCACCCTGGTCAATCCATTTTAATTTTTTGATAAATTTTTTAAAGTGGGCGTGGCACCGCTTTTAAACTGAAAACGTTAAAACCATGAAATTTGGCACAAAGCATACTAATATCGTTGGGAGCATACCTGATGAAGTTGGATAAAATCGCCCTCCAACCACGCCCACTTTCGATATCGAATATTTCGAAAATCACCTAAATTGACATAATTCGCTAACGAAAATGAGCCCCTAGTCATTACACTGTACAACAGCCGGCTGTGTATGGGATCTAGCCAACGTTTTTGAAGAAATTCAGATATACTTAAAAAACTGCGTACCCCGTTTTTCGAAGTTAGCCTCTAAAAATTAGTTACGGGCTTTCGAAGTTCGAAATTAGACACTTTAAATGTTTCTTTTCCAATTTCTGCATTCAAAAAATTAGAAAAGGAAAACTGTGGGCATGGTCTGCTTGACTTCCTTGTTCGTTTGGTATCCACTTTTTGTTTTAAAAGTTGTCAAAGTCGTCAAAAATTAGATCTTCGAAAAAATTAAAGCCGTATGTTTAAAAAAAATTTCAACTGATTTCGAAAAACTTCATGCCCTTGTAAAAAAAACCAAAAAGTATACCAATCGAACAAGGAAGTCAATATTTTTCCTTTTTTAATCCATTGAATGCAGCATTTGGAAAAGCAAGACCAAACGGGTCTAATTTCGAACTTCGAAAGCCCATAACTAAATTTTGGAGGCTAACTTCGAAAAACAGGGTACGTAGTTTTTTATGTATGTATGTACTTGTCAATCTCTTCAAAAAAGTTGGTTACATCCCATACCTAGAAAAAAAAGTTGATTTTGCTGTTTAGTGTTATATATAATTTTTTTGGTGCTACACCCACTTTTAAGGGAGGCATTTTTAGAAAATTCGACTTTTAAACTGATAACGTTAGAACGATGAAATTTGGCACAAAGCACACTAGTATCGTTGGGGGTACAATACCTGATGAAATTGGACGAAATCGCTCTCCGACCACGCCCACTTTCGATATCGAAAATTTCGAAAAACACTGAAATTGACAGAATTCGGCAAAAGAAAAGGCTAAATAGATATAATTTTGTAGGATGAACCCTCTATTCTGATTTTTAACATATCTTTAAAAGTGATAACTAGATCTACTATCACTAAGAGGCTAAATTGCTCAATGTCAGAGAACCCGCGAAAATGCTGAGCAGACAATTCCTTCTGAACTGTCACAAGCCAGGACATCCAAACCATAATCTTTCTTTTGGACGCAGACCCGCACCCTAGAGACATAAGATGGTGTCATCTATGACGAGATCCGGCATCACATTACGTTAACCGTTTGATCTGCGGAACCATAAGCGTGCACTAACCGACATCCACACTGAGTCGGTAGATACCATTGCCAGCTTTCGGCCTTTGAACCCCGTTCGAAACAGTCATCCAACCGAAATAGCTGAAGAAGAACGCACCTTACTAAGGCAGGCTAGAGTCACTCGGTCCCAACTTCGGTTGGGATACTGCAATAGATTAAACTCTTACTTATCCAGACTAAATAACACTATATCTGACACATGTCCTGCAGGTAGTATGTCCCCCCTCCCCCATGATACTTTACATCTCTTTAACTGTTCAATTGAACCTACTCTTCTAACCCCTGTGTCTCTCTTGTCCAAACTGCACGTTTCCTTGGACTACCGTTAGAAGAGCTTGAAGATCTTCGGAATGCTCATACACTCTAGGCAGGGCGAAGCATTGTTAACACCACCATAACCGCCATAAATACTGTTTGATTCCTTAGCGCAGGCCAGGCATGGTTTTTATAAAGCCCAAAACTGTTCCGTTTTTTTGTTAACTCCGACTTAGAGTCACTCCTTAACTCTCTGCTCAATCGAAATATTCCGTCCTTAGGTTCTTAGGTACATGATGAAACCATAAAAAATTAAGTAAATTGGCTGCTAATATTAGTTTGTACGTATGTAACTATGTTCTTGGGTAAAGAGAAATTGAAATAATCTCGTAATCATATTGAACTAATATTGTTATCTAAGCTATTTACTCTCCCTCCACCACCATGCCAATTACCAATTTAATAATGTTTATATTTCTTCTCTTTTCTTTCTCCTTTTCCACTCAATAGACAACAATCGTTGCTATCGGACGAACAAGCCAAAGAAGTCGAACAAATACTCTCAGCTGCGCCCACTGTGGGCGTGGCCGTTGCAGCTGTTGTTGCTACAGCAACTTCACCAACTAGCATTAAAAATCTAATCGAAGAAACGCAACAAGCGAAAGAATCAGCGCCATCAACATCACAACAGGAAGCTAAAAGCGGGGATAAGGATACAACAACAACAACAACAAGCACAGTAGCCGTCAAAGTTGACGATGAACGTGTAATTTCAAGTGAAGGCGGAATTAATCCAATAACTGTCACAGTAGCAAAAAAAGCCGACGACGAAGGGAACGCGAAAAGTGTTGCTTATACGGTCGAAGCGCCAGAGGGTGAGGCTGATGATGACGTCGACGACGACGACGACGATGAGGATGAGGATGTTGATATTGTTGGCATTGGTGCAGCACCTGCACACATTTTGAATACGACCTTCACGAAAGCGGATAGGCAAGCAAGTCTTGCAACTAACAAGGCCAACAACCACAGCCAAAACAACAGCAACAAAAACAGTAGAAACAATTCACATGACGACGATGAACCTGAATGGTTGCGTGATGTGCTTGAAGCGCCCAATCGTAGTCTCGAGAATTTGTTAATTTCCCGCTGTTCGGCCGTAAACGACACTAACAGACGGCAATCGCAAACGGATGATAGTCAAGACATTGGTGCGGGTGGTGATAATCAACGTGAAAATAAACATTCCGATTTGGTGACTGCATCAAAAGTTGAAACGAGCTATGATGCAGCCAATAATTCTACACTTTTCATACAACAACAACAACAAGATCAATCAGTATCGCCCAGTAGGCAAGAGCCTGCTCAAGACCAACAATCACTTTTAAATCGCAAATTTATAGAACAAAACGATCAAAGTTATAGTCCAACAGCACTTGGACAACAACAAACGACTGGTGAATCTCTGCAGGAGTCAATTGTCTCAGTTGAGTCTACACAATCTGATGGTACGCTCAATCAGACTACAACCATCGATGATTCGATAATTTCAAGTCAACATAATTCCACTTATTCGTTAGCCGAAGGTGAATTGCATTCAATTAATACAAATACCACAACAACTAGTCTTGGTGTTGGCGAACTCGACGATTCACAATTTTACATACCCGAATATCCGCCAGTGAAAAGTAAGGAAGTTTATGTCGAATCGGGTGTGCATTACTTTGAAGATGGCAACTTTTGGATGGAAGTGCCTGGTGAGTATTCCAAGTGAAAACTCAAGTACAAACGAGGTCCTTTAGGGAATTGGGCATTAGGTTGTTCTGGGGCTCTAGAGTTTATGAAGCAGGGGCTGTCAGTATTCTGTATTACCTTTTGGGATGGATTTCTTCTAGAGTTTAATAGGTGAGCGTCGGATTGGAACGTTGAAAAGCTTTCTAACTAAGTTCCTCTCACAAAGATGATAATGTGCCACAATCTAAAAAATACGTGTGTGAATCTTCCACTGGGGTTAGGGGACCTTAAGGTATGCCTGTCGTAAGTGGCGATTCCCACGAACACGAATCAGTCGCTCCCACCCCAGCCGGGCTAGTACGAAAAAGGTGTCAGAATCGGACTCAAACAAATGTTTACCTCGGTCACAAACTACAACAACAGTTTAGCTAATAATCTGTCCTCGAAACCCCTTAATGCGCCGACCTCACCGGGCTCCAGGCTATCGTCCAGATCCCAGGGGAAGTCCTGCAATGCGTCCGTAGTAAGGCGAAGAGTGGAAAAAATTTCAATCCAGTCCCATTACCCAGGACAAGGTCTGTGAGCTCCCAGGATCCCTTTATCCTGGGTAGGACAGATTAATATGTACCACTTTTGCTAGTTTCAATACCTGTAAACTGGTGCATCGATGGATTGAGCTCAAGCTGCCAGATGATTGCAGGGTCTTGGAGGCAGAAGTCGCATCAATCAGGGAATGGAATTTTTAGGTTCAGAGCTTAACCATGGTGTGGTCGAAGGGGGTTCGGGAATGTCAGATATATTTCTACTTTAACAATAGGTGCGGAATCATATGAATATCTCGAGCAGCTGCAGCTCCGAACTCTTGACCCCGTGATACTTGTGAACCGGAACCACCTGATGACTGCTCTTGAAAAGATGGAACACGAGACAGCTGAGCAAACGCAGGGATGATGTTACCTCTTACAGATTAGCGCGGTTCTTCTACTCCAGGGTAGATTACAGGCAATTTTATTAGCTCAATGGGCTCACTAGGGCTCTTTTATGAATAGTAGTCCGCTATCTATGAGGGGTACTACCCCAATCATTATATGGGAATTGGTTTCCTAAAGTAACGTCAACATAATTTCATGTGGTCTCACAGCGTACGTGTGGCAGTCTCTCAAGCCTCCTTTATATTGGTTGGCTGGCACCTAACCTAACTTTAGCTAGTCTAGCTGGTCTTGAAGGACCACTTTGGGTCACTTTGGGAACACTTGGGGCCATTTTGGGTGCACTCTGCGACCACTTTGGGTGCACTCTGCGACCACTTTTGGATCAATTTGTGATCCCTTTAGGACCACTTGGGGTCACTTTGGACTATTTTGGCGTCACTTTGGACCACTTGTGGTCTCTTTGGGAACACTTGGTCACTGTGAACTATTTTGGGGTTACTTTGGACCACTTTGCGTGCACTCTGCGACCACTTTGGGGTCACTTCAGGACCCAGGAAAATATTATGTATGTAACTCTTTGTAAGGAGTAATTGGGAAGGTTAAGGATATGTTATTGGTCTAAGAGACAAGACGGCTCGGGATCACTATAGGTAAAAGGTCTACCCCGAGTCCTAAAATTAATTTCTAACTTCCGCTTTTATTGTACTGTAAGACACCGCATTCACTGTCATTTCCCTCTCATTTCATAGGTCTTCTTGACTTCGATGACGATGAACTCTCGTATCCACCAATACCAGTGAAAAAGAATACCAAAGTTCGCTTCAGCTCAGGGCCCATACAAGTATTTTCAACCTTTTCCGTAACGGACTATGATCGCCGCAATGAAGATGTTGATCCTGTCGCCGCTTCGGCCGAATATGAGCTGGAGAAGCGTGTCGAGAAGATGCACGTCTTTCCGGTGGAATTAATGAAAGGTCCAGAAGGTTTAGGTTTGAGTATTATTGGCATGGGTGTTGGTGCCGATGCTGGACTTGAAAAATTGGGTATATTTGTAAAAACCATAACAGATAATGGTGCAGCAGCACGTGACGGCCGTATACAGGTGAGTTGAAATTTTCAAGTTTTGACATTGTAGGCGCTGTACAGTATGCATTAAGCTCCCTACGTCGATCGTGGTAAGGACGAAAAATCTGATCTAAAACGCACTACTTCGATCGACGTTTAGGGAGCGCATTTGTATTGGCTTCAGTTAAAACTTTTAAATTTGCTCAGGTTAACGATCAAATCATCGAAGTGGATGGTAAAAGTTTAGTTGGTGTTACGCAAGCGTATGCCGCATCGGTACTACGCAATACATCTGGACTGGTGAAGTTTCAAATTGGACGTGAACGTGATCCCGAAAACTCAGAGGTAGCACAGTTAATACGTTTGAGTTTGCAAGCAGATCGCGAGAAAGAGGAGCGTTTAAAAAGGTGCGTAATTTTTTTTTTTAAATCACAAAAAAAGACAAATTTGGACTAAGTAATTTTTTTTTTGTTTTGCAGACAACAAGAAGAATATTTACGCCGCACGCTCGATTACTCGGAGGACTCCACTCAACCCGTTTCGGCTAATTCTAGTGTTTGTGAGGGTCCATCGAGTCCCGTACAAGTTGAACATCCAATGGAGGTCGAGGCTACACACTCACAGGAGGTAGAGTCTCTCAAGAGACTGCTACAGGAGGTATGTAAAATTTGTTTCCAATTTAATTGTGTCCTTTAATTAATGTTTAGAAGTGTTTTGACAAAGTGGTTTAATCTGTTTAAAACGTTTTGTATGTATCTTTGTGTGTTTTTCGGACTACGCTGCGGATTTTTGATAACTCAAAACCAAATGATGTACCAAAACTTTAAACAAATATTGCATTAATGCAGCATAAAGCGGTAATTGGTTTCGAAAGAAACATTTTACATAACTTTTAGCGAGGTCGTGTGCCTTGTTTCGTTTTTTTTGTATACCCTATTTAGTTACTTGCATTTTGTTGTGAATTGAAAAATAGTTTCAATACAAAAATTTTTAATATTTGTTTGTTTTTAAAATATTTTTTTTTTGTAGTTCTTTAATTTAATTTACTAAAAACGGTTTTGATATTTTTTTAATTTAAAAGTTTTGGCGTGTTTTAAATTAATCCAAGCTATGGTGCTTAGTATTTTTTTTTTTTATATTTTCTTACTACCTGACCCACCTGTGCTGCCGAAAATTCACCCTCCTCTTGCCCTTTCTCCCTAGTTCACATCGTATTTTTCGTTTTAACCGTTTCCCCTTCCTTCCTAAGCACTTTGTCGCCTTCTATGAAAAGTTAAAGACCCTTTTACCAATAAGGCAGGACATTAGGCCGTAAATACGGCTGGTTATGGAGCCATACCAACGTTTTTGAAGAGACTAAGACATAAATAAAAAAACGGCGTTCCCCATTTTTCGAAGTTTTCCTCCAAAATTTAGTTACAGGTTTTCGAAGTTTGAAGTTCGAAAGTGGGTTTCTAATTGTTTTGTTTAAAAAATTTAAAAAGTAAAAATGTGGGCGTGAACTGCTTGCCTCTTATGTTTGATTGGTGTCGTTTTCTATTTAAAAATATTCATATGTAAGAAGAGCTATAAAGGGCCAAAGTGAGATCTTCGAAAAAATTAAAAGCCGCATATTTTTAGTTATACGAGTATAACATTTCTTCATACACTTTCAAATAAAACAAGTAAGGAAGTCAAAACGGGATAGTAATAATATAGGCCCTAGGAGGATTTACCTACCAATTTATGCTATTTTAGCTATTTACCTACCGAATTATGTCAATTTATGTGACATTCGAAATTTTCCATATCGAAAGTTGGCGTGGTCGAAAAGCGATTTCGTCCAATTTCATCAGGTAAACTTCTTATAATGCCAGCTTGTGCCAAATTTCATAATTTCTACCGTAATCAGTTTAAAAGTTATGACCAGTCAAATTTTCAAAAATGCCTCTCTTTAAAGTGGGCGGTGCCAGGCCCTCTTTTAAAAATTGATCAAAAACTCATAATAGAATTACAAGGGGGTTCATCCTATCAAATTATATCATTTTAGCCATTTCTGTAACCGAATTATGTCAGTTAAAATGATTTTCGAAATTTTCGATATCGAAAGTGGGCGTGGTTGGAGGGCGAATTTATCCAATTTCGTCAGGTACACTCCCAACGTAACTAGTATGCTTTGTGCCAAATTTCATCGTTCTACCGTAATCAGTGCTCGTAACTTGCACTCGAATTTTCAAAAATTGATCCGACGTGGCACCGCCCATTTTAATTTTTTTTTTTTTAAATCATAAAATAATGACCATGGTTTTTCCCATAAAATTATATCATTTTAGCCATTTCAGCTACCGAGATATGCCAATTTATCTGATTTTCGAAATTTTCGATATCGAAAAAGGGGGGCGTGGTTATAATCTGATTTCGCCCATTTTTAATAGCAACATACCTTTTCCAGAAACTAATCTGTATACAAAATTTCATGCAAATATCTCAATTTTTACTCAAGGTATCGTGTACACGGGCAGACGGACGGAAAACTCCTCTTTTCAACCTAAGAACTTTCATATATGGAACTCTATATCTATCTCGATTGTTTTGTGCCGTCACGTAATACCGTTATTTGGAAAAAAGTTATAATACCCTTGTACTTGTACTAGTACGCTGGGTATAAAAAGTACACCAATAAAGCAAGAGTTTGAAGAAGGCCACGCCCACCTTTAACTTTTTTTAAATCTTTTTAACTAGACAATTAGAAAACCAAATCCTTCAAAGTTCCAATTTCGAACTTCGAAAGCCCATAACTAAATTTCGGATGCTAACTTCGAAAAATGGCGAACGCCATCTGTTTTCTTATGTCTTAATCTCTTCGAAAAAGTTGTATATTCCCATACCCAGAAAAAAAGTTGATTTTGTCGTATAGTGTTATTGTATTCTAACACCAGGCTTTGATATTATGCGACACATGCCTTTAGAAACTTGGGCTAAGACTAATTCTGTTTGCTGGGGAAATGTCATGTGCTCTTTTCCTTACTCCTGTGAGAATGGTTTTGATACTCCTTTCCACTCCTCCCTACCTCGTCATGACCCTTTTTCGATAGCCCTCAAATTTTGTGTCAGAATGGTATTGATGCCTTATATCTCCATACCATAACCAGGTCCCCCTTTTTTTAGAGATATTGAACCCTAAAATTTCAGTATAAATGGCAGCTGCAACGCCGCGATTTTGGCCGTTCAACTGCTCCAATTGGAGACACCGCGTGTTCTCAGATCAGCCTCCACTTGGTCTGCCATCGGAGTGGTGGCCTCCCTCTTTCTCTACTTCCACTGACGGGTGCCGATAAGAATACCTTCTGGGCCGGAGCGGCTTCGTTCTTTCGCACGACGTGTTCTAGCCGCGAAACCGCTGGGTTTTAATTCACTGAACTATGTCAACGTCTGCGAAAAGCTCATACAGCTCATCATTATATCTTCTTCTGTACTCGCCGTCTCCAACTTTAAGGGGTCCATAAATCTTTCGAAGAATCTCTCGAATATTCCGTACATCGTGTACTCCATACTAATTTCCCGGTACCTACCGCGAATACTTTTAGAGATTTTGATTTTCAGGTTCAGTGCCTCTCTGTGGGCTCACACAGCATACTTATGTCAATGAGGCCATGACTAGCTGTTGTTTATAATATCAAAAACACTCCCCGAAGGTTTTGGTGGAGTGATGTCGAAATTGATAGGCAAAGCTGAATCGACTGGTTGGGACAAAGAGAGGGCAACTTGTCTAAACATCCATCAAACAAGGGCATCATCCGAACTCATTAGTTTGGGTAAGGGAGACGTACGAATTATCACGTATAATAACTAGGCTATGCGAATGAAGTCAGTCTCATCTTAAGTAAATCTGAAAATAAAGTCATGATAAAACACACATTGCAAAGATATTAAGTACAGTTTTTTACAACGAGGCTTGTCACGTAACTTTTTATAAGTAGATCTTCCAACAAAGTATGGCTACAACAACAACAACAACGAGGCTGTAGATGTCACAATCAAAGGTTCGAAAGCGTGCTCGGCCTACTATACCGAAATTCGGGGGATCCCGAAAATTTCTTTAGAAAAAAGTTTTTCTAACCGTGGTCGCCCTTCGGCTGTGGATTGACAAACTCTCCGAGTGTATCTCTGCCATGAATGGATTCTAGCAAAAATTCAACGACAAAAACTGTAGGCCCCGCCAATCGCGTTTTTTTTTGGAATTGTTACCCCTTTTTCTGGTCATAAAAGTTATAAAAAGTTTTACTAAATTATACATTTAAGTTGATTTGATTTATGATTGTTGTTCAATGTTTGTTATTTTAGTCTTTGTTTCTTTTTTTTAATTGATTATTTTAGAGCGAAATGAGTTGCCTGTTGAAAGACGACATTATTGACACGTTGAAGTGTAAGGTGGGTGTCGCCTTTTATTTGATTTTATATTTTTAAGTTAAACTAGTTTAAAACTTTTCGTTTTCATTATTAACTGATTATCTTCAAAATCCTGGTCTTACTTAAATGCATGCTCAATTTTGTGTCCTTTCTTTTCTTAAATACAAATTTCTCATACAATTTTTCCTTTCCTTCAACTGCAGCTCGTCAAATTGGAAACAACCGGCAATGAAAATGAATTACTTAGCGAACGTTTACGCCAGAGTGAACGTGAATTAACCAACATTAAAAAAGAGGCTTCAAATCTACAAAATATGTTACAACAATCACAAGGCCAATATATGGCATTGGATAAGAAATACAATAAAGCTAAACGTTTGGTACGCGAATATCAACAACGTGAAGTGGATATGTGCCATCGTGAGGAATTCTATCAGCAATTGTTGCAAGAGAAGGATACCGAATATAATGCTTTGGTGAAGAAATTGAAAGATCGTGTTATCAATTTAGAACACGAACTTCAAGAGACACAACGTAAGGCTGGCTTTCCAGTTGGTTTACCCTACGATAGCGCAACGCTCAAATTGACACCACAAATGATGCGCAAAGCACCACCCAAGCCATTGTTCCAGAAGTTGGAAACAGAGTTATCTGATACAGAGATTTCTGATCTCTCACCAGATGGCGAGGGTGTGAAGACGGCGACAGTTGAACGTAAAGTACCAATTAAAGATGAATTGGATGCTGCCGTGCCGCAGCATGAACTTTTAGATAATTCTGTAACAAAAACCAAAATTGATTTAGGTAAGTCGTGAGTGCGTGATTGTAGGAGTTTGTTAAATTGTTACGCTCTTCCTATTATTATGCATATATAATCGTCTATAAAGTTTTGGCAATGCTTTGGCTCGTTACATTTCTAAAAGGTTACTTGTAGTTAGATAATTTTTATGGTGACGGTTATTGTATTATATTACTCCAGACAATTTTTTGTATTAAATTAAAACATTTAAATGTAGTTAAACATTTTTAATAACTATTTTTGAAAAAGCCATACACAAATCCATTAATAAAGTTTAGCTTAACAACTTCCCTGTCCAATGAGTCTCATGTGACTCATTTTTCTATACTTGATAATATGTTCATATTACTCAGTTAAGCAATACAAAAGAGTGAGCGCTTTGTATGGGGACAGGAAAGTTGTTAATTAGCTTAGTTTAAATTTTGTTTTGAGTTTTGACTCAGTACCCGTTTGAAATAATTTCAAATGCACATAAAAGTATCCTATTTCAACTGAACCACATATGTACCTGTGGTTCTTTAACTTCAATTTGGCCTATCTTAATGACTCATATAGCTAAGATAATCTTTTTATTGTAAAGCTAAAGCTTTTTTATTGGATAGGATTGGATCTTCTCACAGATTAATTTCTAAAACACTTAGCTAGTACGATTGGCTCCAAAGATTATTTCCTGTCTTAGTACTGCACAGATCCGGATAACGGTATAAAAAGGCAAAAGTACAGTTTCAAAATATTTCTGCATCTAATAAAGCTACTAAATTAAAATTAAGCTTCGTTTCTTTCCTGCTAATTGAGTGGCTCGGTGCCAGCCTTGCCTCAGCCTCAATTTAGTAATTTGCTAATAATTAGTGACAAAGTTAATAGGTAATTAAAAATTAAACAGCCTAAGGCCAGAAATGCCTAACCCTCACAATCTTTACTATGCGAAAAAAACAATATTTAAAGAATCTATTCTCTCTATTCTTTCTCTTTGGAGTATTTCTAAGTAGTATACCATAATAACTCCATATAAAAAATTTCGAGGGTTAGGCAAGGATGGCCTTGAACAAAACTAGCAGCGAATTCAGCAGCTTTGTGACATTTGATTGAGAGTGAGAGAGTGATTGCTGGAGATTTTTCGTCCAGCAGGAACAGCTGATCGGTGACATGGCAAAACAACAACAAAAAATGTAAATTCAAATTGTTAGCCAATCAGAAACGCAACCGCTGTTTTCTCTGCAAGTTTCTCCTGAACCCTGTTCGACGAAAAATTAGCAGAAATGAGATTTGGACAGCTTTTTACAAGACTCTCTTCTGCTGACAGTTCTTTGCTGGAGATTTCAAGAAACAAAGCTTTTGACAGAGTATACAGAACTTTAATCGTAAAGAGTATAATATAGAAAGTCAGCAGTCTATCACATAGCTTATGCCCGGTGATCTATAATCTTAGCAGAATTCGATGTGAAGCCCTCATTATAAAGTAGAAAACATTTTATACAACACTTTAATACTAAAAATGTTTAAAATTTGTCACGCACTTTTTCACCTATTGTGCACTTTGAAAAATATTCATATGCTTCTTCTAAATCTCATGTTTTTCGCCTTCAATCTTATCTGTAGCCAGTTCATCTATATTATCACAACTTGTACCCTCATCTCATAACGTACTCATATGCATATTTTTCAGAAAGATATAAATCACTTACAGCTCTCATCAAAAAAATAGCATCGGAATTAAAGTGGCATGGGTTGAAAATTATTTAATTAATTAAAAAAAAAAAAATTAATTGAAAAAAAAAAACAACTAAAAATAAAATATATAAAACAGTAAAATAAAATAAAACAAAAAATTAAATAAAAAAAATAAAGTAAACATTTTTTTTTTTTAATTAATTGAAAAAAAAAAAAATAATAATAAAATTAAAATAAAAAAAAAATAAAAAATAAAAACCAAAAAATTAAAAAAAAAGAGATAATAGAATTAAAATAAAAAAAATATGTTAATTATTCAAATAAATCAAAATACATATATTATATGAAAATAAAAAAAATTAAAAATTAAACAAGCATGAAAAAAGCTAAAATGAAAATCAAGGTATTCGACCGATTAAAATAACGTTTCGGTTTTGTTACGAATTTCCGTTACGATTTCGTTCTTCAACATTTTTATTTCGGTTACGGTTTCATTCTGGTTTCCGTTTCTAAATAAAATCACGAACACAAAAAAATTTTGCTACTAAAAAACTCAAGCATGTAGCTTCAA
Source organism: Campiglossa producta (assembly GCA_964058755.1). Lineage (NCBI taxonomy): Eukaryota > Metazoa > Arthropoda > Insecta > Diptera > Tephritidae > Campiglossa > Campiglossa producta. Next base: position 22,174,457 of record CAXKVI010000002.1, on the reverse strand, counting down.
ATTAGGTCTGGAATTTTTGTAACTTTTTACTGCGACCATTAGAAAAATATTAGAATGGAAACTAAATCAACTATATAAATCGGCAAAAACATTAATATGAGTGGTGCTTTCTGAGATAAGCCTAAATATTTCCTATTCAGAACTTGGTTTCTGTAACTTTTTAACGAAATATTTTACCTACCGTTAACTTCGATTTTGACAATTGAAAAAAAAAAAAAAAAAAATTTGTCAAAATTAACGATTTTTATGTAACAAACTTCGGTAAAAAAGTACAGCTGCAGATCTGTTAAATTTTTTTCAATGGCTTCATTCAACTATAGTCGAATTTTGTCTTTCAGAATTTTGATACTGAGATCAAATCGTGACTTTTGTTAACTTTGTTAGACAATCTTCTACGAAAATTTTTCAGGGTACCTACCTTTTTGTTAAAGAAAATACCCATGTGCCCACTAAAAGAAGTAAGACATTAAAAAAATTGGTTAACCGTTTGGAACCGGTTCCGGCTTTTGAAACGGTTTCGGTTTCGTTCTTTTTCAGATGAAAATAACGGTTAAGGTTTCGGTTTTGAAAAATTAATCGGGCTTAATCGGTTACGGTTTCGGTTTCAGTCCTTGATAAAAAAAAAAAAAATTAAAAAAAAATAATAAATAAATAAAAAAAAAAATAAAAAAAAAAAAAAATAAATAAAAAAATAAAAAATAAATAAATAAAAAAATAAAAAAAAAATAAAATAAAATAAAAAAAAATTTAAAAAAAAATATTAAATATTAATATGAATTATTAAAATTAAAGTATCAAAAGCAATAATGAAATTTGTTGAAAATAAAAATTTATTATTCCTTGGCCTCAAGCTTGCAATTACAATGAAGTAAAAAAAAAATGAAATGAAAAAAAAAAAAAAAAATAAATAAATAAAATAAAAAGGAAGAAAATAAATAAATAAATTTAAAAAAATTGAATTAAAAAAATTGAAATTAAAAAAAAAATTAAAAAAGTAATAATTGTTATGCTATTTTTTGACTCGCCACTGACTTTATAAGCACACTACTTTTAGGTGTAGTTCAATATTATCTCAAGTCACTAAATTTGTGATATATCAATTGATACAATTTTTGAAATGATTTTGGTATTCTGTAAGAAAAAGTCACAAGAAATTCACCAGTTGGTAAGAATGTCGACAACCACGTGTCGCAAGCGTGATCGGAGGCTCACGGACAGTAAAATTTTTTGTATAATTTAATTATTATTCTTTAACACTCGGGACAGATTAGTAGGAACCCGGAGAGTGTTTCTGTAACGTTTTTTTAGGGAAGTGGACCCGGGACCGCCCTATTCGAAACTATCGTATAAATGGCTGGATTTACTTGAAACTTGGTGTGTAACTAGCTATTTGCTCAGATTAATATATAGGATACATTTTTTCCGGAAAGTGGACCCAGGACTGACTTATTCTAAACTATTGTATAAATGGTTAGATTTACTTGAAATATGGGATGTAGGTAGTGCTAGGCTTAGGTTAAAGTATGGTATGATTTTTCTTCCGGGAAGTGGACCAGGGACCGATCTGTTCTAAACAATCGTAATTATGGCTCGATTTGCTTGAAACTTGGTGTGTAGGTAGCTATATGCTTAGATTAAAATCTAGGATAAATTTCTTCCGGAAAGTTGACCCAGTTGACCCTTATTCCAAACTATCGTATAAATGGTTGGATTTACTTGAAATTTGGTATGTACGTAGCATTATGCTTAGGTTAAAGTGTGGGATAATTTTTCTTCGAGGAAGTTTACCAGGGCCCGATATATTCTTAACAATCATATTTATGACTCGATGAGCTTGATATTTGGCGTGTAGCTGGCCCGGGTATTACTTCTTATCCTAAAAATCTTATTGTTTTTACTATACTTTAATTCGTTTGTAAGACTATAGAGTTGACACAGGTTACAGAATACCAAATTGTCTCAAAATTTAAATATGTATACCACGAAATGTCTCTATTTGTGACTAGAGCCCGCTTACAGAATTCACCTATACATTCATACCTTTTACTAAAAACCTATCTACATAAGTACATTAAAATCCGCATATATTCATTAACATATTCATAATCATCATGTCATTTGCAAATTCTTAGGTTTTTGTTCTAATTCTATTTGTTATTTTGTATATTTCTTTCTATCTTTTTTGTGCCTGTGTCCTGTTTGCTGCCATTTGCATATTATTATTGTTTGTGTTGTTGATGTGCTTTTGTCCAACAAAAAAAAAAAAAAAACAACAAAAAATTACACAACTACTACTGCCGCCTTCATTTTGCTGCTGCCTGACTGCCGCTCTACGAAAAAAAAAAAAACAAAAAATGCTTTTTTCCGCTGCCAACATTCACATTTTGCATTCACTTACAAAACCGCAACGTAAAATAAACAAAAACACAAAAAAAGCATCTCGTGGTGGTTTAGCTAATCGCCAGCTGCCTTCAACAGCAAACAACGGCAACAACAACACCGCAGCAGCAGCATCAACAACCACAACGGCCGCTGCTAGCAATAACAGCCAAATGGCAAATGCTGCCACAGTAACATCCGCCGTCAACAACACTAACAACAGCCATAGCAATAGCAGTAGCAGTAGCAATAATAATGGTATAAAAAGCTTGAACTTTGGCAAACGTACACTCAGCAACAGCAGCTCCGATTGCGCATTAGATGATAGCGAAGATGATGGCACCGCGACCACAGTGGCATACGTCCACGCAAGCGCAGCATCTGATAGTAATGGTCTCTCGAATGGTAGTAGCAATGGTAGTGGTAGCGTTATACACCGCAATTACTTGCAACAACAACAACATCCACATGCTACCAATGGTCATCATCACAGCAGTGTCACTGTTGCTGGTACAACGACGGCTATATTGCTGAATTCGACCGCCATAGCTGGTAGTGGTGCTGGTGTTTCTTCATCTGCACGTGAACAACAAATTAATCAACTATATGCTCAAGTACACAAGGATCATAATAAGAGTGCTGCAGCGGCAGCAGCAGCAGCTGCTGGTATTGGTCATTCGACTATACCAAATATATTTAAGACTACAATTGGTTCGCCGCCTGAAGTGGGTGGTGTTGGTGTCGGTGTCGGTGGCGGTAGTGGCGATTTTCATCGCACCAATATGACTACATTCGGTACTAGCAATCGTGATCTCAATAGTTCATACGATTCCATTTTAGGCTCAAATGATAAACTCTCCGAGAATGAACAATCATCGGAGAATTGGATGTATCCGAGTCGTCGTCGTGTCGGACCGACTGGTGCGATTATTAGTGGCAAAATGCCACCATCATCGTTTACCGAACAACTTAATCAGGCTTTGACGGAACGTGAGAGGTGAGTTTGGTGAATTATTTGTATTTTATTTTAAGTATATGCGTACAAAAATAAACGTAGATTATAGAAAGTAGGTCGTTTTGAAAAAGAGATCTGAAAAATAAAAGAAGAACGGTTACTTAGTTTTTAAGAGAGCCATACCAAAATTGCAATCATCTTGTTCAGCAATGATTGTAAAAACTGCAATCAATAAGCAATATGCAAACAAATGCTAATCAATTGATTTCATTTGCAATCGATAATGCAATCATTTTCGCAGCCGTTGTCGAACATTCGACAACTGCAATCATTTCAGAGACACAGTCAAATGCCAATTGCAATCATTCCCAAGACGAAGTCAAACAGTGATTGAAATCATCGCAGATATGTAGTCCTTAACTAAGATCGCAATTATTTCAGAAATGTCATCAAACACCATGATTTCAGTCATTTCAGAGACGCTGTCAAACGCTGTCTGCAATTTTTACAAAAACACAATCTTTCACTATGATTGCAATCATATCGGAAACGCAGCCAAACACTATGATTGCAATCATTTGAGATGCACATTCGCTGTCGATTTTACTTTTTTACCAAAGTGAATGCCAAAATGAGGACGCTTTCCGACCCTTATTATCACTCTTTTACTTTACTCATTGAAATTAATTTTCAAAAAACGCAAAGCATTTTTAGGCCTTAAATACATAAAACTTAAAGGATCCGCTTTCATACAAAATTTTTTTACGTTCCACAAACTTTGTGTGGAAATGACAGACAGACGGATCTTTCAAAATTTTATGTATTTAAGGCCTTACAATATCAAATAGGTGACAACGCTGCCAACTTTTTAAACTGCCTCAAGTGGCAAACCCAAAAAGAAAATCTTAGAATGAAGTACACAACAAAATTTAGTCCAAAAATGCAGTTAGGTGGCAACCCTACGTGCCAACATATCTTAAAGACATCATGGTTGTAATGCGGTTGAAAGTATCTTACATTTGTAACCCATATTGGCACACCTTACTCAATTTAAAACAAGTAAGGAAAGCTGTATTCGGCTGTGCCAAAGGCTAAATACCTTTCATGAATAAGCGTCACGATTTTCACTGTTTGATCCCAGTACAGCCTGTGTGAATTTAACTTAAGCTCATACCGAAATTATCGGAACTATCGATTATATGGGGGAGATGTGTTATATTGGTCCAATCTCATTGATTTTTGACACCGACATTCCACATTCTAAAATAGCAATAGTTACGAAATTTCACGTTCCTACGTGTTTAATTACAGGAGTTATCTACAAAATCCGTTTATTGGAACAATCGATTGTAGGGGGCTATGTGAAATATTTATCCCATTTCGATGATTTTCAACATCGATATTTCAGATATAAAAGTAGCAATACGTCTAAAATTTCATGTTCCTACGTGTTTAATTACAGGAGTTATAGCCCAAAATCCGTTTATCGGAACAATCGATTGTATGGGAGCTATGTGAAATATTTATCCCATCTCGATGATTTTCAACACCGATGTTTCACATATAAAAATAGCAATACGTCCAAAATTTCACGTTCCTACGTGTTTAATTACAGGAGTTATAGCCCAAAATCCGTTTATCGGAACAATCGATTGTATGGGAGCTATGTGAAATATTTATCCCATCTCGATGATTTTCAACACCGATGTTTCACATATAAAAATAGCAATACGTCCAAAATTTCACGTTCCTACGTGTTTAATTACAGGAGTTATAGCCCAAAATCCGTTTATCGGAACAATCGATTGTATGGGAGCTATGTGAAATATTTATCCCATCTCAATGATTTTCAACATCGATATTTCACATATAAAAATAGCAATTCGTCCAAAATTTCACATTCCTACGTGTTTAATTACAGGAGTTATAGCCCAAAATCCGTTTATCGAAACAATCGATTGTATGGGAGCTATGTGAAATATTTATACCATCTCAATGATTTTCAACATCGATATTTAAAATATAAAAATAGCAATACGTCCAAAATTTCACGTTCCTACGTGTTTAATTACAGGAGTTATAGCCCAAAATCCGTTTATCGGAACAATCGATTGTATGGGAGCTATGTGAAATATTTATCCCATCTCGATGATTTTCAACACCGATGTTTCACATATAAAAATAGCAATACGTCCAAAATTTCACGTTCCTACGTGTTTAATTACAGGAGTTATAGCCCAAAATCCGTTTATCGGAACAATCGATTGTATGGGAGCTATGTGAAATATTTATCCCATCTCGATGATTTTCAACACCGATGTTTCACATATAAAAATAGCAATACGTCCAAAATTTCACGTTCCTACGTGTTTAATTACAGGAGTTATAGCCCAAAATCCGTTTATCGGAACAATCGATTGTATGGGAGCTATATGTAATATCGGTCCGATCTTGCTAGTTCCGACAAATGATTCCTATATTGGAAAATGGTGGCCGCATACAAAATTTCAGCCAAATATCTCAAAAACTGAGGGACTAGTTTGCGTTCAAACAGACAGACAGACAGACAGACGGACAGACGGACATGGCTAAATCAACTCATCTCGTCATCCTGATCATTTCGGTATACTTATTGATGGGTCTATCTCTTCTTCTTCTCATACTTACAAACATCGGACCAAAGTTATAATACCATTTCATGTTCATGAAAGGTATAAAAATAAGATTGGTGGCAACCCTGTAAACCGCCCCAAATGGCAACACCCAAGTGGAAAGTCTGAGATGCAAGCACTTCATCGTAATCGGTCAATCGGTCAAGATGATCACAAAATGTCAATGAAATGATCGCTGAAATTGCAACCCTGGGCGGCAACCCTACTTGAAAATAATTCAGTTTGTATGTCGACGAAAATACCTTCCATTTGATGCCCATATCGGCATATCTTGTTCAACATTTAAAAAGGTTAAGATTGATGGCAAATCTGTAAACCGCCGCAAGTGGCAACACCCAAGTAAAAAGTCTTAGAACCAACCATAAAATCCCTATGTCGAATTTCATCGAAATCTGTCAAACTGTTCTCGAGATAGTACCGGATATAAAAATTTACTGCGATAAGGTGGCAACCCTAATTGAAAATGTTTTAGTAGATATGTCGCTGAAAATACCTTTCACTTGATAGCCATATTGGCATATCTTGCTCAATATTAAAAAAAGGAAATAAGTGGCAACACTGTAAACCGCTCCCAGTGGTGAGTCAACCATACTATCTCTATGCCAAATTGCATACAAAAGGGTCAAGAGCTTCTCGAGATAGTACCGGATATACAAATAAAAAAAAATGTCGACTTGGTCTTACCCCCTAAAAGGTATTGGTGAGAAAATAAGCCTTGCAAAAAATTAGCGTTCTAACTTAACCCTTAGCTTAGGCTATTTTTTTCGCCCTTGCCCATAAATTTTGTATGGAGGAAAACGGCTTTTTTTTTTTCAAAGTGAAAATTCTTTTAATTATTAAAACTTTTTTAAAATATTTTTACATACTCTTAAAGCTGAAGCTTTGGAGCTTCCAAAATGCTAAGCCATGTGCGATTATCTTAAATATTAAAATAATTACAGCCATTAGTTCAATTCTTAAATCTATCCATGCCTTCCTAAAAAAATAACTTTTTTGCAAAAGAATATTAACCATAAATTATTCCCTTTATTTACAGACGCCTCGGCGATGGTTCTTCACGTAACTCCAGCGACGATTATACAGAAATTAATAAAAGCCAAAGCACAGCTGCCATCAATTGTAAGACATTAATCAATGAAATACGACAAGCGGTCAATGAGGCACAGCCAAAAGGTAATTGGCTAGCAAACAAATGCTATATAAACTAACAAATCCTTTTGACTATCAAAACAAAAGCAAAAACCCATCCACTACCTATCAATAAAATAAAGTAAACAAAAAACGCTATCGCTACTATCACCCAGACTCCCAGTTGCTAAGTCAAAAATACCCACATTTTATTATCACTATCAATGCATTTTTCTAAGCTAAAAATTTTTAATCATTAAATTGCTGATTGCTGTTGTTGACGAAAAAAACATATTACCTGAATAAATTTTTTTTTTTTAAATAAATGTTAATTAGCTGTCGTTCGTCATATAAATATTTGTTTTGCATCTCATACATAAATACATACAAACAGATATATGTATGTATAATAATTATAACCGCTTTGTTACGCTGTATTATTCGCTGCATTAAGTACTTACTATGTATAACCTATATCTACCATGTTAACTGTTTTATAACTAGCTGTACCAGTACTACTTGTTCACGCATAATGTACTAACCCAAGTAAATTTGTTTGTATTTTCTTCTTCTTCACGTTTGCTCTTGTATTTTTCGAACTCCTTCTTTTGTCTTTCGAAAATAATATTATTAATAAATACATGCTATGACGCTGCATATCAACCTTGTTGTGGTAAAATTAATATCAAAAAAATATATACATATATCCTTGCTACCCTAAATATTTTATATATCTACTAATACATATTTATTTTTATATACGATATTTGAATTTGTCAATTTTTTGTTAATATATAAAGTTAAACAAGTTATACCTCAATCCCTTTCTCCGCCTGGTACAGTACCATGGCAACAGCAACCGCAACAAGCAACCGGACCACCCTCACCGACCAGCATGTCATCGGGCTGTTCCTCACCCGGCTATTCGCCAAGTCGTGCCATTGATTTGTCCGGTTCGAGTAGCAGTTTTTCAGATCGCAAAGCAGCTGCTTGCTATAATTTTAAAGGTGGCCCAGTACACGAATGGACCAAGGAGCAGGTGAATATTATTTTAATTAAATTATATTTTTCTGGCAAGCCTGACCGTTGTCGCCTTTTCCAAATTTTTTTTTTCTTTTTACACTTCACGACCTTCTGCTTTCTTCTTTTCTTGCAAAAATTACCATTTACAATCTGCAAAGAAAGACCTATCAATTGAGTGTACTGCAATCATTTCAGAGACCCAGTCAACCACTATGATTGCAATCATTTCAGGAACGCAGCCAACCACTATGACAAAGACGCAGTCAACCACTACAATTCAATTATTTTATAGACCCTCTGAACTATTATGATTGCAATCATTTCAGAGACCCATTCAACCACTATGATTGCAATCATTTCAGAAACCCAGTCAACCACTATGATTGCAATCATTTCAGAGACCCAGTCAACCACAATAATTGCAATTATTTCAGAGACCCGGTCAACCACTATGATTGTAATCCTTTCAGAGACCACTACAATTCAATAATTTTATAGACCCTCTCAACTATTATGACTGCAATCATTTCAGAGACGCATTCAACCACTATGATTGCAATCATTTCAGAGACCCAGTCAACCACTATGATTGCAATTATTTTAGATATCCATTCAAACACTATGATTGTAATATATTCAATGACTCATTTCAATCAATTATTCAATGATTACAGTCGGGTACCTCCTTCTCTACCTGAGTCCTCTCCCTATAACTCCTTTTACTTCCTTCTACTTTACTCACTCAGGGCGAGGGAGCCGTTCCTACGACAATGGTTCTCTAGTGCGGAAAGGTTTCGGTCCAGATCTATATCCGGCACAATACTGTCAACATCTGTCAAAATTCGACAAAATACAGAAGATAATAAACTATTTCGTTATTTGTATTTAAATCAACAGGTCGGCCATTGGCTTTTGGGCATCGAATTGGAGCGTTATGTACCCGTTTTCAAAGAACATAATGTTGAAGGTGGCGCATTGCTGTCACTCGATTCGAAAGATTTCAAAACGCTTGGCGTATGCGGCGATGATAAACATCGACTGAAGCGGCGACTTAAAGAACTGAAAGCGAGCATCGAAAAGGAGCGAAAAGATCAAGAGCGTGAGCGGCGCGAAAGAGAAAAAGCTTTGCGAAAAGCAGAGAAAAAAGCGGCCAAAAAGAAGTAGATTTAGTAAAATATTTACTAGACATAAGTAGATGTTGAAAATCATAGGAATAAAAAAAAAAATATTTAAATAAAATAAAACTAGTGGAAGTAGTAGCAAATAGAAAAAAAAAATATATATATATATAGAGAAAGTAGAGAGAGTAGCTATTAAAAACACAAGAAACTTGATAGTTTTACTAAGGCGCAAGCAACTACCAAAAAAAAAAGAAATAAATATGTATGCTAATAATGAAATGATGATAGACGAAAGCAGAGAGGAATGTTGAAGCGTAAATATTTAGAAAGTGCATTCTCTCTTGCACTTACGAGTTTTCAAAGCAGAAGGAGTTTAAATATTTGTTTATACAAAAAAAAATACAACTTATTATGTGTATTTCTACTCTATACAATTGTATGTCTTTAATTAAAATAATTACTTTATATGTATGTTTGTATGATTTTCAAATAAATAATAATTAAATTATTACAACTCAAATTCTATTATAAACAATGCATAGTAGTTTTAAATTTTAAGTAAAAAAAAAAAATGTACGAAAAGAAAAAGATAAAAGAAATCTTTAATTAAATATTTAACTGCATACATGCATAGGAGAGGTTGGGTGTAAAAAGGAAACTTATTTTTCATACAAGTAAAAGGGAAACTCTTAAAATGTTTAATCAAAAATGGACAAAATTTGTAGTATAAGTAGGCAACTCTTTTTTAATGGAAAAAACGATTTGTCTACGTTTTACTGAACAAATTTTTGTACCACTACTTGCACTATACAACAAAATCAACTTTTTTCTGGGTATACGAACTAGCCAACTTTTATGAAGAGATTGAGACACATGTACATCAAAAAACCACGTACCCCGTTTTTTCGAAGTTAGCCTCCCAAATTTAGTTATGGGCCTTCGAAGTTCGAAATCAGACCATTTTTATTTTGATTTTTTAATTGCTGTGTAGAAAAAATTAAAAAAGGAAAAACATGGGTGCGGTCGGCATGGCTTCCTGTTTCGATTGGTTGCCCTTTTTGTTTTAAAAGTTGTCAAAGGGGTCAAAAGTTAGATCTTCGAAAAAATTAAAAGTCGTATATTTCAATTTTTTTCAACTGATTTCGAAAAAATTCATTACGTTGTTAAAAAAAGTATACCAATCGAACAAGTCAAGTAACCACGCGCACATTTTTTTTTTTTTAATTGGAAAAGCAAATTTATAAAAGTGCCTAATTTCGAACTTCGAAAGCCCATAACTAAATTTTGGAGGCTAACTTCGAAAAATAGTTTTTTTATGTATGTTTCAATCTCTTCAAAAAAGGTTGGCTAGATCCCATACCCAGCCGACTGTTGTACAGTGTTATTAAATATTTTATAAGTTTCACATTTACTTGCATAAAAAATAAGTTTTCTTTTTACTCCCAAACTTTCATATGTATGTATGTAGGTAATAGTATTACGTCATGTGTAAGGTGTGAGCAAATGAAAATGAACGACGCGAAATTGAAATCAAATTTAAAAATTGCATACGAAAATTTTATTAAAAACTAATTAAAATAATAAATATTGGAAATTATTTGACGAAAATTAAAATGCTGTAAGGCATAATATTAGCGGCATATGTCATTTGCTGAATTTGCAGTTGCATACTAATATTGGCAAACGACCAAAAAACAGAAAGAAAGATAAACAAAACAACTAAAAACAATGGACTGATTTTATGAATAAATGAATTAATTAATTTAAATATAAAAAGAAGTATAAACTGAACGTACATTAAATTTCGTCATAAGTATGCAGAAATTTAAAATTAATGAAAGCAAAACAAAATATTTTTAAACTCAAATAACTACAAGCTACATCTTAAGTGAATAAGAGGGAAATTTAGTAAAAAATAATCACAGTTAAAACAAAAAAGTACAGTGCACATAAACCATTTTATGATAGACTTTAAAATTTGCATAATTTAATTTTTAATTTTTGTGATAAACAATGCAGAGGCAGGAGCGTGAAATTTTGTAACAGTAGCTCTTTTTGCTTGTGCAATGGCTATGTTGAAAGTCATCAAGATTCGATTAATGTTTCACATAGTCGCCATACAATCGATTGTACCGATTAATTAAACAGGTTGGCACTAATTTTTCACAAAGCCCCCATACAATGCACTGTTTCGATAAACTGGTCTTGGGCTAAAACTCATGCAATTGAACGGCTAAAATCGGTTATATTTGAGCATTGTAACATATACCCCCTATACAATCGATTGTATCGATAATCGGGGTATTTTATTTATCAGCGTGAAATGTATGATTTGTACCTAACCTCTTCATGGAAAATCGAAACCGTACCTAACCGATAAAGCGAAACGTTTCACGGTAAAGAAAATTTCGGGTAGCAGTGATTAGCTTCGGCAGGATATGGGCAACGTTGGTAGGCAGGTCTAAGTGTTGAGAACAATAATAACTCTGTGGCCAAGTCAAAGGCATATGCGTGAAATTTTGATTTCCTCAATGCAGATTTTATCTCTTTAAACTGCTAGTTTTAATATGTTGCACTGTTTTAACTAGATTTCAAAAATTTTCTCTCAGCATAAATTGTACTTAAATACAGTGTTCGTATTCTAAAAAAAAAGACTAAAAAGGAAAAAAAGAAGTTGTAGTTAAAATAAGTTATTTATAAAGCTTTAGACTAAAGGAGTTTCGTTTTTAAGTTAAAAATTTCAACTTTTTAAAAATGCATAACTTCCCAAATATTTGTATGTCAGCATATAAATACAGAATACACTAATATTTGTATGTATGTATATGTCACATGTTTATAAGTCATTCATACTAATTGTTGTCATTGTTTTGTATGTATAGTACCATACTTTTTTGAACGAGTTGCAAAAGAATTTGGCAGGATACTAGAAAGTATGTAAAGCACACACTAAGACTTGATTGAATAGATAAGAGTGTTGGATCAAATCGATATTAGAATTGTAGAGCTAGTTAATAGCCGTTTAACCTTTGAAATTTCATCATAGCAAGTCAACTCTACACATGCAGTAAAACACTTTTCGAACTCGCCTATTTTTTTTTATCGAAGTTGGTTAAAAGCGACTTAGTTGTGTGACTGTGCTTGCTTTATATGCTTTAAGTATTTGATAACTATGTTATTTTTTAACTCGAATACAAAAAAATTCATCTAGTGTATGTATGTATGTATGTTTGTGTGATAGGGTCTCATTTCTTTTTTTTTCAATTTAACTTAAGTTTTGTTTTAATTATATGTACCTTTGAATTAATTTATTAACCAATGCTAATTTTCTTTTATTTCAATATTTTATATAAATAAATGTTTATTTAATATAGTTTTTGTTTTAAATTAAACTAAAGTAATGAATTATTAACTGAATTATTAATACATTTGTATTATATATTAAGTAACTCATTAAGTTAGTTTTGTTTTCTTATTTATATGTACATATGTTTTATTGTTTGATTATTATTTTCGAAGAAAATTTAAGTTTTGAAATAAAAGAATCTAATTAATTTTCAAACATATCTGAATTTTTCATTTTAGGGAGTTTTTTTTTTTCTAGAAACCTTTAATTTTGTAAATTTTAATGCTAAATATTTTTTTTGGTGTATATTGTTTTAAGTCCTATTGAGCATGTACTTACATAGAAATACAAAAAATTTGAATTTTTCAAAATGTTAATTTAAAGGTTTTTTTTTATACATTTAACATAAAAAATCATTTTTAATTTCAAAAAATTAAAAAAAAAATTTATTTCTTTAAAATTAAAATTTTGTTGAAATTTTTTTTAGAAAAAAAGTGGGCTATTCTCTCTAATTTTTTTTTTTTTTCAACAATAACACAAGAAATTGCTAGACTATAGTCAAAATGTTTTTTCCAGGAAGAACAAAAAACATACGTTTTTTGATGTTGAACGAAAAAATGTTTGAAAAAAAAATTTCAAATTTTGAAAAAAAAAAAATTTTAATTTTAACAATACTGTGTTAACTTCTTGTGTTTTTTATGAAAAAACTTTTAAGAGAAATCTTAAGTTTAAAACTTTCCCATCAGATAAAAAGAGTTTTTAATTTTTCAACTATTTTTTTCACTTCTGAAGACTTTAACTGAAAATTTTTAAAGTAAAATTTTGAAGTATTCATTTATATGGATCATTCCATGCCAAATCGACAAATTTTTTACCTGACCCCCTTCTATTTCGCTAAAAATTAGCTATCTTTTTCTACCCCCGGAAGACATTTTTCAGATTTTTTTTGATTTTTTTTTTCCCGAAATCAAAAAAAGTTATGAACTTTAAAAAACGTTTTTTTTTTTTAATTCTGTAACTTTTTCCAAAATCGACCGTTTGGGATCTTTTTTTAATTTTTGTTTTTAAATTTAGTTTTCGAAAAAAAAAATAAAAAAATTTTAAAAGCCCAGATATATTCCGACCTTTTTTATTTTTTTTTTAAAACAAACTAATTCAGCAATAAGCCCCGCTAATAACAAGCCGACAATCTCTTCCATTTTTTTTTGATTGAAAAAAAAAAAAAAAATTTTTTTTCAACTTTGGCTCGTTTTATATAATTTTTTAATGACATTTTTTTCAATAAAAAAAATATAAGTGATTGTCGGCACATCATTTTATTAGCGGGGCTTATTGCAGAATTGGTTTGAGTTAAAAAAAAAAAATAAAAATAAAAAAAGGTCGGACTTTTTTTCGAAAAAAAAATATATCTGGGTTTAAAATTTTTTTAATTTTTTTCCCGAAAACTACATTTAAAAACAAAAATAATAAAAAAAAAAATTATCCCAAACGGTCGATTTTTGAAAAAGTTTCAGCATTTAAAAAAAACTTTTTTTTTTTGTAAAGTTCATAACTTTTTTTGATTTGGGAAAAAAATATGAAAAAGATAGCAAATTTTTAGTGAAATCGAAGGGGATCAGATAAAAAATTTGTCGATTGGCATGGAATGACCCATATATGTAGCTTGAAAAATAGAGCCTTCCTTAAACTAGTGCTGAGACAAAGCGACTTTTAAACGTTTGCTGAGATAGAAAAACAGTTTTTGAACAGCTAGTACTTTTATTTATAATAAAAATTATGTTTTTAAATGATTAATTGAATAAAAAAAAAAAACTAAAAAATTTTTTGTTTTCGACAAAAATTGATATTTTCTTTTGTTTTTACCTTTTTAAAATGTCAATCATATTTTTTGAACTATAAACAAACCTCCAACAACTATCTTGAAATGCTATGTAAACTTACAAAACAATCTCCTAATTTTTAAAATTGCCAGCTCAGACCATTAAAAAAGAAAAGTTGTATGAACAAACTATTTGCAAAAACATTTTTCTTTTTTTTTTTTTGATAGAGCACCTTGTAGTACGCTCTACAAAGCAACTAGTATTAAACGCAAATTAAATTTTAAAAATCTTAATAGTTTTAAATTAATTTAATCAAAACTTAAAAAAAAAAAAACTTAAACAACTAAATATTCAAATCTGGCATACATGCATCTGCTGCGCATCTGCGCATGTGCGTGTGTGTTAGTCTAGTGCAACTTCACCACATGTGCATTAGCCATTGAATAGTCTAAATGCTCTTAATAAAGCTTTCGAAAAGCTCGCCTAAAAACAGTGCCAAATTGAAAAACAAAAAACTTAAAATCAAAGCAAAATACAAAAAATTCTTTGAGGGTATTCACAGAGTATGACCCTTTTTGTTTGGAATTTTTTCTTTCACATTCTTTGCAGACATAATTTCATTAATGCTAAAATTCTAAGATAAAATAAAAAGTTGTTCCCCTTAATTTGTTCAAATTTTGTATTAAAAAAAAATAATATTTTACCGAAAATTTGAAACTTTATTTATCTCTTTAATTTATGTTCTCCTTCAAATGATACTTTCTGTGAATACTCTACACTGAATTTTTGTTTAATTTATAGCGTTTATTTTCGATACAAATGTTTTTAACTACAGTTATTTATATGTAATAATCGATAAAAATCTTTGACCATATAAATTTAAAAATACAATTTTTTTAGTTTTTTTAATTTTTTTTTAACAAAAAATTTTCCAAACTTACTTTGGCAAACACACGTACGCCTTATAATAGTTAAAAAAAAAAATAATAACAAAAGTAAAAGAATTCAAGTATATTTTTTAAAAAACCAAACATTTTTTATACTAATTGAAATGAAAAAATAATCGATTGTAACTTTTTTTTTACTCAGTATAAGTCAAGGCGAATTCATACAGCTGCGTTCGAGCGAATTCAGATCTACACACACGCACACACTCCTCGTAACTGAAAATGTCAGACAAAGCAACAACATAAGCAATTTGACAGCTACGATTCAATTTTCAAGGAAGAAGAAGAAACCATATGATGGGAGGATGCCACCTGTAATGAATTCGCCTTGGTATAAGTCATTGTGAAATTCAAGTATTCACAATGATCGAACCGCAACAAGTAAATACACATTCACAAATACACATTCGTGCCTTTCATTGTGTAAACCGTCCCGCACTCAAGAGCCCAATCAAGCTCTTTTAAGCAATTTATAAATAATTGCAATCCAAAATATTTTGAAAATTGCCTTAAATTGAATTACAACAAAAAGCAACTACATACTCTTAACTATAAATTCTAAGCGCTTCACAAATTCGTTTCTTGCCTTAAAAGCTGCTGAGAATTTAAAGTTATAATGTCACTTTCTAGGAATTGATCGATCAATCGACTATCGATAGCTTTGTAGATTCGTCATCAAACAGGCGTATTTCGACTTTCAGCTGTTACATCATCGAAAATACAGCTTTGACTTCTACAGAGTTGTCGACAGGGGGCCTCATACACAAAAACGGAAAATTTGCTCAGACTCAGTGTGTTTGAGTCGATAATCGCATTAGGAGTGCTTATTATTTGCGGTTATTGAGTTGGCAATGCATTGGATAGGAAGGTATAAACTTTACATAGCACAAGATAGTTTTATTTTTCAAATTGTGAATATTTTTATTAATTTTTGCTTGCTAATTAATTTTTATTTAAAAAATAAAATTATTTTGAAAAAAAAAAATAGATACCTTTATCTCTTTTAGTTTCACTTATGCTTGTAGGTGGCAATGAAATAACTTTTTTACACTATTTATTTTAACTTACAGTTTAAAAAATAAAACACTTAAAACCAATTTAACATTTTTTAAGAGAGGTGAAAATCTTATTCTAGTTTTTTACAACAATCCATATACTCAAATTAATCGATTACTCGACTAATCGGTTAAAAGTCACCAAAGTGACATGACGAATAACTCGAATAATCGATTAACCGATTATCTCTAGATTTATCAATTTTTAAGCTATTGCATAGATTTTATTGCAGGCCTTGGCGGTGGGAGTGAAATGAAAAAAAAAAAATGGTAATGTTAAAAAAGTTCGTAACGTACTTTTTAAATGTTAAAAGGTTCGGCGTTAGCAACATAACTAGACAAAAAAATAAATATAAGCGTTGCCTACATTTAGGCGTATGACGTTGTACTAATATTAGCAGCAGGCCGATTACATAAAATTGGAGCTGTAAGCATTGCCTACATTTAGGATATACTAATAACAGTATGACGTTGTACTGATGTTAGCAACAGACCGATTACATAAAATTGGAGCTGTATAGGCTATACTGTTAACAGGTTAAGGCTGTACTGCTCTAAAGTCATAAATATGCTCATTGAGTTTTCATAAATGTTATAATTGCATAATTTGATAAAAACTGATATGCAATAGCTTTACCGCGGCAGTCCCCGAGTGCCACACGTCCTTTTTTTTAATTGTATGCCCCAGCAAACTTTTGAGAGTGTGCACGCCTTATCTAGAATCGTTTTCAGAAATGTTCAATCCCAGAGTTACATATATTGCAGACTAACAAATCTGGCAACTTTGTCTCTTCCGAGATATTTTACTCACCTTTTCATAACTCATTTCCTATCTTTCACTGTCCCTATTCCTTCTACGCTACTTCTACATGCATTAGAGGGGGGATAATTTTGTTGGGGAGTAAAATGTAATACCTTGACAAATTGTGCACTCACTGACCACTAACAAAAATCGAAGAGAAATATGTGCTGCTCTTTAAGCACTAAGAAAAATATTTTGAAATAGGATCGGATCCATGACCAGCAAAGGATCCTCAGCTTGTTGTTTGGACTCTCGTCGTACAGTTTCATCAATTGGAGCATGATCGGGAATAACGTTGTAAATACCTTTTTTTTCCAAAATCGGGTTTTTTGCATATTCCTTTTAAAATAGCTCTCCCACATTGGTCAAGCACTAAATTTACCAACGTTATGGGGCCTATTTGCAATTCCGACGAACGTCAAACTCGATAGAAATCACCAAATTTATCGAAATTTTCTACTGAATTCCGATAACTTTAGCGATTTTTATCGATTTTCGAGCTCCGACGGAATTTTTTAGCTCCTTACTTGAACCTAAAAATAATCAATCAGCCGAAAAACGTTTTCAACAATTCGGGGTTTCTTTTCTTGCTTTCCTAAAAAATTTTGATTTTGTCACTTAGAACGTTATTCCCGATGATGCTTCATTTGATTTAAATTTCAATTATTAATTTGTGACATAAATCTTTTTATTTAAATTGTGTGAATGTGTCTTGGAGTCAACACTTTTTAATTATTGCATTTTTCTTTTTCTATACTTACTTTTAGCAGGAATCGAATTCAAAAATTGTTTCCGAAAATTCAATTCAAAAAGTACGGTCAGATTTTTTATTGGCAAAATCCAACGTTTTTGGCGGACATTTTTGAGTCGGATAGGGTATAAATGAAAGTTTTAGAGTCAAATGAAATTGGTTTTAGTAGGTCATGCAAAAAAAACTTTAAAAATCAAAGTCGAAAAAAATCAAGGAAGTGAAATTTCGCATGCTCGAAAGTTATTTTTTGGCTATGCGTAGTGGAACTTTTTTTTTTCCTGAGCCCAAAACCTATCGAAAAATCGATGGCACGCTATGGGTTATTAAATCGACCCACCCTAATGTGCATATATATTTCAAATAGTACATATCGTCGTTCGCTTGCCAGAGGCATGAATGTGCAAATTTTCCCGATTTGAGTTAATAGGCTCACGTCATTAATCTCTCGTTTCTCTACGATTCACGGAAATCCTGGGTTTCCAAAGTACAAGAAACCCCCGGTAATTTGCAATGTCATTTTCATGAATGTGTAGTTCAATCGGTGAAAATTGTGCCAGTAAAACGAATGTGCTACACATTTATGTTTCTGGCGCAACAAAAATGTTTAAAAATTAAATTTACAAATTGTACAAAGTTTTCGTTGTGCTAGAAGCATGAATGTGTTGCACTCGACAACAGACACCATGGCGTATACGTAACAATTTTGCTACACATTCGTGTTTCTGGCACAACGAAAATTAAAAAAAAATTTTTGAAATTCAATTTTTTAAACATTTTCGTTGCGAAGAATGGAAAGAATATTAACGTAAAAACTATATCAATGGAAAGAGTATAATGAGATATAACTTGCAAAATCATATTTAAGTTTGTCAAAAACTAAAATTTCAAATTTTGAGAGAACAATAAACTTTGAAATACGATTTTCTAATATTTTAATTTTGGCACATTCATGCTTCTGGCAAACGAGCGCGATATCATAAAATAGCTTTTTTTGTTAGCTTCGACATTATGCCTGCCAAATGAATATTTACTGATATGTTTAACTGTATCTATATATATATATATATATATTTTAATTACAATAAAATAGATATTGAAAAAATTATTTTTTTGTGGTAATTATATTAATCATGATAACAGCAAATCTAATGAAATTCTCTATTAGCCACGCGAAATATTAAAATAGTTATAAAGTCTAGTCAATAAAAATTTCATAAAACGTAAAAAATTATCGAACAAAAAAAACTGCACTGAAAAGATAGCTCGAATTCTGATGAGCTGAAAACGTGTGTCCAAAAATTATATCTAGAGAGAACGTCATAAAGCGTTTAAGACCGTGAGTGTATGAACTAAATAACAAGTTAGAAAGTAATCAGTGAGCATTGTCATAATATAGATGATTTTTAAACAAGGACTCTGGTATTTTTAGACATGCAGGATGTTCTAGACTTTAGATCGTGTCTTTCGGTAATCTGAAGCGACAAATTAAATTTTTGTCATTTCTTCATATTCATGCCTACCACGATATACGACGAATGCTTTGTCGGGAGAGTTCGAATCGCTTTTTCGGATTCGTCCCTGCTAGCATTTAAGAAGATCGTTTTCTCTTCCGCAACGTATGAGTCACTTCTAGAAGATTCTTTACCATGACCCCTTTTACACTAGGAAATTATTGAATTCAAGTCTGACGCGACATGTTGTTGTTGTTGTAACGAGGTGTAGCCTGCTGACATGTCTTACACCCGCGACATAGGAGAAGGGAGTGAGAAGAGAGTCGTTTCAATTTTTCTTGCTATCTCTTTCACTCCTCGTTGTACGGCCGTATTTTGTTTCAACAAAGCTTTCAAGAAAAAATGACAAATGTAAAAACGAATGGAAAGACAACGCAAAAACGGACATTATTAAACAACAAAAAACATAAATATCGCTCAACTAACTTCTTGGCGTCACTTGGAAGTTACTTCCTGAAGTGTCGCATAAGTGCCGGTAGTATGTGTTTCGCATACATATCGTTGAACTCCTATGTAAATAAAGGACGATTACTTGGCCTAAACGTAGTGTGATCGCCTGGCATGCACAGGGCCCAAGTTTGAAGTCCCAATAAAATGAACGGTTTTTTTATAAAATTTTTTTTTTTTGTCTCCCAGACGACACTGAGAAGTCACTTTCCGAAGTGTCGTAAAAGTGTCAGTATGGACTCATCTTTGACATTAGAGAGGCAGATTTCTCGACTAGCCGTCAACTTTAACGCTCGCTATAAATTTATCGACCACTTCCTTCTCCTGTTAAAATAAAGGGCAAATGAAGTGTCTGTTAAATTGACAGCGAATTGACAGTGAACATTGACGTTAACAGGCAGTCGAGAAAACGACTCTAAATGCGATAAAATGTGGTCGTAGAATAATAAAATGAATATAGTTTTATGATAAAATCGTCTTTATCATGACTATGCCCATGAATCGATATTATATATTATATATAAGTATAAATAATGGTAATTATTAGATTTATACTCACACATTTAAAGAAAATTAAATAAATGTATGTAAGAGTACTATAAAATATTAATCATTTAACGTTATCACAGTTAAGTATGTATGTATGTAAGTCCAAAAATATTAATAAAAAGCAAGTAAGAAAAATATTAAACCACAATTAACTTGATTTTTTTATTGAAATAGAGAGAGTGTAAGCGTAAGTAAAATTAAATCAAAGAAAAAAATCAAAAAAAAAAATAAATAAAAATATAATAAAAAAATTTAATTTAATTTAAAAAACGAAGCTGTTTTTTTTATCTCTTTAGCCCTTCTTGTACTGCTTATTTATTTAGACTAAGTTTTAAAATTTTCAGGTATCTCAAACGTATACTATCTCGTCACCATCATTATTAATTGGCGCTTAACCTTTTTAGCGATAACTTGAAAACAACAAGAGCCACTTTGGAAACATACATGTGGGACGAAATTCGTCAACCGGAACACCTAAAAATTTTATAGCTTCGATTTGAATGAAATTTAGTGAGTTTGATTTGCTATGTAAAAAAAAAATAATACTGAAGTTCGCGTATAAATATTGGATGGTTACCGAGATATATGGGTTTGAATTCGCAAATTTTTTTGTATAAGCCTCTTTTTCTTCAAATTCGAAGTCATGTAGTTGACGTGCTAAAAATGAATATGGAAAACGTTTTCTAAAGTATTTTTTCCGAATATAAATATAAAAAAATTTATAAAAAAAAATGTATCAATTTTTTCAAATTTGTAAATTTTTATACTTTTTTTTTAATTTTTATCTTTTTTGTAATGGCCCTCGAAAATTTCTTTAATGAATTGTTATCTTCATCAAAAAACAAGAAATCGACTTAGTATAAAGGTTTTAAAAAGTACACCATAAAGGGATATTAATATTTATTTTCCATCATGAAATGATATGTAATGGATAAATTTTAGCTGTAAATTTTTAACAAAGAAATCGGACACGTCATCGTTCTCAAGTATTTTTTCCTGTTGAGAAACAACGCTTGAGGTTGGAAAAGCACCTTAGTTCTTAACTTGAGATCAAAAGTAACTCAAGCCTAAATGTTTGCTGGGTTAATTGCATTTTATGGTGAATTTGATGTGCTTTTTTTGTTTAATAGCCAGCAAGAATTTTGCATTTTAGCATTAAGCCCAAAACGCAAACAAATTCTGACACCAAAAGCAACTAAATGCTACAATATTTTTGCATCAGCATTATTAAGCACACCCTGTATTCTGCTACGAAATAATCGTTTCGAACTTGAAACAGTTCCATCACTAGTGGCTTTTTCTTGACATTCTTACATTCTCTGCCATTCGTAAACAATTGAAAAACTAGCAAATTCGCGCGCGTGTGTTCAAATAAAATTAAAAAATAAAAGTGAAACTACAATTAAAGTGATGCTTGTGAAACAATATAAATAGACCAAATGTATAAATGCTAAACTAATTGCAACCGTGAGCTAAATGCATTAGTAAATGCGCAGCATGAACGCATCTTCGAAATGTATGTATGTATGTCCGAAAATGGTAAACGCAGCATTTAAAACTCAGCATGAACACTACATAAGATAAGAATTCAAAAAAGGTATCACTTTGAAGGAGAAAGATAAAGTTTTAAATTAATATAAAAAAAAAGCATTTTTAAAATGTCCAAATTTGAAAAAAAGAATGATGAAATATTTTTTTTTTATTTTTATTTTCGATAAGAACGGAAAAAATACTTAAGAAAACGGTTTCCATTTTCCCTCTTAGCACGTCAACACGACTTCTAATTTAACACACAAAAAATTGCAAATTCAAACCCGTATATCTCAGTAACCATACAATATTTACACCTTTAGTGATATTATTTTTTACATAGCAGACTAATTTCACCAAATATTCAAATCGAATTTTTAGGTGGTCCCCTTGAGAAATTTTACCCCATATGTTTTTTTCTAAATCAGTGGGAGACATATTTATGTACCTTTAATTAAAGTTTTATTGCTCAAAATAAAGCACAATCCATCGATATGGCGTTCTTTCCTCTAACTTTATTCTACTTCACTGCTCCTTCCCTAGCTGTATCGTTCATTTATGCTTCCCCTGTGTGTATGCATTTGTGGTACCCTTAACACATTTCTAATCATATATGTATGTACATAGCTTCTTACATATTTTTTTCAGAATGGAATTTTTCTATTTTTCTGATGTAACAGTGTGCACTTGTTGTAGTTAGGCATATACCTTCTACGACCTTTGCGTACGTGAGCTCGTGCAGCACATTGAAGATTTGATGGTAAAGAAGCCCATTGTGTTTTGCAGCTGATCGATTAAAACATCGAAGCTGATTCAGTGTTATCAATACCCTGTGGGGAAAAAATTTCTGATGAAAAATCAAAAGTCGAAAACATATTTTCGTATAATTATTTTTTTTTTTTTGCTAAAATAAAGTTTATACTCAGCTGCTGTTGTATTAAAATGAAGTAGGATTAAAAAAAAAAAACGTTTGACGTTTTTGGGCATATTTACTGCCATTATCTCATGTAAACTTTTAAATTTATCTGCCCGATAAAAAAAATTCATACAAACTGTTTGACATTTTGTATGAACATTTTTTTTATCGGGGAGATACATTTTAAAGTTCACTTGAGAAAATGGCCATTACTATGTTAAAAATTACCGTCGAGATATTAATTTTTTTAACACATTTAATCAACCTTAAAATAACTCCATATTGTCCCGTTTCTGGCATAACCTCGTAACTACACTTTTTAAAAAAAAAAAACTACCTTTTTGGGTGAAAATGCCCTCAAGACATCGGGAAACCCGAATTGAAAATCAGTTTGGTAAAATATTTAAACCTTAGTGGTTTTTGGTGCGATCAATCAAAGCTGAGTCATTTTAGTAGGTTTTTTTTCGTTATCTAAAATATTTTTATTTTGTAGATACTTACGTTGTTAAGATAGAAATGGGACGATATGTACATGTACATTAGGGCGTATCACCAAAAAAAAGTTGGCCGTACCTCCCCTCATATGAAGTGTTTTTGAAAATCATATACAAAAAAAATTATATTTTTTTTTCTGGCTACCCTAGATGTCGCCCAATTGCATTTTTCTTCATATCTTCGGCATTTTTTGTCGGATTTTAAAGTGTGGTACCACAACGAAACGCATGAGCTCAATGAACTTCCTTGAGAAAAAATCTCCTCTTTGAGACGAAAAAATTGATGTGTCAAACTTTAAAATCCGACAACAAATGCCAAAGATTTGAAGAAAAATGTAATTGGGCAACATCTAGGGTTGCCACAAAAAAAAATTTTTTTAAATGTTTTTCAAAAACACTTTGTATGAGGGGAGGTACGGCCGACTTTTTTTTTTGCCTGTAAGCCCGAGACGCTCTAATGTACATATATTCAGAGTTCTTTGATTTCGCAATTTATATATTTTTCGTTTTTAACAAAATATGTATGTAAAGCAGGGATAACCACCGTTTTGAACCTACTGGGCGCTACAACAACAACGTCATACTTTCTACAACAACATCGGTCCTGGAATTACAAAAAAATACACGATATCGTTCTTGTTAAACTAAGCCCAACAAAAACAGTCGCAGTATGCAGCGCAATTAAAAAATAAAAACAAATACAACTTGCGAATCTGGTTAGTTGTTGTGAGTCACAAAGAGCAAGATGTTGTTGTTGTAGAGCGGCAGTGAGCAAACTGACTGTGGCGATGGCTGATGTAAATTCTTAGCGATTATCGAAGTCACAACTGCGATTTTTCCATCTCTGGTTACCTACTTTCCTGCAGGGTATGTAATTAATGCAGATGTAAACAAAAATAAATGATTTCTTTCACTCCAAAACAGATTGGAAAAGTTTCAAAACAGATAAAGAAGTGCAATATTTTATCAGCACATAATTAAGAAGCAATTAATTTTCCATCAATCGTACGGGATGACAAATTTCCATGGGAACACAAAAAAGATTGAATAAAAGCTTATCTAGAAGGGACAGGTTAAATGAGCATAGCACAAACGAGAAAAAAAAATTTATTTTCTCAAAATTATTTAGCAAGGACTTAAGCAGGTTTGATATTGTTTTTTTTTGGATAGTTTTGGGGTATCGGGTTCGACGTCTCCCTCGCAATTTAGCAGTGACGAGAAGCGCTCCCTCAATAATTTAAGTACACTCTGTACGTCGGTTACCAGGTCGCCATTATTGTCCTTACAGGAACTTGCCCCGGTCTTAAAACCTTCCGTCATCCGTCGGATCTTTTCATAAAATTTTCGGGCATCATTCCTGCCAGCCAGCATTTCAAGCTCCTCACACTCACGCCTTTCGGCCTCACATTTCTTTTTTCTGATTATACAGGCATACCTACCTCGGGCATATTCTAAATCCCTAACCCACAGGGTTGTTGAGCCCTGTTTGTATAGAGTGCGCATTCGGCATAATCTGCCGAGCTTATCAACTGCGCTGTTTCCATGTCATCAGTTTCATTTTTAAAATGTCAACGGTTAGTGGCAATGACTTGTTCATTTTTTATTTACAAAATATTTGCTTAGAAAAAAAAGTTTCTTATCGCCGAAATATTAATTAAGCTACTAAAGAGATCACTTGACATGCAAATTGAAGCATTATCGACAAAACGTGATGTTTTTACATACATAGGTACTACATACATATATGTATGTTTTGAATAAAATTTCTTTCTATAAATATAACGAAATGTAAAATGCACTTACTTATGTACATATGTACATTAGACTTGGCCAAAACAATTTGCAATTGCAACCTTATAGAAACTTTTGGAACGAAATTGTGATGGGTTGGAAGAAAGACTCCTGATTTGTTGAAAGAAAGGAGCGAAGACTTGTGATAGGTTAAAAGGCCCACTTCACTACCGAAAATGCACGAACAAATTCAACGACTATTACCGACGCATTTCAGTAGTCCCCCCAGTCCAGCTGAAGTGGTGAATACGGACCTACTACTAGGATGACTCATAGTAATGCAGGTGGTGGAAATTCACACACTCTGCATCACAGTTAGTTGTTTTAGTAGCGGGTCCTTTATCACTAGTTCAGCCGCCCCTTTGGTGGCAACTCTCAACTTTTGCCTGAAGCACAATATTTAAAGCTTTGTTACTCGGGCATGGCCCGCCTGAAAAAGTTTTTTTAATTTAACGAAACTAATACTTTCGTTTTGTGTCTGACGAAAACCAGCACTTTCATTTTGCCTCTGAAGAAAATGTACTTCCTAAAAGTGTTGGATCATTTTCGGTTTTTTGATCATAACTTTCCACAGAAACAAAAAAGGAAACAAATGCCCAGTATTTATTTTTAGTCATTGCTTCTTTTTATAATTAAAATCATTATGTAAAATAATATCAACATGATTTTTTGGCCCAGTCTAATGTACATATAGGTCACTATTATACTTATTCAATTTTTATATAACATTTCATCATAACATTGGAAATTTTTCAAAGCCGAGATTTTGATCTTAATCAGAGGTTGTTTGTTTCCCGGTAAATTTACTTTACGAATGAAGCAAAGCATGCTTAAATGAAAAAAAAAAATCGACTAAGAAACAGAAGTCGATCTTTCTTTAAATGAGCCCCCTAATGCGCAAGTGGTATAAGTCCAACTTTTCTCGGACTGAGATACATCACTATGTTGTGCTAGCCCTCCAGGTTTCGGATATTTTTATACAGAAAATTCAGGGGATTTCCCTGCTGCTGGTTCAATAGCAATAACATAAATAAATACATTGATTTAAAAAATGTAATCATTTGGTTTAAAAGTAAAACAGTTTTCGAGATTTTTTTTGAAATTTCAGTTTTTGAGATAAGTTAAAATTATGTTAATAAAAAGTGTTTAAAAGTTGATAGTCTTCATCTTTAGGTTACATTTTATGCTTCCCAAAGAAGGAACCCACCAAAGTCGCCTATGATAGGTTATCCCCGAAGTCCTTGGTACACATAGCAGTTGGTTGAAAAAGTATTGAAAATTTGGATAAAGAAAAAAAAATGTCGATTTTAATTATATTTGCATTGGTTAAAAGGGTATTTCATCTCCTCGAAACGAAATCAAATTTCATGAAAAACGAGAAGGTAATAGCGAAACTATTAACAGATCAGGAATCCCAATGTTCCCTTATCTCATAAACGAAAATTTGAAGATATCTTGAAAACTGTTCTACTTTTAAACCAAATGAATACATATTCGGAATCAGAGGAAATTCTAGATAGGTATCATTTATGAAATGTCAAGAATATGGAAATTTTCGAAAACTTGTCGGATAATAATATAAAATTTTTGATTGAGGACTTTCGTGGCTTATAAAGTCAAGGGCACATCACCATACCTATAACCTAGGAGGGCTAACTTTTTTCGTCCATATAATTTTTCTGATTTTAGAGTGGTTAAATCTGAAATTTTGCAAAAAACTTCGCTTATTTTGGACAATTTTTTGAACGTTTTTTGTCATAGTGGCCAATGTACTGAAGATACTTATAGAGATAAAGGCAAACAATGTTTATGGGAATTAGTATAATGTGTAATTCAATAGTTTAAATCGGATAAATAAAAAATACAAATTTTTGACGCATTTACAAAAATAGGAATTTTCATATTTTCGCCGATATCTCGAAAACTAGATCTGCCACAGCATAACATACTAAAGTACCATAGCTTAGCGTACAAACAAAGATATGCTCCGTAATTTGATTGTCTTCTTGTTTTGATTAAGTTTTCGCATGAATAACACTACAATTTATTTGTGTTAATTTTAATTATTTACGTTTTTATTTATTGTTTATGTGTAATGAAAATCATGTTTTTAAAGTCAACTTGTTTACTTCACGTAAATTGATAATTTTGCTGACGTTAATCAATCCTCTAAGTATATCATTTGATAATCATCAAAACATCCGTCTATTATACTCGGCTGTTCATAGCTTATTCTCTTTATACGCCTAACGGTAGATTTTAACAGTATTAACAGCTATTCCTGCCAGGCAGGGCTAGCCATGGTGAAAACTACTTTTGCATCCTCTTTTTATGGTTAGCGCGACCCAGTAATTTCCCAAGATTTTATCCGCTCCCTGCTAGGGTATATATTTTCAGACTTGTAAAATTAGAGAGGGACTGATTTGGCCATGAGGAAATTATGGACGTTTTGAAAGACTGTTTGTCTAACGTTTAATTAAACGATTAGTTCTTGTGTAAGAGTACAACAAATTTCGGAAAGACGTGGAAAAATTACGCAAACTCTGTTGCTCAAGCCCACAGTTGAGTATATTATGTTAGATCACACCCGACCTTAGGCTCCCTTTTTTGTTTTTCTTTTGTTATGAGGCGAAATATGTTAACAAAACAAGACCCCAACAAAGCTTAATATAATAACACAACTCTTTGACCCAGGAGATTATGGCACGATTATGGTCATAACTTTTAAACTGATTACGGTTGAATAATGAAATTTGGCACAAGGTATAGTAACATTATATGGAGTATATCTGCTGAAGTTGGACGAAATCGTTTCCCGACCACGCTCACTTACAATATGGAAAATTTCCAAAATCACATAAATTGACAAAATTCGGCAAGGTAAATAGCTAAAATAGTATAATTTTCTGTTAAGCTTTAGGGCGGTGATATCAGCCTTTGCATTAACGAGAACATCAACCAGCGGTACCATCCCTTGAAAGGGTACGGATATTCCCGGTACATGCCCTAATATCATTCTCATTGTTCTTATTTCGTTTTGCCGGGTCGTCAACATTAAAGGGGATTCTCATCCGAAGCTTTGTATATCGTTTCATTGAACTTGATTTTTACGTGGCGGGTCCCAAACCCAGCGCACAACCCGTCTCCGGGGTTTTGAACAAACATATATTCACACATTTATATAGCGAGCCGCTTGCTCCAAGACAGACACCCGCTTTCAGCCGCACCATGTAGTGAACAAACGCTGCAAAAAAGACCTCTGTGAACCCTTAAACCAGACATATCGCACACTAAATCAAAAAGAGTCACAACGCAAAATCAGAGTAACTTTCAATTAATTGCTTCTGGATCGCACAAAAGTCATTTGATTTTTAAAAACTCTCTGCTGCATCTCTGTGCTCTTTAAAGAGTAACGATCATAGTCAAAAAGAAAAAAAATATGTACTTATTAGGCAATCTATGCCAAGAAAGCGACGTAAAAATTTTTTGAGTTGTGACGGTTTTTGATTTAGGGTGCGATATTTCAACATATTTTACTTTGTTTAAATTAATTAATTTTTTTTTATTATGCTTTATTTTTTTTAGTTAGTTTTATTTCAATTTATTTTATATTTTTGTCTTTTATTTTACTTTTTTTACATTTAATTTTTTTTTATTTTTATTTAGTTTGGTTTTCTTTATTTTATTGGGGTTTTTCTTATGTTTTATTTTAATTTTTTTATCTTTCCCTTTATTTTGTAATATTATTTTTTTTTAATCTAATAGGTACATCGATCTTAATTAAAAAGCAGAATTTTCAAGGTTTTCTAAAAGTGTAGTAAATCTACTACAATCGTACTAAAGTTCTTACACTGTTACAGCTGATGCACACACTTGTATGTCTGTAATACAGACTCTGTATACATAATTCTATGCATTGGATCCATTGATAAAACAGCATCATAATTAGTTTTCAAGAGAGATTTTCAACATTCGTCACTTGTCGTTTATATTGGACACCGAGACGAACGATCACCACAGAAACAACAGAGAGCCAATACATAAAATGGGCCGTTGACCAGCGCCGACGATCAGTTACCAACGAGCAGCTAGCCGGTGAACAGTACAAAACAGAACAGCAGAGTGTTATCAAATAAAAACAGTGAGCGGTCTAACAAAACAAATACCAACAACTTGCAGTAAATTAGCGACACAGAGACAAGAACAAGTTATTGATAGATAACGATTGTCATTTTAAAAGGGGAAACATCAAAGAAATTAAAGAAGCTAATCAAAGAAAATTGTAGATGTGTTGTAAGAACTTGCCAGAAATAATTAAAAGAGGAAAATCTTCACTGTGAATTAAAAAAAAAAAAAACAACAAATAGGAGCTGAAACTTATTGAACTATATAGAAAAAATTTAGATAAAGAACAAAACAAAAAAACGGGAATAAAAATATCAAAGAACATTAAAATTACAAAGAACTTTACATTGACTAGAGGAAACACGTGGTTGATAATTAAATTAGTTTTAATTAAAACTGATAAAACACCGTGATTAAAACGAAAAAAAAAAAAAAAATATAACAAAAGCAACAACAAACAAAATGACAGGTCTTAAGCTTAATGGTAACAGCCTGCTGGGAAGCAAAGTCATCAACGTTAATACCAATGGGAACACAAATGGCCGGACTACCAATTATACTGCTCAAGAATGTCCAAAGTAAGTAGAAATTATCATTAAAGGTTGTTATACACGATGTGTATTGTCATATGTACCTGTGACGTTTTCGATCCATATGTACTCATATGTGTGTCAAATTCGCTCAATTTGCTTTGCGTTTTCCCCTATGTCAGATGGAAATAGAAACCAATCAATTATGTACTTATGTTCGTACATATGATTTGTCAGAAGACATTTCTCTTTAGCGTTTACACGATTTGTATTTGTAACCGCACCAAAAAGTGACATATATGTACATCTGACAAAGCATATCGTGTAATACCCGGTTAAGTACCTATAGATTCTAGATATCAGTTACTTAATTTGGAACAAGTTCAATAAACTCGTTTAAATTGGAAAAGTGGGCTTGTTCCGGCGTTCTCATCTTATTTTAAGCGGAAACAAAAAATATTCAAAATTATAAAAACTTAATGCCGGTAAACTGAACTAAAATTCCATAAGTTTTGGTTAAAGAGAAAAAAAGTGAAAAAGGGGCGTGACATCAGCAATGCACGAAAGAGCAAAAATTCAGGATTTTGTAAGCCATTTTTCGATATTGAAAATAGTAGATTTCGAGTTTGCCACTTTTTTAACAAATTAAAAAATACATAAAAAACAATCCAATTTTAGTTATTGTTACTATCCCTCTCCTTGGTTCGATGACCAGTAAAGGTGATGAAAAATGTCTAAGCAACAATACAAAGCGGTTTGATAAGATCCTTCAACAAGATCGAAATTGCAATCATTGTAGTTGGTATTGTATGTAGCATTATTCAACTTGTTTTCGCCAAAAAAACTCAAAAGAATAAATTGATAAAAATTATTCGACTGGTCAAAACTCCACAAAATTTTCAAAGTTCGTAAAAAACATTCCGATAAAGTTTTTGACATTTTTGGACCAAAGTAAATTGAATTTTTAAATTTTTAAAAATTTTCGTTGAGCCAGAAACAGGAATGTATTGCACTGAACCACAGACACTATGACGTATACGTAACAATTTTGCTACATATTTCGCCGGTTCCAAAGTAATCAAATGTATTTAATTTTTAAAATTTTTGGGAAAACATCATTTCAAACTTTTATTTTTTCATAGAACTCCATTGTAAAAATGAAATTTTGAATGCCGTTTCAAAAACAATTTAAATTTTGAAATACTTCTGTTTACTTTGGAACCGGCGATTTGTTTTTCTGGCACAACGAAAATGAAAAAAAATTTACTTTGGAAACTTTAAAAGAATTATTGAAGGAATATTAATCTAAAACCTATATCAGTGGAAATAGTATATTGAGAATATAACTTACAAAAATATATTTATGTCAAAAACTAAAACTTAAAATTTCAAATTTTAATTTTAATACATTCAGGCTTCTGGCAGGCGAGCGACGATATAAATCAAGAAGCCATGTCTTTGGAGCCAAATAAGGGAAATTTTTCCTTGAAATAAGGAACATTTTTGGACTATATATATGACCAAACCAAATTTGGTTTCAAATTCAATATAAACCAGTTGTTAAGAAAATTGGCTAAATGAATCGGGTTTCAATTATAAACCAGAAATGTTTTAAACATTTTTTTAAGATAAATACATTTTTTGTCTGTTGGCGGGGGTTCGAACCAAAAAGTTTTAATTTTAAACCGAAAAGTTTTAAGAATAAAATAAAATTAAAACAAGTAAGGAAAGCTGTCTTCGGCTGTGCCGAAGGCTAAATACCTTTCATGAATAAGCGTCACGATTTTCACTGTTTGATAGCAGTGCAGCCTGTGTGAATTTAACTTTAGCTCATGCCGAAATTATCGGAACTAGCGATTATATGGGGGCGATGTGTTATATTGGTCCAATCTCATTGATTTTTAACATCGACATTCCACATTCTAAAATAGCAACAATTATAAAATTTCACGTTCCTACCGATATAATTACATGAGTTATCTACCAAAATCCGTTTATCGGAACAATCGATTGTATGGGAGCTATGTGAAATATTTATCCCATCTCAATGATTCTCAACATCGATATTTCACGTATAAAAATAGCGATACTTCCAAAATTTCACGTTCCTAACTACATAATTACAGGAGTTATCTACCAAAATCCGTTTATCGGAATAATCAATTGTATGGAGCTATGTGAAATATTTATCTCATCTCAATGATTCTCAACATCGATATTTTACATATAAAAATAGCGATGCTTCCAAAATTTCACGTTCCTGCGTGTTTAATTACAGGAGTTGTAGGCCAAAATCCGTTTATAGGAGTAATCGGTTGTATGGGAGCTATATGTAATATCGGTCCGATCTTGCTGGTTCCGACAAATGATTCCTATATAGGAAAATGGTGGCCGCATACCAAATTTCAGCCAAAATTTCTTAAAAACTGAGGGACTAGTTTGCGTTCAAACATACAGACGGGCATGGCTAAGTCAACTCATCTCGTCATCCTGATCATTTCGGTATACTTATTGATGGGTCTATCTCTTCTTCTTCTCATATTTACAAACATCGGACCAAAGTTATAATACCATTTCATGTTCATGAAAGGTATAAAAATGTGGCACTTGTCAGGATTCGAACGAAACCGCTCAGAAGTCAAAGCCGACTGCTCTACCGCTGAATTATGCCGTTCGTAAACTTTTTGTGGGCAAAATGCAATTACATTCAAACAAACCAAAAAAAAAAAATGTATACTGCTTTTTCATTTAGATCTTAAATCGAAGCCAAAAGAAATTTTTTAAATTGAAAATACTCAAAAACTACTGAACCGATATTGAATATTTGTATACCATTCGATAGGTATTTTGCCTATAATTTGATATACATTTCATATATGAAAAGTAAATGTATAAAAAAGTGGGGTTCACCATTTTTGTTTAACTATAGGCAAATAGTATATTATACGATTATTTGAATCGTTTATTTTCAAAACCGGCCTTTTCACAAACGAATTGTATGGAGATGGCCAGTTTTGAAAATAGACGATTAATTTCTGGGTTAGAAGGGAGATTTTCTGCAGGTCTGCCAAGAGCAATTTAAAAAGAAAATTTCACTCCACCTCAGTATGTATGTATGTTTATTTTCAGGAGGAAGGGCTTCATATACATATACCGACTTAGGTATTGGACTTAGGGAATCTATATACTTTATTATGAGAGACATTTGCGGTCAATTATGCCCCAGTTCTATATACATACACCGAAAGAAAAAAATATCAAAAACCACCGTAAAATTAACATTTTTTGTTTACCAAATGCAACCATCTTGTATTATTGAAGGTATTCTCATGTATGTAGAATTGACATGAAATGTATGCACCTACAGTCAAAAACGTAAAATGAACATGACCATCATGTATTATTGAAGGCATTCTCATGTTTAATTGACATGAAACGGAAAATGAACATAGACAAACTTTTATTATGCATTTCACAGGAACTAAAAGTGAGTGTCAACTGTAATGCGGTTCATATCATTTTAGAATAAAACAATTACATATACAAATGCTAGTATATTTTCATGTCATTTTTACGTGAAGCAGGTTTTCGAAATGTTTTATGAACATGATAAATGTCAACTGCAGCGCGCCTTATGCCATTTTAACATGAGAATGTTATACAAATGTGAGATTAACAATTTTTATATCAATATGATGTCGAAATGTATATTAACATGAGAAATTGATATGACATTGATGTGACGTACTAATGTTGGCTCAACAAGTTTTTTGATGAATTTGACATGAAACCGGTTGTTTACATAATTTTTAATGTTAAATAAAACTTTTCGCAGTAATATTATATTAACATGACAAATTGATATGACAATGTCATACATGCTAATGTTGATTCAGCAACTTTTGTATCAATTTAACGTGAACCCTGTTTGTTTGATACTTTTCAATATTAATACGACATTTTTTGCAGATAAAGCAGAAATGTTAGTTTTGCAAGCGACTTTTCTTTAGGTGTATAAAAATATGAATATATATAATTAGACACTTGCGAAACATGTTGTGGTATTTGAAATTTGAAACCATTCAATTCACTTATGTACATTAGTGTGTCCCAAAAATATTTTTTTTTAACGCAAGACCTCTTAAAACTTGCGTACTCGTATTTGATAGCAGATTACGAAATGTCTTTCAAAAGTAAAAAGCAGTTATAACTTGAAGGCTCTACCGATTTTCAAAGATTACAACTTCGGTAGAGCCCAAAATGGCATTGAATTATATTTTCTTTACTTTTCTCGTAAGCTGTACTCATTTGCGCACATTTTGGTAGCACAAAAAGAAATTGATCTCATACCTGGACGGGACACCCTAATGTACATATCGACTTGCCATACGAAAACTAAAACTTTTGAAATTTTTTACGAAAACTAACACTTTTAAAATTCTTAAGAAAACTAACACTTTGAAGTCGTGTCTGACTAAAACTAACACTTTTAGACACAAAATTTTTGGTGTTAGTTTTCGTATGGCACGTCGATATTAACATGGAAAGTTTCAGAAGAAGATATTGTTTTGTTGTGGCCCTTTCCAAGTAGTCGACACTTCCATTAATGAATGGGGATTAAACAGTTGTATGCTGAACAGCCCTCGATCTGTAAGAAACTTTCTCAAAATATCTGGGCTATAAGAGTTGTATCGGTTAAAATCAACCATTTTTAAAACTTTTTTTCTGTCTTTCTGTCTGTTTGTATGTTTGTGGCCGTATCATTCGAAAAATGCTGAATGGAATTATATAAATTATATATGTATCTGTTATTGTATTAGTTGACGCTTAACTTGAAATTTAAGATATACCTTATTTCGATAGCTCTAACGGTTTCGGACCAGGGGTGACCAAAAATGTGTTACTACAATATGGATATCAAACCAAAGTTACCAGCGGGTGCTGTCATAAGCACTCAGTTGGTTTAGGGGATATCTTTTAAAATGTTACTCGGAAAAACAGAAAGGTGGGAGGTGAACGTAGGTCTACCTTTAGGCGGGATATCATAATAAAGCATTTGAATCAATTAACCTTCATGTCTTGAGACATTGCTTGTTTTATATAAGAAATATCGCTATTGAAAATAATCGAGATGGGATAAATATTTCCCCATACAATCGATTGTTCCGATAAACGCACTTTGAGCTATAACTCCTGTAATTAAAGAGGTAGGAACGTGAAATTTAGTGAGGATTGCTTTTTTTATATTAGAAATATCGCCGTTGAAAATCATTGAGATGGGATAAATATTTCACATAGCCCCCATACAACCGATTGTTCCGATAAACGGATTTTGGGCTGTAACTCCTGTAATTAAAGAGGTAGGAACGTGAAATTTTGTGAGGATTGCTTTTTTTATATAAAAAATGTCGATGTTGAAAATCATTGAGATGGGATTAATATTTCACATAGCCCCCATACAATCGATTGTTCCGATAAACGGATTTTGGTAGATAACTACTGTAATTATATAGGTAGGATCGTGAAATTTCGTGTTTACCGTTATAAAATGTTTAATAGACTAATTTTGATTAGATTGCACATTTCTAAATTCATTGAACCTGAACTGGTCTGACTTGTTTTCAATATAATGAACTTTGACATTGAAGCAAAAAGAACCATTCTTATCGCTTACCCAGATAAAAATAATAAAGTAATAAATCGTGGACTCTTGCAGAAGTAAATAAGATAACCCTTAGTGTGAACGTTTTCCCGTCAGATTTAGAGACCTTCCCTTTGCTTTGTTATCCTCGAAACAGCGGCGTAGTTGGTCTTAGTTCTCAAAATTTAATTAAACTAATTTTCACGTTTTTTTTTTTTTGTTTATCATATCAGGTTCTTTCGCCTTCAAAGCATTCATGCGTCTTGTTTTTTTGTTTGTAGCAACGATTTGTTTATTTTCATATTTAATCAGTCGGCAATTTGTTTCAATTTTAGCGAATTCCCTTATCACACTTAAATAATAAAACAATTGAAGCGCACGCAATTGTAATTTATTACATATATACATGCTTAAATTTATACATATGTATGTATGTATGTACTATGTATGTATGTATATGTATTAGACTGATTATAGATAATATAAAATTGCAACTTCGACTTTGTTTAGTACATCCAAAAATAGGGCTGTCTGAAATTAATCTTCTGGCCTGCTGTTTTATTCACAATCCGCAATGACTTTTCGCACCTTTGTCTCGGAGACTCCAATTTAGAAAAGTAAAAGTAAATCTTATTCAAATGTCAACATGCCACTTTTGAAACTTAAAACTCACCTAACTCAACAGTTTTGAAAGAAAAGAGAAAAACGGTTTTTTTTCTGATCAGTCTAATTTCCATAGTAACATTAAAATGTTTGTTGAGCTATAACTGGTTCTTGTTAACCAATTGAATTTGATTGTGGATGCGTTGTTATAATATAATTTGTTTTTTTAAAGTACCTTAATAACACACAACACATAAATTAGAGTGTTAAAAAAAAGAGACGTGAGTGCATGTATTAGGGGTATTTCCTTCGTAGCAAACGGGAAAATAACGCTGCTTGTTCATCGAATTATCTTCAAAGCAACAGCACAAACTTTTTTCCCCAATATTACCCCGAAATGATCCTAAAGAATCCCAAATTGACCCCAAAATCACCCCCAAGATGATCCTAAAAATACCCCAAAATTATCCCAAATTTACCCCAATATTACCTCAAATTGATTCCAATATGATCCCTTTCCTTTCCTTCTACTCTCCTTTCGTCCCTTTTTCTACTTTTCGTTTCCTTTCTTTTCCTTCCCCTTTCTTTCCTTTCCTTGTCTTTCCTTTCCTTTCCTTTCACTACATTTCATTTCTTTTCTTTCCCTTGCCTTTCCTTTAATTTTTATTCCTTTCCCTTATTTTCCTTTTCTTCCCTTTCCTTTATTTTCCTTTCCTTCCCTTTCCTACCCTTTGTACATAGGTACAACAATAATCATTATTTACCAATTAATAGTCTCAATAAATAATACATCAAATATAATACTACACCAGGAAAAAGTTTGCTTACCGCAAGGAAAAAATGACTTATTTCAAGGAAAAATTTTTCTTATTTGGCTCCACAGACATGGCTTCCTTAAGATAAGTAAAATATTTCACCCATTTTAAGGAAACCTTTTTTTCCTTACTTTAAGTAATTACATATTTTTTTGTTCTTAGGAAACCCTCAGGCGGCCCAACACCGGCTAAGCGACCCCCGTTTTTCTGCGCATTTCATCCTTTATTTAATATAGGATTGTCTTTAGACACCAAACCCGACAAATAGCACCATTTAATTATGCATGTTTTGAACCATTTAAAAATTTTTCTGAGTGTATTATTAGATTTCCGGTATACATTTGTTATCACTTAAAAACTAAAACACGACACAATTTTTCAATCTAAATCTTAAAATCACATTAAAACGAAATTAATAAAGTGATGCTCAAAATTGTTTGCTTCCTGAAAAAGATAGTGTTTTTGAATGTCTTAAATAGCGGTATTCAACTAAATTATGTGCAGACTACAGCATGAATTACTTAAGTTCTGAATAAATTAGCAAAGGCGTCCATAGTAGATACATGTATGAGGCACAGCAAAATATATTCTGTTGTTGTTGTTGTTGTTGTTGTTGTTGTTAACAGCAAGAGCACTCCCCGAAGGTTTTGGGGAGTGATGCCGAAATTGCCGGTCCTTGGCCGGATATGAACCCGCTGCGGTATTGCACGACTGTCGTGGTAGCGATTTGGTACGACCAGTGGAACCTTCTAAGTCATTTCATTCCTCCATCCATTAGGAAGGAGAAGATGGATAATGAGAGTTGCGCGGCATCATATCCGTAGATCAACCATCGAGTTAGCCTATGTGCATATTAGTCGCCTCTTACCACCGGTATGCCTACCTCAGGCAAATTCTAAACCCCTAACCCGCAGGGGAAAAAATATATTCTCAAACGTTTGACCTAAGCAAAACGCTACCTACATACCATTTATACGATGAGGCAAGCATGTTTTAAAGTTATTAAAAAAGGTAACGAAAAAAAAAAAATAACCTTTTATTTCAATTAGATATTTTCCATTAAGAGCAAGTTGAGAATCATTCCTTTCTCCACTTGAGAAACAGCGAAATCTTATCTTATAACTTTAAGCGACCTATTCTTGCATATTTGTATACATATATCCGGACTATCTCGGGAACCGGCTGACGGATTTGGATGAAATTTGGCATAGAGGTAGTGCCAGCCAGTGTTGCCATCTAACCGTATTATCTATGTATATCCGGCACTAACTCGAAAACCGCTTGAGCGATTTCCATGAAATTTGGTATATTGATGGTATGCTTGATTCTAAGACTTTCCATTCGCGTGTTGCCATTGGGATGGTTTACAGGGTTTTTTTGTTTTTAGTGCTTCACTTTTATAGCGGGAACATTATTCATCATGCTGTAGACCTGTGAATCGAGTTGATTGTTTGTTACAATGTAGAAATAGATACATGATTTGATTATTTGTTTTTTACCGCCGCACAATGGGATCAAATGAAAAACAAATGGACAAAAATAAATAAGAAAAATAAAACAAATAAAAAATAAAATAAATCCAATAAAAAAAAGAATTTGTGCTATAAAAAACACATTAAAAAAATATAGGTACATATCGCACACCTAGACCTAAAGGGAGCTAATTCAAAAATCTTAAATTTTGAGCTAAGCATACTACCGCGCTCCCCTATTCAACACCCACCGATCTGTATACTCGACTAACTAATAGCTACACTACTCACCGACAAAAGGACTGTTAAAAATTTAAAATGCCATTTTCGAGTTTTTTGAACATTTTGATTTTTTGAGTTTATTGCTGTTTAGATCTAGGCAAGGCGAATTCATACAGGTGTGTTCGAGCGAATTCAGATCTACACACACGCACACACTCCTTGTAGCTGAAAATGTCAGACAAAGCAACAACATAAGCAATTTGACAGCTACTATTGGATTTTCAAGGAAGAAGAAGAAACCATATGGTGGGAGGATGCCACCTGTAATGAATTCGCCTTGGATCTAGGTGTGCGATATATACATATGTTAAACCAATTTTGTTTTTTAATTTTGTCCACCCTTTCGACTTAAGCTCCATTGTGAGCTTGAATGATATCATGAATGGGAATTGTACAATACAATGTAAGTACATACAAACATGTATTTAGACACAATCTATCTATTTTCAAAAGAGATCAATCCTGACCTCGGTTAAACATCAATGTGATCTATAATTTGATAAGAAATACTACATACATACATTATTTACCCGTCATTCAAAAATAAGCTTTTTCGAGTACACTACCTACCTAAATACCCGCTAGGAAAAAATTAAATATATCACAACTAACAAGTTTACACGGATACACACCCCACTCACATTAGACGTTGGAGGATTAGAAGCATTTTGTTTT
The DNA here is from genome assembly GCA_964058755.1 of Campiglossa producta. Lineage (NCBI taxonomy): Eukaryota > Metazoa > Arthropoda > Insecta > Diptera > Tephritidae > Campiglossa > Campiglossa producta. Next base: position 22,135,077 of record CAXKVI010000002.1, on the reverse strand, counting down.
GCTCATTTGCACCGAATTTTTCTAATTTTGGCATGACGAACCAACAATTTATTTTCATCTTGTTTATACGATTTCTTTTATTGTTATTCCAGTGATGCCACCAGTTCAACTTCGGCCAACATTCAACAAAATGTTTTGGATAATACTGAATTTGCTGCTATTGATCCCGCCGAAAAACGCATAAAGATGGTTATAAATGAAGAAAAGTTCGTAGTGGTTTTTGGTTTTCGCTATTTTCAAAATTATTTAAGTTGATTGTTTTGTTCATTAGAAAGCATCTTCATTGGTACAAAATTAGTTCATTTATAATGCACTAACTCGTTTGAAATTACTTACTGAGTTTGTTTTAGAAGGGTGGGACCATTCAAGTATTACGTCACTACTGTCTTAGTAAGTTGTATGTAATACTTGAATGAGCTCGCTGCAGTAAACTCTAATGGTTCCTTCATTTATAACGCAGTCATATTTGGACTATGCATGCAGTCATTTTTCTCACTTGAGTGAAAATTATCATCCTTTTTTTTTAGATTTTTGTTGTTGGTTTCATTTTATATCATATTTGAATTCATAATATTTGAATCTGTAGTTTGCTATGTATATTAATGACCGTTTTCTCACCTACCTTTTAGTTTTAAAGTTCATTATACATTTATCGGCCACTTTCATTATTATTAGTTCTAATTTATTCTATACGACTTTGCTCTGTCATAAGATTGGTCTTATTGTTATTGTTGTTTTACAAATTATATTTCTGTCAAAGTGAGAGGTACTCTTGTGGGACCATGAACGAATGGAAACAGTTGGGTCCTAGAAACTTTCAACCAGGTAGACAATTCGATTAAGCACTTTGAAGAGAGTAAAAAAGTGTGCAATAAACTCCTCTATCGTTCTATAGACATCTCATCATACCCCTTGACGGACGTATAGCTCGAAGTTATGCCGGGTTTAGCAAGCAGAGGAGATGTAGTATTCGGTGATCGCTAAAATAATAAATCCTCATTCATTCATTTAATTTATTATGTTATGTATGACAAATTTTGGTATGTTAAGTTGTATTATGTTGAGTTATTTGACGTTATGAATTGTTATGCTCATTTTTATAATATTATTTACTTGTCTTAATGTCAGATAATTATACGGCACGCCAGTTTAATTACCGTTGTTTTATGTTTCGTTATACGCTGGCCTTCAACTTTATATTATGTAATAAAACGTTATGTTTCGTAGTGTCCTGTTATATGATAACATGACTAGTTATGTTATGACATGTTATGTTGTATTGTTTTGCATCGTCATTTAGTTTAATCGAATTTTACATATATCATCATTTTCAAAGAAAAGAAGCTCTTCATTTTATTACAACCATAACAATTTTACTAAGGACTATGTTTTGAGGACCTGTACTGGGAATGCCCATATTAGGTGACTTGCTGGTCAATATTCTCAGTGCAAAGGCTGGCTTGTCCGTTTTAGGGATTACCAAGGCGGTAGAATGCAGGTTCACATTATGAAGCTAGATACTTATACATACTTATCCCGAGCGCAGTGAAGTATTAATTGGGGAGCTTCAAACCACTGGCAGCTCCTCATATAGAGTATTTCCTTTTGCCGGCTACAACTATCGAAGAGAAAGCATAAAAAGCTGATTTACATGTGTCGATTTTCTGGCTGCTCGATTTTTGTCGTTTAACTGCTTTCCTCCTCCAAATACAAGGTATAGGTCGATCGAATTGCTATTTACACGGTGGAACGACAAAAAAACGACCAGAAAATCGACCCGTGTAAATGAGCCTTAAGGAACAAGTATAATCTTTTCTTGTGATACCAATATCTATTTAAAAACAATAAATTTTGACAAAAATGTAGACATAAATAACACTGTACAACAGCCAAAAACCACAGAGGGTGTCACATCGGTTTCTAAAGCTTGGGATATCGGTACACAGAAAAAAATGGCATGGGTCAAATCAACAGTACCGGACTGTTACCCTGAAATTGACGAAATTCGGATGAATTGACCAAATTAAAAAATAATATTGACTTCGCCGAGAATCGAACCAGCAACCCCAAGAACAACAAAATAACAGCTTAACTGTTAACTTAGTAGTAGTAAAGAAATGTGTTTTTAACTTTTTAAATTTTTTTTTTACTAATAACTCACTATACCCCAATTTTTTGCACTATGGAACATCTCTATGCCGCCAAATATAAAAACAAAATTAAATTATGGTTTCTCCATTATTAAAAACTTTTTTTTTACAACTATATACCGATCTCTTTACAAGCCACCCTCTGTAGAGAAAACCTAGGGAGACCCGAAAAAACGACTTCAGATTCGGATTCTGCACACCCAAGAGCTTTAGAAACCGTTGAGAAACCTGGTGGGATTTTCAAAAACTTAAATTTTGTTGTACAGTGTAATTATGAGAATAGGAAATTTTATTTGGGTTTAAATTGTGTTATAGTCTAATTAAATACTTTTTTTTTTCTTGATAAGATTTATTCAATGTTTGGAAGAAAGCTATATAATTTGAACTACGAAGCTATAAATTAAAATACTTAATCAATCTGATTATAATCTTTTCAACATTTCTTTGTTTTTAATATTTTTTTTTTCTGAAAGGCTCTAGCTCATCTGAGCTCTCTGCTGGGTCTTCGGACACACCGATATTGACCGTAATGATATAATCTATAATTGGATGAGGAATGGGTCCGAAATGGACCAACACGCGACGGACTACAATGTTCGACCACCATTGAGAAGTCTCACGGCCCATATGGCCGTGTTTAGATAGAAATAAATAAAAATGAAATAGCCTCGAAACTTCGAAACATGTCATGGTATCCATCGCTGTGTAAATCTTTCATAAATTCGTAACATTAAAAAAAACAGAAAAAATAACGATTAGCATCCTTCTCAAACTAAACAAATCAACCGTGAGAATGGGAGGAGTTGGCTCACCAGTTTTTTTCCGAACTGCAGACGAGGCGACTCAGATTTTTCGAAGCACGCATTTTCCATAGTCTTACTGATGTTAGTGGATTAAAAGGGTATAATTATTTCGGGGATATTCGGGACATAAAAAGGAGCACTCCTGAGATTTAGATTTCTACATGGGAGGAAACAAAAAGAACAATAAAACTGCAGGAAGAAGTTTGAAATGATAACCATTCCATATTCAACTTTTTCTAAAAATGAACTTGTGGTCACTTATGCTTCAATTACTCACCGGCAGTTCGCAATGTACGTTCACGTTGGACGAAGCGGACAAACCAAACGTGTTTTGATTTCCTGCGTTCTACGAACGTTTAACGTTCTTGCGTCCGTAGTTGGCTAACATCAGCATTAGATACGTGCACGGTTTCATATCAGAAGCCGTACTTGTTCTGAATGAAACCGGTTCTTTGGCGACACCTGAATAAAGATTTTCATTGCACCAACACAAAAATAGAAAATCGTTGTTTCCGCAGCAATTTCACGTATACAAATAATACGAAAAAAAGTTTCTTTTTCGATAGTTATGCATGTTTCAAGACTTTTAGCAGGAAACCACAAACTAATCAGACCATCCCATCTTCTCTCCATATCGTTCAAAGTTATCAGATGTATGTATATCAAAACATTCATTGTTCTAGTGAAAAACATGTATTTTTTAAATGGGAATGGTTAGCATACAATTTTTTTTTAGTTTGTCACCCGCACATAGTTCGTATTGTCATCGTGCCGAAGCGGCGGATGGCCTAAAAATTAAGACGCATAGAAAATGTGGTTACTACATAAGTTGGTTCTATAGGTTTAGTTGCACAATTTCATCTTACTTCTTCACTATAGCAGCGCATTTTCAACGTGAAAATGTTTTTTCATCAACAAACTAACACTGCTGGTATTGAGTTAAGCCCGATTTATTACCATCTTTATTAGTAGATACATATAATGAAGTTATATTCCTAACTCTATCCCTTTGCTTATCTATTTTTAGTTATTCCTACGATCTGATTAAGGAGATTGCTGATTTCTTTTTGGAACGCACCACCATACGCCCGAAAATCGGCATCATTTGCGGTTCTGGACTGAATTCATTGGCCGATCACATTACCGACATACAAGCCTTCGACTATGAGAGTATACCGAATTTTCCCGTTTCCACTGTCGAGGGTCACGTTGGCCGTATGATCTTTGGTTATTTAGAGGGTATGCCTGTGGTGGCCATGCAAGGACGTTTCCACTACTATGAAGGTTATCCATTAGCTAAATGTTCAATGCCCGTGCGTGTGATGAAATTAGTTGGTATACAATATTTATTTGCTACAAATGCCGCCGGTGGTTTGAACCCCAAATATAAAGTTGGTGATATTATGATCGTGGCGGATCATATCAACATTATGGGCTTTGCTGGTAATTCACCTTTGCAAGGACCGAATGATCCACGTTTTGGACCACGTTTTCCACCTATGACCAATGCATACGATCGTCATTTGGTGCGTAAAGCTAGAAAGGTGGCCAAAGATATGGGCATTGAGAATGATGTGCACGAAGGTGTTTATACATGTTTGGGTGGTCCGAATTATGAGACAGTGGCCGAGTTGAAAATGTTACGTATTATGGGCGTTGATGCGGTGGGCATGTCCACGGTGCATGAAGTCATCACAGCACGTCATTGTGATTTGACAGTATTTGCTTTTAGTTTGATTACAAATAAATGTGCGAGCAGCTATGATGGCAACGAAGAAGGTGCGAATCACGAGGAGGTGGTATTGGTGGGCAAGTCACGTCAAGCGATTTGTGGTGAATTAATGTGTCGTGTTATACGTGAAATTGCGGCGGAAACGCAACAGAAAAATGGCAAGAAATGAAGGAGCCTGGGGTGTGAATAGAAATAAGGAAAACCAACAATGGAAGTGCGTTCTTAGTATGTAATAGATCATAGTTTGTAGAACAAGACAGTAAATATTCTGTCACCTGTCTCTTAGTTTAGTATAGTAGTACAAATCTTTATTCACCTATGATCATTAACAGTGCCAGCTATAGGTAAAGTGTATGAAAACAAGGATTGCATAATTCTTGCGATCATTAATAAAAGACAATGTAATAATTCTTTTGGGTGATCAAAAATATTCATCATTTTTTTGATTTTATTTGAAGTGCAATATGTAGTTTTTTAACTTTATAATTTGGGAATACATATGTATGCCCTTTGCCCATGCGAATTTTTGCAACAAAATAACTGGGCGAGGCTTATGTAGTGCCCAATCAATCCCATGCACAAACATATGACAAAGAAATATTTCCGATTTGTACGAAATTTTGAAATATGACGTTTTTGTAGTTTTGTTGTTGGTATGTTTCTTGAAAAATGCAGCAAAGAACTGTCAACAGAAGAGAGTCTTGTAAAAAGCTGTCAAAATCTCATTTCTACTAATTTTTCGTCGAACAGGAATCAGTACAAACTTGCAGACAAAACAGCGGTTACGTTTCTGATTGGCTAACAATTTGAATTTACATTTTTTGTGGTTGTTTTGCTAAATCGCTGTTCCTGCTTGCTAGTTTCTGCTGGATGAAAATTCTCCAGCAAAAACTTGCAGCGAATTGTCGCTCTCTCTCGCAATTAAATGTCAAAAAGCTGCTGAATTCGCTGCTATTTTTGTTCAAGAAACGCTTTTCCAGGAATAATTATTCATAATTAGCAGGAAAGAAACGAAGCTTATATTGAACACATCAGGTGTTTGATAAAAACTAGTGAGTATTTGGTAAGTAATTATTATTTTGGGCAATCAAAAGTAATAATTATTTTTGAAAAACAAATATTGTCAAAAATAATGATAATCCTGATTAATCAAAGTAACGATAGAAAATTATGATTAAAAACAATCAAAGTAATGACAGCACTGTACACCAGCCAAAAAATCCTAGATGGTTTCCTATCGATTTCAAAAGCTTTTAGGGTGCTGAATCCGAATCTGCAGTCGGAATTTTCGGGTCACCCTAGATTTTTCCTCCGGAGGGTAATTTGTTCAGATTTCGATAGTAGTAAAAAATAATTTTTTTAAATTTTTTTCTTAATAATTTATCCCAATTTTTTGCACTATAGTTCCTTGACCCAAGAAAAATTCTTAAATTATTAAACTTTTTTTCACACAATTACCGATCTCTTTAACACCATCTGGAGAGAAAACTTAGGGTGACCTGAAAAATCTGACTTCAGATTCAGATTCAGCATACCCAAAAGCTTCAGAAACCGTCGAGAAACCCGGTGTGATTTTCAAAAACTGCAGTTTTGTTGTACAGTGTTATTATTAGATGTATTATTTTGTAACAAAAAAAAAAAAAAAAAAAATTCAAGAATACTACTACTTTATTATTAAGTAATAAGTTTTAATGAATAAACTCCTTTTCGTTTGTATATAAAATTTAAAGTTTTAAAAATATGTGTTGACCCAACACCGCTGAGTAAATGCTTAATAATCAAATACATAAATGTATGAAAACAAATCTGCAAAAATAAAAATGATTTTTCTATTCAACAGACCTCGCAGACCTTATCTATCTGCATTCATTGTTGTTGTTGTTAACACCAAAAACACTCCCCGAAGGTTTTGGGGAGTGATGCCGAAATTGGCAGTCCGGTACTGCCCGACTGTCGTGGTAGCGTATTGGTATGACCAGTGGAACCTTCCAGTTCATGTCATCCCTCCATCTACATCGTCGAGTTAGCCTATGCACATATTAGTCGCCTCTTACGACCGGTATGCCTACCTCGGGTATATTCTAAACCCCTAACCCGCAGGTGCCATTCATTCATTCCCTTACCTTGCTTTTTTCTAATATATATTTTTCACTTAGAATTTGCACTTTACAAAAAAAAAAAAAACATTTCTCTTTTTTATTTATTTGATTGGGATTTTTCAAACTTTGAAGTCAAAAGTACAAAGTCGGAACATCAGAATTCGTTTTAGAGGTATGCTTCCTTCGGCTAAGTATCATATTTTGATCCCTAAAATACGATTTTCCTTGTCACTTGTGCGATTTTGAAATCGACCTGCCAATTTTTAGAGATCGGAAAATATGTCAAATCAAGCGCCTGAAAATTATTTTATAAATTTATTAAAAAAAAAAAAAATAGTAAACTGTGGCAATTATGTTAGCATAATTTTAGGCGTTTGATTTTGACATATTTTCCCGAACTCTACTAATTACAAAATCTAATATCTTTAAACGAGTTAATCTTGTATATTTGTATATTTGTATGTTCGGACTATCTCGAGAACCGCTTGACCGATTCGGATGAAATTTGGCACAAAGATAGTATGATGGATTCTAAGACTACCCACTTTAGGGTTGCCACTTGGGGCGGTTTACAGGGTTGCCACCTATCCCATTTTTTTAAATTATGGAGCAAGGTATGCCAATATGGGTATCATATGAAAGGTATTTTAGGCGAGATACCAACTAAAATATTTTCAAGTAGAGTTGCCACCTAGGGTTGCCACCTTACCACAATATATTTGTATATCCGGTACTATCTCGAGAATCGCTTGACCGAATTGGCTGAAATTTGGCATGGTGATAGTATGGTCGATTTTAAGACTATGCACTTTAGGGTTGCCACTTGAGGCGGTTTACAGGGTTGCCACCTATCCCATTTTTTTTAATTATGGAGCAAGATATGCCAATATGGGTATCATATGAAAGGTACTTTCGGCGAGATACCAACTTAAGTATTTTCAAGTAGGGTTGCGACCTAGGGTTGCCACCTTACCGCAGTACTATCTCGAGAACCGGTTGACCGATTTGGATGAAATTTGGTATGGTGACAGTATGAAGGATTCCAAGGCTATCTACTTTAGGGTTGACATTTCGAGTAGTTTACAGGGTTGCCACCTATCCTATTTTTTTTAATTATGGAGCAAGATATGACAATATGGGTATCATATGATAGGTATTTTCGGCGACATATCAACTAAAATACTTCCAAGTAGGTTTGTCGCCTAGGGTTGCCCGCACTATATTTCTATATCCGGTACTATCTCGAGAACCGCTTGACCGATTTGGATGAAATTTGGCACAGTGATAGCATGCCTGATTCTAAGACTATCCACTTAGGTGTTGCCACTTGGAGGGCTTTTAAGGGTGGCAACCTATCTCATTTTTTTTTATTAATATTGAGTAAAATATGCGAATATCGGTATCAAATTAGAGGTATTTCCGGCGACATATCAACTAAAATATTTCTAAGTACAGTTGCCATCTAGGGTTGTCACCTTATCGCAGTATATTTGTATTACAGGGTTGCCACCTATTTAATTTTTTTATTTATGGAGCTAGATATGCCAATATGGATATCAAATGAAAGGTATTTTTGCTGACATACCAACTAAAATATTTTCAAGTAGGGTTGTCCGCAAAAAGTCCATTACGGCTACGAAAATTACAAAATTTTAATAATTTGCCCACATATAAAGGACAGTTTGGTAAGTAAAGTTAGCACTAAATTGATAGCACCGAGCAAGCTCGGTCACCCAGGTACTATTAGATTTGAAGTCCTTTCCAAAAAGTAAAAATCGCCATAATTAAGTATGATATATAACTAAAAAATATGATTCATTGCCAATTAGTGCCAAAAAATAACGTCAAAATCGGAAAACCGGATAAATTTTGAAAAAATTCAACTGCCCGCTTGAAAAACATATCATGCTTCAACATTTATCTCGGTTAAAAACTTGGTTTTCAAAGAAGATTTTTACGAAATAACTAAAAAAAAAAGTTTTTTGACCTTAAAACCAGATTTTGGGGGTATTACAAAATCTAAATTTAAATTTATTTTTATTTTTTTATTTATTTATTTATTTTATTTTATTTTATTTTATTTTATTTTATTTTTTATTTTTTAATTTTATTTTATTTTATTTTATTTTTGTTTTATTTTTATTTTGTTTTTATTTTATTTTCATTTTTTATTTATTTATATTTTATTTTATTTTTTTATTATTTGTTTTTTTATATTAATTTTTTTTATTTAATTTTATTTTATTTTTGATTTTATTTTTATTTGATTTTTATTTTAATGTTATTTTTATTTTATTTATTTTTCTTAGTTTTAGTTTTACTTTATTTTAATTTTTTTTTTTTTTATTCTATATATTTTTTATTTAGTTTTAACTTTTTTATATACAATTTTTTCAAACTTAATTTTATTTTTATTTAATTTCTATTACTTATTTATTTTATTTTTTAATTTTTTTATTTAATTTTTTCATTTATTTTTATTTAATTTCATTTTTTTATAATTTTATTTTTAATTTTCATTTTTTTTATTTTTTTTAAATTTAGTTTAATTAAAAAAAAATTAATTTTTTCCGGTTTTTATATTATTTTATTTAATTTTATTTTTTTTAATTTTACGTTATATTTATTGAAATTTTATTATTATATTACTTTTTTTAGTTATTTCCCAAAAGCTGAGTTAATTCGGAATTAGCGCTAATGTATCAGCTCTATAAGACATTAAAGAAGTTCAAAACAGTTTGGAACCGGTTCCGGCCTCGGCTTGCGAAAGTTTTTGGTTTCGTTCTTTTCAGATCAAAATAACGGTTACGGTTTCGGTTTTGAAAAATTAATCGGCTTTAATTGCTTCAAACTTTGATTTTGGTTATTATTCAATTTCCGGTTGCTGATTCATTGACTGCCTAAAAGCATGCTTCTTGAGTTGGCATATAGACATCTTCTTGCTTAAACTTTTACTTAGGGATGCTACGAATACTTTTACACATTCGCCAAATCAAAATTAAAGCGGATATTTCCGAATGGAAAACATCATGATATATCGTTCATAACGAGCCTCAAAAATATAATAAAAGGTATTCGATTCAGCCGAATGGGATCGTTCGGTCTTACTCACACAAACCCCACCGAACAGCACTTTCTTAGTACAAAAATTTTGGTGTGTGCTTCATATTAAAGAGCAGAAGTCAAGTATTTGATGGTTGAACGCAATCGATTTTCTTTTTTCAAACACATTGGACACTTCGCTGCTGAGAATATTTCGTCTTTCCGGCATACAAAAGCCTCCTTTAAAGCCCACTGAAGGTACCGATATAGTTGTTGTCTGTAGGCAAAAAAGAGTCCATCACCCTTGGAAAAAGGGGCTACCATGAAACAAATAACAAAGAAACGCTTCCCCGTGGAATAAACTTCGTGACTTCTCCACTTGTGCTCGAAAAACTCTATGTAAGCCTGTGGAATGTCCTCAATCAACTTCAACTCTCAAAAAGTAAAATAATTTCATTCTTTCCAAATTATTTTTTGTTTAAACATCGCAAAATAAAGTTATAATTAAAATTAGTATACCGCTAAACCACACCCTCGTTTCTCTAACATAATGGCTGCAAAGTGTCCAGCAGGAAAATGTGAAGATAAGACGTAAGATGCACCTATAGTGAGATTGCTCAAATACCAAAGCTAATATTTTTTTCTCATATCCCAGCGTCACTTATGATTTCATTAAAGGAATTGCCGATTTTATCGCAGCACGCATACAAATAAGACCCGTCGTCGGTATTATTTGTGGCTCGGGTTTGGGTTCGTTAACCGAAGCCATTACGAATACACAAAATATTGAGTATAAAGATATACCGGGATTTCCAGTATCAACTGTTGCCGGACATGCTGGACGTTTAGTGATTGGCATGTTGGAAGGTGTGCCCGTCATGGCAATGCAAGGACGATTCCACTACTACGAAGGCTATCCGCTGGTTAAGTGTTCCTTGCCGGTGCGCGTAATGAAATTGATGGGTGTTGAGTATTTGATGGTGACAAATGCCGCTGGCGGCATTAATCCTGGCTATAAGGTTGGTGACATCATGCTCGTGCGAGATCATATAAATTTTGTTGGCTTTTCGGGCAATTCACCGCTTCGTGGAGCCAATGATGAACGTCTGGGACCACGTTTCCCACCCATGACAGATGCCTACAATCCAGAAATGATACAACGCGCTTTGAGCATCGCGAAAGAGATGGGTATACAGGACTTGGTTAAAGTTGGCACATACTGTTTCCTTGGCGGTCCCAATTATGAGTCCATAGCCGAATGTAAGTTCCTACACACCGCGGGTGTCGATGCAGTCGGAATGTCAACTGCTCACGAAGTGGTTGTAGCACAGCATTGCGGCCTGAAGGTGTTTTGTTTCAGTCTAATCACGAATAAGGCGTCATTGGATTATGAGAAGAAGGAATATGCTAATCATGCTGAGGTTATGGCGGTTGCTAAAAGTCGTGAGAGCACTTGCCGTGAATTGATGTGCCGTATGATAAGGACCTTGGTGGCAACACCGCAACCTGGAGGCGGCCAGTGTGATTGTAGCGCTTGAGAAACGAGGGATGGGGACAGCAAGCGGAATACGAATAAAAATAAATTCAAAATTACCCAGCAAACACATTCTCTAACGTTAGAGAAAATTGGATTACCACATTAGATAACTAGCGTAATTTTCGAGTCGAGAAAGATGCTAGATAATAAAATTTGAAATCGACTCTAGAATGTTTTGTGAAATAATGCAAATTCTATTCACATTCGAATACCATCAAGGAATGACGTTAGAACTCGATTGGAGACCTAGGATTTTCTCGATTTGAGAATGATGCCGCATTTTGTTAGAGAACGTTATGTTTCTCAAGTGCTTCTCGAGTCGCCCTCTAACGTTGGAGATTAGAGGTTCTAGTTATCTAATCTACCTCTAATCGATATCTAACTTCAGTGTTTGCTGGGCAGTGGATGGAAAACGAAGACTTTGGATGGAAGAGTTATCGGACAATTTTAAAAAATATATGACATAAGCTCGATTTTTGGGTAGGATAACATCTACTAGAATATTTCCAGGATAAAATTTATAAAATTTTATAGTTTCGAAAATATACTAACAAACTAAACAATTATATTATGTTGTTTGGATTAATGGGATTTATGGATGTCATCGGCAGCAGGCCATCGTGCAGTTAAGAAGAGTTTCGCGTGGTTTCAAAGACAGAATACACAAAAGATCTTTGTGAGAAAATAGGAAAATTTATCGCACTAGATAATACCTAATTTAGCTGGGAGGGGCGATATTCTGTATCGTGATCGAATGTCATCTCTTTAAAAAAACGATTGAATTTGCTTCCCATTTTCTGAAAATTCATTTTTTATTTTAGTTATTTTTTTTAAAGATTTTTTTTTTATTTCAAGATTTTTTATTAAAATGGTTTTATTAGGTCGCTTTCGTCGTTCTTGTGTCCGAAGTTTTGCATTCGATTTTGAACCAACTTCCTGTTGTGCTAGGGTCTTAAAATTTTCACCACAGTTCAGGGGGGTTATCATGTAATCCGATCCGAAAGAAATTTCTTTCGAATTTGAAAAAAAGTGTATGTGATTTCACAGCTTTCGAATCGCATTTACTATAGAATCGAATTGTATGATAAGGCTCCAGGTCGCGAGGACAATTCTATTAAAAGTAGAGATGTTTAAAGTTACAAACAAGTGTTTGAAATTATACACACTTATTTTAGAAAAATTAAAAGTTCCTAATTTTTCCAACTTCGCATGAAAACACATTTTTAAATTCAAAACTTTTCTTGGTCTTCGGCTCTTGTTGATCCAACTGGTGGCAATTGGAGACACCGCGTGTTCTCAGATCTGCCTCCACTTGATCCTGCCATCGGAGAGGTGGCCTCCCTCTTCCTCTACTTCCACCGGCGGGTGCCGATAAGAATACCTTCTGGCACCACGTGATCTAGCCAGCGAAGCCGTTGGCTCTTATTTCGCTGAACTATGTCGACGCCTGCGTAAAGCTCATACAGGTCATCATTATATCTTCTTCGGTACTCGCCGTCGCCAACTTTTAGGGGTACATAAATCTTTCGAAGAATTTTTCTCTCGAATACTCCCAAAGCCGCCTCGTCAGAAGCTGTCAGTGTCCATGCTTCTGCGCCATATAGCAGGACGAGTACGATGAGTGACTTATAGAGTGTTGTTTTTGTTCGTCGAGAGAGGACTTTACTTCTCAATTGCCTACTCAGCACAAAGTAGCATTTGTTTGCAAGAGTTATCCTTCGATGGATTTCCAGGCTTATTATACAAAGTCCCTTACTATCTCGAAATTATTGCTGCCAACAGTGGCGTGGTTGCCAAGACGCGAATGTGCTGACTCTTTGCATTTTTTTTGTTGAGGCCAATGGTATCGATGTCGTCGGTATACGCCAACAGTTGTACGCTCTTGTAATATATTGTTCCAACGCGATTAAATTCTGCAGCTTGAGTTATTTTCTCCAACATCAAATTAGAGAAATCGTACAATAGAGGGTCGCCCTGCCTGAAACCTAGCTTAGTTTCGAACGGCTCAGAGAGGTCCCTCCCAATTCTGACCGAGCTGGTGGTGTTGCTCAGCGTCATTTTGCACAGCCGTATAAGTTTTGCTGAGAAACCAAAATCAGACATAGCGGCATATAGGCAACTCCTTTTCGTGCTGTCGAGGGCGGCTTCAAAATCAACAAAGAGATGGTGTGTGTCGATCCTTTTCTCACGGGGTTTTTCCAAGATTTGGCGTATTATATAAATCTGGTCGATGGTAGATTTACCAGGTCAGAAGCCACACTGATAAGGTCCAATCAGTCGGTTTACGTCAGGCTTCAGTCTTTCGCTCAATACGCTTGATAGTATCTTATTTGCGATATTCAAAAGGCTCCACGATAGTTGGCGCAGTTTGCGGGATCACCCTTCTTATGGATTGGGCAGAGAACACTTAGATTCCAATCTTCAGGCATGCATTCATCCGACCATATTCTGCACAAGAGCTGGTGCATGCACCTTACCAGCTCCTCCCCGCAGCATTTGAATAGCTCAGCGGGCAGGCCATCAGCGCCCGGCGCTTTATTGTTTTTTACCCGTGATTTAGCTATTCGCACCTCGTTATAGTCGGGTTGTGGAACTTCGATTCCATCGTCTTCGATTGTGGGGTCGGGTTCGTCCTCTTCTCTGGATTGTTGCTCTGTTCCTCCGTTTAGAAGGGCAGAGAAGTGATCCCTCCATAACCTTAGTACTCTCTGAACATCTGCCACCAGGTCGCCGATGTCATTTTTACAGGAGTTTGCCCCAGGTTTAAAACCTTCCGCCATTCGTCGGGTTTTTTGATACAATTTTCGGACGCTGCATCTGTTGGCTGGCATTTCAAGCTCTTCGATTTGAAGCTTTTCCGCTTCCCTTTTCTTCGCCCAGAAAAGCCGTCTCGCTTCCCTCTTCATCTCACGGTAGTGTTCACAGACGCTCCTCGTTGCATTCGCTATTAACGTCGACTTATAGGTATCGTCCTTTCTTTTGACTGCGTCTTTGCACTCTCTATCATCGTACCAGCTGTTTTTTGCACTTGCCGGAATCCAATTACTTCTTCGGCTGCGGTACGAAGTGCTCTGGAGATATGTTCCCACTGCTCATGCACTCCGTTGGGTTGAATTGTGCTCTCAGAGCGCAAGTGTGCGAGTCGTTCTGCGAAATCATTGGCTGCCTGTTGTGACTGCAGTTTTTCGACGTCCAGCTTTCCTTTCGTTTTTTGTGGCGCCTCTTTTGTTGTACTTAGGCGGGTACGAATCTTGGCTGCTACAAAGTAATGATCGGAGTCGATGTTCGGGCCCCTTATCGTACATACGTTCATAACGATGGAAGCTTTCCGTCCGTCTATCACAAAGTGAACGATCTGGTTGCGTGTTCTCCGATCTGGCGATATCCATGTGGCTTGATGGATCTTTTTATGCTTGAACCTGGTGCTGGATACGACCATGTTTCGTGCACCGGCGAAGTCAATCAGTCTGAATCCATTTGGCGAAGTCTCATCGTGGAGGCTGAACTTTCCGACAGTGAAGCCAAATACACCCTCTTTGCCCACCCTGGCGTTAATGTCGCCAAGCATTTCTTTGATATCATGTCGGGGGCAGGGCTCATAAGTTTCTTCTAATTTCGCGTAGAATGCATCTTTTTCAACGTCGTCCTTGTCCTCGTCGGTGAGTCCACGCAGATAAACGATATGGTGAAAAATCGTAGTTTAATTCGGATTGTGGTGAGACGCCCATTCACGGCTGTGAAGGACACTACATGTTTTGCAAGTCTCTTTCCTACCACATAACCGACGCCGCTCTAGTAGACTTTGCAGGTTCGGATGGTCTTATAACCTTGCCCCGTCCACTGCCTTTCTTGTATAGCGGTGATGTCAGCTTTTCCTTGTTGAGGACCTCAACTAGGCGGGCATCGTCACCTTCCCTAGTAAGAGTTCGGTAATTCCAAGAGCATGCCCTGATTTCATTAATCATAGTCCTAGTTCGTTTGCTGTGGTCGTTATCTGAAGAAAGAGTTATCATATCCGAGGCTTGGTTCTTAGATCTCATCGGAATTTTTGTTTTATGTGGTGGGTCCCAAACCCTACGCCCAACCCGTTTCTCGGGGAGTTGGATTTAAGTTACACATTTATATAGCAGCCACAACTCATGATGACAGACGCTGCTGTTGGAATCCCCTGGCAAGCCCTTAAACCAATTATGTCGGAGTGGTCTTGTCAGGTTATCGCCTTCTCACATCAGTTCACCACCGAACGTATGTTCATTGGCTATCCAGAGAATACGACTCGGACGTAGTGAGCTGCTTGGACCGCACATAGAAGAACCGCTCTGGCCATTCCCAGTTGAAGGGTTCAATATGTACTTTTTTTTCAGCCTTTGATACGAAATTCATCATATATCAAAAATATTCTGAAACGATCTACAACTCGGCCATTGATATGTGTTTACGATACGACTTCCGATAATCAAACCGGTATAAAACAAACTAAGTTTAAAGAACAATACTTCAAGAATTAAAGACTCCATTGTTTTAAAAATTTTCTTATTAATTTCTATTCAGTCTAATCAAGTTTGTATACCTTTGACTTTTTTCTTAATTAGATTCTATATATGTACACTCTGCCGTCCTATTTAAGAATGTGGGTATCTACATTCTACCTCAAACCGATATATCGCACCCTAAATCAAAAAACGTCACAACTCAAAATTTTTTTAAGTCGCTTTCTTGGCATAGATTGCGTAATAAAAACTAGTACAGCCAATACATAACATTTTTTTTCTTTTTGGCTATTATCGTTACTCTTTTAAGAGCACTTTTGTGCGATCCAGAAGCAATTAACTGAAAGTTACTCTGATTTTGAGTTGTGACTCTTTTTGATTTAGTGTACGATATGTTGAATAGCTTCGATACCTTGCCACGCCCACAATTTTTCGAAAATTCTAAAAATGAGGTTGTGTTTGGGTAGGTAAGATGCACCTCTATGCAAAATTGTCACAAATTCTGGGGGGTCGGGTTCAAAATGTACTTTTTTCAGCCTTTGATATGAAATTCATCATATATGAAAAAAAACTTGCCACCCCTAAGGGTTAAGTTAGAGCGCTAATTTTTTGCAAGGCTTATTTTCTCATCAATACCTAAAGTTTCAGGGGTAAGACCGAAAAAAAACCAATTTTTTTTTTATTTGAATCACCCTAATGTACCTCTATGCAAAATTGTATAAAATTTTGGGGCGTCGGGTTCAAAACGATCTACAATTGGGCCATTGATATGTGTTTTCGATACGACTTCCCATAATCAAACACGTATAAAAACAAAATAAGTTTAAAGAACAATACCACAAGAATTAAAGACTCCATTGTTTTAAAAATTGTCTTATTAATTTCTATTCAGTCTAATGAAGTTTGTATACCTTTGAATTTTTTCTTAATTAGATTCTATATATATACACTCTGCCGTCTTATTTAAGAATGTGGGTATCTACATTCTAGATGACACCGAAATAATGAATCTGGACTTTTCAACATATATTAATTTTGTAATTGAAAATGACAATTTTTGAAAGTCCACATCCAAATCTTTCTATTTATGCAAAAAAAAAAACATTACGAATCTTTTTTTAATCCAAAATATTGTATCTGCAAAAGACAGAATTGAATTTATATTCATTTGCAAATTACAAAATATTTTTGCAAGAATAAACTCGAATTTTCAAGACGAGTACACCTATAGAAATAATAATACAAAAAACAATATTCAAGAAAAAGTAAGGCATTTCTTAAAAACATTAAGTTTTTGTATTGAAAGCCATCTCAAAAGATGAAAATTATGAAATGCAAAAGAGTGTGTGTGGGGTGAAGATAAATAACCCACAGTGGAATTCATATAAAATTATAGAGAAAAAACAATGATAAAAACAAAAACAAAATAACAACAATTGCTTATGTTTGCATTATTTAAGCAGCTTTTGATTTCTCTGCAGATCTACTAAAGAAACAATTAGACTTTTAATAAGAATTTGACTTTTAATAAGAAATAAAAAAAAGAACGGCAGCACTGCAGTATGGGCTCGGATTTAATTTTACTTGTCATTAAGTAAATATTTTCCTATGACTTTCAAGTGTACTAAATAAGGTCAAGCCTTGTACTATAAAATGCCTAGCATTTTTTGATATTGTCACACTCCCTCGAGTAAACTCAGGCGAAAAACAATCACAACAATGAGAAACTTCACAATTTTAACACTTCTAATCGTTGGCTTGATGGCCTACCAGGCAACCGCCTCGGTGGCCTCTTCGGAAAATGGATTAGATAGCGAAGGTCTGCAGAGAATATTCAACTATCGTAGAAATGGGCTTTTAAAGAGCCTGGAGGACTCGTCTGAGGACCAATTAGCTAACGCAAATGGCGAAGGTCTGCAGAGAGTATTCAACTATCGTAGAAATGGGCTTTTAAAGAGCCTAGAGGACTCGTCTGAGGACCAATTAGCTAACGCAAATGGCGAAGGCCTGCAGAGAGTATTCAACTATCGTAGAAATGGGCTTTTAAAGAGCCTGGAGGACTCGTCTGAGGACCAATTAGCTAACGCAAATGGCGAAGGCCTGCAGAGAGTATTCAACTATCGTAGAAATGGGCTTTTAAAGAGCCTGGATGACTAACGCAAATGGCGAAGGTCTATTGGCAAAAGAAGGAGCTTAGATTATGTAGTTTCTAACCCGTTAATAGCAAAATAAAGAACAGATAAATGTTCAATATTACAAATGTTTTATTTTCAAATGGCATACTATGTATGTATGTAGAAGTAAGTAGGTATACCCTGCAGCGAAAGCGACTATTTGAAAACTACTTTACAACTAGTTGGTGCACCGGGTCCAACTAGTCAGTGTTCTGGTTTTTCCATATAAGCAACTGGTATTTTTTACGTGTTGTTGTCATACGAATTGTCAATTTTCAGATTTCGACCGGAACTTACCAGTCATCTACTAGTTATGATATACTAGAACTATACTAGTTGTAAAATACCAGTTCCATACTAGTTCAACCTGGACTAGTATGATTTCCATAAAATGAAATAGACCCCATACTAGTCCAAAAAGGAGATATACTAACCCCATACTAGTTCAAAAAGCATTGAAACTGGACAAGTATGATTGCAACCAGAATTTTCCTCAGCGTGGCAAGGTATCGAAATATTCGAAAATATTCGAAAAATGACGATAATAGGTACTTTTAAAGTGTGATTACTACGGAATGGCTTTACCGATTTCAAAGATCTTCATATATTAGAAAGGTATTGAAATAACCTTTCAAAAATTACACTGTAAACAATTTTTAGTACACTGGAAAAAAAATATTTTCCAAAATAAAATTAGAAACTGAAAAAACACTTTAAAGATCAAGCGATTTTGAAAAATAAAATTTTATTTTAGAAAGGTGTATTCAATATATCGTTATCTTAATTCACAAAGGCCCTAATTGACTCATTTTTTCGAAAACGACTTTTTCACATATACAAGTATGATTTAGTAAATACACACTCACTACAAATTTTATGGAGTTACTAGCAGTAATGACGGAGATATTTCAAGTTTACAAAGCAATGTTTGCATGCGTTCAATGTAAATTTTGTTTTGTTTTTTGCTTCTCCTGTAAAAGATTTTTATGTCAGTTAGGGCCTTTGTAAATTAAGGCAACGTTATATAACATATCAGAAAATTAAAAGGCGTTTTTTTTTTTTCTTTTTTTTCAAACTTTCTGATATTTTGATATCACGCTCAAACTAATGAACTGTTTTCAAAGATTTGTATACTGTTACAAAGGTATTTAAATCAGCTTTTGTAAAAATACACTGTAAAAAATTTTTATTCCAGTGGGTCGCACACACACGCATTTTAACGTTACCTACCACGGACACATAGATTGTCATTACCTGCCACAGCACCCATGGACTATAAAAAACAACCTAACGGATAGACACAGACCAGAACGAAGTTAGGCATTTATATGGAAGCAACTAATAAATACAGATGTGTGAAGCTATCAAGAAAAGCACCAGCGCAGAGGAAGGGGGAGACCTCGACTGAGATGGAAACAACAGGTGGAGGATGACTTGAACTCTCTCCAATTGGCGTCAGTTATCGCTAAAAAGGAATGGCTATCGTGCTTTGATACGAAACGGCCAAAATCGCCTAGGCGGTTAAGCGTCATTATAACGCAAGCCAAGATTAGATTAGGTTTAATTTATATTCGCTTCTATGCTTAGAAATGGTTCAGAACTATAGAAATAGTGCCAATAAACCAGGAGATGCATTTACTTAAATAAATTTAAAAAAAAAGAAAGAAAAAAACGCATTTTAGTTGTCAGATATGTTATATATCGTTACCTTAATTCACAAAGGCCCTCACTGACATAAAAATAATTTTACAGAAGGAATAAACAAACAAAAATTTACATTGAACGCATGCAAATATTGCTTTGTAAACTTGAAATATCTCCGTCATTACTGCTAGTAACTCCATAAAATTTGTAGTGAGTGTGTATTTACTAAATCATACTTGTATATGTGAAAAAGTCGTTTTCGAAAAATGAGTCAATTAGGGCCTTTGTGAATTAAGGTAACGATATATTGAATACACCTTTCTAAAATAAAATTTTATTTTTCAAAATCGCTTGATCTTTAAAGTGTTTTTTTCAGTTTCAAATTTTATTTTAGAAAATATTTTTTTTCCAGTGTACTAAACATTTTTTAAATCGATAAAGCCATTCCGTAGTAATCACACTTTAAAAGTACCTATTATCGTCATTTTTCGAATATTTTCGAATATTTTCATACCTTGCCACACCCAGGAAAATTCTGGTTGAAATCATACATGTCCAGGTTCAATGCTTTTTGAACTAGGGCTAGTATGGGGTCTAGTTCATTTTATGGAATTCATACTAATCCAGTTTGAACTGGTATGGAACTGGTATTTTACACAGGGCACGAAAATAAACTGTACAAAATACTTTTCATTTCCTCATCGAGTAGCATGTCATTTAAGTTTTGTACAGTTTATTACGTTTTGGAAACGTTTGGTTTTTGTTTGTGACAATACCAACAAAAAAAAATTTTTAAACACAAACGTTTCAACCCAGCAAACATTCAGAGTCATAAAAGATTCAGAAAGGAGTCCCAAATCGGAGCGCTCATGCTCATTATGAGCTCATAAATGAGTCTAAAATGAACGTGTTTCCCTTCTTGCATTGGTCGACCAATATGAGCCTATTTCAATACAATTTATGAGCTTGAATAGGAGTCATTTATGACTCTTTTAGGCGTCCTAAACTGCTCATATTTTGCTTCTTTTCTGATACTTATTGGGGTCTGAAAATACTCCTTTCGGACGCCCAACGGAGCCATTTCGGACTCCAAATAGCCTCATATATAAGACTCCTTTCGGACTCTTAGGACTCCGATTTTTTGCTGGGATATATTTTTTTCGCACATTTGCGATTTTTTTTTAAATAGTAAAATTACTGAAACAACTTCCCAAAAATTGAATCCAAATCTACCTGGGCAATTGATTAAATACACACGAAACTTAAGTATAATTAATTTTTTAATTTCAATATTAAAAGTTTAATTTATAATATATGTACATTCGCGACATGAATAATGCAAGTTACAAACAAAGGCATTTAACAGTTTAAATTGAATACAAATTAAGCAAAACAGGGCGAATATTTAATTAAAATTAAAGAAACGTGACAATGGTTAAAGATGCTTTCTCTTGCTTTGGTATTTAACCCTGTCACCTAAGCATATAATATGCATATAGTCATACGCAAACTGACTAACAATATTTATGGGTAATTGCTCAATAACCATTTCCGTCGCAATGTTGTGATGGTTTACGTCTGATCTTTGACGAAATTGACCATCAGTCCTAACCAGACAATCTTCAATCTCATACGTTATTCTACCTTGAAAACGCTCTCCACGCTGTTGGCATTTTATGCAACTGAAATATGCACTATGTCCTTTAACACCCAAAACGAAAGCTCTTGCGGGTGCATCACAAATAAAGGCCCTAACTTTGACATTATAATTATATCCTTTGTACGTTATCCCTTCATTAATCAAATCACATAGCTCTTGAATGAAAAGGTGTAAATACTCATTGACATTTAACGGTTTACTTGTGCCTACATATGTTCCTACCATTAGTACAACTGGAGTGCTATGAACGTTAATTAAAATTGGCCATGCTTGGATGCGAGAGCTCTTAAAAAGAGGCAAGCCATCTATATTAATGTTAAGGTATATGGTATTGCTTTGAAATACGTTCGCTTCTAAAAAGTCCGTCAAACAGTCCGCAAGTCCGTAATGTACATAGTCTCCTTCTCCCATTTTTTGAGTAAGCACTTCTTTAGGAGTTTGCTTCAAAGTCCTTGCATCGCAAGGCAACTCCGGAATTCTCCGTTGCAATATTTTTAGCAACCCATTTACAGCCGCAGTTGTAATATTGTGGTTTATAGACCACTTTGCCATCAACACGCGAATGCTTGGACTTGCCCCATCCGCACTGCTAATGCTCTCAAGGGCACTGTCTTCTCGTCCAAATTCTGAACTTAAATAATCAATGTCCATTTCTTCTGTTATCACAGAAGTGTTGGCCTCTGTGTAATACTCTGAACTTGCAACTTCCAAGTCACTCATGAGAGATTCACCCTCACACATTTCCACTGAAATTGAAGTTTTTTTTAGCAGTTCAAGAACCCTCAATGCAGTTCTGCGGTCACTTCTTCTGGACATTCCTACTACTTCGGGTAATACCGTGGACCTTTTCGAAATCTATGGATTGATGATTACTTTAATCATAAAAAACAAATTCAAGGCCAGAAAAAACGTGAAGTGAAGTACATAAATAAAAAAAAGAATGTACCCCCTTCTACCCTGCTACAATAAATATGGTCATCGAGAAGTAATGAGGGATTGGTATTACCTACTTGACCTAAAGCAAATATTCAAGTACTTACATAATATGTAATAAATATGTATAAATATTATTATTTTGTGTTTAACTTGTTGTTATTGCTGTTGTTGTTGTAACGCAGGGTCAAGGCGATCTATAAGAATAAAAAAGTAACATATGATACATATTAACAATTTAAATATTTATTTAACAAGATACGTATAGATAGATACGATAAGACAAGTACTTACTTTTTTGGGGACAAAATATTACTAGTGGACAAACTAGTATAGCAGCTTTATAAAGTGTTCGGTCTTTACCACGTACAACGAAAACGCAATAGCCGATTGTTCCAACAACTTTCAAATTAAAATTTTATTTGAAATAAAAAAAAATTAAGGAAAAAATATGAATTTCCGTTCAATGTTTTCTTTGTTAATAAAACTGTTTTGGCATACGGCTCATAAATTTCATCATATCGGAGTCATAAAAGACTCATTTATGATCATATTTCGGAGGGTCATATTTTTACATATTTTGGAGTCATTTCGGACTCTCAAATTAAGAGCGCTCCTAGAATGTTTGAGGGGAATTGATTGAAGAAAAATATAAGTGTTTGAATGTATGTTCATAGAGAACAAAATATTTTTTTTATTTTGTTTTTTATTTTGGATGTAAATTTCAAAAAATTTATTTTACAGTTTTCAAAGTGAACTCAGCTTTTGGATTTTGTTTTGTACTGAACTATGAAAGTAATAAACAAAACGAAATAGTACCGTACAATAAAGTTTATTTTCGTACACTGATTTTACAACTAGTATAATTCTAGTATATCATAACTAGTAGATGACTGGTATGTTCCGGTCGAAATCTGACAATTGACAATTCGTAGGACAACAACACGTAAAAAATACCAGTTGCTTATATGGAAAAACCAGAACACTGACTAGTTGGGCCCGGTGCACCAACTAGTTGTAAAGTAGTTTTCAAATAGTCGCTTTCGCTGCAGGGTATACCTACTTACTTCTACATACATACATAGTATGCCATTTGAAAATAAAACATTTGTAATATTGAACATTTATCTGTTCTTTATTTTGCTATTAACGGGTTAGAAACTACATAATCTAAGCTCCTTCTTCTGCCAATAGACCTTCGCCATTTGCGTTAGTCATCCAGGCTCTTTAAAAGCCCATTTCTACGATAGTTGAATACTCTCTGCAGGCCTTCGCCATTTGCGTTAGCTAATTGGTCCTCAGACGAGTCCTCCAGGCTCTTTAAAAGCCCATTTCTACGATAGTTGAATACTCTCTGCAGGCCTTCGCCATTTGCGTTAGCTAATTGGTCCTCAGACGAGTCCTCCAGGCTCTTTAAAAGCCCATTTCTACGATAGTTGAATACTCTCTGCAGACCTTCGCCATTTGCGTTAGCTAATTGGTCCTCAGACGAGTCCTCCAGGCTCTTTAAAAGCCCATTTCTACGATAGTTGAATACTCTCTGCAGGCCTTCGCCATTTGCGTTAGCTAATTGGTCCTCAGACGAGTCCTCCAGGCTCTTTAAAAGCCCATTTCTACGATAGTTGAATACTCTCTGCAGACCTTCGCCATTTGCGTTAGCTAATTGGTCCTCAGACGAGTCCTCCAGGCTCTTTAAAAGCCCATTTCTACGATAGTTGAATATTCTCTGCAGACCTTCGCTATCTAATCCATTTTCCGAAGAGGCCACCGAGGCGGTTGACTGGTAGGCCATCAAGCCAACGATTAGAAGTGTTAAAATTGTGAAGTTTCTCATTGTTGTGATTGTTTTTCGCCTGAGTTTACTCGAGGGAGTGTGACAATATCAAAAAATGCTAGGCATTTTATAGTACAAGGCTTGACCTTATTTAGTACACTTGAAAGTCATAGGAAAATATTTACTTAATGACAAGTAAAATTAAATCCGAGCCCATACTGCAGTGCTGCCGTTCTTTTTTTTATTTCTTATTAAAAGTCAAATTCTTATTAAAAGTCTAATTGTTTCTTTAGTTGATCTGCAGAGAAATCAAAAGCTGCTTAAATAATGCAAACATAAGCAATTGTTGTTATTTTGTTTTTGTTTTTATCATTGTTTTTTCTCTATAATTTTATATGAATTCCACTGTGGGTTATTTATCTTCACCCCACACACACTCTTTTGCATTTCATAATTTTCATCTTTTGAGATGGCTTTCAATACAAAAACTTAATGTTTTTAAGAAATGCCTTACTTTTTCTTGAATATTGTTTTTTGTATTATTATTTCTATAGGTGTACTCGTCTTGAAAATTCGAGTTTATTCTTGCAAAAATATTTTGTAATTTGCAAATGAATAGAAATTCAATTCTGTCTTTTGCAGATACAATATTTTGGATTAAAAAAAGATTCGTATCTACATTTTGCATACACAGTAATCGAAATTAATGTTTTTTTTTTTTTTGCATAAATAGAAAGATTTGGATGTGGACTTTCAAAAATTGTCCGTTTTAATTACAAAATTAATATATGTTGAAAAGTCCAGATTCATTATTTCGGTTTCATCTAGAATGTAGATACCCACATTCTTAAATAGGACGGCAGAGTGTACATATTTAGAATCTAATTAAGAAGAAAGTCAAAGGTATACAAACTTGATTAGACTGAATAGAAATTAATAAGAAATTTTTTAAAACAATGGAGTCTTTAATTCTTGAAGTATTGTTCTTTAAACTTATTTTGTTTTTATACGTGTTTGATTATCGGAAGTCGTATCGAAAACACATATCAATGGCCCAATTGTTGATCGTTTTGAACCCGACCCCCCCAGAATTTGATACAATTTTGCATAGAGGTACATCTTTCTACCCAAACACTCATTTTTAGAATTTTCAAAAAATTGTGGGCGTGGAAAGGTATCGAAGCTATTCAACATATCGTACACTAAATCAAAAAGAGTCACAACTCAAAATCAGAGTAACTTTCAGTTAATTGCTTCTGGATCGCACAAAAGTGCTCTTAAAAGAGTAACGATAATAGCCAAAAAGAAAAAAAATGTTATGTATTGGCTGTACTAGTTTTTATTACGCAATCTATGCCAAGAAAGCGACTTAAAAAAATTTTGAGTTGTGACGTTTTTTGATTTAGGGTGCGATATGTCGGTTTGAGGTAGAATGTAGATACCCACATTCTTAAATAGGACGGCAGAGTGTACATATATAGTATCTAATTAAGAAAAAAGTCAAAGGTATACAAACTTGATTAGACTGAATAGAAATTAATAAGAAATTTTTTAAAACAATGGAGTCTTTAATTCTTGTGGTATTGTTCTTTAAACTTATTTTGTTTTTATACGTGTTTGATTATCGGAAGTCGTATCGAAAACACATATCAATGGCCCAATTGTTGATCGTTTTGAACCCGACCCCCCCAGAATTTGATACAATTTTGCATAGAGGTACATTAGGGTGATTCAAATAAAAAAAAATTGGTTTTTTTTCGGTCTTACCCCCTGAAACTTTAGGTATTGATGAGAAAATAAGCCTTGCGAAAAATGAGCGCTCTAACTTAACCCTTAGGGGTGGCTATTTTTTTCATATATGATGAATTTCATATCAAAGGCTGAAAAAAGTACATTTTGAACCCGACCCCCTCAGAATTTGATGAAATTTTTGCATAGAGGTACATCTACCCACCCAAATGCAACCTCATTTTTAGAAGGTGCATTTTCGAAAAATTGTGGGCGTGGTATCGAAATATTCGAAAATATTCGAAAAATGACGATAATAGGTACCTTTAAAGTGTGATTACTACGGAATGGCCTTTATACCATTAGAAAGGTATTAAAATAAGCTTTCAAAAAAATACACTGTAAAAATTTTTTAGTACACTGAAAAAAAATAAAATTTGAAACTGAAAAAACAATTTAAAGATCAAGCGATTTTGAAAAATAAAATTTTATTTTAGAAGGTCTATTCAATATACATTAGAGCGTCTCGGGCTTACAGGAAAAAACGTCAGCCGTACCTCCCCTCATACGAAGTGTTTTTGAAAAATATTTAAAAAAAAAAATGGCCAGAGCGGTTCTTCTATGTGCGGTCCAAGCAGCTCACTACGTCCGAGTCGTATTCTCTGGATAGCCAATGAACATACGTTCGGTGCTGAACTGATGTGAGAAGGCGATAACCTGACAAGACCACTCCGACATAATTGGTTTAAGGGCTTGCCAGGGGATTCCAACAGCAGCGTCTGTCATCATGAGATGTGGCTGCAAACGGGCGTCTGTCTTGGGTCAAGCGGCTCGCTATATAAATGTGTAACTTAAATCCAACTCCCCGAGAAACGGGTTGTGCGTAGGGTTTGGGACCCACCACATAAAACAAAAATTCCAATGAGATCTAACAACCGAGCCTCGAATATGATAACTCTTTCTTCAGATAACGACCACAGCAAACGAACGAGGACTATGATTAATGAAATCAGGGCATGCATTGCATAAAATCCCTTATTGTTTTTTGGGATGTCAAAGGGAGTTTTTCTATTACTCCCTGCCTAGGACATACAATATTAAAAGGGAGTATAGAAATTGTATGATTATACACTGGAGTATAGGGAGTAATCCGATACTCGCAAGGGATTACTCTGGGATTAAAAAAAAACGATGCTCCCTGTTGTTGTTGTTGTAGCGAGGTGTAGCCCTGTCTAAATGTCAGACTGGGTCACCTCGAGTGTATTGCTCTTGGCCGGGTCGATATAAGAAAACGGCCCGGGTCGTTTCGGCACGATGGGTACAGCACAAGTACTGGTACCGTTCTCGTAGAACCGGCAATACAAATGCTCCCTCTTCCCACTGGGAAGGGAATAACAATTTTTTTGTTTCAATAAAATCAAAACGAGTGAGAAAAATAAATATTTTAATATAACCCCCGAATTCTGTAAGCTGTCTCTAGTCACTAATAGAGACAATTCGTGTTCCAATTCCATGAGACAAATTACAGAATTCCAGGGGGGTCACTCTGTATTGCGATGCGAATGACATTTTTTTCGCATTTGCCTTATCGACACTAGGGTTGCCAGACGTCCTTCTTTCGGAAGGACATGTCCTTCATTTTATTGCAACGTCCTTCCCTGTCCTTCCAAAAGAAAAAGTGTAGAAATGTCCTTCTTTTTAAGTTGTGTCCTTCTTATGTCCTTCTTTTTCCTTTTTTTTGCTAGGGGTCGTGCATATATGACGTCACGCTCTTTGAGGGGGGTAGGGGTCTGCGATTTAGGACGAAATGTGACATTGGGGGAGGGGGGGAGTAGCACTTACGTGATGTCACGTTATTTTTTGCATGTTTTCCAGCGTGCAACGTCCATGAACGTTTTCAAATTTAGCACGTTTTCATTCTTTCGATTGGCAAATATTATTTAATAATTAATATAAACATTCTAAATATGTATCAGATTTTATGTCAAATAAATATTGAATTTATATTTATTAAGGGTGTGATGTGACATTCGAGGGGGAGGGGGGGGGGTCTGGAGTTTGTGACTGGGTGTGACATGGGGGGAGGGGGGGTCAAAAACTACCAAAAATCGCGTGACGTCATATATGCACGACCCCCTAGGGTCTTGAGATTAGTATCTAGTTATTCTAAAATGAAATGAGCTACAAAACTGCATACTCGAAAAAATCTAAAATTTTTTTTTTTATGAGATTCGTCGAGTTTCGCGAATTTTTTTGGAGTTTTGCTTAAAATTTTAATTGCAAAATTTTAATGTATTTTCATCTATATTTTCATGAACAATTATAGAAATTTTTAGTGTTGTATTATCTATGCATTTATTTTTTTTTCTTTGCATTTAAATGTGAATACGTGGTAAATATATGTATATATTAGACTGGGCCAAAAATTAAAAATTTCTTTTTTTTCCAAAGATTATATTGATTTTCTTTTTAAGAAAGGTGAAAAAAATTACATTTCTCATATACGTTCAAACATATTTTTGCATAATAAAGGCATTCTCTTCGAAGGTGTAGTTTTACAGTCTTCAAATGGCGCAGCCGCAAAAAACACAAAAAGGCGACAGACCTGTGAACTCAATACATTAATTTTCATGTAGTTTGGCGAGCTAAATCCAAATCCGTGATAAGAATTAGCCTAACAGGTCGCAGTTCTTCTCTAACCTAACAAAACCATCACAAAATAATATTGGACTTTCTTGCAAGGTAAGGGCCGAACCTCGGTCCCGTTGTTGGATTCTGACATCGAATTCGGATTCAGCAGCCAATTTCCCTCAAGAATATGTATTTAGTTTTATTCAATGTTGATTTTTTCATGTTTCGCAAATTTTCAACCAAAATCGGGAAATCCAAAAAACATTTCAGTCTAAGCAGCTTTTATAGGGAATTAAATTCCCTACAAAAATATGTTCAAGTAAATGGTATTTTTCAACAGTGATTTGTCGTTTTTATACCAAATTGGACGTTAAGTCTGTAAAATCTAAACTGGTGATGATAGACCTCTAGACTTTAATTTAAAAATCTGAAAAATTACAGTAAATTTTTTTCACCTTTCTTAAAAAGAAAATCAATTTAATTTTTGAAAAAAACGAAAGTTCTTTTTTTTTGGCCCATTCTACTATATATGTTTGATGTAGAACTTTCTCTTTTCTGGTCGACCATGATTTTTAATGTTTCTAAAAATATTTTAATATGAAAGGCCAAACAAGAGCAGTTAGAAAAAATGTTCGCATTTGTTGTTGTTTGGGAATTTCTCAGTCTTTAAAAATTTCATAAATATCAAATGCATTTCTACCATTAACCTTCGTCTTTTGGTATCGTAGATTACCTTGTTTGTACCTACAATATATTTGAAAACGATCTCAAATAGGAGAATAAATGTATGTTCGCTTTTTGTTAATTTAAAACAGTAGGGGATTCGCCAAGTCTTGAAAATGATGCACGGATTGTACGGATTGCACGCATTGTAAAGTCACAACAACAAAATACACGCAAAAAAATATATGCAATCCGTGCAATTTATACAAAGCTCTAAACTATGTATATTTTAGTGCAAGAATTGTAGGAAATAAGAAGGCAACCCTGTATTTCTCTAAATCCTCTCATTTTTCTCACAAAAAGTAAAAGTAATTGTCAGCGCCAACGTTTTTTCAGAAAACTAGTAAAAATTTGCTCAGTTTTTGACGTTTGTTATCGATGTTACAGCAAACTCAGTGAGGGGTGCTCTCGTAGTCTTGCATATTTTGGCGTAGGATCCATACATTTCGTGCAATCCGTGCATTTGGCAAGACTTAGCGAATCGCCCTAATAAATTGTCCAAAAAAAACCGTCCTTCTTTATTTTGTATCGAAATAGAAAAGTCCTTCCTTTTCCACTTCAGAATCTAGCAACCCTAATCGACACTCTGTAACTCAACTATCGTATTGAAATATATGTACGTACAGAGAACGTAGAATATAGAGAAGTTGCAAGTCGCACATTAGTTGGCAGCGCGAAAAAAAATGAAAACGCTACTAGGGATATTTCACCACACACATTTTATTCAACAAGGGACTAACAGATTTCTGGTGCTTGCATAGAAATAACAGAATTCATGTGCGTACATCAGCAACAGAATTCTTGTACTAACATAGGAGATGGTTATATTTTACCGACGGCAAAATGAAGATTTGCTTTATTTTTCAAAAATAAATGCATGTTGTATTTTAATAATTTTTTATCCATTGGGGGAAATTTATTAAAAAAAAAACTACATTGTAATATTTTTTCTAAAATTTTCAGAAATTTTCTATCAATTTTTATGAAGAAAGTTTTGAAGTTTGAGAAAAAGGTTGAAAAGATTTTGAGTCATATTAAAGAAAAAGAACAGACTACTTTCTCAAATTTTCACAAACTTTATAGGTATCAGTTAGATGAAGAAAATTTCAAAAAAAAAAAGAAAAGCTTTTGAAAAATCGATTGCTTTTTTTGAATTAATATTTTATACATACCTAATTATTTAAAAAAAAAACTAACGAATAAAATTTCAATTTTTATTCGAACATTTCTGGACTCTTTTAGGTAATTTCGGGGCTATTTACTGAACTACGTAGGTACCTACCTATTTAAACTTATTTTTATTTTTTGTAGTACCAGTAGTACATACATACATACCTATGTGCAAGAAATGCAACAAATTTTACTAAAAGGCCTCCAAGCATCAAAACAAACAAAACTATGCACACAGCCACACAACCATACATAATTCTATACTCCTACCCATACACCTCCGCACTGTCCCCTTTGCGGCTTGTACTGTCCAAAAGCTTCAAAACAAACAAAACGCGCACAACCACACAACCATACAACTCCATACTCCTACCCATGCATCTCCGCGCTAACCCCTTTGCTGATTGCACTACCCAAAACTATTCTTACATACACACGCGCGAAATATGTCATACAAATCTTCCTTCTTAAATGCAACAATAACAAATTCATTCATAAATTTTTGTCGATGGAGTTGAAATGAAATTTGGCAACATACCTAGCTCTCCAACAAATCGACAAAAATTAAAATTTAACAAAATCTTGATTTCCAACTTCAATCATTTTAGGGGTATTCGTTTTTTTAGTAAAGTGTAAAGTGACGTACAACTCGCTAAATTGCGCAACCTATTTTATTTAAAAAGTAGACATTTATGTACTTTTGAAGTCGACCTGCGTTGTATGTTGGGAATAATGCTGATCTACACCATGGATAGCCCCACGTCCAACTACCGGGACAAGTTACCTCAAAAAATAAAAGCATATATGGGTAAAATAATCATATTATTACCTAAATAAAAATATATTCAAATTTTACCAAAATTGAGACAAAAACGTTCTCTGGTACGTACAACACTCTGTATCGCGAAAGCGAGTGTCAATTGCTTTGTACATTCGGATTTGTCTTCCTACAACAAAACGCAGTCGCACCGCTATCGCATCGCTGAAAAATTTGGAATGAATTAAAATGTTTAAACATATTCTTATAAATTATTGCAGAGCTATTAATATACTTAACTTTCTTATCGAAAAACATGATTATTTTGGCACTTATTTCGCAAAATTAATTAAAAAAAATGTTATATTTTGAAAAATATTGATGTAGTTTAACTTTTAAATTTGGAATTTACAAAATAATTACCAAAAATTTGTAAGAAAACTTCAAGTAAACTAATAAAATTATGTTTATACGGATGATTTTTGCATATGCACATGTACGCAATTCGAGAGGGAAAAAATGAATTCGAAAGGGTAAAAGCAAATCCGAAAATGTCAATTTCCGTTGCGATAGTTGAGTTACAGAGTGTCGATAAGGCAAATGCGAAAAAAATGTCATTCGCATCGCAATACAGAGTGACCCCCCAGAGTAGCTTTTGCTTGTCGCATCGCATTTCATTTTCGAATCGCATTGACTTTCGAATCGCAATACAGAGTGACCCCCCAGGGTAAGGTTTGTTTACTGACCAAAAAAAGAGTTCAGAGCAGGAACACCTAATAGGAGAGTCAATTGAAGGGAGGGAGGTGCGCATATACTCAGACAGTCAAGCGGCGCTTATGGCGCTCGACTCGCCGATCACTTCCTCTAAGGCCGTCAGCGACTGCAAACTCCGCGAAAATCAGACTTGCCGGGTCACAGGAACATTGAGGGCAATGAGAAAGCGGATGTACTGGCAAGGACAGGGGCTTCAGTCGACAACTTAGAAGTAGTTAGTGTGCGTCGCCCACTCACAGCAATCAAAAGTGACATACACAACAAATACAAGGCCATGGCCATTCGTAGGTGGTACTCCTCAGATAGCTGTAGGATTGTCAAACAAACTTGGCCTGAATACAAAAAGAGTAGAAACGAGAGCCTGCTATGCAGATCTAGGAAGGAGATTTTCAGAATCACAGCCACCATAACAGGACACTGGCCACTCGGCCAACACGCGGAAAGAATTGGGCTACCATTAAACGAGGTGTGTAGAAGTTGCGGCCTAGATGGCTGTTAAGAAACTGTTACTCACTTCCTCTGCGAGTGTCCTGCCCTGGCCAATATAAGACACAAGACCTTAGGTCGGTTTGTTCTAACTGACCTGAAGGATGTATCTAAGTGCTCCATAGTTGACATAAGCAAATTTATAGGTCTCACCAAATGGTTTGACCATAATCCATCTAGTCCTTAGAAAATAAACTGTAATTGGTTTCACAGTGTAGTGCATCAAAATGGCGCCCCGCGCGCTACTTGGGCCCGGTCATTCTGAGCGGGCGGCACGGCAACCAACCAAGCAACCAGAGCAGGGCAGCTGTCAAAATAGAAATAGAGCAACTTAGAGCAACTCAGAGCAAAAATGCCATGAAACACTTGAATCTCGATAGCTTCTTTTTATTTGGTTTTTTTGTTTAAATCTTCAAAATTAATGCAAATTCACGTATACAAAAACATTGATTTTCTTGCAAACTAATTTTTTTGAAGTTTTCAAAAATTTAATTTTTCCTGACTGACAATTGCTTCTCTGCTCTAACCAAGGCGAATTCATAGAGGTGTGTTCGAACGAATTCAGATCCACACGCACGCACACACTCCTTCTGGCCAAAAATATCAGACAAAGCAACAACATAAGAAATTATATAGCTTCGATTCGATTTTCAAGGAAGAAGAAGAAACCATATGGTGGGAAGATGCCACCTGTAATGAATTCGCCTTGGCTCTAACTTACTCCATAAAAAAAGCTAGAGCAGAAATTTGTGATCTGGATTACTCTAGTTTTGTTTTGAGCGTACTCATGAAACAAAAGATAGAGCAAGAAAAGTGTTC
The DNA here is from genome assembly GCA_964058755.1 of Campiglossa producta. NCBI lineage: Eukaryota > Metazoa > Arthropoda > Insecta > Diptera > Tephritidae > Campiglossa > Campiglossa producta. The sequence goes on along the minus strand of CAXKVI010000002.1, from coordinate 22,101,951 downwards.
GTTAAACACAATTTTGTAAAATATCTCAATCTGGCGTAAGCTAGAGCAGCCCAATAAACAAACCTAATATAAACAAAAAATGGGTCATTTGAATACAGTAGTAATTAAAATAAAAAGCTACAACAAAATAAAATAAAAAAACCAAATACAAAAATAAAATGAAAAATTGAAAACACAATTTTTTTTTAATAAAAACACAATTTTTGTACTTTTTTTTGTAATTTTTTTATTTAAAATATTATTGTATGTACTAAGCAATGCCAGCAGGTTAACATGCATGCATAAATTAACGCAATAACTAATAATGATATTTAATTACAACAATATCGTTACCTTAATTCATAAAGTCTCTGAATGACATGAAAAAATTTTTACAGGAGAAGCAAAAAACAAACAGGCAGGAGGTTCTGCAATTCACTTCGGATACAATTTTTGAAAATTTTGTCAAATTACATAAGGATTTTAAAATTTTCACAAATTTTATTTGGAAGTGAATTGTCTGAAAAAATTTTTTACACACGCATGCAAATATAGCTTTGTAAATTTGGAATATCTCCGTTATTGCTGCTAGTAACTCGTTAAAATTTGTTGTGAGTGTGTATTTTAATATATCATACTTAAATATGTGAAAAACTCATTTTCGAAAAATGTGTCAATTAGCGCCTTTTGTGAATTAAGGTAATGTAATTAATGTAATTAACTTAGATAAAAATTTAGTCGAATAACTAAAAAAAGTACCTTAAACGATTATACACTAACATAATAAAATAATATATTGTAGGTTTTTAAAAATAATTAAAAATTATTTGAACTACAACATTTATGTAAATAAAAAAATATATCTTTACGATATATTAAAAAAATTTGAATTGAAATTATGACAAACTAATTTAATTATTTAGTTTGTGTAATAATTTTTATTATCTTTTCTAAAATAAATAAAAATAAAATTTTATTTAGCATTTTATACAAATAAATCATTTTTCACACCAAAAACTAACATATATTAATTTTGCTGGTGTATCTAATAAACTAAAAAAATACAACTATAACAATAATAGTGATACCCAGCAAACCAGCTTCGGAGCGCTCTTAAATCTGAGCTCTAATATGAGCCTTTTTATGAGTTTTTTCAGAACATGCCCATAATTATGATCGTTATGTGAGCTTTTATGAGCGTGTACATAAATATGATTGTTTTATGAGTTTTTCTGAGTGTGCCCCTATAAATACCTTTTACTTTCATTATTTGGATTATGATTTTTCTTTTTGAAATAAGTTTTTGTAAGAAAATAGTTAATGAACAATATTTGAATGTTAGATATGCAATGAATGTTTACCTATTTGTTTCTACATATTTAAAAGGAAAATTTAAAGTGCAAGGAATAGGAAAAGGGAATGGGAGAAGTCATGAGAAAGAAAGGAAAAATTAAAATTGGAAAGAAATTAATAAAAATTAAGAAGAAAAGGAAGCTCTTAATTCGTACAAAAAATCATTCGAAAAAGACTCTTTCATGCGCTCTTTTCAGAGCTCATAAAAACATTCGAAAAATAATCTTTTATGCATAAGACTGAGAGCTCATTTATGAATGACCAGTTTCATAGGAAAAGCCACTCAAATACGAGCATTTTATGACTGTTTATGATTGTTTTATGAACTCATTATGAATGTGAGCGCTCAGATGAAAGAGTCCCATATGCGCTCATTTAGAGCTCTTATGGTTTGCTGGGTAATTAAATAAAATATGGTATTTACAATATAGGAAGTCAATTTAAAAAAATTAATATTTCGAATTAAATAAAGAAAAATGGTTTTGCTAAGTTTATGATATATAGCAGTTTCAAAACAAATAAAATTAGTTTCAAGTCACAAGAAATATTTTTAAAGTAAGAAAGAAACGTTTTTCATTTATGTATTTCATTTAATATTAAACCATTTCAAGACAAATTAAACTTTTTAAGTAAAATTTAAATTTTTCAGGTAAATTTAAATCAGGCCTAGGCACTTAGTGGGACAATTGTCCGAAAATCTGAGAACAAAATTCACATAGATTATTACGCTCTTTGCTTGGCCTCTCGAACAATGACATTGTTGCTATGATCGCATTGACCAATCAAAGGATGTCGTTGGTTATGCACGGTTTCGGTTCTTGCTAGTGAGCGATGGAGCAAACAGATGCGATAACTGCTCTTTCGCTAACACCCCTTCATTTCCAATTTTGCCGGGTCCTGATTTAAATACCTTTCAGCTGAAAGGAAATCTTGGGCCTTATCATGTAATCCGATCCGAAAGTAAATGCGATGCGAAAGCTGTCAAATCAAATACATTTTTTTTTTTTTTTTCTAATTCGATAGAAATTTCTTTCGGATCGGATTACATGATAATCCCCCTTTTTCAAGCAAAAAAAAAACCTATTTTAAAACTTTTTCAAGTAAAATTCAAGGTGGTTTTAAGTCGACTCAACCTACAGCCTAATGACATATTTCTAATGTTCAAGATCTATATTACAGCAACTAACACTAGAAAAATGTTTTATTTGACTTGGAAAGGGTTTCATTTAACTTGAAAAGGGTTTCATGGGAATGCAAAACGGTTTCACCCGATCAAATTTTCAAAGAGTTCTCGTGGCCTTACTTTATGAAAGGGTTCGGGTTTATTTGACTGAAAAATATTTAATTTGACTTGAAAAGGCTTTTCTTTCTGATTTGAAAATGGTCCAACTCTACACGTTTTTCACTTAATATTCGGAAAGTTACAATTAATATTCAGAATTTTCTTTTGATATTCAGAAAATTCCAATTAATATTCAGAATTTCCATTTGATATTCAGAAAGTTATAATTCATATTCAGAAAATCTCTTTGTACTCCGAATTTGAAATTTTTTCATATAAATTTGGAATTATGAACATTAATTGTAATTTTCTGAATATCAATTGTAATTTTCTGAATATAAATTGTAACTTTCTGAATATAAACTGAAAAAGTTCTACACCTTCAAATTTCATTTTACTTGGTTTAATTTCTCGGGATCGAGTTTATTTGGCTGAAAAAGGGTTATTTTATCCCTAAAAAGGTCTAATCCGACTTGAAAATGGTTTCCTTCTAACCTGGAAAGGGTGCGGAGCTAATTTAACTCGAAAAAGCTTTCTTCCTAATTGCAGAGCTAATTTAACTCGAAAAAGCTTTCTTCCTAATTGCAAAAAGGATCAGATTCAGTTTTACCTAAAATTGTTGGGGTTTCAAAAATTTTTTAATTTTTTAGAAGTTTGGCTTTTATTTGACTTGAAAAACAGGTAGCTTCTGCAATCGGAAGTGAATAGCCAGAACCTGCCTGAAAGATTCCATCTACTTGAAAAATGTTTCACTTAACTTGAAAAACTTGAAAAAAAAATAATAACTTTGACTTAAACTAACTGTCATTTGACTTTAAAATGTTATAACATATTGGCCTAGTTAAAAGTTCATAATAAACATATTTTAGTTGTGTTAAAAAAAATTGCATAATTTATTTGCTTTTATTCGTATATAAATTGCTGATGTACAATGTATAAATAAGTTGTGTTAATATGTATTTATTATTGACCGTTTTTTTTTTTTATTTATTTATATTTATAAGCTGCCACAATTTTGTTTTGATTTTCAAAGAAAATTTTAAACTTGTCCAAAAAATTTTCGATGACTTTTTTAATTCATAATTTGCTAAATGCTTACGAATAAAAATCGGTTCATATTATTTTTTTAATATTTATTTATTTTAGATTAAAGTTTGAGAGTGTGAATTTTGTGCAAAGAAGCAGCCATGATGATGACGAAGAGTTTTTTATTTCTATTTTATGATTTGGTTCAAATGCATTTTTTGCTCGATTTTTACTTCAGATTTAACTGAAATTGTTTATACTTTATATTTTATGGCGTTTCTAAATACATATTGCCAGTGTATCAATTTAGATCAAAAAAGCCAGTTGGCAAAAAGATATGTTGGTATATAAGCTAGATTTGTTTTTAAGTAAAAAAAATTCTAGCATAAATTTTTTTTTTTTTTTTTAATTTTTGATTATACAACTTTATGTATATTTTTTAATAAGACCAATACATATCTATTATTATAAGCATTTAATTTTTTTTTGTTGCTCCATGTAAAATACAATAAATATGTCAAAAGTTAATAAATATGTATATATGTATTGTAATTTTAGTTGTTGTATATGCATATAAATATGTATCAAAAATGATTGTTCATATGTGCGTTAGCGTGTGCACTTGTAAGCGTGTATATAATATATATATTAAAATATTTAGAATTACATACGTTATTACATTTTTTTCATGCATTATTTTTTTGTGATTTTTTTTTTTGCATCGCATTTCTAGTCTTTAAGCATTAAATTTCTCATAATTTTTTTTAGAATAACTTTAAAAAATATAAATTAAAATGTATATATTTTTAATGTATAAAATAGAATTAGAATAAACCGCGCTCCTTCTTCAGATTGGTTTGCTTCCACAATGGCATTTGTTCGAATTCAGTGCTGGTCATGCCAAGCGCCGTCTGGAAATCTTCAGCGTTTAAATATAACTCTAAGCGCGTTGGATCTACACCTTCGGGCAGTGGACGTTCCTTTAATATGGCTAACGGATATTCAGTTTGTGTTAGTTGTTTTAGGACATCTGTAATTGGTGTGGGTTCTTCGGTGCGACCATCCTGGAAAATACAAAAAATTTTATTATTTTACGCTTAATTACGTTGACTTTAAAATTGTTTGATTATGTGTGAGAAGGGTTTTAATTAACTTGCACAGGGTTTCCTTTGACCTGCAAAAGGTCCTTTTGTCTCCTAAAAGTTGTTTCCCTAACTTGCACTGAGGGAAATGCATTGAATGTTGTGACAATATCGCTATTGATAGCGACGAGTTTGATGCAATATTCATTCAGAATGAGCGAGTTATCAAATATTATTTGCTCCCCATAAAAAGTAAAATGACATGTCAACCATTTCGAAATTATGTACTATTTTCTATATTTATGGATAGAATACTAATATATTTGAACGGCATGTCAATTCTATGGTCGTGATATGAATTTCTATTGTCGGTATATCCATATCCATATTTACTGCATAGTAATAATGGTAGAGACAGCGCATTAATATATATTGGTGAAATGTAAATTTTTCTGGGGCGCATAATCATAATAGTTCAACAATTTTTACTATGGATTTTCTAACAATATTACAACTTGTTGGAGCGTTTTTTTTTAATTCTAAATTTTTTGAATTACTTATGATTGAACATTTTTCTAAAAATTTTATAAAATGCCGTAGCCGAATGGTAGAATACTGGGCTAACGTGCCAGAGGAGCAGGGTTCGCATCTTACTGAAACCAGATGTTAAATTTATATAAAATTTGGTTTTTTTAAACTATTTAGAATTTATCAATAGTTTATATGGATACCATTTCAATAGTAATTTATCAAAAAAGCATTGATGAAACATCCATATTCATTGATGGGACAGAATTATCAATTTTTATTTAATGTGATATCAATAATTATGGATGTTCCATCCATATATTTCCCTCCGTGTGGAAATGTGTTCTCTCTTACGTCAGAAATATTTCTCTTTTTTTCTTGAAAGAGTTTCTCTTCTATTTGAAAAAGGTTTCGATTTTACTTTTTTTTTTGCTTGAAAAAGGTTTCTCTTTTACTTAAAAAATGGGTTTCTTTCCCTTTTACTTGAAAAAGGTTTCTCTTTTACTTAAAAAATGGGTTTCGTTCCCTTTTACTTGAAAAAGGTTTCTCTTTTACTTCAAAAAGGTTTCTCTTTTACTTCAAAAAGGTTTTTTCTTTTACTTGGAAACGGGTTCTTTGCTTGAAAGAGGTTTTTCTTTTACTTAAAAAAGGTTTCTCTTTAACTTGGAAAAGGTTTCTCTTTTGCTTGAAAAAGGTTTAATTTTTGCTTGAAAGGGGTTACTCTTTTACTTGGAAAAGGATTTCTATTTTACTTGGAAAAGGGTTTCTCCTTTGCTCCAAAAGCAAAAATGCATTCTCTCCTACTTCAAAAAGGTTCCTCTTTTACTTGAAAAGGGTTTCTCTTTTACTTGGAAAAGGGTTCCTCTTTTACTTGGAAAGGGGTTTCTCTTTTACTTGGAAAAGGGGTTTCTCGTTTCTCTTTTATCTGGAAAAAGCTGCTCTTTTACTTCGAAAAGGGTTCCCTTTTGCTTAAAAAGGTTTATTTTTTATTTGAAACCCGTTTCTCTTTTATCGGGAAAAAGCTTTTCTTTTACTTGAAAAGGGGTTTCTCTTACTTGAAAAGGCATTCTCTCTTACTTGAAAAGGCATTCTCTGTTACTTGGAAAAGGTTTCTCTTTCATCGGGAAAAAGCTTTTCTTTTACTTGAAAAGGGGTTTCTCTTACTTGAAAAGGCATTCTCTCTTACTTGGAAAAGGTTTCTCTTTTATCGGCAAAAAGCTTTTACTTACCTGCAAATTTATTTCTTTTATATCCTCACGTTCAAGCCAATCGGGGAAGAGAGCTTTAAATGCCAGCGGCTCCAGGCCTGCCCACACAACGTAACCTTTAATGTCGTGAAAGTCTTTTTCGTTATTTTCACCTGGACGTTAAAAGAAAAGGTTAAAACACATATGTACTTCCAAGTCTCAAAAAAAAAAAAAAGTACCGCCACATACCAAATTTGGTGCACCAATATGAGACTGCAGTCTCCAAAGCAGCGCGACGCTCAGATATCCAACGATTTACGCCAGCGCGATTCTCATTTGTTGGGCTGCTGCGCTCTTCGGTGGTAACTAAGGAAGAATAATAAAAAATGAGATAGTAAATCACGATAATTTTTAGTGGCAAACTTACTCTTCAGATCTTCCAACGGCCACCAGCCCATCCACAACCATAACCTATCACCATCATCAAGCATGAAAATCGTTGGTTGACGTGCATTATACAGTTGCGCTTGCGTAAAAGGATACGGACTATGCAGATCTTTGCAACGCAGAGCATACAACAACTCCACAGCGCTAAATACACCCTGCGTGCTAGAGAAATGGAAGAGACGTGGCGTATATGCATAATCTTTAGCTGCAATTGTGAGTAAGCTATGATAAGCGTGCGTATCGTAGCCAACCAAAGCTTTAGTAAACTCAGCCACCGGTTTGGCGCCTTCTTCCAACGTTTCCACACGCAACGCGCTCACACTGAGCACAAACAAATCTTCTGGTTTGTCTGTTTTCAAGTGCTCCACAGCGCGTTCGGCTATTTCGCGTGTATGCTTCGCACTCTTACAACCATGCCAAACATAAACGACACCCTGATCACCGTGTACAAGCAACATTGAAGCGCGTGAACGCAATTGACGTGCATGACAATCCACCTCGGTGAGTAGCGTTTCCTCGGCGAGATTGCCGGTAACTTGATATAGACGCCAAGTGTTGCGACGCTGCAAGCAGTCTTCTTTGCGACCGCGATGTTGGAAAAACAGCTTGAAGAGGCGTATGAACGCGGATGATTCGTCACCTTGTGCGACACGCTTTTGTGCGCCCTTCTCCTTATCCAATTCGACGGTGAGTAGCGCGGCGGCACCTTTCTCGTTGGCGCTCGAATCGTTACCCTGCCAGCAGAAGTAAACGCAACGATCACGTCCCACCGTTGCGCGATTGGAGATTTTACCGCTCAGCTCGCGCACTGTAACCGAAATTTGATATATCCAGCGTACAATATAGGATTCAGCGGAGTAGAAGTGGCTATAACTGTCAGCTTTTGCATTATCAAAGTTGAACTCATTGATTTGCCATTTATCGATCGATTTTGTGATGACATCGAAGTGACGCATGCTATCGTTGTCGTAGTAAAAATTGCCACGCCCCAAATTCGAGTTCTCCAACACTAAATTGGGCTCCACATAAGGCTCGCCCTTGAAGAGCGCTTTGCCATCAAGCGCCTTCACTGCATGCACGCCATTAGCGAGGTAATCTTTTTCTAAATCTTCGCGTTCAACCTCGGGCCAATCGGAGAACTTCTCCTTGAAGAGCGCAGTTTCCATATTTTGTGTGATTTTTCCGAGTATACACCAGTTGCCGCGTTTTTCACAACGTCTCAAGAATTTATAAGAATCACGACTACCTACAATTGTGGCATAATTTATGGGATTTACATAGCAGGTGGAGTAATCAGCTTCAGCTGTATCGAAATGTTCTTGCGCGAGTTTTATTGCAGCTCGCTTGGCATCCGTTGGCGCTGTCTTACCATTCCAAACATACATTTCGCTACCAAAATCGAATATGAGCACCTTATTGGGATCGAGCATTTCTACTTTGGGTATACAACCCCAATATCTTTCCAACGGCACGAGCTCATCATCTTGAAATTCATAGATTTTATTCGTTTCAATCAGACTAGCCTCGAATAGATCATCTTCATCGGCATGTCCACACTCGGGTATTTGGTAATCTTCGGGTTTACCGAGTAACTCCCAAAATTGCTTCCAATGACGTTCTGCCAAGAGCTTGCCATCATTGAGTATAACCTCTGCGGACGCTGTACAACCAAGATCTTTATTTTCTATTATGTAAGCGCATATTTTCTTGCTACGCGCAATCTCGATAACATTAGCAAATGAGCCGACATAACGGTAAAGCTGTTCACCGTTGATGAGTATAAAGCAGTCACCACGATTCAGTGATTTGTAGCTGGGTTCGACCAAGCGTGTTTGCACGTGAGTACGCCCTTTGACATGCAGCAGCATGAGCTTCTTATAGGGCACCCACATTTGTTGAAGAGGCAGTGAAGAGGATTTCAAAGCGACCGATTTGAAATCCTCGACGGATGCTAAGCCGGCAATAGCCTCTGCTGCGAGATTACTGTTACGATGGCCATCTGTGGTAAGAATAAGAGGAATGAGGGGAAATTAATTAAGTCTCTAAAACTGGAGACTTTGTAGCACTTACACGACTCCAATTTCAGCCGCCTCATTTCACGTTCAGCTACGCCCGACTTGACTTCGGTATATTCGGATGTAATATCACTGCGTTCGGCTAAACTTTTGAGTGGATTGCGCGCTGCTCGTCGACCCTTCGGCCCCTGTACGGTGCGTTTTGTAACCAAACTGTAAGAAAAAAAAGGAGCGGGAAAATTTAGATTAGCGAAATTTTATTTTTGAATTTTGACTCTTTCTAATATTTTGAAAAACTTCCCTCAAGAATTAAGAAACAAAACAAAAAGGTTGATACAAATATTTTTACTTTTAGGGAGTACACACAGGGAGACTAGCTGGTCGTCAACTTGTTGCTCTGAGCTCGGTTGGTAAAAAAGTAATCGACGAGCCGAAAAGTACCGCATCCACCGAGCAACATTTTGACTGACAAAGAGTATCCTTGCGTGCCCAGCCTACTTCGGTAGAAGAAAAACGCATTTCCACTCACCGTTGTGTTGGCGCTTTAATGCTATCCAAATCGAGTTCTCCCATGCCAACGCTCTCTCCAATCGCCGTCTTTTGTATGGCCGCCGAACTTTGTTTCTTTGATGCAAAGAATTTCTCGAATGTCTCCTCATCGTCTGCCCTTGGCACGGCAACTCGCGTACCGATCGTTGCTGCTGTGATTGCAGCACTTTTTATATTTGCTTTATTCTTTGACTCCTTTTCAATGCAACGTCCATCCGAATCAGAGTCCGAGTTCGAACTGGAGTTGTTTGTTGTTACTTCAGGTCTTTCGGCTGATACACTTAGACTACGTTGCAGAGATGTATTGTGACCATTGGTACTACTATCAACACTAATACTGCTACTACCGTTTGTGCTGTTTGTTACCATCATCGATGGACTCTTGGCAAGTCCAAGTTGTGGTTGATTGGCGCTACGAACCACTTGTAATGGACATTTTTTGGGTTCGGCATTTTGTGCGCGTTCAAATTGTAGCTCAATTGGCGATTGTGCTTTCTTCTGTAGACGTCCAGCGACTGTGAATTTGGCAGCATCAGATTGTTCTGTAATCGTTCAAAAATGAGAATAGAAAGAAAGGTATTTAATTGATCCGTAGGCACTGATTAAAAAAATATATATTGAGTTAGGCCAGAACACTGAATATAACCCGGATCGGAAGAATTCTCGTTTTACGATGATTAACAACATTTTTTTTTTTTCATCTTTCATGCAATGTTTTGTGTAGGTGCGGTTTTCTCGGAAATTTTAATATTCTCGACCAAATTTCAAAAATGAGCGGAACGGAACAGAAACGCCTTTTTGAAAAACTTCCAGAATCCTTTTCCGATTACGAATTACTTTTTGAGAATCACTATTACAGTCATCATACTTCCGATCACTATTTCACGATTTTATTATTTTTTAACCTTGCCTTTCTAGTCCTAACGTATAAAAATTCAAACATTTTAGGAGCTAATTTTTTATTGAAAAAATATTTAAAAACACTTTTATTTACGGCCTCATTCTCTATGGCGAACTATAACCCAAATTAACGATTTGTCCTTTGACGTTTCGTCTAGCAGTCACATTTGATATGTTTTCGAAAACTATGTCAGAAAAAATTATCCCGCTAGGTGGCGCTGAAGTCAATTCAAAGACAAAGTCGCGGGCAAAAACTACTTAACGCATTTTTGCAAAATTTTGACAGTGTATTGCTTGGTATATCTTCTCGACATAATATATATTTGTTCCCGCTAGATGGCGCTGGATTTACAAAATCCGTATATATGTTCTCATTTTATTCTTATTTGGCACATACGTATATTTGATTTATAAAGAACAACTCGGTTCGAAAATATTAACCAGATAGATGACGCTGGAGTCAAGATATTGAGAAATCGCGTATTTATGGTTCATTTATTTTAGTTTCGCAGCCAAAGTAGCTAGTGTTTATATATAATATGAGTTTCAAAATGTTTACATACCAATACGATCTTTCCACTTCTCCGAAGATGTTTTCAGTTTACCCAAGCGATCTGATACTTTGCCACCTTCAATAGAAGTTGGTATCAGCGGTGAACCAGGTAAGGGCTTATCTGATAGTGAGTGGGCCAAAGAGAGTGATTCCTGAAATGAAGAAAGAAAAAAATGTAGTTAATTAGTTGATACTAAAGCCGTGATTACATTACATTAACGATGTACTATATAAAAAAAATCTTTTTAAATTTATGTTCAAAATCCAATCGGAAATCATATTTTTGAATGTTCTTCAAATATATTCTAAGATATGTCATAATCGAATTGAAAATAGCGGAACACTTAGTACATATTAGACAAGAGTAAACTATGACTCACTCAATTAAGTTAAAACAAGAAATTTATTGCTGTCAACAAGGCAATAAGTGGACAAAACAAAAAACAAAATCTTATCTAATAAATAGGTAAAAGTTAGTTAATGGAAATACAAGTAGATGACTAACTACACGGCTAAAAAAATTAACCTAAATTTCAAACCCGCATAAAGTTTAATAAATTTTTCAAACTTTTTTGTACAATATTTCAAACCGTCCAAGTACCTGCAAATATTTTCAATTTTTTTTTGGTTTCGATTTAAGATCTAAATGAAAAAGCAGTCTAAATTTTTTATTTTTGGTTTGTTTGAATGCAATTGAATTTTGCCCACAAAAACTTCATGTGCGTCATATAACAGCGGTAGAGCAGTTGGCTGTGACTCCTCCATTTTTTTTAGTTTCATTTTATTCTTAAAACTTTTCGGTTTAAAATTAAAACTTTTTGGTTTGAAAATTAGAATTTTTCGATTTAAAATTAAAAATTTTTGGTTTGAAAATTAAAACTTTTTGGTTTAAAATTAGAACTTTTTGGTTTGAAAATTCAAATTTATTTTTGAAGGCTTATTCAAGATTGAATTTGATCAACGAGATTTTTGTGTGCGATGTAGCTCAGTGGTTGAGCAGATGGGCATGATGCGGGGAGTCTTGGTTGGATCCCCGCCAACGGACAAAAAATTTATTTTATCTTTAAAAAATTGTTAAAATATTTCTAGTTTATAATTGAAACCCGATTGATTTAGCCAATTTTCATGAAAGCTGGTCTAGATTGAATTTGAAACCAAATTTGGTTTGGTCATATATGTAGTCCAAAAAAGTTTAAAATTTAGGTTCAAATTTTTAACCGTGCAAATAAACAACAAAGGAATCAATACTTTTCTAACAAAAAAAGAAATGTGCCAAATAAGTAAAGATTTAACAATAAAAAATGTCTAAAAACCAACTGAAAATTGCAAAAAAAAAAAACTGAATACCTCAATAACAATATGTAGATTTATATCAACATAGTCGAATCTCTAAATTTTCTAATCTAATATTTTATAGACTTATTGTACGCCTGATCAGCGCAAAATTTTATGTGTGGGCTGGTTATGGTTGACCCAAAATTGTCGCCTCTTGTTTTGTGCACAAGCCAAATTTGAAATTTCCTGACTTTCAAATTAGAAATGTTGACACCAACAAAGGCCAAATACGGATACATAATAGTTTTATAGTTTTATAGCGCAATTAAAAATGTATACTTATATTAATTATTGAGGAATAAAAATGGATTGATGAGCACACTTGCACCACACACATCTTACACAATGCATGCCCTGTAGGAAATTTTCAAAAACATTTCAGGTTTAAAAGAAAATAATTTTGCGAGGACCTGCGTTCCAACAAAGCCATCTATTCCCGAAGGTTTTTGATAATCCCGGGATTTCGGGACTTTAAAGTGACGATCCCGCGGTTCCGCGATATTTCTGAATTGTCTCAGAAATAGTCCAAGACTATCGTGAGCTGTTGTAAAAGACGCGTCGGTATGCATAGTCCGAGGGTGAAGACTCGATATGTCAAGAGATATTTCAACTCAGAAAGGTGTTATGCACATAAATACCATGGGTCACGCCCCTAATTTTGGGATCGGACTCGGTAAAATTATGGCGTCTTTGCCAATAACTTTACACTGAAACAAAAACCTTAACTTACGCTTTCGGATTATTGATATCGAAGTCGAAACGCATCTTTTGATATCTCTAACGACATTTTAGGACGTGTTCCAACAGTTTCGTGGGATTATGCCGTTCTGTAAATTATTACGGCGGAGCTCTCGAGCGAGGAAAATGTAAAAGGGTATATCAGTTATTGCGGCAGAGCTCCCGGGACTTCGGGACGAAAAAATATCGCAGTAGACCCACACCGTTTGGTGGTGAACGAAGGTAAAACGATGTAACTGTTGGCATCAAGGAAAGAGTCAGCGCATTCGCGTCTTGGCAACCACGCCACTGTTGTCAGCCATAATTTCGAGATAGCAAAGGGAAGTTGTATACCTGGTAAGCAGCCTTTATACCAACAACAATGTAAGCTTGGAAATCTCATCGATGGATAACTCTTGCAAACAAATGCTACTTTGAGCTGAGTAGGCAATTGAGAAGTAAAGTCTTCTCTCGACGAACAAAAACAATACTCTATAAGTCATTTATAGTACCTGTCCTGTTACATATATGGTGTAGAAGCATGGACACTGACAGCATCTGATCAACCGGCTTTGGGAGTATTCAAGAGAAAAACTCTTCGAAAGATTTATGGACCCCTAAAAGTTGGCGATCAAGAGTACCGAAGAAGATATTATGATGAGCTGTATGAGCTTTACGCAGACGTAGACATAGTTTAGCGAATTAAAACCAAGCGGCTTCGCTTGGCTAGAACAAGTGGTGCGAATCGACGAAGACGCTCCGGCACAAAAGGTATTCTTATCGGCACCCCCCGGTGGAAGTAGAGGAAGAAGGAAACCACCACCACTCCGATGGCAGGACCAAGTGGAGGCAGATCTAAAAACAAGCGATGTCTCCAATTGGCGCCAGTTGGCTCAACAAAGAACCGCCTGGCGTAATATGTTGGACGGCAAAATCGCCTAGGCGTCTAAAGCCTATTTGAAGTAAGTAAGTAGGCCCGAGATTCGGGATCGCGATTTTTCGCGTTTCCTCTGCCTTAGTCCTAACCTTGGGACACCGGTACTGGGACATCTACAGAAGCGTTGTCAAATACTGTACTTCAGATTTATGTAATACGTATTTTTCCCACATATCATCGAAGACATTGGTAAATTCTTGTGACTTTCTCTTACAGAATACCAAAATCATCGCAAGTCACAGGAATTGCGTCTAATAAAATTTTCAAATTTAGTGACTTGTGATGAGACTGAATTACAAAATACAGCTATGAAGTACGATTAATAAACAGATTTGATTTTAAACGATTCATGGCACATCCCCAGAAGATATACTTTTCCTACAGGGTATACAAGTCAGTCATTGCCATATTTGTTTTAAATGCGTACTTTAATCCTAAATAAGAGATTCGGCAATATTTTTATTATTTATGTTTGTTTGAAATAATTTCAATCGAGATTTCTTTTATAGGCCCAGTTGTTAGTTATGTAAATATTGTTTATCTGTACCCATGTGCAATTTTTTATAATTAATGAATTTGCATGCTAGTCTAATTATTCATATATGTATGTCGACATGTTATTAGTCCTTATATGGGCCGCTTTGGCAGTTGCAATCAAAACAATTCAAAATAAAACTAAAGCCATTTGCAACATTTTTTGCAAACCATTTTGTGGTGATTTACATAGCAAATTGCAATTTTACGGTAAAAACTAACATTGTATGTATATACAGTGGTGGTCTTATAATTAGAAACAGTGTGCTTAGAAACTAGAATTTTTGTTCCAAGTTTTTAAATGATTACTTGGAAATGGCTCGACAATATCAAGGCTACTGGAAAATGTTTCTGTGAAGCTTTGAATCTCTGTGTAACTTTCGTTTCTTTTCATCAGAGGACGAAACATATGGAAAACATGTCCCAAACAAATCATACGTACACCCTTTAGACATAGCGGCCGGTTCTCATGGCATGATGTGGGTCAATCAGTAGGAAAACTTGCTGAATAAAATCATAAACCGTTTTTAATATTTAATTTGCGACAAAGTTCGTTCTGTGAAAACGTTTCCAATTACGAGACCACCACTGTTCCCAGTTAAATATGATAGATGTTTCGATTGCATTAAAAACGTCTTAATAGCTATTCGCAATAGACCATTTATGGAAATTCAGGGGCATTCAAATACTTATGGGGCAAATTTAATTGTTTATTACAATTTTTTTGTAGTCACATATTTACATATGTACATATTTTTAATTTGTTGACTTTTATATCATATAAAAAAAAAAAAAACTAATGGCGGCAATATACCACCAGGTTATCATAACCTCTGGCGGCCGCCGTGGTGTAGCGGTTAAGTGTTCGGCCTTCTACACCAAGTCGTGGCGGTTCGATGCCCGGCAAAAGTAACATCAAAAATTATTTAGAAAAACAATTTTTCTAAGCGGGGTCGCCCCTCGGCAGTAGTTTGGCAAACTCTCCGGGTGTATTTCTGCCATGAGAAGCGTCTCAGCAAAAAATTCATTTGCTTTGCAAGTGCCGTTCGGAGTCGGCAATAAACTGTAGGTCCCGCCAACTTGTAGGAAAAACTCAAAAGCAACACACCACAAGTTGGAAAGAGAAGCTCGGCTAAAAAATCTCGTTAGAGGTTATGATAACCTGTTGGTATATCGCCGCCATTAGTTTTTTTTTTTTTTTTTTTTTTTTTTTTTTTTTTATCATAACCTCTAACGAAATTTTCAGCCGAGCTTCTCTTTCCAACTTGTGGTGTGTTGCTTTTGAGTTTTCCTACAAGTTGGCGGGACCTACAGTTTTTTGCCGACTCCGAATGGCACTTGCAAAGCAAATGAATTTTTTGCTGAGAAGCTTCTCGTGGCAGAAATACACCCGGAGAGTTTGCCAAACTACTGCCGAGGGGCGACCCCGTTTAGAAAAATTCTATTTCTAAATAATTTTTGATGTTACTTTTGCCGGGCATCGAACCGCCACGACTAGGTGTAGAAGGCCGAACACTTAACCGCTACATCACGGCGGCCGCCATTTATATCATATAGCCCGGTAAAATAGACAAAAAAAAAGAAAAAAGTGGTTAAACAACAATCATTCCCACAGAGCCAAATTTTTATAGGGAGCTTCCCGTCGATCCCATGTGTTATTCGGGGTCAAAAGTCAACATTTTAGGTTTCGGACTTTTCTCGAAAACGGTTTTTTTTCGCAAAATTACCTGAGATCAAGTTGTAGATCTGGAAATTTCTACAGAACAAAAACTACTGCCGAGGGGCGACCCCGTTTAGAAAAATTCTATTTCTAAATAATTTTTGATGTTACTTTTGCCGGGCATCGAACCGCCACGACTAGGTGTAGAAGGCCGAACACTTAACCGCTACATCACGGCGGCCGCCATTTATATCATATAGCCCGGTAAAATAGACAAAAAAAAAAGAAAAAAGTGGTTAAACAACAATCATTCACACAGAGCCAAATTTTTCTAGAGAGCTTCCCGTCGATCCCATGTGTTATTCGGGGTCAAAGGTCAACATTTTAGGTTTTCGGACTTTTCTCGAAAACGGTAAGTTTTTTCGAAAAATTACCTGAGACCACGTTGTAGACCTGGAAGTTTTCTACAGAACAAAAATTTCCACAAAGCTAATGTTTTTTGTGAAGAGCTAAAATTCACTCCCAGGAAGAAAACTGCAAAAGTCCCCATCGATAACGTTCAAAAGTCCCGGGGTCAAATGTGGAGAAAAATCCAAATTTAAGGGTTTATTTCGCGTTTTCTCGACTTTCGGCCCCGAATAACTTTTTTTAGCACAAACGGGATCGATGGAGACTACGCATACTAAAGTTTTCAAGAAAAATCCTGAAAAGTCCATACTTGGCATATATTTTCATATAATCTTCAGAGCTAATTTTACAATTGCGATATCTCAGAACTGGTTACTCTTAGAGAAAAAAATGCTAGGACCATGTTTGTAGAGAATTTCCAGTTCTACAACTTGGTTTTAGATAATTTTTCGAAGAAACTTACCGTTTTCGAATGACAATTTTGACCTTTGACCCTGAATAACTTATTTAACACATATGTGTTCGATGAGGACTTTTGAAGTCTTCTATCTGACGGCGAACCTAAGCTCTTTTCCAAAATTTGGCTCTGTCAGAATTATTGTTATTTCAAATGCTCATATTGACCGGACTAATAGGAAAGGTACAAAGAAGCAAAAAGCAATGCAAAAAGTTATTTACATCAAACGTAAAATGGAATTGATACCGTTATTTATGTATTTATCTAGTGTACTGATTGTTTATGAACTCTCCGCACCATTTGATCTACGCTGACTAATAACTATAGGATGTTAAATGTTTCTGACAAAGTACGTAGTGGTATGGATAGACAAGATGCTGACGAATGGATCGAACTTTACCTATATCGTATGTGGTCTTGAGGTGATTTCATTCAAAAAATTTACTAGAATGACGAAAAATTAGTAAGGATACGCCTTACGTACCCAGCAGCCTTACACAACTATTTCGAAACCAAGATTTTGATAGAATGGTTTCCTGGGCCTTCTATGGGTTCACCAAGGTAAAAGTAATATAGAGCATGATTAACAGTGAAGCTAAACAGCTTCAACAACACTGGACAAAGTTTCTAGAAAAAGGTAATTTCAACGAAAATAAGCCGAGTCCTTTAACCACCCAACCAACCAACTATACGGGGAACTTTACACTAGGTTGGCAAATAACCAGGCTTCAGCAATAAAGACGTGGGTAGTGTAATTTGAAGATTAATATTAACTAACAATACTAATTATAAATTACCAATTTAACCTTCTCCATCACGTTTCTACGCGCTGTAACGACGGATCATGCGCGTTCCATATTAAGAGAAAACAAATTCTGATCCGCGCACGAAACAAAATCAGTTGTTTGAGTCCCTTTTGAAACAGATGAGCTGATTCCGCACGTGTTGTCGTCTTAGTAGCCTAAACGTCAGCAAAACAAAGGCGACACACCTGTGTGATCACCGTAAGCGATCAGAGCACGATCGATCCGTCTACGAGTATTTTGAAATTTCACAAATGAAACGTAAACAAAAAACAATCTCTAGACGTGACAAAAAACTAAAATTTGCAAATAACTAAAAATGTGTGAATTCACTGGAATAGGGCGCGTTTGTTAGATCGACCGGCACAACTTCTAAATATTTTTGCTTTTAGGTATGATTGTATACACATATATTTGCACTAGGTGATGACAAAACTATTATGAACTCTACGCGCGTTTTCAGAAGCGTTTGTATAAAGTTTAGCTGATCAACTGTTAGAGCGGACAATTTTGCTCACCTTCCAAAGCTCAAGGCAAAGCATGCGGCCGAGTACTTAACAAATATTGAAGTACCTACATAGGTATGTACATAGATACAAGTATTTGCGATAACCGAGATAGGTAATTCGCAAAATTTCTCTCTGTTTGTTTAATAATAATATTGTGGTTTACATATGGGTTATTCCATGTCAAGTCGTCGAATGGTGGGAATCGATCCCTTACTATTTAAATGAATTTGGATGCGGAATTTCCTTTTACAGCCTTACAACGTTAAGCAACACGCGACATACTCAAATAAAAGCGCTAGATTCCTCTCATTTTCTCTTCTTACCATTTTTCATTTCGCCTTGGAACGTGCTGTAAGAAATGAAAATTAATTTTTTTCAAAAGTAACCCAAGAAATTGTTAGACTTTTTTCAACATGGTATGATGCCGCTGTCTTGCCTGGGAAACACCCATATGTCAGAGGTATATTATACAAAAAACTTTAGCCCACAATTTAATGGCGAGATTCAACTTTTACGAAAAATTTTAAGTTTTCTAATATTGGAAATTTCAAAATAATTTTTGAATTTGCATACCCTGCTACACAGTGCTATGACATTCAGTCAGCTTTGTAATGTTGCCTTTGAAAACGTGATAGAAAATCGTGATGTAAATATCAGCTGTTTTATATTTACATCACGATTTCCCATCACATTCTCAAAGCCAACATTCCAAAGCTGACTGAATGTCATAGCACTGTCTAGCAGGGTAACTTTTGAAAAAAAAAAAACAAAATGTTTTTTTAGCCTTTTTCATTTGGCAGAACTTTGTTTTGTGACAAAAGGAAACACTATTCTAAAATTCATTCAAATCGTGAGAGGTAATTTGCAATCATTTTGCAATTTGACGTGGAATAACCCATACATATAAACTTAATTACAATTTTGCAATCTTCACTCGAGGTAAAAGCTTTGCATGATACCTATCTAAATGGGGCGATACTCGTGGAAAATATTGTTGACAAAAAATTTAACGCAACAAAACCTAGATAAGATAAGAAAAAAGCTTTCGATGCAGCTGTTATCAAAATGAGTTCGCTCTGGATAAATAAGAGTAGAAAAGCAGAACCATATGTTCACGTTGAGCATCTGAAGCTTAATTACCGCTCAGTTAAAATAATATAAATAAGACAAAGAAAAAAGCACTTGTGAAGATTAGAACAATCAGATAGATATCTGATTAATGCACCATAGGGTGGTCCTTATAATCAAATATAAAATATGTAGATATGTTCCCAACAAACATGTAGGCTTGAGTTACATTAGATCTCAAGTTGAGAACTAGGGGGCTTCTCAAACCTCAAGCGTTAATTCTCAACATCGAAACAACTTGAGAATGATAGCGTTCTCAAAGAAAAAGGCATTTTTTATATGAAAAAAACTGTTTCCTATGTTGAGAAAGGGATAGTTCTCAACTTATAACACTCAAATGGGATTCTCTAATTGGACTCAAAGGTATGAAAATGCGACACTGAAAACAAATACCGAAAAAATAAACTATGATTTTTATAATTTAAAACGCCATGAATTAGATGACACAAATTTTTATTTACATAAATTTTAGTCTAAGCTCTTCAAATTTAAATCGAAAATTAAAGTCTGAAGATTGAAAACTATAAAGCTATCAAAATATCTCAAAGGTTAGAGAATACTTGGAGAATGATGTTGGTTATCAACTTGAGAACTACAAAGTTATCCAAATATCTCTAAGGAGAATTGGTTGGATATCAACATGAGAACTATACAGTTTTTCAATGGTTTGAGAAAAAGTTGAGCCATGTTTTCTGCGTTACACCACGGTCAACTATATCGCACATAAAATTGTATCCCGATTGTAGATGGTTTAGGCGTGTCGCATGGGAGTCAATGTTCAGATTTTCCTATGGAGACTCAAAAAATAAAAGTTATCTTTACTTTTATGTAATACTCGACATTGATACCACTATGTTGGAAGATATCACACAATAAATTTGTTTCCGAATGGAACCCCTAAGGCGTGTCGCAGAAGGGTTAAAAAAGTTCAGATTATCCCACTGACTCTCAAAAACTAAAAATTATTATTTTTATATAATGTTCCAAATCGACAGCACTATGGTCGGTGATATCGCATACAAAATTTGGTTCCGATTGTGTAAACACCTAAGGCGTAGCGCAGGGGCTAATCTGAACTCTAACCCTTTTAGAGCGTTTTCAATCGGAACCTAATTTTGTATGTAATATGTATATCCGACCATAGTGCTATCGATTTTGAGTGTTAGATCAAAAGAAAAATCGTTTTAATTTTATAAGTCTCCATAGGGCAATGTGAACTTTAACCCAGGTGCCACATGCTTTAATTCGTTTCGGATTGAGCCTTTGAAAATTTGATGATAAAATTGTCTTCCTACAAAAAAAAAGGACTACCTTAATGCACCCAAATGGATCATTATTGATTCCCTTTTAAAATGAGCCACAATGTTCTACCTTATTTACGTCGTTGTAGGGGACGCACTGTGAGCCCCGATCGTCTTGAATCGATGTGTAAACGTAAATTTCATAAGGGTTCGTGGTCGCCTGTGCCTAAATTACGAGTTAACCTGATTAATTTCACAGTTTTGGATTTTCATCTGCTAGGAACTTGTATATATTCTTAATTTAGACTTCCATTAGAAAAATATAAACATTAAAAAGAAATTATTTACAGAAATATGTTAAAGGAGCTGTAAATATGACGGCGAACATAAATATATGGCACACCGTACATATTTCCTACATTTATAGAATTTTGATTTACGGCCTTTCAAACATCAATTTAAGTCAAGCCAAGCCCATAATTTTTATAGGTAGTCATTCAACATTTCATATATTATTCAAACTAAACAAATATGCGAATATTTTTTTATTATTAAATAATCGCACATAACAAAAGGCAATAATTATGTGTTTTGATAGCAACACGTAGTTATTTGGTTTTTATTTACTTTTTTTCTCAACTTCTCAGCCTCAACAAACTACATTAACATAAAGGGTATTGTGATAAAAAACCAGTAAGTATGTAAGTAATTTGCCATGGAAAAATGATGATTCACAAAACTTTACTGATAAATAATAAAATTGATTGCCAATGTCCAGTGTTTATTTAGACAAGATACACACCTTAATCACACATATGTACATATGGTAAAAAAAATAATGTATAGAATAATAATGCGTAAAAACTCTACAGAATGTATAAGAAAGTCGAATTTTTATTATAAATGTGTGAACTCGACAATAATAAATAAAGTCATTGTTAAAGTAATATCGATTTTTGTGGTCTTCAAAATACATTTCTTTGTTTATGAATATAAAATTTTGACAAAGACAATCTTATGTTATGGATACACACACGGAGATTATCTCCAATAAATCTTCTTTAATCAGATCCAAATTTTTCCCTGACACACACAAAATTGAAGATTCACTTAGGGAAAAACACCGTTCTAAAATGCAGCACCACAGGTCTCAATTTTAAATTTTCGTGTTCTTGATTTTTCGGTCTTAAAAAAAGAACACATGGTCTTGAAAATATACCACCCTGTCTTAAAATAACAACCAGGTTCTTAAAATGCGAACGAAGTTATCGGAAATAGAACGGTGGGTGTTGTCATCAGAACGATGTTGTCGAAAATAGAACGGCCGGTGTTATCATCAGAACACATAACGAGAACGTTACAACATCGTTGCATACTTTTAGGCATTTAGTCTGTAAACAACTTTAATAGAACAAATCCAACAGTGAAGATACTGTCATTGCTGTCATAAGACATAGCTGCAATTAAACGCCAGCAAACATAAGTACGCGATGGCCTGATGGTAAACCCCTCCGTTCAGCAGTCAAAGCAGTGTGAGCTCGACTCCGGGTGGAGGCAAACCACAAAACATCCCAGTGGGAAAGTAGGCAATGCATTACCTTTTTCCATGCATGGAAAGATGTATGAATTTTGTTATAAGAAAAGATCACACCAAAAGCAAGGAAGGGAGTAATGTGTCGCTCAATCTTTGATTTGTAGTTTAAAAAAAAATGTTTTTCATATATGAAAAGATGTACGAATTTTGATGTTAGAAAAGATCATACCAAAAGCAAGGAAGGGAGTAATGTGTCGCTCCATTTTTATTTGTAGTTTGAAAACTTCAAAAAAAAAAAAAAAATACACAACTTTCAAACATAAAAAAAAATACAATTTAAATTCATTTTGAAACTGCTGCTCGTTACTTACATCTTCATCGCTTTTTCTGCTGCTGTGAGGCCTTCCAGAAGTCGAGAGTCGACTGGACTGTTTGCTCCTGATGCCGGTGCCTTTTTGGTTTTGGAGTTTTTTTTTATATTATATTTTTTTGGGTGCACTCATCTTCGTCGTAGCCCATGACGAGCTCGTCATTCAAACATTTAAAATAGGACCTTAACTCTTCCCCCGCCTCACTGTGTCTTAATGTCCTTGTTACTCCACAAGGAAATTTATAAAATGTTATGCAAAATTAAATATGTCCCTTCTAAAGCATCTTTTCATTCAAGAAAGGCAATGTAAGATATAATGTATCCCTTGTAGTGCATATTTTCATTCTTGAAAAGTAATGCATCTTTTCATTTATAAAAAGTAATATAAAAAGTAATGTAAACATGTATCTTTAGTTTTGTAGGCGAGCGACACATTACTTTTCCTATGACATCGCTGTAGAAAAATTCATGCATGTTTTCATATATAGTCTATAGGAGCTATACATTACTTTATGCATTGCTGTACATTACCTTTTCCCACTGGGATAGTGAGAAATAATTTGTCATTCAGAAGAACTCTGAAAAATCATTTTTTTTTTTAGATTTTTTGTTTACTTTGACACAAAATGTTCCTAAAATGAGCCCAATACATTCTCAGAATAAGTTAAAAATGTTCATAAATCAAGTCCAAACTGTTCATGGAACACAAAACATGTTCTTGAAAAATCCGTTCTCAAAATAAGACCATCGTTCACGAGTTAAGTCAAAACGTTACTGACAGACTTTTGTGCACGAATGTTCTCAGTTTTGGACTTGTTTCGTTCGTTTTAGAACGATTTTTTCTTTGAGTGTATATGTTCTAAAAAATGAATTTACTTACACTCGTCTTCTAGATACCGACTGTGCATTTTTTTTTTCTTTAATTTTTAATTTTTTATAACACATACTACACACACAGATACAAAAGCGTTACAGAAATAGCACCATACTATTCATATCAGCTCATTCAAGCACATTTCAAAAGCATAATAAGCTGAAAGCCCTTTTTATCATTCTTGAACTCAACTCTGCATTGAAGTTGTTGGCGCAAACTAAGTAAATACGTAAATTGGGTTGAATTAATTGACAACATGCCACAACTGCAACGACTGAGGAATACACCCCGCGCGACCCTAAAGTTTGTATTTAGAATGCGCAAAGTGAATGCAATTTTGAATGGATGAATGGGACAGGACGGGACGCCTGTCTAGTTGGCAAACTAACAAAATAACTGACTGCCTGGATGGGTTGGCATGGCTGATTGACGTTGCTTGACTGCTTGATTACGGCTTCATGAAAGTTTTTAATTTTTTATTTTTATTTTTTTTTTAATGTTTATTCTTTAACATCAATTCATTTTGTTGTTATTTATGAATTGCTTGCAATCGTCGTTTGTCAGTTATTATTTGTTTTTGTCTACGTTTTTATTTGTTTATGATTATTTGCTCAATGATATGTGATTATGTTTAAATATATGTATACATAGACGAATGTGGGTATGTACATTTGTGCACATTTTTAGCCCGCCTAATATGAAACGCGCCATAGCGAGAAGGCGGAATGCAACAAGTTGAAGTTAAAGTTCATTGGCTTATGCACTAGCTGCCTACAAATAAGTAACAGAAGATATATCTCTTAATAACTGTGCTTATGGAACATTCAAGGGTTGCTACTTTGATTTATTTGAGCCAAAAATGGTACTTTTTACTAAATGACATTTTTTTTTTTTGATGATCTTGTCTTTAAAGTGAATTTTCTTTCAATTTTTGAAACTTTTTTCAAAATATTTTTGCATAGTCTTAAAGTTGAAGCATCCCAAATGGTATGCCATGTCCGATTATCTTAACCATAAAATAATTACAGTTAGAGCGCTAATTTTTTGTAAGGCCTTTTTTTTCATCAATACCCAAAGTTTCAGGGGGTAAGACCGAAAAAAAATCCAAATTTTTTTTATTTGAATCACCCTATTGTACATGTTTCCTAGTGTTGGTGGTATCACAACGGGCCTTTTAATACTGGCCTAGGTGTGCCTCTGCGGCAGCCACTTGAACCTAACCTAACATATGTATGTAGCTTATGAACTCCAAAACTACTCGGCCGATTTTCTTCAAATTTTCGGGATAGATTAGTAGGAGCCTGGAGAGTGTTTTTGTAAAGTTTTTTTTAGGGAAGTGGACCCGGGACCACCCTATTCGAAACTATCGTATAAATGGCTGGATTTACTTGAAATTTGGTATAGAGGTTTTTCTTCCGGGAAGTGGACCAGGCACCGATCTATTCTAAACAATCGTATTTATGGCTCGATGAGTTAAAAAACTAATTTTCGACCCATTCCTAACATATTATTTTATTTTTGTTCAAACTTACGAAATATTTTACACACCAAAATCGACGCGGAAGTTTATCAAATTTGTGTAATTCGTTCCATACAAATTTTGACAGTTCATTTACACACTTAATAAATTTATACGTTTACACGCTTTATAAGCAGTTTATAAGATTTGATGAATCCCCCTAATGTATCTTCCGAGAAATGGTAAAAATCGTAAAATCTTATTCAGGTGTATATTGGAGAAATGTTTCGTCATCCCTTGTCAATTTTGGTTTTGTAACAAGCCGGTTTTTGATTTTACATAAGATAGCTTTCGTTTGGTACCCCAAAGCCCTCATCCGTGGTAGCACCATCGCACCAGGTGATTCAAGCCAGGTGAGATGTTTCAAAGATAGTTTTGAATATACAACGTTTTTCTAAATTAGCAGGCGGTCCATAAGACTACTACTACTAATGACGTCGTTATACCAACATGGTATCCTAACCTCTCACCAGATTTTTACCGATCTTCTTTTTTTTGCCAATTCCGAACGGCACTTGCAAAGCAAATCAGTTATTGCTGAGAAGCTTCTCATGACAGAAATACGCCCGGAGAGTTTGCCAAACTACTGCCCGGCAACGATACCCAACTACTTGGTGTAGTACTGCCGGGGCATAGGACTATCTAGGATGAACAGAACATGCGACTAATGTTAGTATTGATGTCTTTCATGTCTTTAGATAACAAAAAATGTTTAAAAATTTTGGTTCATTTTCATTACAAATTTTGGACCCAAAAAAGTTTCGTGTGTGGCAACATATATAACTACATTTTAGCCAAATCAAGCTATTCAATAAGACATGCTTAGTCATAAAATTTTGCAAAATCATGTTTGCGACGTTCTTAAGGAGGTGGAAAATTGTAAAACAAAATGCATAATCATTTTTCGTATACTTACTGCTTTGCCAAAAACATTTAGCCCACGAACATCCTAAAAAGGTAGGAAACAACTTTATTCAAACGGTGTCCGTAGTATCCAAAGAGCGAAAAACGGCTTTTAGTTTCTGCACAGTGGGCTTCTTTCAAAGAAATTTGTGTCAAAATTAAATACCTCGGCAACGCATTATTTGAAAAAGTGTGATTCGTTCGTTAACTTATCCATTTTCCATATTATTGCATGAGTTAAGAGGCGGACATTTTTTTTTCATATTTGCTTATAATCGTTTTTTTTTTTTTTTATTTAAATTTTATAAATCGTTAATACTTTTTACTATAAAAATATATATTTACAATCGATTAGGTGTATTAATTTAGTCGTTCGTTAGATACTGGCAAAAAAATAAAACTGATCATCTTTTCAATCAAATGTATTTACATCGCTTAGTTGAGCGCTTAAAAGTGATGAGTTTCAAGAACATTGCTAAACACTTTTTAAAAATTTTCTCTTAATATGTTCCCCTTTATAAATACATAAGTACTCATTATATGAATATCTTAAATCAATTCTATAATATTCAGTTGCGCTTGCGCTATATAAACTTTTGCTTAAGATTAAAACTAATAATGACGTGTTTGATTAGTTGGCAAATTAATCGTTTTAGATAAGACTTAAGACAAACTAAATATTGACTTCCCCTTATTGCATAAAAAATTATTGTTATTATTTGAAACTTTTTTGTTTTGTGATTATGATTTGTGATCAGTTGCAGTGAGATTGAAATGCATAAATAAACAATCATTCAAGTAATAGGAGTATGAATGCGCATTAGGGTGTGCCGAATATATTTAAAATTTTTAGGGTTTCAATCTACTAATTTTTAATAGATGATGTTTTAGAGTGGGTATGTGCGATTAAACGACTAAAATAAATTTCAAACTAATAATAATTCCGATCAATCAAATCTAACAATGAATCAAAATTTGATTAATCATATACCGATTAAAAACTTTTTATTAAAAAAAAAAAAATTGTTGGAAATCTGAGTAACTTTTATCATTTCTTTCGAGTTAACTGATTGACAAGTTAGCTAAGTTTATAAATTTTCTTAATCAGGCCGGGATTACAAAATTATTAATTAGAAAAAGTTTTAGTCGATTAATCGCACATCCCCATCTTTCCAGCTATTTTGGAAACAGTATCCCGTTTCCGTAAAAAATCGACAAAATTCTCGATTTAAATGTCGCAAGTGAGAAAATAAATCGACAAAGTAAAATTTGATTACAGAAACCAAAAGAATGAGTGTGACGTCAATATGACGTCAAATCGACTATTTCAGTCGAGACGATCGATCGAATTGAGTTACAGAAACGTAGTACAGATGCTAGATATGTATATTAGGGTGGGTCGATTTGTATGGACGCAAGTTAACCCATAGCGTGCCATCGATTTTTCGATAGGTTTTGGGCTCAGGAAAAAAAGTTCCACTACGCGTACGCAAAAAAATTACTTTCGAGCCTGCGAAATTTCACTTTTTTGATTTTTTTCGACTTTGATTTTTAAGGTTTTTTTCATGACCTACTAAAACAAATTTCATTTGATTCTAAGATTTTCATTTATACCCCAACCGCTAAAAACATTGGCGATAACAGTTTTTTGAAAAAAAAAAAAAAAAAAAAAATCTTCTGTTTTGGGGAGTGTTTTGGTCAAAAAATTTACGCTTTCGTCATTTTTTTAAGGGTTTTTTCAGCATACATGTAAAAATATTTTCGATAGGACTACGCCGAAAAAACTATATAAAAAATGATTTGGAGCCTCGAAAATAAAAAAAGTCGAAAAATTCGATTTTTCGACCAAAACAAGTCCCAAAACCCGAAAATATTTTTTTTTCTTTTTTCAATAAACTGTTATTGCCGCCGTTTTAAGCGCATAATTTTAAGTGGGTCAGGATATATGAGAAAAATTCGTGTCATCGAAAACATTTTTACATGAATGCTGAAAAAAACCCTTTGACCAAAATACTTCCCAAAACCGAAAAAGAATTTTTTTTTTTTTCAAAAAACTGTTATCGCGCGAAAGTTTTTTTTTTTTTGGTATACTTGGTGGAACTTTTTTTCCTGAGCCCAAAACCTATCGAAAAATCGATGGGACGCTATCTGTTATTAAATCGACCCACCCTAATGTATATGTATTTTAATTTTAGCACACCCTAATATCGTCGCTCGCTTGCCAGAAGCAAAATTCAAACTTAAATCGTGTTTGAAAGTTTATTGCTCTCGCAAAATTTGACATTTTAGTTTTTGACTCTTTCCACTGATTTAGTATTGACGTTAATATTCCTTGAATTCCTCATCTTGTAAAAATTTCCAAGTAAATTTTAAAAAATTTTCTTTGCTCCAGAAGCATGAATCTTTGTTGTGCCTTTAACACGAATGTGTAGCAAAATTGTTACGTATACGCCATGATGTATATTTTCGAGTGCAACACATTCATGTTTCTGGCGCAACGAAAATTTTAAAAAATTTGGAAATTCAATTTTTAGACATTTTTGTTGTGCCAGGAACTTCTCAACTTCATACGAACACAATTTATGAACAACTCACTTACAATTACAAATTATGCTCTAACAATGAGTTACACAATAATAAAGTCATAAAAATTAATTGGATATTCACAGTTTTTGCATGGACTTTCCTGCTCTTTTGTTAGATTACAAATTAACGCGCGTTTTATTACGTAAATACAACAAAACGTCACTTAACTCGTTAAATAAAAAATTATAGAAAAAGTAAGTATGTATATTTAAAAATTTCGCAAGCCTGTTTTGACTGACGTACGTTGTGACTTGTGTGTGACTCATACGAGGAACAGCTGCGTTCGCAGCTGTGCGCTAGCGAAGTCGCCGCATTGCACTGACTGCATGAGTGAGGCGAGTGACAAAATAGTTGTTGTTGGCGAGGCGCTTTTTGTTTTATTGCATGGCACTTTGACATTTCATTTGTGACGTTTTAAACGTCAGCTGTCAAAATTCTTAACAACGTTTTATATATTCTAAAAACTATTTTACGCTGCATAAATTGCAGAGAGACAAATACAAAACACTCAATCCTTTCGCACTTATAAAAAATACTTCACAGCCCCAATGTATCTCTCTTGTAATGAGTTACCTAAGCTCCTCTTTTTCCTTACAGACCCAACACTCTCAAGTCTTATTTAGCACAGTTAGAAAGTTCTCTACACGTGCATCATCCATTGCTGCGCTTTCCTCGCTCAACAAATCACTGATCGAATATGCGGAGAGTGGACGTGAAAGACGACGCTGCGATAGAATATCATCGATGGAGGTAACAGGCGAAAGACTTTTACAGCCGGCATAAATGAAATTATCGCTTTGTTCAGCACTACGCGCAATCGCAGCAAAAATATCCTCCAAACTAGATTTGATATGCAATTGAGGACGAAAGAGCAACGGCGAAGATGGCACTGGTGGTGAGTCGGAAAGCGGTGATGAGCTGGCAGCTGGCGAAGCGGTAGAGGGTGTGGTTGATGTACCAGCGCCATAATTTAGTGAGCTAGGCGCTTGACGGCGCGTGCGTGTGCGTTGTGGCGGCGATGAGTCACGCATCCAACTAGGCTCCTCTTCAGCCTCATTTTGCAGCAAATTTAAAGAATTCTCTAATTGCTCGGATGAAAGTAGCTGTGAGAGGCGTGACGCATTTAAACTCGGAGATTTGCGTGGCGTGGACTCGGTTCTCGCTGTTATCACATCATCTGCCTCCTGATACTGTATAGTAGGTGTGACACGATTGATTTTCTTGCCCAACAACACTGGTGACACCGTGACCGTTGGCACATTTTCAAACATTTTTGCTATTTGATTGACATGTGTATTGGTTTGTATGGACGCCGGTTCCACTTGACGCTTAATATGCTGGACGATTGGCGTATCCGCTTCGTTTGAGCTGCACGCCGCGGTGCTGTGTCGTTTTGGGTATACGCGTGTTACGGCTTTACGTGCTTTGGGTTTAGGCATAGCTTGACCTCCTGTGTGACAACATACGTCTGGCGCATAGCAGCGATGATATTTATTGCGATTCGCTTCGTAGTCGGCGTCTGCAAAGGATTTGATGCGGCAAAAGGATTTCGGTATGAGCGTGACAAAGACGTATGTGAGAAAAAAGTAGGGAAAATAAAACCAAAAGGTTTCGAGATAGGCCCGGTAATCTGCATCCATGATGAGTTCTGTGGTGAAGTTCTGCATGTGTGGTGAATTGGTGAGTTTTTGTTTACGCCGTTTTTTAATTTTGTTTTATTTTTTTTTTTTTTTGAGATTTTTTATTTAGATGGTCACTTTTGTTTATCACAAAATACTTTCTTGCAGTCTCAGTTTATATTTACTATTGACTTTTTCGTATAGATATGAAATGTTCTGCTTCTTCACGACTTTAGCACTGTAACGTAAATATAACGGTTATGGTAATTTTTTCATTTTTGCCTTTAATTTTTTGAGTTCGTTTTTTCAATTAGCTGACTGCAATTACTTCGAAATGATTCGATTTATTTTAAATGATTTATTGGATATGTTTACTTTTTTTTTATTGTTATTGTTCATTATCATTGAAGAATTGTATTCCACTGAACAGAGTTACAGTTTTTTTTTTCATCATTTAAAATTGATATCGAGGTGAGTCTCATTTTCGTAAGTACTAAAATTTGTTTTTAGTGAACATTTATCTTCACTTAGTGCTAATGAAAACAAACTAATTTAAACGGCTATGAAGTTTTAAAAAATAAATTTTAGTTTTAGCGAGAAGGCAGTCAATAACCCCGTACTATGGGATATTTTGCAAAAAGTCATCTCAAAATCAGATATTTAGACCAGTGATCGGCATACATACTTTCCTGAGAGTCAAGCTAAGTTTGTATTGCTTGATGAGTGCACCAACACATACTCACATTTTGTTTATGAAACTAATACACTCACATATTTAGACGTATCTTTTTGCCGAACTCTGATCAAGACACATATGCATGAGATAATGTTTATTTAAGTCAATTTTTAATTTTTATTTTATACAATTTTAGTCTGGGCCTCCTCATTCCTACTTCTTCCCCATATCCGTCCTATGTTTTTCCACTATAGTATCTTTTTCTCCCACTCTTATTTTTTTTCTTTCCTCTCTTCCCTCTATATTCTTGTTTTCTGGCATTCTTATTTTTCTCTTCCTCTTCCTCCTACTATTACACACCTAATATTCATTTATTGGACTTCTATAATATATCGTCCAAGGCGAATTCATTACAGGTGTGTTCGAGCGAATTCAGATCTACACGCACGCACACACTCCTTGTACCTAAAAATGTCAGACAAAGCAACAACATAAGCAATTTGACAGCTACGATTGGATTTTCAAGGAAGAAGAAGAAGTCATATGGTGGGAAAAAGTCACCTGTAAATTTATTCGCCTTGATATCGTCGCTCGTTTGCCAGAAGCATGAATATGTCAAAATTAAAATTTTAGGAAATCGTATTTGAAAGTTTATTTCTCTCGCAAAATTTGAAATTTTAGTTTTTGACAAATATATTTTAGGTTAATATTCCTTCAATTCCTCTTTTAAAATTCCAAATTCATGTTTTTGGGGCAACGAAAATGTTTAAAAATTGAATTTCTATATATGTTTTTTTTAATTTTTGTTGAGCCATGGTTCAGTGCAATACATTCTTCTTTCTGGCTCAACGAAAATTTAAAAAAATTAGAAATTCAATTTTTTAACATTTTCGTTCCGCCAGAAACATAAATGTGTAGCACATTCGTTTTTCTAGCACAATTCGCAGAGATTGAACTGCACATTCATAAAAATGGCATTGCAAATTGTCAGGGTTCCTTGTACTTAGGAAACCAAGGATTCTCGTGAATCGTAGAGAAACGAGAGATTAGTCAGATGAGCCTATTAACTCAAATCTAGAAAATGTTCATATTCTTCCCTTTGACAAGCGAGCGACGATAAGTTTATTCGATGGCAGTTAGAAATAGTTGCGGAAATATAGCGAATTATGTTTCTCTCCTAGAAGGGGCGTGGCACCACCTAGTTTTCAAATTAGACATTTCAAGTAACAAAAATTCCGACAGAGCCCAGTTTAGGGAGCTTAGTATCACCCCTAGAAAGAAAAGTTCAACAGTCCCTATTGGACAAAAGTATGCTAAACAGTTATTCCGGTTTAACGAAAGTCCGGTTCCACTAGTAACCACATGAAATAGTCTAGTCAAATAAGAAATTTAATATAACAAAAATGGCGACAGATCTAAATATTTGTAGATAGGTTAGGCTCACCCCCAGAAAGAAAACTTCAAAAGTCTCTATTGATCCCATGAGTGCAAAAGTTTTTTGGGGTCAAAGGTCATGAAAAATCCAAAATTTAAAACTTACCGTTCTCGAAAAAAATTCAAAACACCTCAAAAATTTTGACTTTCCACCACGAATAACATTTTTAGCAGACATGGGATAGATTAGGACTTTAAAGTTTTCTTTCTGAGGTTGTTATTATTTTTATGTCTATTTTGACCGGACTAGAAGTACTGTGAAAATTTTACTTTTATTTACAAAATAAATCACTTTTTGATATTTTTATTATAAAAATTGTTTAATTTTTTTGAAAAAGAGTTTTGGAAACTTTTGGCTTGGTTATTAAACCGACAAACAAGAAATTACAAAAAAATTCATTGATCTAGTTACATATTAAAAATCTATAATTTACTCATGAGATTTGATGTCATTAACTTTTCTATTAACTGTTTTACTTTAATTTTAAGTAAGCAAGTTTATTTTTATATTTTTTGTATAACTTTGAACATTTTTTTTTTACTTAAAGTCTTTAAAGAAGTGTTTTATCAGTCTCTAAACTTTTCAAAAATTAGCTTTTACTTTTTTTCCAAAATCGACTTGCGTAATGCGCAACTTATTCTTGTTGCTTCCAATTCACTAATTAAACTAAATATTTTGCGTTCTTACACTGATGTTTGTACAAAGAAAATATCTCGTTCTTACCGGCAAAATGTATGTAAATATGTAAGTCAGTGTATGAATATTTGGAAAATATACTCATAAATCAAGTTAAAAAAATTCTACCAAGCGTACGATTTTTATTTGCCAGCGTCGCATCTTCAGGTGGCCGCCCACGCGATATCCGATATAGCAAGCAAGACGTTCAGCGACATTTTTAATATTTTTTCTGTTTTAATAATATGCAACACAATTGCAAAAAAAAAAATTACGTATGTCAAAGATGCCAAAAATTTAAATAAAAATTTAAGAAAAGGAAAAAAAAACACTTTTTAAAACGAAACATTTTGCTTTTTCATGGGATAACTAATCGTGTATAGGAAAACCCGCACAACTTGTAATCTACTCGATACCCTTTGTCACCTACACAAAAAACTCGAGACCAACCCTAAAAAGACCACTCCGATCCAGAATAAAAAAGTTTTATCGCAAACCGTGCCATTCACGGCGAAATCAGTCTGGATGATAGATATAAGGTTGAGTCCCGCAAAAGACGAAGAACCTTATTGTGAAAGCAAGAAAAAAAAATTCTGGAGAACACCTATAAGAAAACGCACTATCTCCTCCGCTAAGTTCGTATTTGACTTTCCCGAAAACCGTAAAATTTCGGACAGGATTCGAAAGATCAACTAAAATCCACTTGAAACCAAAAGAGGCTTCAGAAAAGGGCACTCCCTATCTGCCATTTTTTTAACTTGATGCTGGAGAAGATAGTTTTCGAAATTCAACGGAGAATCCTATTTGCCAACAAGTGCTACTTTGGGCAGATTAGGCAGCAAAGAAAAGTAATCTCCCGACGAACTTAGATCACGCTGCAGAAGTTTTGCAGCATACCTGTCTTGAATTACGACCCATCGTCATAGACAGTGTCGAGCGAAAAGTGCTTGGGATGATCTCTCCCATGATCCTGAGAACGGAACACTTCACTTATACCATGTTCACTTATTTTTTTTTTTTTTTAATTTTACTTATGTAAAATAATTTTTATTCAATTTTTGAATTTGTTTTGGATGATTTAATTATTATCTAAGGTGCTTTTAATATTTCCACTTTTCTATAAAAAAAAATTCCATAAATCATTACATTTTTATCAATCCTATTTGAGATCACTTTTTACAGTCAATTTGTTGTTGCAGTATCAGAGCAAAGAAAAGTAATCTCTCGACGAACTTAGATCAAGCTGCAGAAGTTTCGCAGCATACCTGTCTTGAATTACGACCCATCGTCATAGACAGTGTCGAGAGAAAAGTGCTTGGGATGATCTCTCCCATGATCCTGAGAACGGAACACTTCACTTATTTTTATTTTTTTTTTTTAATTTTACTTATGTAAAATAATTTTTATTCAATTTTTGAATTTGTTTTGGATGATTTAATTATTATCTAAGGTGCTTTTAATATTTCCACTTTTCTATAAAAAAAAATTCCATAAATCATTACATTTTTATCAATCCTATTTGAGATCACTTTTTACAGTCAATTTGTTGTTGCAGTATCAGAGCAAAGAAAAGTAATCTCTCGACGAACTTAGATCAAGCTGCAGAAGTTTCGCAGCATACCTGTCTTGAATTACGACCCATCGTCATAGACAGTGTCGAGAGAAAAGTGCTTGGGATGATCTCTCCCATGATCCTGAGAACGGAACACTTCACTTATTTTTATTTTTTTTTTTTAATTTTACTTATGTAAAATAATTTTTATTCAATTTTTGAATTTGTTTTGGATGATTTAATTATTATCTAAGGTGCTTTTAATATTTCCACTTTTCTATAAAAAAAAATTCCATAAATCATTACATTTTTATCAATCCTATTTGAGATCACTTTTTACAGTCAATTTGTTGTTGCCGTATCCAATTTATATTTTTTGTTTATTTTTTCTCGTTTTGAAGCGCATTCTGCCGTCGCGTTCTACGGTCGTTATATCTCGAAATAGCAGCGTTAACTGAAAACTCACAGCAACTGTGTACAGCTTGCTGCTACCCGGCTTCCGTAGAGGGCTCGTTCGCCGCACACCAGTCAAGTAGCTACTCATTTACAGTTGTGTGGGGAGCATGAGTGCTAAATTGGCTCCTCACATTGTGAATTATTGGTTAATATTTGGCGCTCTTTTGGACATGCGTTCAACTGTACTGTTATCAATACATTGAGCGCCAATATTCTCAACTCAAGCAAGATCCCTTGGAGCACTCTCTAGCAGCTCTTGCTCCACTCTCCACAAACTCATATAGATCAAAGTTTTATATGTATGTATGTGTGTGTGTCCTATTGTTGTATACAAATTATTTGTTTTTATTTATTTTGTTGTTAATGAATAATTTGTTTTGAAGGCAAGCAAAAAAAAAAAGTTATC
Organism: Campiglossa producta; assembly: GCA_964058755.1. Classification (NCBI taxonomy): domain Eukaryota; kingdom Metazoa; phylum Arthropoda; class Insecta; order Diptera; family Tephritidae; genus Campiglossa; species Campiglossa producta. The sequence continues at coordinate 22,066,716 of CAXKVI010000002.1, read as the reverse complement.
TATTATTTTTATTTAAATTTTATTGTTGTTGTTATTAGCACTTCAATTGCCGGAACAGAAGCTGGCAAGTGTAAGACGACCACACAAACAACTACAAAAAGACTCAGCGCTACACTTGGCTGCCTAAAAACTAATGCCGAGCGCTGGGAATCTAGTGTGAAAGCTTTTCATTTTTCATTTAAAAATAATTGCTTGGTGGTCATCGTTTTAGCTTTAGAATTTTCGTGGCCAACGCCGTGTCTGGCTGGCTTTTATTATAAAATGTCTTTTTGTTGACGTATAAATATTTTGTATTCATACGAATAGAGATGTATGAGAGTTTACATTGCACTATGGGTCGGGTGCTTATGACTTCGAAAATGTTAAAGTATGGCTAGGTTCGAGCATTTACAGCGAGAGTATTAAAAAAGAACTAATGGCGGCAATATACCAACAGGTTATCATAACCTCTAACGAGATTTTTGCCGAGCTTCTCTTTCCAACTTGTGGCGTGTTGCTTTTGAGTTTTTCCTACAAGTTGGCGAGACCTACACTTGCAAAGCAAATGAGATTCTGTTGAGAAGCGTCTCATGGCAGAAATAAACCGGAGAGTTTACCAAACTACTGCCGAGGGGCGACCCCGTTTAGAAAAATTGTTTTTCTAAATAATTTTTGATGTTACGCCACGACTTGGCGTAGAAGGCCGCACATTTAACCGCTACACCACGGCGGCCGCTAATGATGAGCTAGACAGCGAGAGTATTGTCAACCCAAGAATCCCATGCAAAATCAGTCTTACACAAAAGTGCTACTCAGTAGGCAACTGAGAAGAAAAGTCTTCTCTCGACGAATAAAGATTACGCCATGTACAAAAGTCGGTCATCATACCTTCCTAACATATGGTTCTAAATTATGAGCGATGTCGCAAGAAGATGGGATGGCCGTTAAGGTATTCTAGCGAAAAGATTCCCGGAAGATTTATGACCCTTCACCAGATGATAAGGGCTAATTTAAAATAAGCTTCAATAATGAGTTGGGAGGATATGGGACTAGTGCAGTGTCTAAAACCCAGAATCCATATACTGCGCTTGCTAAGTTTTGCTAAGCCAATGGACAAATATGTTCCGATGAAATCATACCCCGAAGACGATGTAATGCCAAGCCGGGTTTGTCTCCAAACCAAATTCAACAAGGGGTGACGCAAAATCATTCAAAATACAATAGGTGGGTTCCAAACTCCTGCCAAAGGACTATCCTGTTTAAAAACTTAATTTAACCAGGGACATTTCAGAATAGTAAGCCAGCACTAGTCAACAATGACCCTATTTATGAATATAAATAACAATCGGAATAGTAGTGCAAGAAGGAAAAGGCAGAGGCGAAGGAGTAGAATTGGAGGAAAAGAAAGAAAAGGAAGAATAGGAAAGAGATATGTAAGACCCATACCTAAATTGGAGCGTTGAGCGTATTTTCATTGTGTTGTCTCTTTCTAACTTAACAAAATACTATATGTTAGAAGGAGACAACGTGATTAAAAAACGCTCAACGCTCCAATTTAGGTTGTGGTGTAAGAGAAAAAGGAAGAAAAAGTAGCGGGGCAGAGGAACAAGAAAAGAGAGATGAGATATAGAAATAGTTTAACCAAGTTTTCCCCAAGGCTAATTAAGTATGCAATAAAAATATTGCACAGAAACTATAATCGTGTTCCAATTAACAGTGATCCAGATAAAGTTTTTACATGCATATGCAACAACAATTTTGTGTCCTTTTTCTTTCCCTTTCATAGAGTTTCGAATTTGACTTTTGGCAAATGAAACAAGTCGCCTGACCCATAGTACATTGGCATGCAGCTGTTTCTAACTGACAGCGCATCTAATTTCGTTTAAGAGATTCATGCTAATATATTTAGCGAAATATTCATACAGACATGTTTGTATGTACATTAGAGTGTCCCAAAAAAATAACAGTTGTTTTATTTAAACGCATACCACCGCATAAACCGAAACGAAAAACTTGAAATTTTTTGTAGTTAATTGAGAGCTTTGGAATAACTAACAAAAAAGTTGAAAAAATTGCTTAAATTAGACGGGTTTAAAATTTAGGTTCATTTTTTTAGCCATGTAAATTAAGGTGCTTCGATAAAGCAATCGCTTTGAAAAAAAAAAAAATTATGAATTTTTTAAAATAGCCCTTCAGTTTTTGAGATATCTAGCTGAAATTTGGCATGCCGCCGCCATTTTATAATATGTTAATCATTTTTCGGAACCAACGAGATCGGACTGATATAGCATATATAGCCCCCATACTATCGATTGTTTCGATAAACGGGTTTGGGACTATATCTTCCCCAATTTGATATCTAGGAACGTGAAATTTTGCATATTTTGAAGTTATTACATATACATCTCGATCGTCCATATTATATATGTAATAAGTGCAAAATATGCAAAATTTCACGTTAGTAGATATCAAATTGGAGAAGATATAGTCCCAAACTCGTTTATCGAAGCAACCGATAGAATGGGGGATATATGCTACATTGGTCCGATCTTGTTGGTTCTGCCAAATGATGAACATATTATAAAATGACGTCCCCATGCCAAATTTCAGCGAGATATCTCAAAAACTGAGAGATTTTAAATTGTAAGCCCTAACTTTTGACGCCTATTACTTTCCCATTTTCCGAAAAAAACCGAAATCGGTTAATTGTCGATGCACCCTAGTGTACATTTTTAGGACGCTCTAACGTACATGAATGTATGTAGTTTTAAATTCAAACGTACTACCGAAATATCTATATCTATATTTACTAAGTAGATATATATAAATTCTATATAATTTTGAATCTCATTAGTTGCATAATTTTTCTTTCGCACGCAATACTTATGTATATGTGGTCTTCATATTTTACTTATTTTGAACCAATGTCAAATCCGTGGCTTTGAGCTATTCCAACTGTTTTTAAGTAGGGTACAAAAATAATATCTTTTGGATCCGAACATCTTGAAATAACAAACAAAAATCTCCCGAAAAACTTTTCACTTGAATACTCCAAGCACCCTCCATCATAGCATCCATGATTCCGAGTGATATAACATGACTGGCACCATACCATTCTTAAAGAGGGCGATCTTTGTATGTCGAGTGAGACCTGTAATTTTCAGTAGCTTAGTCAGTCTAGCCCGAAGGTGGAGCACAGTTTTGACCGTCTGGGTTAAGGGTATCAGGGTATCGCTTTCATCATCATCATGTCTCTCTCTATAACTTAAGAGCACTGTACCCTCTCCTTCATCTCTTTAGGCCTCTCTTCTAGCGTTGAATTTTGGAAAGTATACCATTTAAATGCCTCTCAAGGGGTTAAGGTGTGGGCGCGCTAGCTAATAAAGTGTTTGTCAAAAAATTTTTGCACCATAAAACGTGACCCACTTTAACTGACGTATTCATAAATAAATTCGTATGCTTTTTATCGCATTTCTGAGATCTATTTCTGCCGCATGGAGCATCATCGGTTGTAATCTGCTTTACTTTTTAATAGCGCTTTTTTAGCCTTGTGACAAATTCTTTTAATAATCACAAACGAACAAACATACATATGTAAGGCGATCATATTTGCATGCATGTATCTAAATATTTGTATGCGGAATAAACGCTCAGGTAAACGCTTTCAGTGAGATCTGTTTTCTTGCTTTCATTGTTTTCGTTTTTTTTTTTCGCTTCTGGCATATTTCCTACGTGATCGACAGTGCCATATTAAACCGAATGGCTCACGCTTATTCATTGCTGTCATGATTTTTGGCGTAGCCTCCTCTCTCATAATCCTCCCACCCAGCGCAATAATAAATTCTATGTCGTGGTACCTTGATTTCTACACGTTTGCCCCCCTTTGGTAGCTATTGATTTATTTGTTGTAGCGTTTTGTTTTGTTTTCTTAAATTTTGTTTTTATTTATTTTGGTTATCTATGACATTTTGTTTAATTTCGCTAAGTAAATTGGTATGCTGATTGTTGATGTTATTGTTATTTTGCAAGCGTGTTTAATTTATTGAAATTTGTTTTTGCCAATTAACCTTACATTTGTACGAGGAGGTGGAAGATAGAGGCACTAAAAGTGGGGCATTATGGACTTAAGATTTGAAATTGCAGTATGAGAAAGGGGAGAGAGATTTTATTGTCATGTCTCAATGTAGATAATATATGTAAAGGGCTATTTGCTTGACAAGGCTTAGAAGACCAGGAATTCACCGACAGATAACCTATTTTGGATTTAGCTTGAATCCTCTAAAGAAAAGGCTGTCGTTTAAGTCGTCTAAAAAAGTGGTGGACGAAGTCACAGAAGTCGTTTTCACTGCAGTCGGGGTAGTACCGGAGTAAATCGGCTACATATCCGACAAAGGTTTCTCGACTCGAACATTACAACAACAACAACAACAAAATCCCATAGGGTTTCTCATCGGCTCATCAAATCTGAAGTCAGAATTTTCGGGTCACCCCGAGAGGGTGGTTTATTCAGATTTCGGCAGTAGTAAAAATTTATTACTTTAATTTTTTTAAAGTTTTTTCCTAATAACTTATAGTATCCCTATCACTATCTATCTCTATGCTTTTCTTCCCCTTTTTCTGGAGGTGTTTTTAATAAAGCTCATTTAACTATTTTAACTAATAACATTGGGGTGAACCATTTGTGTGACGTTCCACGACACTTTTCCCTCCTCCACTATCCCTATCCCTATCCCTATCCGTATCCCTATCCCTATCCCTATCCCTATCCCTATCCCTATCCCTATCCCTATCCCTATCCCTATCCCTATCTCTATCCCTATCCCTATCCCTATCCCTATCCCTATCCCTATCACTATCCCTACCCCTACCCCTATCCCTATCCCTATCCCTTTCCCTATCCCTATCCCTATCCCTATCCCTATCCCTATCCCTATCCCTATCCCTATCCCTATCCCTATCCCTATCCCTATCCCTATCCCTATCCCTATCCCTATCCCTATCCCTATCCCTATCCCTATCCCTATCCCTATCCCTATCCCTATCCCTATCCCTATCCCTATCCCTATCCCTATCCCTATCCCTATCCCTATCCCTATCCCTATCCCTAACCCTATCCCTATCCCTATCCCTATCCCTATCCCTATCCCTATCCCTATCCCTATCCCTATCGCTATCCCTATCCCTATCCCTACCCCTATCCCTCTCTTCGCCTTTTTCTGGAGGTGTTTGTAATAAAGCTCATTTAACTATTTTGCCATTGGAGTAAACCATTTGTGTGTCATTCCACGACACTTTTCCCTCGTCCACTTTTTTCTTGAGGTGCTCGAGATTAATTTCTTTTACCTCTTTATTCATGTGTATTATTTTTTATTGATTTCTATAAATATTTTTAATTTTTTTTTTATTTTTTTTTTATTTTTTTTATTCGGAAGATATTTTGTGTCTTCTTTATTTTACTAATTCTATAACTTTTTTATTAAACTTTTAACTTTTTTAATAAATTTAAAAATTTTTTTAATTTTAAATTTTTTTTACAATTTTTTTTTTGATTTTTTTTAATTTAAAAAAAAAATTATTTTTTTATTTTTTTTTTTTATTTTTTTTTTTAATTTTTTTTTTTTTTGTTTTTTTAATTTTTTTTTTATTTTTTTTTTAAATTGTTTTTTAAATTTTTTTTTTTTAATTTTTTTTTTGTAATTTTTTTTGCATTATGCTTAATTTAGTTGTTATTATTACCCATCATTTTATGGACTTTCAAAGTTTTGTCGACTTTTGACCAGCCCTAATCTCCTTGGTTCGATGACCAGTAAAAAATTTATGAAAAATTTCTAACAACAATACAATACAATACAAAGCGGTTTGACAAGATCTTTCAACAAGATCGAAATTGCAATCATCATAGTTGGTATTGTTTCTGTTTGAAGAATTTTTAATTTGTTTTCGCCAAAGATTCAAAAAAAATAACAAAATAATTTGATAAAATTATTCGACTGGTCAAAAGTCCTCAAAGTTTTCAAAGTTCAAATATTATTAATTTTTTATAAAAATATACTTCATTTATTCTTATCCTTCTAGTTTTAATTACTTTTATATATTTTTTTAATAAATTAATTAAGTACCAACTAAAATAATTTTTATTTTTTTTTTTCAAAATTTTTTTTATATTTTTTTTTTTTTTGTTTTTTAATGATTCAGCCAACTAAAAGTAAAAAAAATTATAAAAAAAAACTTTTTTTGTATCACTTTCAGTACTTTATTTCTTTGTGCAATTCATTTGCTCTCAACTTTTGATTGACTTGCGTTTTTATCAAGTACACATTTAGCACTTAGTCATTTGTCATTCGCTACACAATTGATCGCGCGTTAAATTTCTTGTACACTTATCAGCTACAGTCCGCTTAACATACATCCTCATTGTACTTGACGCGATAACAAAATGAAGTGACGCACATAAAGGTGAGCTCAGCTTAAAGTGGAGGCAAATTACTAGCACTCTTTTAAGGCGCTTACCGGTGCTCTGTATAAGCGTATTGAGCGATCGTGTTTGACTAAAAGTAGGAAATTGTCTCAACACGCTCGCAAGCCAAGAGCAAACGCACAGTTGGAAAAAAGCTAAAAGTTCAGTCGATCTGTATTCGTGCTCACTTTTGCTCGCATAGCAAGCGAGATGTACGAGGATCAATATTACTCACCCAGTCGCACAAACAAACCCCAAACAACAATAAAAGAAATTGAATAAGTCAGTAGCGCATGCGCAACATTCAACCTCAGCATCAACTTCAAGCACAGAGCAAAACAAAAATTAAAGAAAAAAAACCTGCATCTCGAAAGGATGACGAACGACTTTAGGGCCGCAAAGAAAAAGCCAAAAGAATTTATATTCGTTGCACAAGATTATCCGCCGCACCGCTAGTTGCTCGGCACGACTATGCAAATGATGAAGAAATGTTGGAAGTAGAGAGATTGGTGCAGATAAATTTAGTTCCTTGGTTGGATACTGTGGTATGCCATGTAGCACGAATGCCAAGTTATACGCCAAAGAATGATGAATCATTTGTTATTTATATATAGCCGTACATTATTAGTGTTTTAACTATGTGCGTGTCTCCCTTTTTTTGGACGATTTCGAAATACTTTCTCTACTAAGAGTTCATTGAACAAAGCTGATAGGGGCATCGTTAAAGTCAAGGCGAATTCATTAAAGGTGGCATCCTCCCATTATATGGTTTCTTCTTCTTCCTTGAAAATCGAATCGTAGCTGTCAAATTGCTTATGTTGTTGCTTTGTCTGACATTTTCAGTTACAAGGAGTGAATTCGCTCGAACCCACCTGTATGAATTCGCTTGGTTAAAGTTTTTTATTGATTGCCTTATCTTATAACTTTGAACGAGCTAAACTTGTTCATTTGGATGTTTTTATATCCGATACTATCTCGAGGGGGTTGCCACCTTACCCCATTTATTTTTTATTATGGGGCAAGATATCCCAATATGGGTATCAAATGAAAGGTATTTTCGCAGACATACCAACAACTAAAATATTTTCAAGTAGGGTTGCCGCCCAGGGTTGTCATTTTACCGTATTGTACTTGTTTATTTTGTGGTCATTTTGGGACCAAATTTGGATTATTTTAGGAACATTTTGGGATCATTTAGGTGTCACTTTGGGATAATTTTGGGGCTATTTTGAGACTATTTTGGATTAAATTTTGGATCATTTTGGACAATTTTGGGGTAATTTTCGGATCATTTTGGGGTAATTTTGGGATCATTTTGGGTTCATTTTCGGGATCATTCTAAGCTCATTTTTGGGTAATTTTGGAATCATTTTTGGCTCATTTTCAATTTTAGATCATTTTGGGTTCATTTTAGGATCATTTTGGGTACTTTTAAGGATCTTTTTGGGGTCGTTTTGGAATCATTTTGGGATTATGTTAGGTTCTTTTTTCGATCATTTTGGGTACATTTAAGGGACTTTTTGGGGTCATTTTGGGATCATTTTTTGGTCATTTTGGTTTCAAGTACGGATCATTTTTGGAAAATTTAAGGGTTTTTTGGGGTCGTTTTAGAATCATTTTGGGATTATGTTAGGGTCATTTTGGGATCATCTTAGGATAGTTTTGGGGTCATTTTCGGATCATTTAAGGGTTTCAGTTGAAGAGTCCCATTCAAATAATCCCGCCGTATTTAAGAGAGCTCCGCTGCGTGAATATTCACATTTATCCAACTGCATGTTGGGCATAACTTTCCAAATCACGCTCACTCTTGCACCCAAAGCCCATGTACATATCTCTTCAACCATTCGAGCTTATATATAGAGCCATAATCGTGAGTTGTGTTCTTAAGCGCTGTTGTTGGGCGAATCGACCATAATTTACGTCACAAAAAGTGGCTTATAAAAATTACAAGTACAACAATAAAGACAACAGCAATAAAGTTTCAACTTTTAGGTAGCAAGAAGAAGAAGAAAAAAGGACAAACTAATAAAAATGAAATGCAGCAACAGAGTTGCAGGTAAAATGTTTGAACGTACTGTTTGCTGATATGCATTAAGTTCGACTGTAGGATGGAAAAGGTGTAAAAACGACACGGGCGACAGTCAAGAAAGCGAAGCGATCAGAAAGGAAGCACCCTGCGGAAAATTTTTGAAAATTAGACTGGTCGTAACTTTTAAACTTATTACGGTAGAACGATGAAATTTGGCAGAACGCATACTAGTAGCGTTGGGAGTATACCTGATAAAATTGGATAAAATCGCCCCCAACCATGCGCACTTTCGATATCGACACTTTCGAAAATTGCCTAAATTGATATAATTCGGTAACGGAAGACTACCGTCTTACCGACCAAGATTTGATTTTAGCTATCTAACAATGGAACCACAGGCGCGTCTCCCGGTCAAAGCAAAAACCTACAATGGTCTGGCTTTGTCCGCTTATGTGCTAGATTTTTCCTACTGGAGTTCTCTACACCATCATTGAAATGTTTCCTACAGGCTTGCCCCACAGCATCTTTTACAATTTTACAAGTCGGACTTTATTGCAACGCAAATATCTGTAGCTTAATGCATTTACTTGTGATACTAAGTCTCTGTTTTTGTTTGTGCACTTTAATGGCGCGCTCATTTTTAATCACGACTCAGAACGTCAAAGTCTTGTTTTTTTTTTGTTTATGCACAGCTTCCATGATTCACTCGGACTTAAGAGTTTATGCGCAGTTGCCGCAGATTGTCGACCACGATTTGGATGTCATTTCAACTTGACTGCACGCCAAAATGACAGACTTGGCCTAGCGGCTGACCACATCCTAGTTCTAAGTGTGGCTATGAAGGTTTTAAGCTTCTCGTCTTTTGAACGTTCGATTGCTTTTCAGCTCAACTGGTCGCGCTAGCTTGCGTGCTCTATTCATGTTGTGATAGACACTGCACTAGACAGCAAATGATCTTGAAGTCATCCATACTTACAAAGTTCATACATAGATATTTCATTTGTTTCCTCTTTTTTCGTTGGATTCATGGTTCATTATTGTTGTTGTACATATTACATATTTGTAACTCGTGCATAACTCTGTAATTGTGTGCCTTTTGTTCAATTTGATAAATGGTCAATTGCCAGTTGAAGTTGAAGGGAGTTGAAGAATTGTTTTTATAATAACTCAGCCTAAAGCAATGCTACTGCTTTGAAGATTTCAAAGTCTTTGTTGTTGTTGTTTTTTTCATCGTAGCTTCTTGGTATGTGCTTTAGTTTCATTGGCTTTGTTTATTCTTGTGATGTCCCAAGCAACTAGTGGTCTTACCATTGATTATTATGTTGTCAGTAAATTTCCTTCTATTTATTGGATGCTTTTATTAGAGAGGCTTTTAAACTCCAAAAGGAGATTGTCTGTTTGTTTGCGCATGCGCAGTAGCTAAACGTCAATGCCTATTTCGAGACCATCACAGCGTCACAAGTCGGCCACTGATCTCGCCGAGGGCAAGTCGATCAACAATACGCCCTTTTGTGTTTGATGAAGCAAAGCTTTGTTCTTTGTGATTCGAAACTCAACATTACAGATTATTTTCTTTTTAATTTAATGACTCATAAGAAATACCTTTTTACTTAAGTTCGAATTCTTTCATTTTATTTGCTATGCTTGTTTTTTTTTTTTAATTACATTTCTGCTTTATTGCATTCCACTTTTTTCTTAATAAAGTTCTTCTCGTGTTCTGTTTTCTCATGTTTGAGTTCATGTTTACGGTATATCTGAAATCTGTTTCTTTGTGTTTTTTTTTTTGTTGCTGAAATCGTGATTTATTATTCTTCACCTCTACGTTTTTGTTGCTGTTCACTTTTTTTCTGTTCTGATAAGCTAATGTTTTGGCGAGCATTTCTTTAATTGCATTTTTTTATGATTATTTTATTTTCAGACTTTCAAATCGAGTTTGTTTTCTGGTATGTTCCAAGATTGAGAAGCATGCAATCAGCTGCGAATTCTTCAGAAAAACACTTGATTGAGTTCAACAGCTGTAAAGAATTCGAAATATTGTATGGGTCCACATTTTTGATATGTGACGGGATCACGGATCTCATTGGAATTTGGTTTTATGTGGTGCGTCCCAAATCCTCCGCACAAGCCGTTTCTCGCTTGATCCAAGACAGACACCCGCCGTTGGAACAGCCGCACCTCATGATGACAGACGCTACTGATAAAATCCTCTGGCAAGCCCTTAAACCAATTATGTCGACATGGTCTTGTTAGAAGGGGCGATTCCGCAAACTGCGCCACCTATCTTGGAATCAGCCTTTTGAGTATCGCATATAAAGTATTGTCAAGCATATTGTGCGAAGGACTGAAGCCCGCAAAACCGACTGACTGGACCATATCAGTGCGGCTTCAGACCTGGTAAATTTACCATCGACTAGATCTTTACATTACGCCAAATCTTTACAATACGCCAAATCTTGGAAGAAAACCGTGAGAAAAAGGATCGACACACACCATATCTTTGTTGATTTCAAACCGCCTTCGAAAGCATGAAAAAGGATTTGCCTAAATGGCGCTATATCTGATTTAGGGTTCCCCGCAAAACTTATACGGTTATGCAAAATGACGCTGAGTAACACCACCAGCTCGGTCAGAACCGGGAAAGACCACCCTGAGCCGTTCGAAACTAAACGAGGTTTCAGGCAGAGCGACCGCCTATCGTGCGGTTTCTTTAATCTGATGTTGGAGAAAATAAAACTAGCTGCAGAGATTAACCGCGCTGGAACAATATATTACAAGAGCGTACAATTGGTAGCGTATGCCGATGATAGTGATATCATTGACCTTAATAACAAAGCCGTAAGCGTTGCCTTCTCTGGACTGGATAAAGAAGCGAAAATATGGGGTCTTGCGGTGAACGAGGACAATGCGAAGTACTTGCTGTCATCAAAACAAGAATCAGCGCATCTGCGCCTTGGCAGCTACGTTACTGTTAATGGTTACAAATGTGAAACTGTGAGGGACTTCGTCTATTTGCGAACCAGCATTAACACCGAAAATATATCAGTCTAGAAATCCAAAGGAGAATCACTCTTGCCAACAAGTGCTACTTTGGACTGAGTAGGCATTTGAGAAGTAAAGTCCTCTCTCGACAAACGAAGATCACGCTCTATAAGTATCTCATCATACCAGTCCTGATGTACGGCTCGAAATCATGGACAGTGTCAAGAGAAGATGAAATGACCCTTGGAGTATTTGAGAGAAAAGTTCTCCGGAAGATTTATGGTCCTTCCCGTGATGCCAACGGCGAGTATCGAAGCAAATTTAACGATGAGCTGTACGAGCTTTACGCAGACCTTACCATATTGCAGCGAATTAAAGCCCAAAGACTTCGCTGGCTGGGTCATGTTATGCTAATGGGCAAGGACGCTCCACCACAGAAGGGTTTCCTATCGACACCCGAATGCGGCAGCAGAGGAAGGGAGAGACCTCGACTGAGATGGAAACGACGAGTGGAGGACGACTTGAACTCCCTTGGTGTTTCCAATTGGCGTCAGTTGTCGCTAAAGAGGAACGACTGGCGTGCTTTGATACGAAGCGGCCAAAATTGTCTAGGCGTTTAAGCGTCAATAAATGACGCAGGCCAAGATTAGATGAGAATCTCAGGCGAAACATTGCTTTGCATTATACTCTTATCTATGTTGTTTGTTTTTCAAGTAGCGACATTGTGATAAGTTCAATTCGGATCGATAAATTTTGAAGATAGTGATCATGGAAAAGCAATATTGTACTTACTGACTAATGATATAGTTTTGAAGGTGTGATGAAATATGTAGTTTATCATTGAAGTAGGAAGACGTGAGAATGGCGAGGAATGTATCTGTGACTTAAAATCTGACTTAAAAACTGATTTACTTTCAAAGCCATGTGAGTCACTACATTTAGAGAAACACTGGATCTTCAGATTTTTGTTGGTCTCGAAATCATTCCAGTGTTATTAAGAAGCAGTCACGTCAATTTTCAACTAGACTTTGCAACCTAAAAAAGGTTGGAATCAAAGCACTTAAAAGTTAAATTTGATTTCGAATATCAGTAGTCGTGAAAGGAGAAATGTGTGCAAAATCAATTAAGAGGCAAAATGACTTCGTACTTTTTTAAAAGGCAATAATAAATTCATGAATTGCCTCTTTAATGATTCGCCGAAAATTTCAATTTATGTCATAAAGAGGATAAAGGTACTTATAAAGGTAACATTGAAGTAATAAATATTGTAGACTCATCAAGTATCAATTTACATATTTACACGATGTACTTATGTACCTACTCCTATGTACGCAAAAAATGCATAAAAAAGGTAAAATAAATAAAGCAATAAAAATAATTCCCTTGTTTTAATTGGCAATTCACTGAGAAATTCCTTTATGCCGCACTATGGGGTGTTTTGAAGAAACTTGTCGCAAAATCCAATTTTCAATTTTCTTTCACACTCTACGAAAAAGTCAAGTTTTGAAAAAAGTCAATATTTTCTGGTGAGACACTCTATCTAATCCAAAAAAAATTATTTCTCAACATAGTTGTCCCAAAACTTCTGACCCGTTAAGTAATCACTCTAACGAACCCGCAGTCTCTTCTAAGTGGCTTGCTGTGATTCAATTAACTGAATGTGGCGGGCGACACTTTGTGGAAAGCAAATTGAAAACTAGTAAAGTGAAATAAATTGCCGCCGCAGTCAAGTCGTCAAAACGAATGAAGACCACAAAGTGTGGCAAGACTAATTGCTCACAAATTGTTTAATAAATGCGTTTGTGTCCATAACTTAACTAAAACTTACATAATTGTATAGAATTTTCTTTTTTCAACAATAATAACACTGTACAACAGCGAAAAAAATTCCAGAGGGTTTCTCATCGGTTTCTAACGCCTTGGGGTGTGCCGAATCCGAATCTGAAGTCAGATTTTTCGGGTTAACCTAGGTTTTCTTTCCAGAGGGTAGTTTGTTCAGAAATCGGTAGTAGAATAAAAGTTTACGATTTAAAATTTTTTTTTCCTAATAACTTATTATACCCCAACATTTTGTACTATGGAACAGTTGTACGCCACCAAATATAAAAACCAAATTCAATTATGGTTCCTTGACCACAGAAAAATTGTTAAATTATTAAAAAAAAAATTTTTACAACTATCGACCTCTTTACGAATTACCCTCTGAGAGAAAACCCGGGTGACCCGAAAAATCTGACTTCAGATTCGCCACACCCAGAAGCTTCAGAAACCGCTGGGAAACCCGGTGGGATTTGCAAAAAATTCAATTTTGCTGTACAATGTAATTGCTTTTTAATTTTCTAGCTATTAGGGGAATTCATCTAACCTTATAAACACCTTATAAAGAAATTCGTAATAAACTTTTTGTTTGGCATCAATTATACATAAATTTATCTAGGGCGTTCACGGAATGGGGCTGATAAATGTATAAATTAGCGAAATTTTGTAAACTTATAAGGTTTGATGAATACCCCTATTATTTATTTTCATATTTTTTTGTTCACCTAACCCATTTTTCTTTGAACTTTGAATGAAGATACAAAAAAAAAAAAAAAATAATAATGTTTCAACGAGCATATATTGCTTAATGGTCTAATGACAAACAAATTGCTTGATCTCAGGCGCCCTGCCCGAACGCTAAGTTTAAAAGTGCATGAAGATTTTAGAGTGTATGTATGTTTAACTACTTGGAGCTGGCCGAATTTCTTCGGATTCAGTTTGGCGATGAGTCGGAAATATTTTTCTAGTGGATTGGGTAAAAAACAAAAAGTTGTGGCGGCGATATACCAACAGGTTATCGTAACCTCTAACGATATTTTTGCCAAGCCTCTCTTCCAACTTGTAGTGTGTTGCTTTGATACTTTTCCTACAAGTTGGCGGAACCTACAGTTTTTTGCCGACTCCGAACGGCACTTCAAAGCAAATCAGTTTTTGCTGAGAAGCTTCTCATGGCAGAAGTACATACGGAAAGTTTGCCAAACTTCTGCAGAGAGGCGACCCCATTTAGCCGCTACACCACGGCCTCCGCCGGTAAACTTAGAGAAAAAAGCAAACGATTATAGATCGCATTGTCGATTTTTTACTCCGAAACTAAGTAATCGATAGTAAGCACGACTTTAAAAAAGTTGTCAACTCGGAGAATAGTCATTTTTTACAAAAAATAGGTCCTTCATTGGGACTCGTTGGCGTTGATCTTATGCTATGGATACACACACGGAGATTATCTCCAATAAATCTTCTTTAATCAGATCCAAATTTAACCCTGATTTGATTTGATTTCTTGCGTTTTAAAACTAGATGTCGCTGAGGATTCTTTATTTTTTGTGTCCAGCAGTGGTAAAATCGTATTTTTGGTAGTTGTCCTTCCTAGCCCGGTTTCTGAAATCTGCTCAAAACTTCTTCATTTTTGGGAGTTTATAATGAAGATTATGCTCAAGTCAACTCCCAAAAGCGGAAGTAATTCGGAATTTGCGCTAATGTATCAGCCGTATAAGAAATGATAGTTGTATAAAAATGACCAATTGATGATTGAGTTTTTTTCGAGGTTTTAAAACTAAAAATAGCGTATTAAAAAAAAATAGTTTTAGATATTTAACAATGTGATTTCTGGATTTTTTCCCCCAGTTTATGGCAACACTGGTAGGCGCATAGCACCTAGCTTCTAGTTAAATGTTTTTTTTACAAAGTGTCGTACATGTCCATTAGGGTGGTCCTTATAATCAAATGTAGATTTTTTTCCAGTCTCACCCCCTAGATCGGTTGCACCCCGGTCAACTATATCGCGCAAAAAATTGTATCTTTATTGGATCGCTCTATGGAGACTCAAAAAAAAAAAGAGTGATTTTTCTTTTTATCTAATACTCGAAATCGGCAGTACTATGGTCGAAGATATCCATGCAAAATCTGGTTCCGATTGGAAGCGCAGGTGGGTCGCAGGGGTAACCCATGTTTTATTATATTTAATTTTTTCAAGAGGACTCAAATCGAAACCGTAACCGATTAAAACCGATTCGTTTTTCAAAACCGAAACCGAATCGTTATTTTGATCTGAATAAGAACGAAACCGTTTCAAAAGCCGAAACCGGTTCCAAACGGTTTTGAATTTGTTTAATGTCTTACTTCTTTTAATGGGCACATAGGTAGTTTCTTTTACGAAAAGGTACCCTGAAAAATTTTCATGGAAGATTGTCGAACAAGGTTACAAAATGCACGTTTTGACATAAATACAAAAATTCTGAAAGACGAAATTCGACTTGTTGTTGTTGTTGTAGCCATGCTTTGCCCTGCCTAGTCGGAAGATCCACTCATAAAAACTTACGTGACAGACCAGACAAGGGTTGTACGGGTGTTGACAGTCCTTTGCCGGATGAATCCGGTACGTTCCGGTACTCCCTTGCGGTACTGCCCGACCCCTAGCCCGCAGGGTTAATGTTGTTGTTGTTGTTGTAGCGAGGTGTAGCCCTGCCTAAATGTCAGACAGGGTCACCCCGAGTGTATTGCTCTTGGCCGGGTCGATATAAGAAAACGGCCCGGGTCGTTTTGGCACGATAGGTACAGCACAAGTACTGGTACCGTTCTCGTAGAACCGGCAATACAAGAAACTAGCCGTGTAGGCTATGTAGGGTTAATGTAGTTGAATGAAGCCATCAAAAAAAATTTACGAGATCCAAAAAAAAGTTATATCAATTTAGACCTATTTTTTGTAGTAAAATTTTTTGTGTTCGTGTTTTTATTTGAAAACGGAAACCGAGACGAAACAAAAATAAATTTTAAGTAACGAAACCGGAACCGCGACCGAAACACGTTACAAAACCGAAACCAAAACCGGTTCGTTATTTTAATCGGTTTCATGCCTTGCATTCTGCTCGATTAAAATAAAACAAAATGCACAAAAATGTTTGCCAAATAGTTCAAAGACATATTTAATTACAGCTGTGTGGCGTGCGCTTTACAATTTGCGCAAATTGCGTAAAAATTAATTGCGAAATTTAAGTAAAAAGGTAAAACGATAGCTTAACACTAACTACCTAAATCCATAATTTGGTAAAGCTGCTAAACAACTCTAATTCTTTATGAGCTTTTGGTGCTTTGTTATTAAAACTTTATAGCTACTGTTTAGGAAGTAGAGCGCAAAGAAGCAAATAAGAAAAAATCAAATATACCAAAACAACTAAAAAAAAGGGCGTGTGGCACTCGGGACTGCAGCGGTAAAGCCATTTGAATATCACTTTTTTATCAACTTATGCAATTATAATATTTATGAAAACTCAATGAGCATATTTGTATATATTTGTAATCGGCCTGCTGCTAATATCAGTACAACGTCACACTGTTAGTAGTATAGCCTAAATGTAGGCAACGCTTACAGCTCCAATTTTAATGTAATGTAATGTACAGCTCCAATTTTATGTAATCGGCCTGCTGCTAACATTAGTACAACGTCATACGCCTAAATGTAGGCAACACTTATATTTATTTTTGTCAAGTTATGTTGCTAACGCCGAACCTTTTAACATTGAAAAAAGTCCGTTACGAACTTTTTTAACATTAACATTTTTTTCATTTCACTCCCACCGCCAAGGCCTGCGATAAAATCTATGCAATAGCTCAAAAAAAAAAAAAAAAAAACAATATAAATTTAATTTAAAAATTTAACACAAAAATTAAAAAGTGTTGATTTCAAATACCAATTAATATGATTAAAAGTGTATAGTACCTTAATATGTCAAAAACGTGCCTACTAATTTGGTTCATGTTTTTGTTTTTTAACATTTACAATGCTAACTTCAAACTCATTACTATTTCACCCGCATTCGTTGTCTAATTATGTAGTTGGTGCTACCAAATGTGGCATTGTTGTTGGTTGTTTAGTTTGTTATTGACCAGTTTTTGACTATTTCCTCATAGCTAATGAAAACGAAAGCGTTTGATGGATTGTTAAGCAATGAATGAACATCGAAAATTTCTAAATTTGGCTAACTTGTCATTGGAAGAAAGTGATGTTAAGAGATTTGTACATTAAGGTGTTGCATTTTTTTCCTCGACCAAAATTTCTTCATTGTAAATTTGTATAAAAAATCTTAATCTATCTTAGTATGTATTTCTTTTGATTTAATATTTTTTTATTTTCTGTAAGAAATCCAGTTTTCTGTTCAAAAAACCACTCTCACCGGAAAATGGAAAACCCTATTGTGTTAGCTTAACTTTAGTAAAGAAAAGTGGGTGAGTTTTTCAGATCATTAATATTTCTTCTTTCGTGTGTGGACAGGGCATGCCCAAAAATTTACGAAATATGTTCTTAAGAAAAAAAGGCAGTTAACATATCGAATCCTAACAAACGACTTGAGTTACTTTAGATCTCAATTTGAGAGCTAAGGGGCTTCTTAAATCTCAAGGGTTGTTTCTCAACGCTCAAAAACGCTGATTATTAAAATATATAAAATATTATATTTCCACCTAAAAAATTGCAATAATTTTTTTTTTATAAATTCCCCAAAAACATTTACTTTTCTTGCATATTTCCAATCTCGAAACGAAAAAAACTAGGTACATATACTTATTACACGAACTGAATAACTCTCCGATCCTCTAACTTATTTGTCAATACTTCCTCTTCTGCATATTCTCTGTTTTCTTCATGTTATGTAGTGTTCATGCTGAGTTTTAAAAGCAGCATTTTCCATTTTCGGTCGTACATTTCGAAGATGTGTCCATGCTGCCGCATTTTGAAAATGTGCATTTAGCTACTTTTCGAATGCTTAAGGTGCGTTCCTACATCGCAAGTGAAAGTATGATGGCCTTTTCAGATAATCTCTATTTCTTTTATAAAAGTGAGTTCGTGGGAAAGAAACCGACTTTCTAAACAAAGTTGGAAACTCTTCACCTCGAAAATTGCAACTTTTACCAGGAAAAAATATTGCATAAGTGCGTTGACTTGCTTAGTTAGAAGATATCCTAATATAAGCGGTTCGCACAAAAGTATGCAACATTTATTCACTTTTTCTTCATACAAGGAAATTTTTGTTCGTACTGTATCTTCGAATGCAGAAATAAAGTAACTTTTAGTTGCGTTTAGCTTTCAAAATTGTATGGAAAAAGTGCTGCGTTTAGGGCTAAATGCTAAAATGCAAAATGCAGGCTCAGCATGAACAGCACATTATTTGTTTTAACGGCTGTGTCAACAAGTGTGCATAGTACCGTTTGAATTAATACAGGTACACGTCACCACATATAAGCACAGCACTGTAAAGTCGACAGCCTAAAAGTATGCTACATTTGTGGCGACTCATATTCAACTAAAGTGGTGGAGAAAGAGTTGTGTCGCCCAGAGACGTTTTCATGTTTGGCACCACTGTACGGTAAATACTAAGTGATATGTCTACATATGTATGTATGTACATAATATATGTAGGTCCGCAGAATGTACCTAAAGCTAAAAAAGGCAAAAGAAGAAAAAAATTTACACTTGAGTTCTTGGAGGTCTATATGGTATTTCCAGTGTCGTTTCTACTGCCGGATTAGCAATGCCAGCATATGCCTAGAGATCATAGTCTTTAGAAAAGAACTTTTTGAATCATTTACAATTACGAGTGCCAGAATAAATACACCTTACTAGGTGAGTAAGATATTTCTGGAGCGGAAAGTTATTTTTACTGGTTAGGATTGATAACCCAAAATAGGAAGCTGGAGTGCACGTTTCCAAACTAAGGCAAACAATTTCTTAGAGTCTAAATGGAAGTTCGGATAACGACAAAAATTTAAAGCTTATTAACTGAACTCCACCTTTATATTTTCAAATCGCAAAAATTGATTACA
The DNA here is from genome assembly GCA_964058755.1 of Campiglossa producta. Lineage (NCBI taxonomy): Eukaryota > Metazoa > Arthropoda > Insecta > Diptera > Tephritidae > Campiglossa > Campiglossa producta. The sequence continues at coordinate 22,047,418 of CAXKVI010000002.1, read as the reverse complement.
ATTGGTATGACTAAAATTTCAAAACCAAAAACACCGAAACCATGTCTTTGTTTAACGACAAATTTGCTGAGGTTTTTCACAGCATTCATATAAAGGTTTTGGGGGGATTGCATTGTCATCGGGTTCTGACAAATGGGTCTCTACCTTAGCGGGAAGTTACTCAAAAATCTATCGCAAAATTCCCACTTTTTTTTAGAGATTTTCAACTATATCGACAAGCGCGCCACCTTTTGGAATTCTGTTTTCAACAAACTGTATTGTCACCGTTTCCACAACTAAATGCTAAGTTTCAAGTTCCTAGGTTACCTGGAAGTTGGTCAAAAGTCGATCGCAAAATTCCCAACTTCAAATTAGTTTTCGAAATATCTCGATCCGTGCGCCACCTACCGGAATTGTTTTGATGAGGGATTTTATTGTCATCGGGTTGTGATAAATGTGTAAAGTTTCAAGTCTCTAACTAATCTGGAAGTTACTAAAAATCGATCGCGAAATTCCAGGAGTCTTTTAATTTTTTTATTAAAGACTTGCAATTATATAGACCAGCGTGCCATCTATCGGAATTTTGATTTTTACTATTTGTAGTGTCGCGGTTCCCTCAATTTAATGCCAAGTTTCAAGTTTTTAGGTTACCTGGAAGTTGGTCAAAAGTCGATCGCAAAATTCCCAACTTCAAATTAGTTTTCGAAATATCTCGATCCGTGCGCCACCTACCGGAATCGTTTTGATGAGGGATTGCATTGTCATCGGGTTGTGATAAATGTGTCAAGTTTCAAGTCTCTAACTAACCTGGAAGTTACTAAAAATCGATCGCAAAGTTCCAGGTGTCTTTTAATTTTTTCTAAGATTTGAAATTATATAGACCGGCGTGCCACCTATCGAAATTTTGATTTTTACTATTTGTAATGTCACTGGTCCCTCAATTTAATACCAAGTTTCAAGTTTCTAGGTTACCTGGAAGTTGGTCAATGGTCGATCGCAAAATTCCCAACTTCAAATTAGTTTTCGAAATATCTCGATCCGTGCGCCACCTACCGGAATTGTTTTGATGAGGGATTGTATTGTCATTGGGTTGTGAAAAATTGTGTAAAGTTTCAAGTCTCTAACTAACCTGGAAATTACTAAAAATCGATCGTAAAGTTCCAGGAGTCTTTTAAGTTTTTTTTTAAAGACCAGTGCGACATCTATCGGAAATTCTTTTACAACAAGTTGAATTGTTTTCAATTGTTCATATGTATGCGAATTTTCAATAATCTAGCTTACCAGGAAGTTCCTCAAATATGCGTCCCAAATTTTAAATTTTTAAATGAATTTACCGTATTTACTAATCCGTGCGCCACCTAGCGGATACTTTTTTAATTCACATTAGTGCTTAATTCTCGTTGGAAATGTAATACATTGTAACTTCTTTGAATTTGTTGCTTTTCTGTATTTGAAGTTAATATAAAATTCAAGACTCAATAAAATTGAAATTCAAGATGCCTTACGATAAATTTTTTGCTAGTAAAAAAAATTCTCAAATAGGAAATGTAATAAATCCACTAGTCATGTTAGATAATAAACGGAAAGCAAACACATTCAGAGTCTGTCTGATTTGTGACACTTTTGCTTTTAATAAAGTGTTGAATAAGATAAAAAAAAATGAATACAATGAAATAGAGCACAGCCATGACAATAGAACCGCAAAATACAAACAACAAAGCACTTTGTGACACATAAATCAGAGCGCATGCGCGGCGGCACACGCTTGGCAAGGCTTAAGCCAGCGACTCATACCATCTCCCACCCAGGCCAACAAAGTGTTAGCAATCACTGAGCTGGAGCTGCTACTGTGCTACACAAAGAAGTGATTTTTTTTTCAATTTTTTTTTTCACTTTTTTGCAAAACAAGGAAATAGTTTAAACAGCCGCTCTGTATCGGTTGCAACCATTCAACTTTTCATGGGCGACGACAACAATGCATCGTTAGCCGTGATACAGTTTCACATGTCACGCGTTGATTGTAAAAACCTGTTGGAATGGGGAATGGTTGAGTAGGCGATGATGGCGCTTGCACCTTCACTACTTTCCCGCTCACCAAACTACACGTTCAGCACTAGTCTAACTTTTTTGTAATTTACCTACATATTTGTGATATTTTGTAGTGCCTTACTGCCGCATTTACCGCATTCACACCAGCCAACCAACTCGTGTTAACAACAATGGGCCAACGAAGCATGCAACATCCAAGCCAGCAACATCATATGAACATTTGTATGTTTGGGTGTGTCTGCGCATATAAAGTTGGCCATCAAAGTGTGGTAAAGCCAAAGCCTGCGCCTTTCCTATACTGGCCGTGTGTAAGCAGCGTGTCAAACATTATTATATGAATCAGTGCAAATGTGAGTTCTGCGCATGCGCAAGTTTTGTTTGTGTTAGTGAATTGTAGTAGCGCGTTTAAAAAAAAATATCAAAGGGCTCAAAAAGGGTCACTATCCCCATTACACAAATTGTGCATAGTTTTAGTTATAAAATCTTTGATTAGTCGATTAAATAATGAAAATACCAAAATAGTAAATCGCAAAATAAATAAATAAAAATGTTCGTATTTGTTGTTTAAAAAATAATAATAAGCTACAGAGAATTTTTTCATTTGGTAAAATAATGTCATATCCGCTACCTTGGGTATTTTGGCATGGTTTAATGTTAATTAGTGAAAGGAGTGATAAGAAAAACGAAGTGAATTTATTTACATTTTGTTCAAGTATGCATTTATTTATGCCCCTTTGTTTACAAAAGTTTAACGACATCCTTGAGATTTTGTCTCCTTCTCTCATGGTATATCTGTACTGTAATGTTTGACACGCTTCACTGTTCGGTATTATCTATATAGAAGTATTACATATATGGGTAAAGCGACTTGCACTTTTCTTTCATTACCACACTGTGTCTATATTATTACACTTTTATGCTTTGTTTTGTTATTTTTTAGGAGGCATTTCTTGTTGCTGTCTACTTGCAATTGCATCATAGCTATCAAATTACAGTTATTACGTAATAGTAGGTACTAATAAAAAAAATAGTTTACTACTCACATTTACGAGATTTTCACGTTTTATTTCATCGACTTCATCACGTTTCGAGATTCTCTTTTTCCAGTCATCCTCTCCGCTCTTTTGCAAGGCAGCGAGTCGATCGGCGATCGAACCCTTCTTGCAGCCGACTGTGATTGTGCGTTGATCGGGTCCCATGACCTATAAATGAGAGAGATTTTGGGAAAAATTTGAGTTATAGATCATGATTTATGTATACTACAGTTAAATGCCCAAAAAGCAGGTTATGGGCCCCACTTTTGCCCCTATAGACCTATTTTTACGAATATCTGTTTGGATTTTTTTTAGAGCACTCCTTCTCCAATCCAAGATGAGCGTCTTCCAAGTGATATCACGTTTAAGAAAACCCAGGCGTACAAACTGAGGTCTGTATTGGAACAAGTTGGAGGATATATAACCAAGAGCTCATGCAGGTGATTCAGAACTGTTTGATAAATTTACTCAGACTTGTAATATAGAGTGGATGTTGTATAAGGCCAGGGGGAGTCAACTACGTTCAGACAGGGAAATCTAAAAATGGGGGTGTTGGGTATTTGTAAATCTGAGACCAAGGGAGCCAGGCGGGACTCGTAACGAGTCTGCGAGGCTTGGGAAAATTATCTCCGAATAACTCGATATGGTTACAGTAACCTTTATCTAGAAATCGGGAAAGTTCTCTCAAGTATCCCCTAACAGAATCTCTTTTAAAAACGTGATTATGTGGCTTAAGTCTTGGTAAGCTGCGCTGATTTTGATGCAATTTATCAAGAGCTGTGCCCCACGTAATGGTTAGAATTGATATTACTAGCGAAATCGCCGTAGTCCGGGATGTTATTAGACTTCTCTATGTGGGATAATTACTCGCAAATTATGGACACTCCATTATTCTAAAAACCGGGAACTCGGGGAACTCGAAAGACAGATTACTATGCGTCAAGTTCGGCACAGACAAGCTCTTTCATCTCTCTAATACCTTCTAGGAAAATGTGGTTTGGGGATTCAATGAGAGGTAGGAGCTATGCCATCCAAGCTGGACGGGATTTTAGGGCGCGATATTCTGTCAAAAACTCGAGAGTCGCTGCTATTAAGGATGAAATTGGTGGTATGATATCCGGCGCTTCCACGGTCAGGGATTTTGAAACCTACTTAAACAATCAAGCGGCAACGAAACAGCAGAGGGGCAACGTGAGCTCAAGGGCTGTCTGTGATCGCTCGCGGTTGCGTCGATCAATCTTAGAATTATCTGGATGAAGGGGCACATCGTAACAAGCAGATCTCTGGGCGCGAGCGGTAATTAGAGAACCAGAAATAGCTGCGAATGTATATGGAATTAAGCATTTTTCTGGCTTCTTGTAGTCTTCTTCTGAACTGGTGGGCCTCGAGCTAGCTAAGCAAGCGCTGCTAGGAGTAGCTGCAAGGATGCTATAGTTATGTTGTTGTTGTTGGTGTTGTTGTTGTTGTTGTTGTTGTTGTTGTTGTTGTTAACAGCAAAAACATAAAATTGACAGTCCTTGGCCGGATATTAACCCGGTACGCTGCGGTACTGCCGGATTTGGTATGACCAGTGGAACCTTCTAGGTCCCTCCATCCGTGAAAAAGGAGAAGATGGGTAATGGAGGAGAGAGGCATCATATCCGTCGATCAAGCATCGAGTTCATATCATCATAACTTACTAGTGCCTTTAGAAATCTTTGGCACTCCATAAGCATCACATAAGTAATTTGATTTTATATTTAGATTCAAAGAAAACAATAATCATAAAACCCACTTGATATCTCTACAAAAAAAAAATTTAATTGCTTCGCATGACTCACACTCTCGTTCACTCACCTGAGTTAGACTACGTTGAAGACCGCCTTGTAAGAATGCTGGTATAGCAGTGGGATTGCGCGCCTGCGCAGCAGCACTACCTTCAAACGATTGTTTTGGTTGTAAATTTTGTGCGCTTTGTATGTTTGGTAAATTAATGTGAGACGAGGTGGGTTTGGCTTGTTCTTCCTGTTGTTGTTGCTCTTGATGTTCTTGTGTTCTATCTACATGCCGTAACTTGACGAAAGCGCCACTACCCAGAGGTGGTAATTGTGGACCGAAACCGGTGGCAACACCGCCTGTTGGTGCAACAATCTCCGAGTGACTTTTACTTTTTGCAATTAGTGAGGAGCTGTAAAGAGAAGAGAGAAAATGAAGAAGAGAAGAGTTAATGTGGAGAACAAATTACCTAGTAATTAAATCCGGAAACTATTATATACATAAAAGCTAAGTAATGATAGGAATTTATGTTTATTTAGCAATTAAAAAGAAATTATGTAAAGGAAAAAATCGCAAGTTTGTCGAATTGTGTAAGCAGTCTGCTTTGGTTGGAAAATACGCGAGTGTGGCAGCTAAAATGCGTGTCTAAGTCGTTAACACGCAAAGTGGCAAATAATTTTCCAACAACAATTTTTTTTGAAAAAGCTTTGATAATAATGGTATTCATTTAACATCGCATGTATGCAATAATTGTGAAGTTACAAAGTTGCCACTAACGTTAAATTAGTGACCAATGGCAAAGCATACTAGGCCAGCTTGTCATTTCTCAAAATCAAGGCTCGGAGTTTTTCGTTTCATTTGTGCAATTTTTCGGGATCATTTTGGGATGATTTCGGGACTTTTTTTTTAGATAGTTCTTGGACTTTTTCTGTACGATTTCGGGATATGTTCCGAAACTTTTCGGGTTTCGGAACTATTTTGGGACCATTTCGCGAGTTTTTTAAGATCATTTTGGGATGGTTTTCGGCACTATTTTGGGTCCATTGCGGGAATTTTTTGGGATAATTTCAGTCCTTTTTCGGGTTTTTTAGGGACCATTTCCGTATTACGGTTTTCGGGACCACTTTTCCCAAACAGTCCCGAAAAAGTCTAATCCCTAAAATCATTCTGTAAAGGTCCCGAAAAAGTCACGAAATGATCCCAAAGAAGTCCCGAAATGATCCCAAAGAAGTCCCGAAATGATCCCAAAGAAGTCTCGAAATGATCCCAAAAAAGTCCGAAACATACTATTTATCTCGAAAAAGTACGGAATCTATCTCAAAAAAGCGCTGAACTATGTAATTCCAAAATGGTCTCAAAATTGTCCCGAATACAATCCCGAAATGATCCCATAGAGTGCGAAGTATATTCCGAAAAAGTCCTGAAATTATCCCAATAAAGTTAAGAAATGATCCCAACAAAGTTCAGAAATTATCGCTGAAAATACTGAAATGAACTCAAAAAATTCCGAATTTGTACTATCGATTTTTACGATAAGCTGATATTGCTACAAATGCCACTGAAAATAAGCTCGCATGCTTGCTATTATGTCGGAAACCAAAGCTCATACAAAAATTGACAGCTAAGTTGCGAATTTGGCATTTCGCGACGTTTACACAAATGCAATAAATTTGCAACTTTAAATGATTACCCTTAATATTTTCCTTTTTTTCACTTTTCTAGACAAATCACTTACGACTTATACAAAGCTTGCCAAGCGAGTTAAGTGAATGATGCAACAAAGCATAACATATTATCTAAGTACTCATATACATGGGCGTAGCTAGTCTTTGACAAAGGTGAGATGAAAATTTACATATCCATCGACCTCGAAAACTTATTGAAGAATAATATCTCCCATAGAGTTCGGTTAAAGAATAATCTGCCTCAGAATATGTTCAAGAATCGGCAGCCGAAATAGCGCAATCTCGCCCTCAGCCGACTAGACTTTTAGGGTCGGAAGCCCCCTTGGCGTATACTTTGGTTAGTATCCTTCACATCCACAAAAGCTTAACAGATAGAAGCTGTCAGGCAAGCTGGAATGCAGTTAGACTTAATGCTGTCCTACACTGTATCGACACGAGTCTTAAGGTTAGTAGGCTACCGAAAATTGGTAAAGGAACTTTGCTCCCGCCAAAAAGTTCTGCATGTCAATCCGTGGTATTAGAATACAGCTCCTAAAAAAATAGTAGCCGACTAATATTCTAGACGTATAGTCCACAACCATATCTAAGGATGGCTCCAAATTGAATGGAAAATCTTCTAGGAATGAAGCTATTTCAATAGGTTTGGAACACGATGTAAACTGGAACAATTTTCCATCACCCCTTCTCAATTCTGGTTTGATTTCAAACCGTTTTTCGCGTTCCGGCATCTTCAGTGTCTAATTTGGTTAGCAGTCTACTCAGTGGAGCATTTAAAAAGATGATTCGGATTTTAAAAAAGGTTCGTCAGTGCTGATCTTTTGTAAATTTTTTTTTATCCACTTTTCTATAGTCTAAGGGAGTCAGAGCCCCACCCCTTTTTAGACGCCCATGCCCAAACATCTACCCATAAATGTAGCATGTCTCAGCTATGAGGCAGAATGCAACAAATGACTTCCTTGTACGCCCCAAAAATCTCTATACCAACAGTAACTTGAAGCAGCTCGCAAACTCAAACTGACAACTGACGGCTAATGAGCACTTGTAAGCTGCAACTGTCTGATTTTTACGCTGTCTAACGCTGCAACGTCTTTTTAGGTGCCTGCTTGCAGTGGCGAGTTGAAATTTAGTTGCTGTTGTTGTTGTAGTGTAGTCTTGTGTATCATAAATTAGATAAGGTGAAATGTGTATAAGCTCTGCACATGCTATCACTCGAGGCGCTAAGAACTTCCATTCAGTTTACTTTCTCAACTGCACAGGATTAGGCGCAAAGCAAAAAGTAAATACAAAAACAACATTAATGCAGAAATCGTGACCATGCAATATTCAGTGTAAGCCGTTAAAATGGGTTTAATGCGCCAAAGGGTAACTATTTTCCTCAAAACTGATAAAAGAGAATCACCTAAGGCTGTATTTGAATGTGGTTGAAATTGTGACGTGCAAAAGTACAGGGTGTCTCTTTTTGGCGAGAAAATTTCATTTAGGTTTTGTCCACATATTCCTATTAAAATTCTAAAGAGAATGAGATTGAGGCAGTCATTAGAACCAAGAGATTAAAATCACTCGGTATTTCTATGCTGGCGGTAAAAAAAACTGGAAAGTGAGGGAGTAACATAAATAGATCACCGCTGAACTTTCTTGTCTATGACCACCTACACCATTCTTAAATTATAAAAGGTGCCAATTTCATCCAAATCTGTCAATATGTATACGATGAAATAAAAAATGGCAGTAAGGTGGCAGCATGCCAAATTTCATCGAAATCGGTCACGCGGTCCAAAATGACCCGAAAATGATCCCAAAAAGACCTAAACTAATCTCAAAATTATCCAAAAATTACCCAAAATTGTTCCCAAAATGATCCCTAAATGACCCTTAAATTACCCCAAAATGATCCTAAATAATAATACAGTAAAATGGTAACTCTGGGCGGCAACCCTACTTGAAAATAGTTTAGTTGGTATGTCGCCGAAAATACCTTTCATTTTATACCCATATTGGCATATCTTGCTCCATAACTAAAAAAAAATTGGGATAGGTGGCAACACTGTAAACCGCCCGAAATTTCATCCAAATCTGTCAAGCGGTCCAAAATGACCTGAAAATGATCCAAAAAGCCCTAAAATTATTTCAAAATGATCCAAAAATTATTCCAAATTGTTCCTAAAATGATACCAAAATGAACCCAAAATGATCCTAAATGAATTTTAAACTATCCCAAAATGATCCAAATAATAATACAGTAACGATGAAATAAAAAATGGCAGTAAGGTGGCAGCATGCCAAATTTCATCGAAATCGGTCAAGCGATCCAAAATGACCCGAAACTGATCCCAAAAAGACCTAAAATTAACCCAAAATGATGCCAAAACGACCCCAAATTGTTCCTAAAATGATCTCAAAATGAACCCAAAACGATCACTAAATGACCCTTTAATTACCCCAAAATGGTCCTAAATAATAATACAGTAAAATGGTAACTCTGGGCGGCAACCCCACTTGAAAATATTTTAGTTGGTATTTCGCCGAAAATGCCTTAACTACATTTGATACCCATATCGGCATATCTTGCTCCATAACTAAAAAATATTGAGATAGGCGGCAACACTGTAAACCGCCACAAGTGGCAACACCCCAGTGGATAGTCTTAGAATCAACCATAGTATCTCTATCTCAGTGGCAGAGCAGTTGGCTGTTAAATTAAACCTTTTCGGTTTAAATTTAAAACTTTTCGGATTAAAATTAAAACCTTTTCGTTCTACAATTTTTGTTTTGTTTTCATTTATTTTTGAAAGCTTATTTAAGATTGAATTTTCCCTACAACATTTATGTGTGCGATGGAGCTCAGTGGTAGACTCCCCATCTGCTGGTTCATATTCCAGCCAACCGACAAAAAAGTAATTTTTCTTTAAAAAATTGTTAAAACATTTCTGGTTTAAAATTGAAACCCTATTCATTTAACCAATTTTCTTGAAAACTGGTCTTTGATTTACTTTGAAACCAAGTTTGGTTTGGTCATATATATGTATGTAGTCCAATAAAGTTCAAAAAATGACACAAAAAAGAGTTTAAAAAAGAAAAGTAGAAGAAGAACAAAAAGGAGAGTCAAGTACAAGTTGAAAGCGCAGAAAGACTTTTGTGTAACAGATAAGGTATGGATAGAGATAAGATACACATCGATGACAATTCTTCGACCGCCTAACCTTAAGAATATGAAAACAGAATTGGTGAAGCTACAAACGCTCTACATTTCCAAAAAAGTGAATCTTGAAGACGTTTTCAAATATTACAGTCTAGGTACTACAAATTTCACTTGTGAACTATCGACTTACTCTCACGATCTAAGACCTCTCTATGGATTTTCAGCCTTTTCTTAGCTATGTAAGTATTTTCTTCTCGAATAATTTATATCCTCATACAAATATTTGGCTATTTATTAGTTTTCTTATACATTTATCACTTTCACTTTTAGGATTAACACAACTGCACCGGACTGTTGACGAAACTAGAATGAACTACAAATCATCTGAAGCATAAAACATTATTTATTCAAACTTCTGTTCTTCGTCTGCTTCTATCCTTAACACATTATCAATATAGCTGGGTAAAAAGATATGTTTTTAAAATTTTATTGTCTTTAAGAATTGTTATAATTAAAATTTAAAGAGATTGTAGGCCTTAACACTTCTCCCATGCAAATACAAAAACATTAGCACTTCTCTCTTCTTATCTTTGAGAGTCCGATGTGTTCTTGATGTGGAAAACATCTAAACAAACATTCAATGATATTTACCTACCAACAGACGAAGATATTTATCAAATCTACGATAAACGAAAGTGATTGTCAGGTATGTCAACAAAATCCTTACTCTACCACATTAGGCTGGGACGTCAATGCAGGGAATAAAAAACAAACGAAACATAATATAAAGTGTATGTGATTTTCGAAATTTTCCATATCGTAAGTGGATGTTGTGGGGAAGCGATTTCGTCCAATTTCATCAGGCATACTCCCTATAATGCTAGTATACCTTGTGCCAAATTTCTTGATTCTACCGTAATCAGTTTAAAAGTTCTGACTAGTCGAATTTTCAAAAATGGCTCCCTTAAAAGTAGGCGGTGCCACGCCCACTTTTAAAAATTTTTCAAAAAATCATAACAGCATGACCTACCAAATTATATCATTTTAGCCATTTCCGTTAGCGAATTATGTAAATTTAAGTGATTTTCGAAATTTTCGATATCGAAGAAAGGGGCGTGGTTTGGAGGCGATTTTATCCAATTTTATCAGGTATTCTCCGAAAGATACTAGTATGCTTTGTGCCAAATTTCACGTTCTACCGTAATCAGTTTAAAAGTTACGCCCAGTCTAATTTTCAAAAATGTCTCTCTTTAAAGTGGGCATTGAAAAATTAACCATTTTTACGGTACATCCTAATGAACACTTGTGAGTATGTGTGTATATGTTAAACGATCCTGGCAGGTACAGCAAAACTATTAAAGTACGAGCACAAGTGTGTGTGTGTGTGTGTGTAGGTAAAAATATAACCAGTAGCTGAATAAATTTTTAGGGAACCAACGCTCTCTTACAGCTGAAAATGTATTGATTTTGCTTTCAGATCGAGCATTTTTGAAACTCATTCTTATGCTATGGATACACACACGGAGATTATCTCCAATAAATCTTCTTTAATCAGATCCAAATTTTACCCTGATACACACAAAATTGAAGATTAACAGCATTGAGAATTACTACTTTGGTTGTTATTGCACTATATTCTTACCTACCTCAGCGACATCTAGTTGTCGAAAGTCGGATCTTAGAAACCAGCGCGACGCCTATCTGTTAGCTACCCTTAATTTCCTAGTGTTTCTTGGTGTTGTTGTCTATTTATGTACAGAGTGTTGCCAGTGCAAATTTTTTGAAACTGCTCAAATCTCCTTAATTTTTGGGAGTTTATAATGAAGATTATGCTCAAGTTAACTCCCAAAAGCGCAGTTAATTCGGAATTTGCGCTAATGTATCAGCCGTATTAGATAGGGGATTCTTGAACTAAGTTTTGAAATAGGGCATTTCTAAAAAAATCTCGAACAAAGCATTTTTTTTTTTAATTCTTTGATAGGGCGTTTTTGAAAAATATTTTGACAATGGGTGACCATTCACTCATCAGTAGATAAAAATAAAATTGTAGTGGGGCTTTGTGTGGCAAAATGGCTCAAAAACTAATGGACGGGGTTTTGCCACATTGTGACCTTTTCCTTCCTGAAAAAGTCCTCTCCACATAGGCTATATTTTTCCCGCAAGATGGCGCTGGAGTCCAAAAATATCTTTAAAACAAAAAACCATAGTTTCGTAGACAAAGTAGAGAGAGCATAAGTTTAGAAAGGGATTATTGGCATATCTGCCCCTTTCCATCTTTATAATATTTAAGTAGCATTTTTCTTTTTCACTCTTTTTCAAAAATTTCACATTTTAAAATTGGTTAGTTGAGTTAAAGTTGTTGGTGTTGTTATTGTATGCCACTACTTCTCAACCATAGAAAGTAAAAATTTCTCATGACCCACTTCCACAAAGTATTTATTTTCCTGGCACTTATTTTTTACTTTTTTGCTCAACTGACAATAAAAGGAAAAACAAACCTCCTTCACACGACTTCAAACTCAGTCATTCAGTCAGTCAGTCAGTTGGCCGCCGTAGGCATATCATTGCTGTTTTTTTTGTGGTTGTTGGCAGGTCATTTTCGTATTTAACGTCCAGTTGACGATTTGGCTCTTTAAGTTTTTACAGCCTAGCTTGCACGTTTGTGGCTCTTGGTTGGTTTCTAGTCACATTATTTATTTGGTGTTGGTGTTGGTTATTCCTTGAGTGTGCACTTCAACGACCATAAGGAAACCTGATGCGCATGCGCAAACCGCACTCAACTCAAAACCGTTGAAATGCAATGCGAAAAGTAGCAAATGAAAAACTTGTTCGGTGAAACTTGTTGCAACTTACAAATGGTAGGTATGTGCAGTAAGTAGAAGGACGAAGGTGATAAAAATGCTGGCTGTGTGACATGAATTCGAATAGCTGTACATATTGACAAGTACTGATTGGAATGGAGTTTGTGAGAAGGATTTGATTATTTCTGATACTAACTAAGCACAGAAGTCGTAGCTTCACAGACAGTTCACCTGACAGAAAAAAAAATTGAATTTGGGTTAAAGTCAGTACTGGCAGCATTCCACATAGCAGCAACTTGGCACTTATTACAATAACAATATTTATAGACTTTTGGAACTAGTTTTAATTGGCAATCTGGTAGTGCAACGCCCAAACGTTTATCAAGTAATTCAACTACATTTTGCAGATATTCAAATAAATTACATAATTATATGGTAGTGAGGCTTTTTGTACAAGCATACATACAGTCGTGCGCATAAAAATGGAAGTATGATAAAAAGAAAAGTCCAAAACAGTAAAACTATAATTTGAGAAATTAGAAAATTTAAAAAAAAAAATGAAGAGTGCGCTATATCGGAATTTTATGGTCTAAGGCATTTATATGGAAGCACTAGCCCAAACTGACGAGATACTCAGTACTCAGAAGTAACTGAAAACATTAGCAGTTTAGATGGCACTGGATTTACAGTTTAAGTTACACTGTATTAACAGTTTTAATGTCACTGGGTTAAACGCTTATGCGATGCACATTAGCAGTCTAAATAGCACGGGGTTGCCAGTTTAGATACCGCTGGAATAACAGTTCATATAACACTGGATTGTCAGTTTAGATATCACTGGATTGACAGTGTAGTACAAATGTAGCCAAACTGTTCTTAATTCCATTCGAAAAGAATAGAAAAGTGGCAATTCTCTTATCATAGATCTTTTCCAGAATGTGACGTGACAATCCAATCAGTTTGTCAGCAATACAAGTAGCTTATATGCGATATCCAGGAGGCTGATTTTGCGATAGTTGGTGTGATCGCTTTTCTTATGGATTGGGCAGATCGCAAAACCTTTGCAATCGCTTTATTATTTTTGAACCCAATTTTGGCATCCTTCCTTCCAGGGCTGCGTGATTTCGAATACTTTTTTAAATCAAATCCACTTTCAAATAAACAATCAATTTGACTTGCGATTTGATTCGCCTTCCAAATCAAACCTATTTTTTATTTCTGATTGATTCATCGACCAAATCAAAGATACTTTTTATCTGTAATTTTAATCTTCAACAAATCAAAGATACTTTTTATTTGTGATTTGAATCCTCAACCAAATCAAAGAAACTATTATTTGTGATTTGAATCCTCAACCAAATCAAAGAAACTATTATTTGTGCTTCGAATCGTAATCCAAATCCAAAATACTAACAAATCATGATTTGGTTGATGATTCAAATCACAAATGAAAATAATCTTTGATTTGGGCGATGATTCAAATCACAAATAACAAGTACTCTTAGATCGTTAATGATTCGAAATCACAAAAAAAAAGTATCTTTGATTTGGTTGAAGATTCAAGTCAAAAATTAAAAGTATCCTTTATTTGTTGATGATTCGAAACACAAAAAAAAGTATCTTTGATTTGGGCGATAATTCAAATCACAACTGAAAAGAACTTTTAGATCGTTAATGATTCGAAATCACAAAAAAAGTATCTTTGATATGAAGAAATTTAGAAATCGTAAATAAATTGTATCTTTGGATTCGTGATTCCACCAAATCAAAATCACGCAACCATGCTGCCTTTACCGCAATCGTCTGATTGGCTTTCTTTAGTTAGATGGTCAGGGATTGAGCTAACGGATTCGTCAATTTAGAAATATCTAATGCGAAGTGTTCCCTCCATAACTTGAGTACGCTATGTTTGTCGGTAACCAGGTCGATGTAAAGTCATGCAAGTGTATACGCTGGCCTTTGTGAGAATAAAGGAAGTGCGTGTGCACCAGCTTTTAAAATTGTTGTCTGTTTGTATGGATGTTTGCTCGCGCATCACTACAAAACCGCTAAACAAAATTGAATACAATTTTCACCGATGTATTGTTAGAGATCCAACTTAAGGGTTTGGATCTATTTTATTTCGCGCTGTACAGTGGTGGCTACTATTTTTTGTTTCTCAACTGTATGCGCAACAGACAGCTGCCTTGTAAGTTGCAACTCGTCAAACTCGCTTTTCCTAATGAAAAGCGAAATTAATTGGAAAATGCATGCAACCAATGCAGTTATAGCGCTACATGGGTTGGTGAATGTGCAGGCAGGTGACAGCACCTAGATTATATGGACTTAAGAAACACACACCAGCAACAAAATTACATATGCACGCGCCATTATCTAAGTAGGAAAATTTACAGTTTAAATATGTGTGTCAAATTGCAAAAAACTTAATTGCAATAAATTTCAGTTTTTATTTTTTACTCCCAACATAAATGAGACTCGGTCAGGAAGAGTCAGGCATGAAGTCATTAAAAGCTCTTAGTTAACGCGAAAATATGTTTGTAAACGTGGATGTTAACCGCAAAGTCGTAAGTGATAGAAAGAGGAAAATTACGCTAAATCACATTTGAAAGACGTTAAGCACAACAGGAGTGGCTATCACACAGTTTTGCGCGTCAATAGCAACAAAAACAACACGTTTCAAACCACAAAAACCACAATCATCTTCGACAACAACAAAATACTAACATAAGTAAACAAGCATGCAAGTCGATGAGTCTTAATATAGCAGACACAGTGTGCTGGAAACGGCGAAAAGTAATAGCAAATAAACTTAGTGTCTACGCGACTACCTCTATAGTGCGGTTAAATTAGACATTTGGAAGACCAACAAGTAAGGAAGTCTAAGTTCGAACATTAAATACCCAGCTGTAGTTTTCATATGATTTTCGAAATTTTCCATTTCGGAAGTGGGCGTGGTTGAAAAGCGATTTTGTCCAATTACATCAGGTATACTACCTATTATGCTAGTATACCTTGTACCAAATTTCATCGTTCCAACGTATTCAGTTTAAAAGTTGTGAAATTTTCAAATATGCCTCCCAGAAAAGTGGGCGGTGCCACGCCTACTTCTGAAAATTTATCAAAAAATCATAATAGAATGACTAGAGGGTTCATCCTACCAAACTATATCATTTTAGCTATTTTCGTTACCGAAATATGTCAATTTAGGTGATTTTCGAAGTTTTCGATATCGAAAGTGGGCGTGGTTGGAGGGTGATTTTATGCAATTTTATCAGGTATACTAGTATACTTTGTGCCAAATTTCATCGTTTTATCGTAATCAGTTACGAATAGTCGAATTTTCAAAAATTCCCCCTTAAAAGTGGGCGGTGCCCGACCACTTTAAAAAATGTATAGAAAAATCATAAAAGAATGACCAGGGGGATTCACCTATAAAATTATATCATTTTAGCCATTTCAGTGTCAATTTATGTGATTTTCGAAATTTTCGATATCGGGGGTGTGGCTATCGTACTACTTTTGAAGTTTTCTTTCTGAAGGTGAACAAAGGTCCCTACAAAAATTTAGCTCTATCGGAATTTTTATACCCAGCATATTAGTACTAGTACGAGGGTATTATAATTTTGTCCACACCATTCTTATATGAAAGATCTTAGGTTGAAAAGAGGAGTTGATTAAGGCATATCCGTCCGTCTGTCCGTCCGTGCAAACGATAACTTGAGTAAAAAATTGCATGCAATGTGGTAACAAGGTTACATTCTGGCTAAGGTTGCTCGCTATTGGAAATGGACGAAATCGTATGATAACCACACCCCCTTTTTCGATATCGAAAATTTTGAAAATCGTATAAATTGACATAACGTGAGTAAAAATTTAGATATTTACATGAAATTTTGTATACAAGTTACTTTCTGGCTCGGATGACAACCACGCCCCCTTCGTCGATATCGAAAATTTCGAAAATCACATAAATTGACATAACTTGAGTAAAAAGTTAAATATTTGCACGAAATTTGGTACACAGCTTACTTTCTGGCCAAGATAAAGTTGCTTTTGAAAATTGGCGAAATCGGATAATAACCACTCCCACTTTTTCAGGAAGCATTTTCACAAATTCGACTGGTCGTAACTTTTAAACTGTTTACGGTAGAACGATGAAATTTGCCACAAAACATACTAGTATCGTTGGGAGTATACATGATCAAATTGGATAAAATCGCCCTTCAAGCAAGCCCACTTTCGATATCGAAAATTTCGAAAATCACCTAAAATTGCATTCGACTGTTCATAACTTTTAAACTGATTTCTTTAGAATCATGAAATTTGGCACACGGTATAATAAGCAATATTGGGAGTAACCCCGATGAAATTGGACGAAATCGCTTCAATTTTTTTTCCATTCACTTCCAAGCAATTGTTCCACTGTACCTTAGCATTTTCTCAAGCAACCTTTAGCAGATGCGGTGTTTGGTGCTGCTTTTCTTTCTAGCAACTAAAAACTACAAATTTTCTCCAATAAAAAAGACGAGAAAACAAAAACGAATAAATCATATAAAAAGCATTCAAGCGATGCGCGAGTTAAAGCTGATAATGATCGCATCGGCTTCGATGCCAACTCAATAGCCATTATCGTGATTAGGCTAAAGTGCACAAACATGGCCTTAATAAGCTTTAATTGACTTGCCAATGAAAAGAAGAAAGGAAAGGAATTTTGGGTGTGCACTAAAATGGTAGAGGGACAAATAAATACGCCTACGCGTGATAAATTGTATAGGAAGCAAATCAGATTAGGTGAAGAGCAGGTGGAGAGAGCTATGAAGTATTGAGTAACTAAAAGAAATATAAACAGAATATAAGAACTTAAGAACATTGGGTGACATCAATTTCATTTCTCAGATTATTTTAGATATGTAGGTCCAAAATTTGGCCGTCTCATATTCAAATGAAAAGAGGGGGGCTCTTGACTTGAAAGTTCTAACAAAGGTCTTAAAATACTCCAGGAATAGTTATAGTCAAAGCCAGCTGGAGCCTAGCCCAACATCAAATTTCGATGCAGATCACAGCCCCTTTATTTTCTTAATCTTATTAGATGACAATTAGCGGTGCAAATTCAACAAAAAAGCGCTGACGATCACAATCGCCACATCACACCTCATCACCTAAAAATTCCATTTTTCAAATAGATGCTCCACACCATGACGTAAAGCGCCTAACCGCCATGTGGAAACACCATCTCATATGATTGCCCTATCGAGGGCTAGAATAAGGTGCAGTGAGTAGATATTCGCGTTCATTTTCGCACGCTTCCTAAACGCTGTGCTAATTCGGTGCTGATGCAATTACTTAGTTGCAACAATGATGTGGGTGCAGTGCAAGTGAACTTCCTACAGCACAACAAAAAAAAGTGTTTTAAATAAAATATTGCATAACAATGTTAACAGCTTGCGGTTGGTGTTATGTAGTTAAATAGCTAGCGGGGTAGCTTTTTCGCGCTTTGGGCTGCGTGGCAAGTTGAAAAACATGAAAATATTTGCGCTTCGCTACGTTTCGCATTGCATTGTTGTTGTTTAACAAAGTGTAGCGAAAATGATGCAAACCATACACACAAATCAGTCAAGCAGTAGAAAGGATTGTGAAGATGCGAGTAAATGAAAATGAATTTGAATAATGCTGATGGGGCGGCCTATCAGGGCGTGGCAACTGGTGAGTCAGGTGTTTTTTTATGAAGGTGCGGCTGGCGCCTCAATTAGCTGTCTAACCTCAGCGTTAAAGTGTGGTGGCTGACGAGGTTTGTTTAATTAGAACTATTTAGCAATTTCCTCTCAACACTTTTTTTTGGTTGAAAGTGAGTTAATAAAATCTCTAATTGAAAATGAGTTCTTCAGAAGAGCGATGGTTTTTCGGATTTGACTTTCTTTAGTTAAGTTTTATTTCAATTTCTTGTATTGTATTTTTATTTATATCATTTATTATTATTTAATTTGGTTTTATTTTAATTTTATTTTTTTTTTCTTCTAGGTTTTTGTTTTTATTTTTTCTCTTTTTTGTTCTACGTTTTTTTGTTTTAATTTTTGTTTATTTAATGTTTTTTTTTTTAATTTTTTTTTCATTTAGTTTTATTAATTTTTTTTATTTACTTTTTTATAATTTTTTATTTTTTTTTTTTTTGTATTTATCAATTTTGTTTTATTTTTTTATTATTTTTTTTTACTTTAGTTTTTTATTTTTTTTGTATTTTTTTTTTTTATTATATTTTTATTTTATTTTTTGTATTTATTTGTTTATTATTTTATTTTTATTTTTTATTTTATATTATTTTTATCTTTTTTAATTTTTTTATTTTATTCTATTTTAGTTTTTTATTAAATTTTTATTTTTACTTTATTTTTTTTATTCTATTTTATTTTTTATTTTATTTGTTTTTTTTTTTGTTTTTTTTTTATTTTATTTTTTTATTTCATTTTTCCCATTTTATTTTATTTTTTTATTTTATTTTATTTTAATTTTTTTATTTTATGTTATTTTATTTTTTTTATTTTATTTTATTTTTTATTTTATTTTATTTTTTATTTTATTTTATTTTTTTAATTATATTTTTTTTTATTTTTTTTCTCTCATTTTACTTTAATTAATATAATATATAACTAATATAATATACTTTATCTTGTTTTATTGTATTTCATTTCATTTAGTTTTATTTTATTTTTATTAATTTTTTTTATTTTTTATTTTTTTTTTTTTTGTATTTATTTACTTTTTTATTTTATTTTTTTTTTGTATTTATTTACTTTTTTATTTTTTTTTTTTTTGTATTTATTTACTTTTTTATTTTTTTTTTTTGTATTTATTTACTTTTTTATTTTTTTTTTTTGTATTTATTTACTTTTTTATTTTTTTTTGTGTTTTTTTTTGTATTTATTTACTTTTTTATTTTTTTTAATTTTTTTTTTTTTTTTTTATATTTTTTTTTGTGCTTTTTTTATTGTATTTTTTATTTATTTTTTTTTTGTACTTTTTTATTGTATTTTTTATTTATTTTTTGTACTTTTTTATTGTATATATTATTTAATTTTTTTATTTATCTTTTTTAGTTTACTTTATTTTATTTTTTCTAATTTATTTTATTTTTTTTTTTTGTTTTTTTATTTTTTTATTTTTTATCTTATTTTTTTATTTTATTTTTTTTTGTTTTTTTTTATTTTATTTTTATTTTTGTTTTTTTTTATTTTTTATTTTTTATCTTATTTTTTTATTTTACTTTTTTTTATTTTATTTTTTTTATTTTTTTATTTTTTATTATTATTTAATTTTTATTTAATTTTTTTTATTCACTTTTTTGTTTTTGTTATTTTTTTTTATTGTACCTTGTTTAGTTTTTATTGTACCTTGTTTAGTAAAATAATAAACTTTATTTAGTTTTATTTTATTTGCTTTTTTTATTTTACGTTTTTTATTTTTTTTTTTTATTTTTTTTTTTTGTATTTATTATTTTTTTATTTTACTTTTTATTTAATTTTTTTATTTTTTTATTAAATTTTTTTTTTTTTTTTTTTGGAAATGTCATAAAACATTCAAGTACCAGTTTAATACACGGAGTAACTAATATGCAAAATAAGCTGCATCTTAGCACGCAATCGCATGCAGATTCATACAAGCATATTCTTCATCCTCTAATCCCCACTGGCTCGGTATAAGAAGCAGTTGTACCATCGCTTGGCAGAAAAAGCGTCTTTACATCTTTTACATAAAAAGGGTGCAAGGTATAACATGCCAATACTCGCATCTTCAATATTAAGCTACCACTGCTTGCATGTTCAGTTAGCATAGTTCATTATTTAACTTGCAATTCACAATTGAATCCTCCACAGAATCGTCTCCACCCTCCCATTACTACATTACATTATTGGATGGTCACTCCCTGCTGATCAGTGGCGCAATAGTTCCCTCCAAGAGTTTATTTGCAGTTTTGTCTGTACTTTTCTTGTTAGTTGTTGTCGCTTTTGGTTCATTAAGCTCTTTATCCTACAACATTTTCCGCGAAAGGTGCGCCAGATAAAACCAGCAGCAGACACAGCTCGATTGAGCTCCCTGCTTCCCTTTCGGATTGTGCTTAGTTTTTAAGCCTCTTTTGAATAGACTTTTTTTCTTGTTTGTTGATGCAGCTCTTGGTATGTTTAATTCGTTCCATTTATTGTGTAGTGAAATCTTCACTACTGATTTTAGTTGTCCGTGTACCACACTGGGAAGCATCATACTCTTACATGAATGAATAATGAGGAATGGTAACGAACGTTGATTGTCGGTTGGATAATACTCTTACAAGCTTACCCTCTGGGCACATGGCTGCAATGTATGGAAGTGTAATTTATGTGTACGTCCGGCTTTAAAGCGTTGTAATTGAAGGGTATTAATGACATTGAGTTTACACTTTGGAGGGAAAATCCATTGCAATGGAGTGGACTGCAGAGAAGTGCAAGGATGAGGAAAACAACAACGAAAAGGTTCCCGGCAGTATAATTGGAAAGCGGTCTCCAAAAAAATAGTCTTGGAGCTATACACTTCGTACCTCGCTTTGTGTCGGTTGAAAAAGCGATTGTTGAAAGAAACTTTTTTTTTATTTGATTTTTTTTTTATTTTATTTTTTTTCTTTTATTAATTTTTTTTCTAATTTAATCTTTTTTTTTTTGTTATATTGTATTTTTCTTGACTTTATTTTAAATATATTAATTATTTTTTATTTTTTTATATTTTTTTAATTTTTTTTTTTATTTTTTTATTTTTTTTAATTTTTTATTTTGTTTAATATTTTTTTATTTTGTTTTTATTTTTTTTTTTTTTTATATTTTTTTTTTTTTATATTTTTTTTTATTTTTTTATATTTTTTTTTATTTTTTTATTTTTTTTTTTTATTTTTTTTTTTTTAATTTTATTTTGTTTAACATTTTTTATTTTGTTTAACATTTTTTATTTTGTTTAACATTTTTTATTTTGATGAGTTATTTTTTTAAGTTTTTTGATTCATAAAAATTCCACAATAAAACGTAAACTGGTTTTATCGAAGCTTTTGGCTCACTTTTGCCAGCGTGACGACATCAAAGTGTCTTAAACTTCGAAAACAACAATAACATACTATTAAGTTGCGCAAATTCTTACTTGAAATCACAAGAAAGATTTTATGAGTAAAGAAGTGAACAAAGGAAATATACAAAACGCAAATAGGTACGATAAAGCGCGTAGCCGACAGCTGCGGTCTTTTCGAGTTCAAGTACTTGACGTGATGCAGCATACTGCCAGCGATAACAAAGTAGTAGTCACAACAAAAAAAAAGTTAAATTTTAATTTTAAATTATGCAAACATGCAATAACTATAAACAAAGAAGAAGAGTAAATAACAAAATGAGCAAAGATGTAAGATGACGTAAGAAACAGAGAAACGTGAGGTGCACAAGAGTTAAGATTATGAAGGTTACTCTCATATAGTCAGTCGATAAACTTACTCAAGGGATTAACCCGTTGGGCAGGCGACAAAAATAGGAAATTATTTACCCTTTATTTTCTTTTCGCTTTACTGATTTTTTATTTCTTTTAATCAAATTTTTTTATATTTTTTTTATTGATTTCTTTGCTGATTTTTTTAATTGATTGATTTTTCTTTTTTGTTGATTTTTTTAAATACCTTTTTTTGATTTTTTTTTAATAATTTTATTTTTTAATTTAAATTAATTTTTTTTATTCTTCATATTTATTTATCTTACTTTATTTCATTTAACTTTACTGATTTTTTATTTCTTTTAATTTAATAATTTTAATTTTATTTTTTCAAATATAATTTTTGTAGATTTTTTATTTATTTTTTTCCTTTATTATATTTTTTTACTTTACATTTAATTCTATTTTAAATTTCTAATTTTTATCATTTTTTTTATTTTTTTTTTATTTTATATTTTTTTTATTTTTTTTTTATTTTATATTTTTTTTTATTTTTTATTATATTTTTTTTATATTTTATTATATTTTTTTCTTAATTTTATTCCATTTAATTCTTTTTTATTTTATTTAAATTTCTAACTTCTTTTAAGTCTTTTCTTTATTTTTTTATTTGATTTTATTTATTTGGTTTTCCGTTGTATTTTTTTGTTATTTTATCTATTTTTTTCTTTTTATTTAATATTTTTTTTTTAACTTTATTTTATTCCATTTTAAATTTTTTTTATTTCATTTTTTTTTTAATTTTTTGTTTGTTTTTTCATAATTTTTTTTTTAATTTTTTTATTTCATTTTATACAATAATTTTTTTTTTTGTTATTTAATGTAGTTTTTTGGTTTTTTATTTTTTTTTTTTTTTAATTTAATTTTATTTATTTTTTTTAGTTAATTCGGTTTTGTGTGTTTTCCGGCAGGGTGGATACTAGATGTATATTAGAACGATTTTTCGTCATCCCTTGTCAATTTTGGTTTCTTCAGTATTTGATTTCGTTCTCAAACACTGAATCAAACAAAGATGGCGGATCGCCGAAACCGGTTTGTTACAAACCCAAAATTGACAAGGGATGACGAAAAATCGTTCTAATATACATCTAGTATCCACCCTGCCGGAAAACACACATATATGTACATCTAAATTTTTTTATTGTTTTAATTTATAATTTTTTAATTTTTTTTTTTTCAAATATATTTTTTTGAAGATTTTTTTAATTACCCTTTTTTATTTATTAATTTTTTTTACTTTTTTACATTTTTTACTTTACATTTAATTCTATTTTATTTTATTTCAATTTCTATTCTTTCATTTTTTTTGTATTAATTTTATATTTTTTTTTATTATTTTATATGATTTTATTTATTTGGTTTTTCATTGTATTGTTTTGTTATTTTATTTACTTTTTTTCTTTTTATTTAATATTTTTTATTTTATTTGAATTTTGAACTTTGAAAAATTTGAATTTTTTTTTTATTTTTTTTTTTTTTTTTATTTTTTTTTTTTATTTATTTGGTTTTTTTATTGTATTTTTTTGTGATTTCATCTCATTTTTGGGGTTTTTTTTTTATTTGGTTTCTTTTATTTTTGTAATTTTATTTTTTTATATTTAATTTCATTTAGTATTATTATTTTTTTTTTATATTTTCATTACCTTTTTATTTACTTTTTTTATTTTATTTTTTTTCATTTTATTTTTTTTTTCTTTCATTTTATTTTTTTTTCTTTCATTTTATTTTTTTTTTTTTTTTTTTGTTCTTTTTTTTTCTTTCATGCATTTTATTTTTTTTTTTTAATTAATTTTTTTTTTTTCTTTTTTTTTCATTTTTTTTTCTTTCATTTTATTTTTTTTTTTTCTTTTTAATATAAATCGCTATCATTGTACATACGTACATATGTAATTGCCTTCAGCATTATCTTCAATTTGGCCAACATAATCATCAGCACGACCACAAGAGCTCTTGTAATTGTTATTGCTTTAATTGCTATTGAAATTGCAAGTATTTAAGCAATGATGCGTTTCTGCGTCTGCGCACAATTTATCTTTTTAATGTCAGCTAGTGTCAACATTTCGTCACCGCACCACCTCATCTCTTACTTGTTATCCCCATCACTTTCAGCTATTGAATGGCTCTATCATTGAGTACTGCTAAATTCACTCATCCATTGAGGCAATTAAACATACTCAGCTGTACAATTGGTAACCTAACCCGACCAGCTTCAAGTATTCCCACGATCTGATGCTCAATGCGAGTTGTGCGAGCGTTTTCACACTTTGGCTAGACGCAAGCTCACCTTTGCTCATGCGCATCGAGACTCACATTCGCATGGTTTTTTTCAATTTTGTTTGTTAAGCCTCTTTCGTTAAAGCATGGCTTAATTGCTAGTTGATTTGTGGCTGGAAAATGATATGGTACAAAGATCAACTGCCAAGGCCTATTTTTTATGACTTTCGACTGTGTATTCAATAACTCATTTCTGCAATACACACTTCAGATCTATTTTGCTTCTATTGTGATGAATTTTGTTAAGCTTTGATTTGTATTAAATTGAAAGTCAGCATTGGAAATCGTTATTATTATTATTTTTGTTGATAGTTAACATCAGTTTTACTCAGTTTTTGGAAGTAATTGCTTTAGAATAATTGTACTCACTATTTCTCTGTAGTGGCTAAACCAGGTGGGAAGTTGGGACTGATTTAGGCTCAGTTGACCTTGTATGAAGAGGCACCCCAAAATCTTTGGGAAGTTTTTTTGGCTTTGTATTTTTTTCTCTTTAACTTTTTATCTTTCCTTCTTTATATATTTATATATCTCTCCTTATCTTTATTTCTCTCTCTCTTCATTGAAGATACGTTTTCTATATCTACCTCTCTATCTTCTTTTCTCTCTACCTCTCTATCTTATTCTCTCTGTCTTCTTTCTCCCTTTCTATATTTCTCTCTTTTCCCGTATATCTTTCTCTCATATCTATCTTTCCCTCTCTTTATCTTTTTCTCCCTCAATCCACTTCCACATTTGAAGTCTTAGTTTTTGGCATAAATATATTTTTGCAAGTTATATTCTCAATATACTCTTTCAACTGATACAGGTTTTAGGTTATTATTCCTTCAACTTCTCTTTTAAAATTTCCAAAGTAAATTTTTGAAAATTTTCCTTGTGCCAGAAATATGAATGTACACAAAATGTTTAAAAATTAAATTTTTATATTTTTTTAAATTTTCGTTGAGCCAGAAACACGAATGTGTAGCACAATTTTTACGTATACGCCGTGGTGTCTGTTTGTGAGTGCATCAATTGATGCTTCTGGCTCAACGAAAATGTTAAAAAATATAGAAATTCAATCTTCAAACATTTTCGTTCCGGCAGAAACATGAATGCGTAGCACATTCGTGTTTCTGGCACAATTTTCAGAGTTTTAACTACACATTCGTAAAAATGGTATTGCAAATTTCCGAGGGTTCCTTGTACTTTGGAAACTTTTCACATGCATGCCTCTAGCGAGCGACGATATGATTGTACTTTTCTAGTCTAAATATATAGTCTGATTTGTCCACTGTCCACTCGCGTCAGTCAGCATTGTGACGTATACTCGAACCTTGGCTTTCAAGTTCAAGGTGTGGTTTATATTTATTTGAAGGAAATATGCGAACGCACCTTAATCTTTGTTGGTTAACTTTAAGCATAACTAGCAACAAAAAAAAAATGTAAGCTAGACATGCAACGAAATATTGTAAAGTGAAACTAAACCAATTTTTGTCCATAATATGACTCAAAAGTAGCGCATTTGTGATACTAAAACTATTATTAAAAAAACAAAAAAAAATTACCACTCCTACCAAGCTTTTTGATTGATAATGCTTAGGAAGTTGCAAAAAGCCACCAGAGCATTTCAAGGTTAAAATAATCATTTGTAAAGCTTATAACTGAGTTTTTTTTTTTTTTTTTTTGTTTTTTTTTTTTTTGCGTTTATGAACTTGAATTCACTAGCCAGTGTGTATTTAGTAAGAACAAGTAAAGTTAACTACACTATTGCTAGAATTGTTGGTGTCCACCTCCATCAACTCCACAACTTAAGGGGTAAGAAATGGCCGCGAAAGAAATAATTTCCCCCATTTTCAGAAGCTTTATCTGTGGTACTGCTAAGGGACCATCTGAGAAAAGCTGTCATACATATGTCAATTTCACATTTGTACTGAAGTAACTCAGAGCTTATACAAAAACTACCGTTAAACTGGCAATGTAACTGTATTCTTGTAATTATAAATTGTCAGCGATAAAGTCGAATTAATCTTGCCGTTTTCCTTTTTTCTTTCTCTTTAAAATTTCCCTCAAATTCGTGTGCAAAAGCTTTGAACATATCTCTCACGCATCACTTGTACTGTAAGAGTGCTTTCGTAGTCATAATTGATTTTGATGTTGTTGTAACGTTGTGGTGACAGTTGAATGTACTACAAATGCCACTTATGCTGTCGTCTTACATTTAATTGCATACCAGACCTCTTTCACATAATGGGTTAGTTTGATGGTTTAGGCATGTGAACCTTTGCTACATTAAAAAATATGAACAGAATACGTACTATGTAGCTCCATTGCTACAAATGAAAATCATGTGCAGTTCTCTTCTTCTTCTTCATCTTTGTTGGATTTATTGTTGTGGACGAAGTCATTTAGTCAATTAACCTAACTAAGGCAGAAAAGACTGTCTTGAAGCCGAAAGAGATATAACAAAGTCAAAATTGGTTGGAAAAACTGTATGTTCGTACTTAAGAAGTGAAAGAAACAAGTGAAATATATATTTCATATAAGGTAAAATCTTTTATAACCGAGCTGCAAAAATACATCAGATATTCTATATAAAAAGAGAATAAAGTTATATAATATTAAGATGTATTTTTATATAAGTATTAACTTTCATACAATTATTATTTTTCATATAAGTAATACTTTTCATACAAGCATCATTTGCATACAAGTATTGTCTTTAGTACAAGTATTATCTTTAGTACAAGTATTATCTTTTATATAAGTATTATTTTTCATGCCCATATTATCTTTATTACGAGTATTATGTTTCATACAAGTATTATCGTATAACTTTTAATACAAGTATTATGTTTCATATAAGTAATATTTTTCATACATGCATCTTTTCCATACAAGTAATATCTTTAGTACAAGTATTATCTTTAATACAAGTATTGTGTTTCATATAAGTCATGTCTCTAATACAAATACTATTTTTCATACAAAATCAGCCTAAATACAAAAAACGATTAAACGATTAATGTAGACAAAAACCCCCCATGACCGAGCAATAAGAAAATACTAAGACCTCTGACGATATCTCCGACTAAATCCACGGCGACGCCTTTCACTACATGGACGCACCAGGTGAGAAATGAATTAGACATTTTCGTTGATGGCACTAAGCTACCAACTGCCAGCCACCCAAAGTTATTAGGGGTGACACTGGATAATACTTTCTCATCTGCTGGTCATGTGTCTCCAATGGTCTCAAAGGAACGTGGTCGCAACAAGATCCTCAATTCACTTGCCGGCAGTACTTGGGGAAAAGCCAAAGAAACGTTGCTGACTACATATAAGGCCATTGGCCGAACAGTCTTTGACTATGCCGCATTCATATGGTCGCCTAATGTGCATAACACCAACTGGACGAAGTTTCAAGTCTGCCAAAATACTGCTATCAGAACTGCTATGGGATGTCTCCTCATGTCTCCCGAGTCTCACCACCATCAGGAGGCAAAACTGTTCAATGTAAAAGAGCACGCGGAAATGCTTAGCAGGCAATTCTTTCTGAACTGCCACAAGCCAGCAAATCCAAACCGTCTTCTTTTGGACACAGATCCGCCCTCGAGAGACATAAGGAAACATCTCCGTAAGCATTATGACGAGATCCGGCATCATATTACCTTGCCGTTTGATCTGCGGAATCATAAGCGGGCTCTAACCGACATCCACACCGCGTCGGTAGACACTTTTGTCAGATCTCTTCCTGTGAATCCCGTTCTAAACAGTCCTCCACCGAATATTGCTGAAGAAGAACGTACCTTACCAAGGAAGACAAGAGTCACCATGACACAGCTTAGGTCTGGATACAGTGTGAGGTTAAACTCCTACTTATCCAGACTGAATGATACAATTTGAAACAAATGCCCTGCATGTGGTAGGACTCCCCATGATAGTCTACATCTCTTCAATTGTTCAACTGAACCTACTCTTCTAACCCCTCTGTCCCTCTGGACCAACCCTGTTGAAACTCCCCCGTTAGGAAACGACTCCCGTTAGAAGAGCTTGATGAAGATCTTCGGAATGATCATACACTCTAGGCAGGGCAATGCATTGTTAACAACAACAACAAAAAGACATCTTCTCTTGGCGTTCCTTCCGTGATTTTATGATGTTGATAGGAGTTTTCATATGGGACAAGTTTTTTTTGGAACTCGTCTACAAAAGATTACATCTGCAATACCAGAAAGGGCATAAACAAGGCACAAGCACTGTTTACTTTTAAGACCTTCTTGTCTTTTTTACATATAATTTCCACGGCTGACAGATATTATTACTGCCATTAAAGCTCAGCCCGCAGAAGTTGGCATGTTACATTCGTCATCAAAACGGGAACACTTTAGGAACCGCTTAAATGTCTATGACCGTTCCAGTTGAACTGTTTTACACAACTATTATGATACGAGGGTGATTTGATAACACAGGAACTTTTTTGCAAAGCAAACTTCACTTTACTATCTAAGTAGCTCCCTAGCCTTGATGCCCCTGTGTTTGCAGATGTTCCTCTGAAAGGAAGATTCAGTTAATATTATTTTACAGTTCAAAACCATAGGCCATTTTGGAACAGCGTGAAAATTTTACTTACGAATTTTTGAGCTCGACGGATAGTATTTACTCTGTACACGGCAAAAAATCGTGCGATTCATCTCTGAAGAGAGTTGTCCGCGATTAATAGCTTTTGTCCACAGTGGCCTATAATTGAGTCCAACTGGTCTCTTATGGGCATACCTATAGGTGTTGTAAGTAAACTGTCCGTCCCCACTCCTCAGGGAACAAAAGTGATCTGTCCGACAGTACTCTTTGGACATAAAAGGGGCCAATTGGTATCTTCATGGAACATGCTCAAAACAAAAGGGATCACTGCAACCGCTCAGAGCTGTTATGGATAGCATGCTTCCATTATATAAAGGTAGTCTTGTTATTTTCTGTATTTTAACTTTTAATTTCTTCTATTTTATTGCTATCAGCTAGAAATTAATTATCGACTCGTCAACAGCAGATGCCACCACGGAAGACCCATACTATTTAAGCTCAGTTTAATTGAAATGTTAGCACCACAAATTGTTAACAAAATGTATGGCATAACATATCCGCATCCTTTGTTTTGTCGTCTTAAGCTTAGGAAATTGAACAAAAGAAAAGCGTATCCAAAAACAAAGTAAGCTCGATATCAAAACAAAGGAGTGCCCAAGTTCAAACATTCAATGGATACAAAGTGAGAAACAAAATTTATCAACCAATTCTTCAAAAACGGAAAAGCATACCAAGGAAATGCAGCCATGCAACACGTATACACACCAAAGGGTAAAAGTCACAAAAAAATTGTTGGCGATGAGAGATGGAGGTTTCGTTCCTGGCGCATGGTTGGAGTAAAAGCAAAGCAAACACAATTTTTAGGGTTGTTATACACTTTCCATTGCCTGCCTTTGTTGGGGTAGTGGGTTGTTGGCCGGAAAACCGCATGTTTGCTTTTATATAGACCTTCCGGAGTGAAAACACAAAAACCATTGAACTGCAACGAAGCAGTGAGACAGATACAAAATTTACAAACGACCGGCAACCGGCATTAAGCATTCGGTTGGAAGGTCGATATGCCAAAAAAGCAAAGAATGGAAAGTGATGAGCCAGACAATGCAGTCGGTCGTTGGACGACAGCAAAACAAGGAAAAGACCGACATGAACTCATATTGTTGGCATGACGCAGACAAAGGCACAGAGCCGAGACTGGGCGAACAAAGAAGTAAAGTTGAAAGTGCGTGACTGCAACGAAGCGCAAAGTGGGTGGAATGGGATGCATGCTCGAAATGGGGGAAATCGTTCAAAGGACGCTTGGGTGGGGCATATGAGTGCAATAACCGTAAGAATAAAGGTTGCACTCGATTACTATCCTATCGCGCGTTGCCACTTCGGGCAGTTTACGAAGTTGCCACCTAATCATTTTTTTTGTAAATATTGAGCAAGATATGCCAATATCTAATCATTTTTTTTGTAAATATTGAGCAAGATATGCCAATATCTTATTTTATAACTTTAAACGAGCTAAACTTGTATATTTGTACATTTGTATATCCGGTAGCTATCTCGGGAACCGCTTGACTGATTTGGATGAAATTTCGGGTTTCCACTTGGGACGGTTTACAGGGTTGCCACCTATCTCAATTTTTCAATTATGCAGCAAGATATGCCAATATGAGTATGAAATGGAAGGTATTTTCGGCGACATGCAAACTAAAATATTTTCAAGTAGGGTTGGGACCTAGGGTTGCCATCTTACCACAGTATATTTGTATATCCAATACTATCTCGAGAACCGCTTGACCGATTGGAATGAAATTTGGCATAGAGATAGTATTATGGATTCTAAGACTATCCACTTGAAATTTCGGGTTTCCACTTGGGGGTTTACAGGGTTGCCACCTATCTCAGTTTTTGAAATTACGGAGCAAGATATGCCAATATGGGTATCAAATGAAAGGTATTTTTGCCGACATACCAACTAAAATATTTTCAAGTAGGGTTGCCGCCCTGGGTTACCATTTTACCGTATTGTATTTGTATATTTTGGGGTAATTTTGGGATCATATTTGAATTATTTTAGGATTTCAGCCGTATACGACGAAGATATTTTTAGTCAGGGTTGCCACCCAGCCCCCTTGTGAAACAAGGATATGACTAATGCAGCTAAAATACTCATTTTAATTCATCTCACTCAACTAAAACGAAATCTCCTCTACTGGCCACATATCACAATTGACAATAATTTTCATGCTTCAATACAAACGGGGTTCCAACTGAATTATATTTAAATTCTAAAAATAAACACAAATATCAAATATTAAAAAGCGTTTCCAGTTCGTCATGCATTAGATCGAAGACATCGGAGAAAACAAATTATTAACAAACTGGTTTCGAAATTGATATTCGTTTTCAGTAGCAATTGTGTTGTTAAACGTTGGAGCTACCTTTTGATTGGCAAGATCATTTGCTGCATGATTGGGTGAATGCATCGGTTATGACACCGAGGGTGAGAAGCCACACATTTTTCATATTGATTACAATTAGTTAAATTTAATACGATTTCAATTAATTAAGCTTGATCTTGTAAATATAAACAAATAAACACAGCATTTGACAATTAAATGACAACAAAATGAACAAATCAATGACATTTTGTAAAGATATAAAATAACATAAATAAATGAATCGATCACCTTGAATGACATGACAACTTTAGAAAAATTTACCAGGAAGTTAGTTAAATATATGGGTGTTTCCCGGCAAAAGTCAAACAAAATTTCTATTTTGTATGGAAAAAATATGGGTTTTTCATATCGTCGCTGGCTTCGCAGAGGCATCCATGTGCAAATTTTCCAGATTTGATAGTGGGTTTCCTAAGTACAAGGAACCCCCGGAAATTTGCAATGCCATTTTCATGAATGTGTAGTTCAATCTCTGAACATTCGTGTTTGTGGCGCAACAAAAATATTGAATAATTTAATTTCCTAATTTTTTTAAATTTTCGTTGTGCTAGAAGCATGAATGTGTGCACTCACAAACAGACACCACGGCGTATACGTAACAGTTTTACTACACATTAGACCGGGTCGAAAAAAAAGTTTGTAATTACCCCCTAGAATGAAAGATGACCTGCGGTGAATTTGGAATGAGACGAGAGTCCGACGAGAGTCCTAAAAACAGCCAAAATCGATTTTTATTCACAACTTTGCAAACTTTTTTCTTTTGTATCGGCATCGATCCGCTTTACTACACATTCATGTTTCTGGCACAACGAAAACTAAAAAAAAAATAGTTTACCTACTTCACTTAACACTACTTCTGTTTTAAGTAACGTCCGCAACGCAGTTTAGGTGGCTATGACAGCGATATCTAACTATGTCGGTGTCTGAAACATACTTTGACCGACAGCAGGTCCTTAAATCCGCCCATATATGGGGCTAAATTCGTCAACCGGACCACCTAAAAATTTCATCGCTTCGATTTGAATGAAATTCGGTGAAAGTGATGTACTATGTCAAAAACAAAATATCACTAAAGGTCGCATACAAATATTGGATGGTTACCGAGATATAAGGGTTTGATTCCGCAATATTTTTTGTGTAAGCCTTTTTTCTTTAAATTAGAAGTCATGTATTTGACGTGCTAAAAACGAACATGGAAACCATTTCCTACAGTATTTTTTTCCGTCCTTTCGAATATATACCTAAATTCAAAAAAAAAAAAAAAAAAAAAAAAAAAAAAAAAAAAAAAAAATTATGCAAAATTTTAGTAAAAAATTGATTGTAAATTTGAGTAAAAATTTTATAAAACAGAATTTTTATCAACTTTTTTTTTAAACTTGGACATTTTTAATTGTTTTTTTTTTTTTTTTAATTTAAAGCTTAATCTTTTTCCTTTAAAATTTTTGTAATGGACCTCGAAAATTTCTTAAATGAATTTTTAAAAATGTCCAGATTGGAAAAAATTGATAAAATTTTTTTTGGTATAGCGGTTAACTGTTCGGCCTTCTACACCAAGTTGTGGCGGTTCGATGCACGGCAAAAGTAACATCAAAAATTATTTAGAAAAAAAAAAAACAAAGAATTTTTCTAAACGGGGTCGTCCATCGCCAGTAGTTTGGCAAACTCTCCGGGTGTATTTCAGCCATGAAAAGCTTATCAGCAAAAAATTCATTTGCTTTGCAAGTGCCGATCGGAGTCGGCAAAAAACTGTAGGTTAGAAGCTTGGCTAAAATCTCGTTAGAGGTTATGATAACCTGTTGGTATAACGCCGCCATTAGTTTTTTTTTTTTTTTCTCAACTTGAGAAACAGCGTTTTTTTTTCATATAAAAAATTTTCTCGCTTAAAAAAGAACGATTCTACTGTACCAGCTTATTCTTATTTATCGTCATGATTCAGTCACATATTAGCTTAAAGCACTATATTTTATCAAATTGAAGATGCGGGGATTCCTTATAAGCATTTTTATGACATAAGTTATTTATTTCCAAAAATGCATATATTTATCTAGTTATGAGCGCTAATCAAGTTGCACCTCGTTATCATCAAGAGACTGACTTAAGGTAAATATTGGAAAAGAGTTGAGGTAACATGTTTACTAGGGTGATTCATTTCGACAACACTTTGTGTTTTTCTTTAGATGTTCAAGCTGAAATCGCTCGAATATTTATATGAGGGTGTTTCATTTTTTGGTGCATTTTTTAACTGGCCCTAACAAAAAATCTGGGGGCTGTTGGAAGAGTAAGTTGGTTGTCTAGAAATACAACGGTAAAGGTTGCGGTGAACTCTATACAGAGGTTCTTAAATGATGGACGTACAAATATATAGACAGACAGACAAAAACTACACATGATTTTGGCTTATTTAATTCTGCATACATTTTCTTTAATATCTGTAAATATCACAATTGCAGATGGGACAGAGAAAAACAATTTGCATTTAGGTAAATGAAACACCCTAATGTACGCATTTGTTTACTTAAACACAATGTATGAGTACTGTTGTTCTAACGTCGCGAATCTGAAGATCTGCAGAACAATTTTAGAACAAAAAACTTTAAAAACTCAAAAAAGTTTGTTATGAAAAGCAAATGCGGCAGATAAAATCTTCAAACCGTAGACGGCTTCTGTTGACCAACTACTGATAAGAGCAGACAGGTTTCATAAGACTCGAGCAGGTTATATAAAAGCTAAGTAACTCCTTCGTCAAAAAATAGTTTTACTAAAAACGTACGTACAGCCACAACT
Organism: Campiglossa producta; assembly: GCA_964058755.1. Classification (NCBI taxonomy): domain Eukaryota; kingdom Metazoa; phylum Arthropoda; class Insecta; order Diptera; family Tephritidae; genus Campiglossa; species Campiglossa producta. The sequence continues at coordinate 22,013,425 of CAXKVI010000002.1, read as the reverse complement.
ATCGCAATACTAGCTAGTTGTAAAGCCTCACAGCGATATTCACAAATCTCAAACTTGAGACAGCTGACTAACTTGGTGTAGTCAAATAACATCGAAAACTTCGTGAAGGTTTTAACATATGAAAAATGTTAAAACTAACCATTGCACTACTAATGGGGCTGGTCCTGCATTTGGCAACGCCACAAATCCCACCTCATGTCGCATTAGCCCCATCTCACCAAGGTTTGGCTCAATTATTATTCACCTCACCGATTATGGCACTAAATCCGCAGTTATCGGTAGCTTGTTTCACCGATTACATATCACATTTGAATGTCGCCGGCGAGGCTTATAGTCGAGACTATAAAATTTGTTTACTCGCAGCGAAGGAAGAACGCAAACTAATTGAAGTTGATGCGGTGGAGGAACGAAGTGAAATTTTGGCAGCCTCCGAGGCAGTGTGCTCAAGTTTACGTACGTGTAATGCCGGAAATAATACCATGAAGTTATTTCATTGTCATTCGGAAATTGTGAGTATCAAAAAAAAAAAATTAGTGAACCGGTGCACACAGTTTCACATTTTCATACATTTTTGCTCATAAATTATATGAGAGTGAGAAAATCCACAGAGTGAGAAATTGTTTAGAATGTACATGTGCATTAGAGCGTATCGCCAAAAAAAGTTGAAAATGTTCCCCCCCAGTTTGAACACTTACCTTATGAGGTTTTCAAAAAAATTTTTTTTTAATTTTTTTGTCACCCTGTAAAAACATCGAAATTTGTTTTTTTTCTATAACTTCTATATTTCTAGTTCGATTTTCAAAGGTGATACATTTTTAGAAAGGTATTCACCAAGGCAATATTTCATCAATAGAAATTTTTAGCCCTTTTTTTCTTAGTTTTCCGGAAAAAAATTTTTTTTTTCCAAATACAGGGTGTTGGTTTTAGTAGAAATAGAATAAAAACTGAACTTGGCATGAAGGGCTAAAAGTTTCTATCTTGAATTGGTGAATACCTTTCTAAAAATGTATCACTTTTGAAAATCGAACGAGAAATATAGAAATTATAGAAAAAAACAAATTTAAAATTTTTTTTTTTAAAACCTCATAAGGTAAGTGTTCAAACTGGGGGGGAACATTTTCAACTTTTTTTCCTCCATACACCGTGATACGCTCTAATGTACATGTATTTCATTTTTTTTTTCTCTTTTTTTTTAATTTTTTTTTTCATAATTTTTTTTTAAATTTTTTTTTTAATTTTTTTTTTAATTTTTTTTTTTTAATTTTTTGTTTAATTAAGCATAATTTTTCTTTTGTTTTTTTTTTTTAATTTCCATTTTTTTATTAAATTTTTTTGTTTTATTTTTTTTTATTAATTTAGTTTGTTTTGTTTTATTTTATTTTATTTTTTTTTTGTTTTTTTTTTATTTTTTTTTTGTTTTATTTTTTTAATTTTTTTTTTGTTTCATTTTTTTTTATTTTTTTTGTTTTATTTTTTTATTATATCTTTTTTGTTTTATTTTTTTCATTATATTTTTTTTGTTTTATTTTTTTTATTATATTTTTTTTTGTTTTATTTTTTTTTGTTTTATTTTTTTTATTATATTTTTCTGTTTAATTTTTTTTATTATATATTTTTTTTTATTATATTTTTTTGTTTAATTTTTTTATTATATTTTTTTGTTTAATTTTTTTATTATATTTTTTTGTTTAATTTTTTATTATATTTTTTTTTTTTTATTAAATTTTTTTGTTGTTTTTTTTTTTATTACATTTTATTTCTTTTATTTTATTTCTTATTTTTTTAATTTTTGAATAACAGTAACAAAAAGAAGTTTTATTTTAAAGCTCAACAAAAATTATCACTTAATTTTTTAGTTTTATTTATTTTACAAATTTTAATTTTATTTTCATTAAATTGCATTAAATCTAATTAAATCTAAGTTTATTTTATTTTATTTATTTTATTTTTTTTTTCTTATTTCAAATTTTTTTTATTTTTCTTAATTTATTTTTTTTTATTTTTTTTACTTTACTATATCTTAATTTGTTTTATTTTATTTCATCTTGAATTTTATTTTATTTGATTTTACTTTATTTAATTTATTTTTTTGCTTTACTTTTTTTTAATTTTTTATTTTAATTAATTTTTTAGATAAAATTTTTTTTATTTTATTTTATTTGATCTTATTTTATTTGATTTTGTTTTGTTTTATTTTATTTAATTTAATTTTATTTTTTTATTTTTTTAGTTTACCTTTTTTATTTTATGTTATTTTTATTTTATTTTATTTTTTTTATTTTATTTTATTTTCTTTTTTTATTTTTTATTTTATTTAAATGTATTAAATTTAATTTTAGTTTATTTTTTATTATTTTATTTTTATTTTATATTATTTTATTTAATTTTACTTTATTTTATTATTTTTTTTAATTAATTTTATTTTATTTTTTTTTTTTTTAATTAATTTTAATTTAGTTTTATTAATTTCAATTCAAGTTTATTTTTTTCTGTTTTTTTCAATTTATTTTTTTTTTTTGTTTTTTTTCAATTTATTTTTTTTTTTGTTTTTTTCTTCAATTTATTTTTTTTTTGTTTTACTTTTATTTTTTCAATTTATTTTTTTTTGTTTTACTTTTATTTTTCAATTTATTTTATTTATTTCTTCAATTTATTTTCCTTTATTTAATATTTTAGTTTTGCAATTTCATTTAATTAATTTTTTTTTTTTATTTTAACTGTATCACTGCTTATCTCCTCGTGCTCATCTCCTTACAGGGCGCCAACAACACCAAACTCACCTACGCCATCTCAGGCAATGCCTCCGAGTATGCTTCAATTTTACAAGAACGTTACCGTCTCGTCGAGTTGCATCAGCAACAATGTTCTAATAAGGCCGAACGTGAATATGTAACAAATACCGCGAATAACTATAGCCACTTGCAGGCTTGTTTGGAAGGACGTGTGAAGCCAAGGCCAGCAATAGCAACAACAACGACGAATAGCACAACTAAAACTGCGGCCAACACCACAAAAACCTTAAGTGGCACGAACTCTGCCGCGAGCACCACAAGGGCCTCGAGTCCCACTACGGACGCGACAAACTCTCCAAAAACGTCAAACACTGAAGCCTCTTCAGACTTACCACAATCTACTACACCACCGCCCGTTGTGGGCGGTCAGAAACAAACAGCCACTGATGGAAATGGCCGCATTCAAGCACAAATTGGACAGTTTTTAAACTTGTTAAATTAACCTCCGTTAGAATCGAACGCTTCTTCGGCGGTTAAAAATATACTAAAAGCGTGTTAAAATCTATTAAAATGGGGGAAAATGTTGAAATCGAATAAAAAAATTCTTTGTTTTTCAATTGCGCCAGGCGTTTTGAATTTTATTGTTTGCATTTTAGGGTTTTGCAATTAGTTTAACTCCTTTTTGCGCGCCGTTGGGCAAATTGTGCTTAAGAGCCCAAATTTACTTAAGCTTTGCTAATATTTGTGCAATACGATTCCGGCGCGTTTACAAAACAAAGCAAATATTTTGAGTGACTGTTTATGTACTGTTAAGGTATGAATTGAAAAGTGAGAAGTTCCCTTGAAACAGAGATGGGCAAAGTGCACCGAATGTTTACTTTTAAACTGTGTCCAACTCCCAAAAAAGAGCCGCTTTAAAATTGGAAATAAAAATGTTATTTTGAAAAATTTTTCACAAAATTTTATGTTTAAGTGGAGGTAAAGTGGCCCACAGCACAAAAAAATAAAATGCACTATGCCCAACCATGCCTCCAAAGCTGAATTAAGCCGCCAGCAGCAAATTCAACCCTTAATCAATGCCTTGCAAATTTAGAAAGGGATTATTGCAGCCCTCTTTTAGTTGAATTAGGAAATGTAAATACGTATATTTGTTTCTAATTAACACTGCAATTGGCAATTGGAGTTGTCTTGGCAAATTCAATGAACGACTCAGGTGTATTTGACACCGGTTTTCATATACAAATTCAAAGCTTAAGATTCACTGTAAGCTCTACGTGTCTATCATGTGCATGAAATATTAGAGTGGCTCGAGAGGTTGTGAGCCACTTTTTGAATATTCTGGAGCTTCAGATTTAGCCCAATTTCCACATCCGCTCTGCAGTTACCTTCAATATCCCTGTGCCCAGGTACCCAAATAAGGCTGATACCGAAGTGCTGAGCCGTCTCGTTTAGAGATCTGCGGCATTCAGTTAGCGACTTTGTGTTGTCGACACATGAGTTCAGTGCCTTTAGCGCGGCCTGACTGTCTGAGAAAATAAATATCCGTCTGCCGTTTCGGGGCGTAGACCCTAAGCTTTTGACTGCACCGTGTATTGCCAGCATTTCCGCTTGGTTCACGCTGCAGTGGTCGGGAAGATGAAAAGAGATTTGTAGTCCCAGATCCGGTGTAAGGATACCTCCTCCCACCTTCCCATCAAGTTTAGAACCATCGGTGAATATGTTAATGGCGTTCTGATCAGTATGTGGTCCGTTATCCCACTCTTGGCTTGTTGGTATTTTCACCTCGTAATTCCTAACAAACACGGTATTTGACATGCAATAGACAGTGTGTAATGGTATGTTAACAGGAGCGTGAGATCCTACGCGATCACTTGGTAGTTTTCAGCTTCCATGAGACGTAGGAGTTGATTCACAGTAACCAACCAACGTAGCGAAGAGAGAACACCTCCTTAGGGGGTAACCAGGGAATGCAAGGCAGTATCGGTCGATCTGCCCTTACTATAGGCGTGTTGCCTTCCTTAACTCCCACTTTAAAAAAATGTTTCAAAAAATCATAATAGAATTATCAGGGGGATTCACCTATAAAATTACATCATTTTAGCCATTTGAGCTACTGAGATATGTAAATTTATGTGATTTTCACAATTTTCGATTTCAAAAAGGGGGCCAGAGAGTAACCTTTATACAAAATTTCATGAAAATATCTCAATTTTTACTCAAGGTATTGTGTACACGGACAGACGGACGGATGAACTTTTTTTCCAACCTAATGACTTTCATATATGGAACTCTATATCTATCTCGATTATTTTGTACCGTTACTTAGTACCGTTATGTGGAAAAACGTATAATACCCTTGCCCTAGTACTAGTATAATGGGTATAATGATATTTACCAACTGACTGCTTTGAAATCATTAAACTGCGTCATAACTTACCTGCAAAGAAAATAAAACGGAATAAATTAGTATATGGGTACGTAACTATTATAGACAAACAATTAGTTCTTAGATTTGAATACGACTTGGAAAATATTTTCAAAATCACAGAGAAACTGGTTATTACAAAAACATATTAACATCAAAAATATAACAAACTTTTGGGTACACTCTAATGCAGCATGCAATTGTTATAACTATGAATCATGTTTTTTAATTAAATGCTGCGCTCGTCACATAACGAAAAAAACAGCTTATAAGATTTAAAGATTAAAACCAAATAAATTAGCTTAAAATTAATAGAATCGAATTAAACGCCAAAAAGTAATTAATCTTCAAGGAAATAGCGTTTAAATTAATATAAATAGCTTTTGAGCCATATTGGGCAATAGCTTTAATAAGTGAGCGGCTTGCATAACTAATACCATAATCTGCTGAAGATAAGATCGAGTTTAATGGCTATAGATCGCGCATATATTACATGCTATACAAATTTTGACAAGTTTTAACACTGTTTTTTTTCATAGTACATTTACACCGCGCCAAATTTGGCGAATCTCATTTCCAAATTTGGGATTCCATCACATTTGACCTCATTTGCCGAACAATACAATCCTCGAAAAGCAACCCTGCCTGTGTTCCACATTCAGAATTTCCTAGCAAGAAAATTAATGATTTAATGACATGTGATAACTTTTGCACTTTGAGCAGCTGTAAATTACAATTTTAACTAGTTTTTTTTTAAGAAAATGTGCCAAATCACCAGGAAAAGACAGAAACCTTCTTGACTCTTCCTTTTATTATTACTCTATAGGTTTTTAAAACACCACGGTAGTGCATATTCTTGCGATGGCTTTTTGTCCTGGTGAAGAATTCTTGCAGGGAAGGTGAAGCCAAATGCAAATTTGCCAATGTAAACGGTGTCAAACTGGCTCATTTGAATTCGCCAAATTTGGTACGGTGTAAATGTACTATTATGTTACTATATTTCTACGACGTTTATAAAAAAGTGCATAAAAAGACGTGTAGGAATATAGTAGTTACATATATACTGCCAAATTAAACATAGAAAATCATTCATAAAATACGTCACTAATTAAAACATTTATGGTCATAACGAGTAATGGTACATTTACACTGCACTAAATGCGTCGCATTTGACGAAGTTATTTCGAGAATGTTTGTCCGTAGAATGAATTTGTTTACCAAATTAGATGAATTTAATTTAATTTGACCTAATTTGGTGATCAAATTCAATCTGCGGATGAACGGTCTTGAAAAAACTTGGCCAAAAGTGACGCATTTGGTGCAGTGTAAACGTAGCTTAAAGGTCAAAGCAAATTATCAATCTATAGTATAACGAGTGAATACATGTAAGTGAGTGTACATGGATTAGGGATCTAACGGAAGTGAGTTTATCAGAATCGAAGTCGGACTTTCTGATGACTGTGCTTTTTTCCCGGATTAGATTAGATTTGAATATGATAGAACTTTAGCCCGCTATTTAAATTTAGGAAACCAGTGCGTTCTGAAGCAAGCTAACCTTCTTCACAACTGTCATAGCATAAAATGGGAACCAAGATCTAAACCATAATGCTATGGATACACACACGGAGATTATCTTCAATAAATCTTTTTTAATCAGATACAAATTTTACCCTGGCACAAACAAAATTGAAGATTAACAATCGGCGCCATCTAGTTCTTTGGTTGTATTAGTTGTTATTTAAAACTAGATGTCGCTGAGGATTGTTTATTTTTTGGTGACTCTAGTGTCCAGTAGCGGTAAAATCGTAATTTTGGTAGTTGTCCTTGCTATTTTTGTTTATTTATCGGTGACAGTAGCGGTCAAATCCTTATGACATCTGCTCAAATCTTCTTAATTTTTGGGAGTTTATAATGAAGATTATGCCCAAGTTAACTCCCAAAAGTTAATCCGGAATTTGCGCTAATATATACATATATAATGATATATCAGCCATAAGCAGTTGAATGTTCCGACCTTTCGTAATTTTAATCGAAGCTTCGTAACATATCTAGTGTAAAAATACGTTTACCACGTCATGATCATTTGACATTTAATAATGTAAACATTTTGTTGTTTCTTTATAAGGTATTCATTAGAAAACACCTGTCTCAGTATGGATTGAAAAAACGGAACGCCACCAGATGTCGCCTTTTATGGAGCAGTGCACAAAAAGGCCAACTACGGAAGTGAAGTGAACTCAAACTCATTAAATTTTAGCCAACAAAAAAAAAACTATGGAAGCAACAGTCGCAAATGGATTTGTTTTGAAGTAATTAGACTTTTCGATAATAGTTAGACTCATCACGCTGTCATAACAGCGGTTCGAGGGACCTTGTTTTAAATCCGCCCCTTCACCTTATCCACATTTGTGTTGGAATGTGTTTGAAGCAAATTATATGCCCATAACTATTTGGTTACAAATGGAAGAACGAGTTATAAAATGTTTAACACTAAAACCGGAACAGCTAGAAAAATTTACTATTTTCTTTTAATTAAAAAAAGCTCGAATATACTTATAACAAAACTCTAGAAAAGTCAGACACGACTTGAATATTTAAAAAAAAACTACTGGGGATGATTTGGAGAATGTTATAGAGATCATCTGAACCATTTTTAGAATTATTGTCTGTATGTTTATATGTTTGTCTGTTTGAACTTTAAGATCTCGGAAACTAAGAAATGGATTTTAATGAGACTTTCACCGATGGGCAGCCTGAAGCTTGCGAAGTAACCTAAGCTTTGTTTTGTCAAAATCGGTAGATAAAAAAAATATATATATACTAATTTTTAGCGAGGTACCACCTATAGGAAATATTTTGTAAAGCAAAAAAAAAAACACTTTTAGCCCACTCAAAATATACATAATATAGTGGTAGAGCCAAATTTTGGTAGAGAGCTTAGGTTGGCCGTCAGAAAGAAAGCTTCAAAGGTCCTCATCGATCCCATGTGTGCCAATAAAGTTATTGGGGGTCGAAGGTCCAAATTTTGGATTTTTTGGACTTTTCTCGAGAACGCTATCAAGCTGTAGACCTGAAAATTCTCTACAAATATGGTTCTAGTGTGTTTTTGTTTAAAAGTAACCAGTGCTGAGATATCGCAATTGCAAAATTAGCTCTGCAAATTATATGAAAATATATACCACGAACATATACATATGTACTTTTCAGGATTTTTCTCGCAAACTTTAGTATGCGTAGAAAATTTTTCTTTTGCCGTTTATTTTTCACGAAGTTCCCCATCGACCATGAAAATAGTTATTTTTGTAAAGCCATTAATTAGTTCTCGAGCTAGGGCCACCTTTTCTCCATGCATAATATCAAAAAATACTAGTCCGGTAAATTTAGTTTATCTTGTATAACAAAAGTTCCCACAGAGCCAATTTTTGTCAGCAGCTTCGGTTCATCCCCAGGATGGAAACTGCAAAAGTCCTCATCGATCCCGTTTGTGCTAAAAAAGTTATAGGGGGACAAAAGTCGAGAAAAATTCAAATTTGAGGGCTTTTCTTTTCGATTTTTCTTGCCTTTTTTCGCTAATTATTTTAGGATCATTTTGGGATCACTTAGGGGTAATTTTTGTATAATTTTGGGTTCATTTTCGGATCATATTTGGATTATTTTAGAATCGTGTTTTGGGGTCATTTTGGGATAGTTTTGGGGTCATTTTGTGATAATTTCGGGATCATTTTGTGATCATTTTGGGGTAATTTTAGGATAATTTTGGGGTAGTTTTAGGGCCATTTTGGGGTCATTTTGGGATTATTTTGGGATAATTTTAGCGTCATTTTAGGGTCATTTTGGTATTATTTTGGGATAATTTTGGGATCATTTTAGGGTCATTTTGGGATAATTTTGGGGTAATTTTGAAATAATTTTGGGATCATTTTGTGGTCATTTTGGGATCATTTTGGGGTAATTTTGGGATCATTTTATGATCATTTTGGGGCCATTTTGGGATCATTTTGGGATCAATTTGGAGTCATTTTGGACCGCTTGACCGATTTCGATGAAATTTGGCATAGAGATAGTATACTTGATTCTAAGACTGTCCACTAGGGTGTTGCCACTTGGAGCGGTTTACAGAGTTACCACCTATCTAATTTTTTCTTAAATATTGAGAAAAAGGTATGCCAAAATGGGTATCAAATCAAAGGTCGAAAGCCGCACACCAACCATGATGTCTTAATAATGAGTTGGTACCTAGGGTCGCCACCTTACTGCTTTTTATATATTTCTTCGTACATATCGCCCGTTCCAAAGTAAAGAGATGTAAATCAAAATTTTTGATTTTCGGGATTTTATGATAAACATAAATAATCGACTTATAAGATTGTTGTCAAAGTTGCAAAAAGATCAAATATAAAAACTAAAATCTGATACAAAATGTCAAATCTCGTTGTATTAAAAGTTGTTCTATAATTTCAGTATAATTGGAAAACTATTGCTTTCAAGCTGATGTCCATCTAATATCTCTAACATTGGCATCTGCAAACTTGACTCGATCCGCATGCCTTGAACTATAGTAATTTTGCAAATTGTTTATTGCTGACTGTCAAGATCATCGTAGTAATGCAATTGATGGTCATCTCTCATACTAAAATACCAACATTTTATTGTTATTATCGTATACATTTTTACTTTACTTGACACTGACGTTAGCCAATATAGTTAGATAATTGCAAACAATTACCATCGTCGAACAGTGTAAACGCGAGTAAGATAACTTGTCATGGTACATGAAAAAGCTTTTCTATTAAACGTAAAAATTTATGTTTATAAAAACCTCGACGAATGGTGAGACAAGCAAAATGTTTGAAATTCTTTTATACAATTTATGCGCATTGCAAGTGGCATTTTGCGGCACGCTATTGCGCATGCGCACACGATGACTTTGTAAGAACACTTGATTTATTAATTTTTTATTGTATTTACTTGTTTGTATCTTTACTTATATGAATATGTATGGTCTTAACAATTGCTGCAGCTGCTTGAAAAATTGTTTTTTTTTTCAAACTTTTTCACCTTGTTTTTACGCTTAACGTAAAGCTTTTGCATTAAAAAAAAAATAATTGCACGCGTTCCACACACACACTCCCAACACCAGGCTGAGCACGCACTATAGCCTGTGCTGTCAATTGCTTGAATTGCTATAAGGCCTACAATCAAAACTTGACGTAATAATAATAATAATAATAGTTGTAATAATAGCTAGTAGTCACTTGTTGCACGCAGGTGTTTCCAATTGCCGTCTCTCTTTGCATTGACCGTGTTACTTTAATCTGATCCGCTCGCTTTTTGCTTGGTTAATCGCAATCTCTCGGCTGTTAAGTCAACACATCACCCTGAGGCGTGTTAATTTTGTATATTTATTACTTGTACAGTGGAAATAATTGGATGAAGTTAAGATGCACGTAGCATCGCTAAGTGATATGACCATGACAGTGGGTCGATTAGTTTGGAAGAAGTTTACGATTTCTGTTTGGCGCTGTAACCCCTCAAGTGCCGTACAAAATTCTAATTTGAAGCAATACATTCATGGCAGAAATACATTCTGAGCGTTTGCTGCCAGTGCTGAAGGAGTGCCCGATATACCAACAGTTTATCATTATAACCTCTAACGAGATTTTTGTGCCGAGCTTCTCTTCCAATTTGTGCTGTGCTGCTTTTAAATTTTTTCCTACAAATTGGTGGGACCTACAGTTTTTTGCCGACTCCGAATAGTATTTGCAAAGCAAAAGATTTTTTCCTATAAAGCTTTTTCATGGCAGAAATATACTCGGAGAGTTTGTCAAACCACTGCCGAGGGGCGACCCCGTTTAGAAGCTGCTTTTTCTAAATAATGTTTGATGTTGGTTTGACCGGGAGTCTATAACAGGTCACTTGGTGTAGTACGCCGAGCACACTATCGCTACGCCACGGCGGTCATAGTATAAGTTTTATTCCGATATCTCAATCTGTTTAGCAGATAACAACCAAAACATGAATAAAAATTTTTAGAAATTTTCTTACTTGAATAAATAAATGTTACTCATACGCCGTGTATGACCTATAAAAAGTGCACCATAATTGCAATATTTCAAGTTATATACAATTATTTTTTGCTTGAAATTATATTGCTACGCAATCTACTAAACCACTTTTGAAATTCCAATGTAGTTTTCTCGTGAGTACGTTTTCTTTTTCAATATCCTGGTAAAGAATCCTGTTGTCCTTATAAAAATTCAAAGGTAGAGTTTTTTTGCACAGTTCTTTATAAATGGACACAATATTAAAATTATGTGTTTTTCGAAGCTTTGGTGGACTTTTTTGCGAACTTAGTATCAACTGCTAGATAAAACTTTAACTAAAAACCGAGTTACCGTTATCCTTAAATAATAAAATTTCGCACACATGTTATCAAATTTTGAACCAAAACTTTTTCTATACCTTATTGGGATGCTCTAATGTATGTATGTATATTTTTTTCAAAAGCCAACACGAACTTTTTCGTAGAAATATCAACAGTTAGCATGTGAAATTGTGTCATTCAAGCGTTATAGGCCCAAAAAGTTTGAAATTTTTTTCTCACTAGGTATAAAAATGTGGCAAGTAACCTGAATTTACTAACAAATTTGTTGCCTTTTTCATTTACAGCGACCCACTCACGCTGAAACTCAGATTCAAAAGCGCATACGCACACACACATACACATCTGCATCCCATAAAAGTCTACTAAATCGACTATAAAACGGCGCGCATGCGCATAAAAACTTTCCTTGCCACATTTAGCCCACGCAGTTAAAAGTTGTTGTTTTTGTTTTGCACAAAAGGCACCTGCACTTGTCACACTGGTCCTGCTGCTGCAACTTGCTGGTTCTTCGTATAGACATTTGCACATACACACAAGTTGAGCTTTTATTGCTTTCTTATGGCATAAAACGAGTTTAATGTCGCCGTTGGACCTAAAAGTTCGCACAAACAGTCTGTTGGTCAACTGTGTGGTGCGATGATGGTAGGCAAGACTATAGACTGTAGAAAATAGTGCTTGTTCACAAAAAGTTCTTTGTGACGAAAATCGACTAGTTCGAAAAGGACGAGTCTTTTAAAAGCTACGAATCATAGTTTCCTGTTGTTGCTTGTTATGTAAGAATGTAATTACCATTCACGTCCTAAAAATTGGTCTTAGTAGTTATTTTTTTTTTCTGCTAGTTAAAGCAGTTGATTGACTAGCTGGCACCCAAACTAGTTTTGGATTGGTGCGCAGCTATATCGGTTGACTGTAGGGTATTAGTTAGTATATATGTACAAACATGCAAGGGTATGTGTGAAGTAGTTGCACATGCAATTAACTTTAGCGACGACAACATGTTACGGCTTGTTTTAGTCAATTTTTATAATTTTATTATATGATTACAATATACATTAGGGTGTCCCTATTTGTAGAAAGAAAATTCAGATGATAACCGAATACGGACGTGTGAAAATTGCAGTTACGCATGCTCAAGCGCTATGCTGCTAGGCTTTATCTACTTCTTGGAATTTGTGTTTGTATATGTTATATAATATAATGATATCAATATCATCCGCATATGCCACCTGATGAAATTGGACGAAAGCGCTTCTCGACCCCGCCCAATTTCGATATGAAAATTTCGAAAATCACATAAATTGACATAATTCGGTAAGGTTAGTAGCTCAATTAGGGGTCGTGCATATATGACGTCACGCGATTTTTGGTAGTTTTTGACCCCCCCTCCCCCCATGTCACACCCAGTCACAAACGCCAGACCCCCCCCTCCCCCTCGAATGTCACATCACACCCTTAATAAATATAAATTCAATATTTATTTGGCATAAAATCTGATACATATTGAATGTTTATATTAATGTTTATATTAATTATTAAATAATATTTGCCAATCGAAAGAATGAAAACGTGCTAAATTTGAAAACGTTCATGGACGTTGCACGCTAGAAAACATGCAAAAAATAACGTGACATCACGTAAGTGCTACCCCCCCCCTTCCCCCCATGTCACATTTCGTCACAAATCGCAGACCCCTCCCCCCCTCAAAGAGCGTGACGTCATATATGCACGACCCCTTAGTATAATTTGGTAGGTAAATCCTCCTGGTCATTCTATTGTGATTTCCTGTTAAACTTTAAAAGTGGACGTAGCACATTGCATTTTTAAGGACATTTTTGAAAATTCAACTGGTCATAACTTTAAAACTGATTATGGTGGAATGATGAAATGGAGCAGGTTGCATGGTGGTATAAGAAATATTCCTCACGAAACTGGTAGAAATCGCTGCTTCTAATGTTCGGTTTACCCGAACTTAGACTTCCTTACTTATTTTTTCTTCTTTTTTTATTTACTTTTTTTTATAAATTACATTTTTTTTTCCTTTTTTTATTATCTTCATTTATTTTTTTTTTACTTGTTTTTTTCTTCTTTTTTATTTTATTTTTTTTTTAATCTTTTTTTTATGTTTTTTTGTTATACTTTTTTATTTTATATAATTTTTTTCAAATTTTTTACATTTAATTAAATTAATTTTTTTTATTTTATACATATAATTTTATTTTTTATAATTTTATTTTATTTAGTTTTTTTTACATTCTTAAAGAGAATTATCATTTAAATTTGAATATCAAAATTTTTTAATTCTTTTTTATTTTTATTTTATTTTATCCCATTTTTTTTTTTCTATTTTACTTTATTTTATTTTATCTAATTTTTTTCTATTTTACTTTATTTTATTTTTATTTATTTTATTTTATTTTTCTTTTTTTATTTTAGTTTTTTATTTTATTTTTCTTTCCTTTCTTATATGATTTTATTTTATTTTATTTTATAATATTTTATTTTATTTTATTTTTCTTCATTTCATTTTAATTTATTTCACTTTTTTTTTAATATATTTTTTTTTAATTTATTGTATTTAATTTTATTTAATTCTATTTATTTTATTTGTTTTTATTTTTTTATTATTTTTATTTTTTTTCTTTAATTTTATTTTATTAGACTTTATTTTAGTTTTATTATTATATTTTTTTCTTTTTTTCCTTCTCTATTTTTAATTTTGTTTTTCTTTTCTTTTTTTCATTTTTTTTTCTTTTTTCCTTTCTTTTCTTTTTTTTATTTTTTTTCTTTTTTTTTCTTTTCTTCCTTTTTTCTATTTTTTCTTTTTGTTTTTATTTTTTCTTTTTTTCCTTTTTTCTTTTTTTCTATTTTTTTCTTTTTTTCCTTTCTTTTCTTTTTTATATTTTTTTTCTTGTTTTTTTTTCTTTTTTTTGTTTTTTTTTTCTTTTTTTTTCCTTTTTCCTTTTTTTTGTTTTTTTTTTCTTTTTTTCTTTTTTTCTATTTTTTTCTTTTTTTTTTTTTTCTTTTTTTTCTTTTCTTTTTTTTCTTTTTTTTTTCTTTTCTTTTTTTTCTTTTTTTTTCTTTTTTTCTTCTTTTTTTTCTTTTTTTTTTTTTTTCTTTTTTTTTCTTTTTTTTCTTTTCTTTTTTTCTTTTTTTTCTTTTTTTTTTTCTTTTCTTTTTTTTTTCTTTTTTTCGTTTTTTTCCAATTTTTTTTTTCTTTTTTTTCTTGTTTTTCCTCTTTTTCGTTTTTTTTTTACAATTTTTTCCAATTTTTTTTCTTTTTTTTTCTTTTTTGTGTGGCTTTAACTTGGAATGTTAAATTTCTATTTTTTACACACCCACTGTAGATATGTAAGTTTCGAAATATGTATGTATTTATACAGCTGTGCGCATGTGTGCCCAGTTTTTCTACCATTTTTGTCTGATTTATTTATGCTTACATAGTTTTTATTTTCCACCTGCTTGCCGATCGAGTGCGCAAAGTTTGGCCACATTATCATACAAAATAATATTGTCCGATCTTATGGGCGGTTTTCATTATAAATTTTTTACGTTTTTTTTGTGTGCTTTTTATGTGAAATGCAAATTGTTTGCATGGTATCAACATTTTAATTGTTTTTTTTTGCTGTTTTGCGTTTGACAGATGCGGTCATTGGTGTGTTGTTGACAAATAATTATATAGAGTTGAAGCTTATTTTGTTGTAATTTTTCGTAAAAGTACAACAAAATGTCAATCTTGTTATAGTGGACCATTGGCGAGATTAATTTATTTACTTTCGCTGTGCGTGTAGACTTTCGATAAGGAAGATCGCTCAAGTGAGATATCAGGAACGTAGATAGGCTGAGTCTTTTCTATGCACAGAGTTGAGTTCGGTACGCTAGACCGAAGTGATTTTTACAGGAGCAAGAAAAACTTGAATTTTGCTGTTGCTTGAAGAAGGTAATGATTGAGAGGAGGGGAAAGGAGGGAAGGAGAAGAAGAAATTGAAGATTTAACAGAAAAAGTAATACCATTCCTTTTCTGACAGTCTGATGGTAAAACTCAGATTTCCATAAATAAAGAATCGGCTTCATCAGCCTTTGCATGTGAAGTATTCAATTCTCTTGATTGCAGTGACATTTTTGACACCATAAAAAGCCCGCAAAGCGAATAAAATTATAATTTAAAATTTTCCATCACACCTCCATAACCAAACAATATTCTTATTTATCAACCGACCAAAGTTTTTGTTTGTAACATGAGCTTGAAAAATGCAAAATTGTCACGTTTGAGTGAAGCCGAAACCACCGACGAAGAGCAGCAAAACAATCTTACAAAACAAATAAGAAAATATCAAATGGACAGTGGTGGCGCGCAGTCAACGTGATTGAGCATCAAAATACAACATTTCTGCGCTTCGCTAGCCACAAACTGCAGTCACACAACAAAAGATCGCCAAGACTCCCCAACACTGAATGCAATAGATACCAAAAAGTGAGATATGTTTGAACATTTATGTTGCACCCAGAAGTATTTGCATTGCACTTCAAATTGAATAGAAGGGGCTGCATGGCACATCTCAGCCACTCCTCTGCAAATCCCACTCCTCTCTAGATCCCACACCTTTTCACGAGCTAACTTTACGCCTGTCCAACTTTTAACCATATGCTGGAATATTTATAGATGCATACTTGGAGCTTGTGCGTGTCTTTGTTTCGTTCCTTGGCATCGGTTAGGCGAAGTCACTAGGCATCACATTGCATTTAGTTTATTGTTTGTCACTCCAATTGTCTGTGACGTTGACGGACGCGTCAAATGTTGTTGCCTGCGTTGGCATTTCTGTCTCGTTACATTTTCTTATTGTTGTTTATTTCGAGTACAACTTGGACATTACAAGTGCTTGCTGTCTACCATGCAGTGCATAGTGATGGCGTTCTTGTAATTTGACAAGTTGACAGAAAATTGCAACTACATCAATGCATTTTAAAGGGTGTCTCGAAATAATTGGAGTCTTATAACTTGTTAGGGTCTCAAAATGAGCTACGGTCCCAAAATTTCATTATTTATTTTTTAATTTTTTTTTTTAATAATTATTTTTTTTTTTAATTTTTTTTTTTTATTTTTTTTTTATTTTTTTTTTATTTTTTTTTTATTTTTTTTTTTATTTTTTTTTAGTTTTTTTTTAGTTTTTTTTTTTAGTTTTTTTATTTTTTATTTTTTTGTTGTTTTTTTTTATTACTTTGTTTTTTTTTTGTTGTTTTTTTATTATTTTGCTTTTATTATTTTGTTTTTTTTTTTATTATTTTGTTTTTATTTTTATTATTTTGTTTTTTTTATTATTTTGGTTTTTTTTTATTATTTTGTTTTTTTTTTTTCATTATTATTATTTTTTTTTTTTATTTTTTTTTTGCTATCTTTTTATCTATTATTTTTTATGTTCTTGTTTTATTTTATTTTATTTTATTTTCCTTTTTTATTCACTTCCTTATATTACTTTCTTTTTTAATTCTATTTTTTTTAAGCTTATTTTTCTTTTACTTTATTTAATTTTTTTTTACTCTGACCTTTTCATTTTCTTTCTTCTGTACTTTTTTTGTTTTTTATTAGGGCTCCTTTTACTTTAATATTATATGATCATTTCCATTTTTTTTTTGTTTTATTACATTCTTTTATATTTTTTTCCTTTTTTTTATTTTTTATCTTTTTTTATTTTTTTATATTTTTTTATTTTATTTTTATTTTTTATCTCTTTTTATTTTAATTTAATTTTTTTTTAATTTTTTTTAATTTTTTTTAACTTTTTTTATTTTTTTTTATTTTTTTTCTTTACTTTTTTATTTTTTTCCTTTTTTTATTTTCTTTTTTATTTTTATTTCTTTTTTTTTTTAATTTTCATGTTTGAATATAAAATATTTTTTTTTTTTAATTTTTCATGTTTGAATATAAAATATTTTATTTTTTATTATTTTATATCTATTAATTGTTAACCTTTTTTATTTATATTTTTTTTACATTTATTTATTTATATTTTGATATTTTCAATTTTATTTTTATTTTTTTATATTTGTTTGTTTCTATTTTTTTTATATTTGATAATTTTTTATTTTTTTTTTTATATTTGTTAATTTTTTTTTTTTATTTGTATTTGTTATTTTTTTATTTTTTTTATATTTGTTAATTTTTAATTTTTTGTCTGCGGCAGCCACTTGAACCTAACCTATTAATTTTTTTTATATTTGTTAATTTCTTAAATTTTTTATATTTGTTATTTTTTTTATATTTGTGTATTTTTTTATGTATTTGTTGATGTTTTATTTTTTTTTTATTTTTTTTTACTACATTCTTTTATATTTTTTTCTTTATTGTTTTTTGGTAATTTTTTAAATTTTTTTTTTATTTTTTTTATGTTTCATTTTTTTTCTATTTATTTATTTTTTTTATATCTTTTTTCTATTTTTTTGTCTATGTTTTAATATAAAATATTTTATTTTTTTTATTAATTTATATCTATTAATTTTTAATCTTTTTTTATTTATAACTTTTTTTATATTTATTTATATTTGGATATTTTCAATTTTTTTCTATTTTTTTATATTTGTTTGTTTTTTTCTTTTTTTTAATTGTTACTTTTTTTTATTTTTTTTATATTTGTTAATTTTTTTATTTTTTTTATATTTGTTAATTTTTTTATTTTTTTTAATTGTTAATTTTTTTATTTTTTTATATTTGTTAATTTTTTTATTTTTTTTATAATTGTTATTTTTTTCATTTTGTTTATTTTTTATTTTTTTTTAATTTGTAAAGTTTTTTATTTTTATTTTAATATATCAATTTTTGTATTTTTTTTATTTTACCTCATTATCATGAACTTTCTTAACTCCTAATGGATCATAATTTTATATATTTTTTTTTTTTTTGTATATCCTTCCTTTTTTGCCGTGAAGAAACTTCTTTCTGCTGGGTTCATATAAACTACAGCATATACCGATCTACGTAGTTATAAGGCATGTTAAATACAAAGTTTAAATAGAAAATTCTTTAAAATCAAAGTATAAATTTCCCAAGGGGTTAACTTGTTAGAACTAGCAGACAATGGAGCACAGGAATTTATCGATTGCAGCAGCCAAGTATGCCCATAAGCACCTATGCATTGCAATCTAAAGCTTGACAATAGCTGCTAAGAAGAAAAAGCTATCGATGCTCGTAGGATACGGAAACATCGCCTGCAATTAATTTCTTGGCTTGAAACAATGGACGGTTGGGACAAGTGTGGGAAATTTATGCAGCGGAAACGAGTTAAGAAAAATGGAGTTAAAGGCAAGACTGCAAAAAGAAACAAGTATAGTACCATATATGTAAAGGTAAGTATGCCACTTGTGCAAGTTAAAAAAAAAATACATTTTTAGTACTTAAGTTCTATTTAATCGGAAATGCTTTCGCCTTTCTGAGAATTTACAAAAAAGGAATAAGGTGTTATTGGCTTCTAAGAGCTTGATATGATATCACAAACATTTCACCAAGTAAACTAATCACCTGGTCTGATCTGAAATTAATCAAACTTTGTTTGGTCCCACGATAGAACAAGTTCTTACATATGCACATACGTTGCATAAATATTTCATCACCAAAGCAGAAGAAGAAGAAGAAAAACTATATAAACAATGTTATTTGACAAGTTAATTGCTTATACTTAATAGTGTTGTCATAGTTTAGTCCACAATCGCAACCATTTATCGCTCCACCTTTTGTCTTGAATAATGCTTGCTGGCTTGCTTGATCACATGCAAATCGATTCTTAATGACTTTCGACTGAAAGCAAATGCAAAAGTCTTTGTTTATCGTAGACAATAAAACAAATCGTTGGCCAAGTCTAAGATATCCACCTAATTGTTGGCTCAGATGGAGGCTATTTTATTGCCAGCCTTGAATTGCTTCATTTGGGGGCACCATTGGCATAAGAAAAAAAAAACTACGATTTATGCAAAGCTACGGATGATTAGCTTTAACAACGATGCAAGCTTACATTAACACTGATTTTATGCTCTTACTAGCGTCGATTAAGCGATAATAATAGATCACAACAAGCATAGATAATAATAGAGAGTGGTTTGTGTTTTTAACGAAATATTGTTCCAGTCCAGTTTATCCAATTTTTAATAACTTCACCCCAAAACAAAACCCCGTCTATTAGGATCTGCATTGGTTTTTTTGTTTGTGTCTGTGTACTTCAGTCGAATTAACTGTGAACAACTACGAAGAAGAAGAAGAAGAAGCATGATTGTAAATGTCAGTTATAACGAAATCACCGACATTATCGTAACGCTCATCTTTGTGAAACCAACAAATAAACATTTAAAACAATTTTTATGGATGCATAGAAAAATCGACATGCTCTTATTGATTTGGAAGATTAAATTTTAATGCTTTTATTTTACGATTTATCTGATTTGGATTATGTAACGTTCTGACTGTAGACGTAAAAATATTATGATTATTTTTTATTGCTTATTTTTCGATTAATTTGGATTTACGAATTGATAGTTGGAATATTGCAAAATTATTATTGCTGAAGTTTAACTGAATGTTTGTGTATTGAAAACTATTTGCTTGCAAAAGTCACTTGTTCCAAAAAAATTCACTGGTTCCAATTAAAGTTATAACTAGTTATGTTCCAAAAAAAAGTCATAGGTTAAAAAGAAGTCACATCCTCCAAAAAAATCCACGGCTTCCAACAAAAAACGATGGCAACATTTTCGGAACTAGTGATTTTCGGAACAAGTGATTTCTGGTGGAAGCCGTGACTTTTTTGGAAGATGTGACTTCTTTTTAACCTATGATTTTTTTTTTCAACATATGACTTTAATTAGAACCAGTTTCAAAATTTGTAACCGGTTTCAAAAAAAAGTCACTGGCTCCAAAAAAATGTATCGCTTTCATAACAACGTGGTTAAAAAGTACCAAATAAACAAAATTAGTTAAAAAAATAAAATCACTTGTTCTAACAAAAGTCACGGGTTCTTAACAAATCACTGTTCCAACACAAGTTAGGTTTTTTTTCAAAAGTCACTAGTTCCAAAACATAAATATCCTGTTATGAAAAAGCCAATGCTTCAACAAAGTCATCGGTCCCTAAGAAGTCCATTGTCCATAAAAGTAAATTGTTCTAACAATAGTTATGGTTTCAAAAAAATCACTGATACCAAATAAGTGAAATTTAAAAAAAAAAAAAAGTGTCCGGTTCTAAAAAATCCCCTTACCGGGTGCCACTGGTTCCAAAAATCGCAGCTTACAAAAAAATCACTGGTTCCAAAATAAAAGTCAACAGTTCTACAAATAGTTACTGGTACAATATAGTTAACGGTTCTAAACTCTCAGTCACTTATTATAAAAAGACACAGCTGCCAAAAAAGGCCTGGTTTAAAAAAATCATCGGTTCCAAAACAAAGCAAAAGGTACCTACCTAAAATACACCGGTTCTAAGAAAAAGTCTCAGTTACTTAAAAAGACACAGCTGCCAAACAAGTCACTGGTTTAAAAAAAATCATCGGTTCCAAAACAAACTGAAAGGTTTATCAAAAAACTACCGGTTCCATAAAAAGGTAACTGGTTCTAGAAAATTCACGAAAACAAACTAACCTACTGCTTCAAATTTTCCAAAAAGTGTAACGGGGTTAAAAAAATCACTGTCAAGTCACCAATTCTGAATAGTCAGTGGTTAAAAATAAATTTATCCGGTTCCAACCAAAAGTCATCGATTCCGAACAAATGTCACTGGTTAAAGCCTCCTGCTTGCTAGTAAATAGTAGCGAAGCTATAAGAACTTTTTAACCGTAATAAGAGAACACCACCACACAAACAAAGGGCTCTTCATATACAATGGTAAGTCAACCAAGAAACATTAGCGCTAAAATATCTGCTGCTGCACATTATATCCATAACTTAAAGTTACATTCATACAGCAGCACTATATCCATTCATATCAGATGAGATGGCAAACTGAGATGACTCAGAAATGTAAGTAAGAAAAAAAAATTCCATTTGCGTTGCATTGCGTTCTGTTTTATAACGAATTTCTTAAATTATTTGTTATTTGCTTTTGTTGGTATGATTTTTGTTTTGGTAAAACTGCTCCATGCCTGTCCATTCTTTGCTTATAAATATATAGTTGCATCGTTATCATCATCAACTTTTTGATATTCTTACAACTTTCTGTCGCTGTTTTCACAATAAAGAAACATGAGACATCAATTGGAGTAGTTTGTTTTGATTCTTGGAAGAAATTTCATATAAAAAACAAATTTACCTACTAATAAAATCACTTGAGAAGAAATAGCAGCTTCCTTGTTAAATTCTTTCTTGCTTCTTGAAGCGACTTTTTTATGCATTATTGAATGGAAATAACAAATTGTCAACAAATGTTTAAGAATGTTCCAAAACAAGTCAATGATTGTCAAAAGTCACCGGCCGCAAAAAAAGTCACCGGTTCGCAAATAAGTTTACTGGTTCGAAAAAGTTGGGAGATCCCAAATAAAGTCACTCGTTAAAAAAAATCTGTGATCCCAGAAAAGTCACTGGTTCCGATACAGTCACCGATTAAAAGTCACTGGCTCTTAGAAGTAACCAGTTCTAAAAAAAAGTCACCCCGTCCAAAAAAAAAAATCACCAGTCCTGATGTACGCCTCAGAAACATAACAGTGTCGAGAGAAAATGTAATGAACTTCTGCTACGATGCCAACGGCGAGTATTAAAGGAAGTTTAGAAAATAGCGGCTCTATCGAAACCTAAATCCCGCAGCAGACGAAAGTGAAGTCGCGGACTGACCAGTGTGAGGTTGAGGTAAACTGATCACGTTATCAAAACCACCGAACCGGATAAGCGCCAATGAATGCATAATAATGAAGTAGTAGAGTATAATCCTTCATTTGACCCCTATCATCACACACTGTACAAACTCTATCTCCACAGTTGGAAGTGCACTTTAATGGGTGCTAGAGTTTACTCAGTTGAAATGATTCGTCGAGTCTAGTACGAGTATGTTGACTTTGACACTGTAAAATTAGTGCAAATAGAATTTTCACAATAGAAACAACAACAAAAAATCATATAATAATGACATGCTAACAACACGAACAACAATAGCAACAACACAGTTAACATGGACGGCATTTGCATATTACAACAGAAGATGTGTGATGCACGCCATACTTAACAAGCATTGTTGTCACAGACGTGTCATGCTTTCATAGCGCCGACAGGCGGCGGCAGTCCTTTTTACAACTATTTAAGCTACCATATACATACCTACAACGAAATGGAAATGTTATTGTGGAACAATTATGGCATGAGCCTTAGGACATACATGCAAACAGTTGCAGAAGAGGAAGGTGGCGGTGAAAAAGGCTAATGTAGAGAAGGAGGGTTTACAAGGCTGTCAAGCTAAAACTTATAAGCCAGAATAGTCACATACATTCATCCTATGCAGGAGTATGTTTTCCTATTTGCATATTCTTCAGTTGGTCTGCAATTATGGAAAGAGCTAAGTTATGTCACGGCATATGTTGCATCTACATGCCATTGAACTTTTTGTGTGCAGTAGATTTATTATTTAACTAGCAGACCCGGCGGACATTGTCCTGAATGAAAAATTGTGTTAACTACCCTTCCATCTCGCTCCTCGGTACAGTATATTGGGTCATATGGATTTGGTCTCAAAACAATTTCGAGTTCATGAAGGAGACCCAAGAATTGGAAGGTGATAAACGATTTCAACACTAGGAAAAGGAGTCGTAGCACATCCCAGACAAACTTAATTTTTCAAGATATACGATATCAATACCATTATCAAACTATATTTTTGAGGCAGAGACCTGAAGATGAGTTTGAGAATATGCGATATCAATGCCATACACGAAAAAATGGGAGAAAATGGCCATGGCACCTCCTATACCTGCTTAATTTTTTAGGCTAAATATCTCTTAGAATGGTTCATTAAAGGTTTCTGCAGATCGGTATGGGGATATAGAATGCCAATGCACTTTTCATGGAATGAGTAGGATTTATCGTAAAAGGCGGCTTGGCACTTCTCACGCAAACTTCAGGCTGAATATCTTTATGAGGTAGGAACCTGAAAACTGGTTTACTCACTAAAAAACTTGGAGCTATGTGAAAAGGGGTTTTGTATAACCTTAAAAAAAAAACAAGTAAGGAAGTACTTTTCAGAATGGGATAACAATGATATAGGCCTCAGGAGGATTTACCTAAAAGTTTATACTATTTTAGCTATCCATCTTACCGAGTTAGGTAATTTTCGAAATTTTCGATAACTAAAGAGGGCGTGGTTGAAGGGCGATTTTATATAGTTTTATCAGGTAAACTCCCAACGATACTAGTATGCTTTGTGCAAAATTTCATTGTTTTACGACCAGTCGAATTTTCGAAAATGCCTTCCGAAAAAGGGGGCGTGGTTATTATCCGAAAGTAACCTGTGTACCAAATTTCGTGCAAATTTCTCAATTTTTACTCGATTTATGTCAATTTATGTGTTTTTTCAAAATAACGAAAAAGGGGGCGTGGCTATCATCCGATTTCGCCCATTTTCAAAAGCAACCTACCTTGGCCAGAAAGTAACCTGTGTACCAAATTTCATGCAAATATCTCATCAAACAAATTCATTGAATTGAGAAGTGGTCTATTCCAATGACTTGTAATGTGACATGGAATGACCCATATAAAGTTGCCCAATTCAACTAATATCGGATCACTCAAGATGGGCTGCATCTAATACCACCTCATTTACATTAAATCATTGTTAAATCGTACAAAACATGCTTCAGACCAAAAACTTACAGACTTATCAGACTACCCTCATGGTTCTAACAATTACTATTTCAGCATATTATAAAATATCAACAACAATAATAACTTCAGGTAGTCAGCGCAACTTCTCAATTTCCTTCAGCAGTTGCTTGCCTTGAACTAGCAATTTGAAATAGCTTCAACGAAATATTTTTAGCATTTTATGGAATTGCAGCGAGCAGAACAGTAAGACATAAATAGCAAGCAATAAAATTTAGATTAGAAAGAGCAGACAAAATTAAGCATCGTGTGCCGAACCGGTTACAGAGCTTATAGGGAGGTAGACTGCAGAAGTTTTAGTGTAGATCGCCAATTACCAAGGCCAATTAACCAACCAGCCATCCAACCGAGCAACCTCAAGTGGGCAGACAAATTTTAGACTATAAAATTGTTAAATTTATGAAACATAATTTCAGTTTCGAGACTCTTTCTTAGCTACCATATTGGCTCCAGTACGTTGAAGCTCATGTGGCATGTACACAACACATGGGACCCGCTTGGCTTATCGAGTTATATAATGGCAATAGAAATTGTAATGACATTCTAATAATCTTGAATAGCTTGCTACCAAATTTATAAAGCTTATCTCGAACTTGTTGGATTTATTTTTTGTTCAGAAATGCAATTTAAGCAAGTGGAAACGATTGTGTCCGGACAAATACAGGGTGTCCGAAATATTTTTAGATTGTTTTGAATTGTTTTTATGCATACTATAATAAAGTATAAAACTCAAATTTTTGTAAGAGCAATCCCGAACGTAGCTCCCAACTTTTGAAGAAGCGGTTTTGATAAATTTTACGTTTTGAAATACCTGACACACCCTGTGATTTGGTAGAAAAGGCAGTCGTAAGCAGAATTCCATTGAAATAGAAACTTACTAGACTAAACACATCAATTTTGTTGCAACAAAAAACTCATTTGTATGCACACGTAACTTATCAGCCCCTCTTTTTCATACACTTTAAAAAAATTCCAATGATTTTCTTTATCAGCAATTGGCGCACTCTGTGCCTTTGAAATTTCACGCTATGAAAACTAAATTAGCATTTGGCACCTGTGTGTTTTGGAAGAACTAAAGGCAAAAGCAAACATTACATTGTGTAATCGAAGTTTGGACCTAATGATCACCAGGCACACAGTGGTCCAAAAATGGTCTTTTTGGTTCAAAATCACCTAGAGGGTACAAAACTTAACCGTTTCAAAATATCCCTACATATAATAAAATTTTAACAGGCCGATGTCTGTACATGGCAGATATCAACCAGAAATTAATTGGGGGAAGCATTATTAAGCGAGTAGAATCCAAATCAACCATTTTAAAAATTGTTGTGTGTCTGTCTGTCTGTCTGTCCGTATGTTTGTGGCCGTATCACTCTGAAAGTAATGAATGAAATTGAATGAAACTTTTTTCGTTGGATTGCTTGGCGCTCAACTTAAAATTTAAGATATTACCTTTTTCGATATCTCAACCGGTTTTCGAGTTATCGCCCAATATGTGGACCATATCTGTATCTATGTTTGTGGTCGTAACACTCTAAAAGTACTAAATGGAATTGAATCGTTGGATTGCTAGACGCTCATGTTAAAGTTAAAGATATTATTTTTTGCGATATCTCAAAGGGTTTTGACGTTATCCCCCAATATGTGGACCAGAGGTGACCAAAAATGTCTTAGTACAATAGTCATGGGTGTCAAACGAAAGGTGTCAATGAGTGCTATAATATGCGATGTGATTCCTTGAAATATCTGAAATGGTTTGGGAGATATCTTGAAATTTCGATAGCTCGACCGGTTTCGGAGGTATCGACGAATATTTCCACAATAATGTATTAGTACATTATGGGTTTCAAACAAAAGGAGTTTATGAATGCTGTCATAAACCATTTGATTAATTTAAAAACCTAAGCTAAGCATACGTAGTCGCGGGCACCAGCTAGTGTAAAATAAACTCAAGGATTTGTCGAGGCGTTTTTTTTTTTTAATTAATAAAATTAAAAATTTAAACCGTTTTAAGAAATTTAAACGGGGTCTCGTAAATGAAAGGTTTTTGGAAGTTTTTTTTTAATTATTATTTAAAAAAAAATTACACTGTGTAACAATTTTACAAAATTTTAATAATTTTTTTTTTTTTGTGGCCTACCTGAATTGTAGGCCTTGCCAAGCGTACAAAAACTGCATACTCAAAATTTTGGAAATTCTCTCAGAATATTGAGTTAGGTGACACATTTTCGAATTCTGGTCATAAACTTTTTTTTATTCTGTAGGCAAGAGTTTTATGTCATCGAAAATAAGGCATACAATATGTATATTGAGACTTTGATTAGTTAACGAGGTAACCAAGTTTTTTAAATTTTTTAAATTTGTTACACAGTGTAATTTTTTTAGACAAATATTCAACAAGAACTTTTCGACAAACTCTTGCATCTAGTTCAGCTAACAATATCTAAATAAAACTATAAGAAAAGCTTGAGTTTTGTGCCTACTGGACGTCCTACGAAAAACAGGGGTTTTTTTGCACTTAACTCAAAATTATGTGGGGAACTCTAAGTTTGGAGTAAAAAAAATTTCAAATTTTATAAATTTGTTACACAGTGTAATTTGTATAAAACAATAATTAAAAAAAAAACACTTCGAAAAATCCTAGCACGGTTACGTTTGTGCTTTCTAGGTGAACCTTGTTAGACCACTGTGAGGCGGCAGATAAGAAAACAACAACAAAATAAAACATCATATTACTTGATCGCAAGTACGTAGGAAGTTTTTACACTTTTGTAGGTTGGAAGCAACCAAACTACGCCCAATGGCGAACTCTTAAAAACACACGCCAAACAGTTGCAACACCCAGCAGGTTAGTGCTGCTGCTGACTCCCCAAAAAATACCAAACACAAAATATTCCATTAGATGGTACCTATACCAGTGTGCCAGCAATAGAGGCAATGTGGATCGTGCAGCACGATCTGTTGTTGGAGCAGCACGATTAACACTTTCCCTCAAAATAAGCGCCAACAAGAAAAGTCAAAAATAAATAAAAGAATATAATGCGTTTTCAAGACACTTCCCTGCAGTCAAATTCCGAACTACTCAGCAAACATACTAGTTCATTGACTAACCATTTTGTGGCATATGCCTACCAGTTCGTTGTTGATTAGTTTTAAAAGCAGTCAATGCCAAACTACTCAGCGAAAATTCTAGTTCCTTGACTATACATTTTGTGGCGTATGCATACTAGTTCATTGCTGATTAGCGTTAAACCAGTCAATTCCAAACTACTCAGCAAACAATATAGTTCATTGACTATACATTTTGGGGTGTATTTATACTAGTTCATTGCTGATTAGCTTCAAACCAGTCAAGGCCAAACTACTCAGCAAACAATATAGTTCAATGACTATAAATTTTGTGGTGTATTCATACTAGTTCACTTCTGATCACCTTTAAACCAGTCAATGTCGAACTACTCAGCAAACAATATAGTTCAATGACGATACATTTTGTGGTGTATTCATACTAGCTCATTTCTGATCACCTTTAAACCAGTCAATGTCCAACTACTCAGCAAAGAATATAGTTCATTGACTATACATTTTGTGGTGTATTTATACTAGTTCATTGCTGATTAGCTTCAAACCAGTCAAGGCCAAACTACTCAGCAAACAATATAGTTCAATGACTATAAATTTTGTGGTGTATTCATACTAGTTCACTTCTGATCACCTTTAAACCAGTCAATGTCGAACTACTCAGCAAACAATATAGTTCAATGACGATACATTTTGTGGTGTATTCATACTAGTTCATTTCTGATCACCTTTAAACCAGTCAATGTCGAACTACTCAGCAAACAATATAATTCATTGTCTATACATTTTGTAGTGTATTCATACTAGTTCATTGCTGATCACCTTTAAACCAGTCAATGTCCAACTACTCAGCTAACAATATAGTTCATTGACTATACATTTTGTGGTGTATTTATACTAGTTCATTGCTGATTAGCTTCAAACCAGTCAAGGCCAAACTACTCAGCAAACAATATAGTTCATTGACTATACATTTTGGGGTGTATTTATACTAGTTCATTGCTGATTAGCTTCAAACCAGTCAAGGCCAAACTACTCAGCAAACAATATAGTTCAATGACTATAAATTTTGTGGTGTATTCATACTAGTTCACTTCTGATCACCTTCAAACCAGTCAAGGCCAAACTACTCAGCAAACAATATAGTTCAATGACTATAAATTTTGTGGTGTATTCATACTAGTTCACTTCTGATCACCTTTAAACCAGTCAATGTCGAACTACTCAGCAAACAATATAGTTCAATGACGATACATTTTGTGGTGTATTCATACTAGCTCATTTCTGATCACCTTTAAACCAGTCAATGTCCAACTACTCAGCAAAGAATATAGTTCATTGACTATACATTTTGTGGTGTATTTATACTAGTTCATTGCTGATTAGCTTCAAACCAGTCAAGGCCAAACTACTCAGCAAGCAATATAGTTCATTGACTATACATTTTGTGGTGTATTCATACTAGTTCATTTCTGATCACCT
The DNA here is from genome assembly GCA_964058755.1 of Campiglossa producta. NCBI lineage: Eukaryota > Metazoa > Arthropoda > Insecta > Diptera > Tephritidae > Campiglossa > Campiglossa producta. The sequence continues at coordinate 21,984,488 of CAXKVI010000002.1, read as the reverse complement.
TTAAACCAGTCAATGTCGAACTACTCAGCAAACAATATAGTTCATTGACTATACATTTTGTGGTGTATTCATACTAGTTCATTTCTGATCACCTTTAAACCAGTCAATGTCGAACTACTCAGCAAACAATATAATTCATTGTCTATACATTTTGTAGTGTATTCATACTAGTTCATTGCTGATCACCTTTAAACCAGTCAATGTCCAACTACTCAGCTAACAATATAGTTCATTGACTATACATTTTGTGGTGTATTTATACTAGTTCATTGCTGATTAGCTTCAAACCAGTCAAGGCCAAACTACTCAGCAAGCAATATAGTTCATTGACTATACATTTTGTGGTGTATTCATACTAGTTCATTTCTGATCACCTTTAAACCAGTCAATGTCGAACTACTCAGCAAACAATATAGTTCATTGACTATGCATTTTGTGGCATATGGTTACCAGTTCATTGTTGATTAGCTTTAAACCATTCAATGCCAAACTACTTAGCGAAAATTCTAGTTCATTGACTATGCATTTTGTGGTGTATTCATACTAGTTCATTTCTGATTAGCTTTAAACCAGTCAATGCCAAACTACTCAGCAACATTATAGTTCAATGACGATACATTTTGTGGTGTATTCATACTAGCTCATTTCTGATCACCTTTAAACCAGTCAATGTCCAACTACTCAGCAAAGAATATAGTTCATTGACTATACATTTTGTGGTGTATTTATACTAGTTCATTGCTGATTAGCTTCAAACCAGTCAAGGCCAAACTACTCAGCAAGCAATATAGTTCATTGACTATACATTTTGTGGTGTATTCATACTAGTTCATTTCTGATCACCTTTAAACCAGTCAATGTCGAACTACTCAGCAAACAATATAGTTCATTGACTATACATTTTGTGGTGTATTCATACTAGTTCATTTCTGATCACCTTTAAACCAGTCAATGTCGAACTACTCAGCAAACAATATAATTCATTGTCTATACATTTTGTAGTGTATTCATACTAGTTCATTGCTGATCACCTTTAAACCAGTCAATGTCCAACTACTCAGCTAACAATATAGTTCATTGACTATACATTTTGTGGTGTATTTATACTAGTTCATTGCTGATTAGCTTCAAACCAGTCAAGGCCAAACTACTCAGCAAGCAATATAGTTCATTGACTATACATTTTGTGGTGTATTCATACTAGTTCATTTCTGATCACCTTTAAACCAGTCAATGTCCAACTACTCAGCAAAGAATATAGTTCATTGACTATACATTTTGTGGTGTATTTATACTAGTTCATTGCTGATTAGCTTCAAACCAGTCAAGGCCAAACTACTCAGCAAGCAATATAGTTCATTGACTATACATTTTGTGGTGTATTCATACTAGTTCATTTCTGATCACCTTTAAACCAGTCAATGTCGAACTACTCAGCAAACAATATAATTCATTGTCTATACATTTTGTAGTGTATTCATACTAGTTCATTGCTGATCACCTTTAAACCAGTCAATGTCCAACTACTCAGCTAACAATATAGTTCATTGACTATACATTTTGTGGTGTATTTATACTAGTTCATTGCTGATTAGCTTCAAACCAGTCAAGGCCAAACTACTCAGCAAACAATATAGTTCATTGACTATACATTTTGTGGTGTATTCATACTAGTTAATTTCTGATCACCTTTAAACCAGTCAATGTCGAACTACTCAGCAAACAATATAGTTCATTGACTATGCATTTTGTGGCATATGGTTACCAGTTCATTGTTGATTAGCTTTAAACCATTCAATGCCAAACTACTTAGCGAAAATTCTAGTTCATTGACTATGCATTTTGTGGTGTATTCATACTAGTTCATTTCTGATTAGCTTTAAACCAGTCAATGCCAAACTACTCAGCAACATTATAGTTCTACGCCTAAAAATTTTGTGGTGTATTCATACTAGTTAATTTCTGACTACCTTCAAACTAATCAATTCCAAACTACTCAGCAGACACCTAGCTCGTTTACTATACATTTTATGGATGTTTTTATACTAGTTCTTTGCTGATTACCCTTAAACCAATCAATGCCAATCTAATCAGAAAACATACTAGTATACAACTATAATTTGCTGGGCGAAATAATACTAGTCAGAAAAATCCTGGTTCGTACTAGTATGCAAGTATGTATGAAACTCGGGTTGAAATCATACTACACCTTTTTCAGTTTATATTCAGAAAGTTTTCTGAATATCAATTGTAATTTTCTGAATGTCAATTGTATTTTTCTGAAAATCAAATGGAAATTCTGTAACTGCATTCAGATCTTTTATGATCCCATTTTGGCCAGGTTTGTTTGGATGTCCGGCACCCTGGGGATTGTTGCTACTTTTCGTTGGCTTGACGGAGTGTGTACTCCAAGCCAACGAAAGGTGACAACAATCCCCAAGTTGCCGGACATCCAAACAAACCTGGCCGAAATGGGATCATAAAAGATCTAGAGGCATTCACGCCCTAAGAAGGAGAGAAATCTAATATTAATAGGTGTTCTAACTGGTCACTGCCTTATTGGTAAGCACGCAGAAGGGGTGCCCTATCGACGATGCTGTAGGAGCTGCAAAGATGATGAGGAAGAGGAAACGGTGAAGCACCTCATCTGCAACTGCCCGGCCTTAAGCGGCGCGGGAACGCGCTTTTTGGGAGTTCCCTTCCTGGATAGTCTAAACCAGACCGCTGGGATTTTCCAAATGTCCGGGTCCCGGGACTGACTTTCCTAGTGCTGGTGGTATCACAACGGGCTTTTCAAAACTGGCCTAAGTGTGCCTCTGCGGCAGCCACTAACTTAACCTAACCTAACTGCATTCAACTGTTTGAACAGTCACAGATTTTTAAATTAAAAAAAAAAAACTAGGTCCCGCCAACTCATAGGGAAAAAATCAAAGCAGCACACTATAAGTTGGAAGAGAAGTTCGGCAAAAGTCTCGTTAGAGGTTATGACAACCTGTTGGTATATAACCGCCAATTTTTTTTTACGTTGCGGCATAAACTTGAGTATATTGACAACAAAAATATAAATTAACTCTACCAATGCTCCTTTAACTCGAGTGTATGGCTCAGCATGAAAGCAGTCTTACTTTGACTCTTTTTGATGTAAAAATAAGACTTAATTCCGCAGTGGACGACTAACTTAACCTTAATTTACCTTACCTAAAAATACAACTCCAAAGCCCCAATTACATAAAACTTTCACAAATGCGCGGCTCGTTTTTGAGCATTTGCAAAAATTTCGCTTCGCTTTACGTTTAAAAAACTTTGTATGAAAGTGGATCCTACAAAGTTGAATGCAATTGGGCCTTCACCTATATAATCAAACTTGACGAACGCGGAATTTGAAAGGAGCCATTGCAAGTAGAATTCAATAATTAAATTAAAAATACAATAAACAACATAATTTAAAAAATATAGAAAAAAAACTTGTGTTAACTTTACCGAGAATCGAACTCAGAGCCTTTAGCTCATTTTTGGCTGTGTATGAACTAGTATATCAACTGGTATAATGCTGATGCAGAGGCTGATTAGTATACCAATTGGTATGGTGCTGATGCAGAAGAGGACAATTGCTTTTCTTTTTCTCTTGTAACTGCTTCTTTTTTACCTTGAAATTCACAGATGCTTTTTCGTGTTTGGGTAAATACAAATAGTCGCTGCTTTCTAAAGAATAAACTGGTATATTGCTGATGTAGAGGCTGACTATGATACTGGTGCATAGACCGACTAGTATACCAACTGGAATAAATCCAAATTCGTGGACAAGTATGACAAGTGGTACGATCTGAATGGGCATAATGATTAGTATGTCCTGCCGCATAGACTGAGCAGTATGTCAACCGGTATGATTCTGATGTATATATGAACTAGTATGTCAACTGGTAAGATTCTGATGCATATATGAACTAGTATGTCAAATGGTATATTTCTGATGCAAATTTGAACTAGTATGTCAACTGATATGATTATGATGCATAAATGAACTGATATGTCAACTGGTATGATTCTGATGCATAAATGAACTACTATATCAACTGGTATGATTCTGACGCATATATGAACTAGTATGACAACTGGTATGATTCCGATGATTTTTTTAACTAGTCTGTTAATTGGTATGATTCTGATGCATTAATGAACTAGTCTGTCAACTGGTATGATTCTGATGCATATAAGAAGTAGTCTGTCAACAGGTATGATTCTGATGCATATATGAACAAGTCTGCCAACTGGTATGATTCTGATGCATATCTGATCTAGTCTGTCAACTGGTATGATTCTGATGCATATATGAACTAGTCTTTCAACTGGTATGATTCTGATGTATATATGAACTAGTCTGCCAACTGGTATGATTCTGATGTATATATGAACTATTCTTTCAACTGGTACGATCCTGACGTATATACGAACTAGTATCTTAAATGGTATGATACTGATGTGTATAATAACAAGTATATCAACTGGTATATTCCTGATGCAGAGGCTGACTAGTCAGCCAATTGGTATGGTGCTGATGCAGAGAAGGACAATTGCAATCTCGTAGGACATCGCCGTGTTAAAAATACCAGTTGCTAATATGGAAAAATTATAGAACTCGAACTAGTTGAAGCCGCCTAGCTGACTGGTATTTGATTAGTATAAAACTAGTTAAGTTGACTGCAGGGTTATTATCAACATATGTACGTTGAGAGTGGTTAGACCGTGTAGTACTTAGTTTTAGGAGAGATCATTAAACTTGTGTCTCGCATGTTGTGTTTTTATCAGCTTCGTCGATCGTAAATATGGTGGTTGAGTGCTTGCAGCAATAGGAAAATATGTCTGTATATGGTTGGCGGCGGAATAAAGGTTAATACCTTTTGAAAAATATCAATTAAGGTAATTTTTTTTATAGGGAAAAGTAAATACAACGCTTTGGGTGATCCAGAAAACTAATCTGGATTGTTGTTAAGGTCATTAGCTTTAACATCCGTCATAATGACCAACCAAAGCCAACCTTTTATTTAATACTGTTATGCTTTTTATTCGAACACGAATTGTTGTTGTTGTTGTTGTTGTTTTTGTAGCCATACTTTGGCCTGCCTAGTCGGAAGATCCACTTATAAAAAGTTACGTGACATACCAGACAGGGGTTGTACGGGTGTTGACAGTCCTTTGCTGGATGAATCCAGTACGTTCCGGTACCGTTGCCACGCCCACTTTCATAAATTGATCAAAAAATCAAATGGCCTATAAAATTATATCATTTTAGCCATTTCAGCTACCGAGATATGCCAATTTAACTAAGTGATTTTCGAAATTTTCGATATCGAAAAAGGGGGAGTGGTTATCATCCGATTTCGCCCATTTGCAATAACAACCTCCCTTGGCCAGAAAGTAACCTGTATACAAAATTTCATGCAAATATCTAAATTTCTACTCAAGTTATCGTATACACGGACGGACAGACGGATGGACACGCCTTAATCAACTCCTCTTTTCAACCTAAGAACTTTCATATATGGTCGATCAACTCATCCTTTCTTTTAATTGAAAATTGAAATGAGAAAATAGCAGATTATCAATTAAAATTTTTTAGGAGGAAAAAACTGACAACTCACCAAGTGTATATTTGCATATCGCACAATATTGATGATCAATTATAAAATGTATGTTTTTCTTTGCAAACATGTCAAAATTGCATGCAAATTGAGTTTTCTCCAATATCATGGACACAAACGTCGGTACAAAGTGTGATAAATCGTAAAAAAAATATGTGAACAAATGGGCGTTTGCATGTTATTGAATCTGCACTGTCGAGTTGTTAGACAAGCGTACAAACTCATTAGTCGATTTATTTATGACAAAATTAAAAATAAACAGGCTTTTACACGTAGCGCGAATATTTAATATATGTTTGTATATTGAGATGTATTTCTAACTGTTATCGAACAACATGTTTGACAGCGTATGAAATTAATACAACGCCTATTACGGTATCAAATTTTCAAAATGATCATTATGAAGGAGAAACCCCAGGTAAGAGCTCGTGCTTGTAAAGCGGTATGCAATTAATCACGTCATTGGAGGTTTCAAATTACTTTCCTGTTGGGCTTTTTTTTAGTTCGCAAATCAGTAGTTAGTCGCAAGTTGTTATTTGTTTGATTTTTAATATTTTAGTTACTAACGCTTGTACTATAACTATTATGGCAGCAATGCTTGCAATGTAAAAGTAGAAGAAAGTTGTATACCTACATAGCTCTAACGTCATCAATAGTATTTGGTTTATTCGATAGGGAAAGCACTAACTTAATTAATATGTTGTCGTCTAGAAAAGTGATTAAGGATTAAGAGTATCGCCAGATAAACTGTATACCCAACAAACCATTAAGGTAGATTTCGATTGGAGGTACATTAGAGAACTATCCTCATACTTCAATCCCTAACGTTAGGCGACGACTCGAGAAGGACTGGAAATATACCGTTCTCCAACAAAATAGGACTTAATTCTCAAATCGAGAATTCTAATGGCATAATCAAACAGGATTCTAATCTGATATTTGTTTTGTTTTTTGTTTTTGCCTAGTTCTTTAAACTCTCTCTAATCGAGTACTAATGTAGTTCTCTACTGTTGCCATCGAGTAGAGAAGAGTGAATACGAACATTTCTCCAACGTTAGAGACTATGTTTGATGGGCTGCTCTTTCTGTATTTTCGATAGAAAAGAGCTTAAAGTTGCAATACAAATCTATTATATATAAATGCGCAAACATAACTGGTTCCTCCCTTTTTTGCAATAACCACAATTCTAAGGTATATAAAATTTGGTATGTATGGATATGTCTCGCCGAGCAGGGTGTCCGACAACAAACCAAAAATTAAAAAAAATTAATTATAATATGGTTTGAAAATCCCACCATTACAAGTGCTATACACGCATTCGCTTTATAGAGCCGCTGTTATGGGGGTATGTAGGTATGACCACTTGCATTGTTGTGTTTGCATTCATTGCAGTAGGGTGAGTTATTTTGTTGGCAGCAATAAGATAACATGAGCCAGCGCGTCAACTTTATTGAGCTTAGGTACAAACAGTGTTTACAAAAACAAAATCTGTGCGTGGGGATTCAGAGAAGCAAATTTAAAAAAAAAAAAAAAAGCACAAATAAGCTAGATCATGCACAAGGCCCTTCGTGGCTAGACTTAGTGAAATAAAATAAAATGGAAAATTGATAAAATTTAAAAAAAGTAAAATCAGAAATAGAAAAGTGATTGAAAGTAAAAAAATAAAATTTGTTGGAAATGAAAGGAAAGGGAATAATATAAAATAAATAAAAATGAAACAAAATGAAATAAATAAAATATTAAATTAAGAAAATAATAGGAAAGGAAAGGGATGGATAAAAGGAAAATTAAGGTAAGTTAAGGTAAGGAACGGAAAATATGACAGAAAAATCAAAGGGAAAGGAAAGGAATGGAAAAGAAAAAAGGAAGGGAAGAAAGGAAATGTAATGTAGGTAAAGCAGTGGAAAAGAAAAGCAAAAGGAGAAAGACAAAGAAAGGAAAGAAGAAAAAAAGAAGGGAAAGAAAAGGTAGCGAGGAAGAAGGTATGGAAAATAAATGAAAATAAAAAGAAAGAAAAATAAAGGTAATGAAAAGCTAAAAAAAATAAGTTAAGGAAATGAATGAAAGAAAAAGAAAAGCAAAGGAGTTGCGGAAAGGAACAAAAGAAAATAAGGAAACGGTAGGAAAGGAAAGGTAAGAAAAGGAAAGGTAAGGAAACGAAATGACAGGAAAGGAAATTTAATAAAAAAAGTGAAAGAAAATAAAGGTAAGAAAAAAATAAAAGAAAAGAAATGAAATGAAAAAAAAATGAATAAAATGAAAGGAAACTAAAGCAACGGAAACGAAAGGAAAGGAAAGAAAAAGAAAATAAAAGGAAAAAGGAATGTAATGGAAATGGAAAGAAGGATCAGGTAAGAATATAAAAGAAACGAAAAGAAAGAAAAATAAAAGAAAAAAACAGAAAAGAAAGAAAGAAAGAAGGGAAATAAAATGAAATGAAAGAAGAGAAAAGGAAAGAAAAGGAAAGGAAAAGGAGAGGAAAGGAAAGGAAAGGAAATAAAAGCAAATGAATGCTAAGGAAAGGAAAGGAAAGAAATACGTATGAAGACGACCTAAGAAGAATAAATAATTATCAACATTGAAACTATATTACTGAATGGTGTAAAGAGGGAGGAAAAGGCAAAATTAATAGGAATGTATAGAAACCAAAAATATACTAAATATGGAAAAGAAAGGAAAATTTAAGAAATAGCAAAAAGGTAGGAAGATAAAATAAGGTTTTGTGGTTGAATTTCAACCACTGGGCGAACTCTAGTTCTATTAAAACGGCACTAAGTTCTTTGAACTGGAAATATTAAAAAATGCATCCCTAATTCAAACAAATTCGGGCGTTATTATCTAGCTGTTCCATGCCAAACTTGGTTATTCCAAAAAAAAAAAAAAAAAATTATACAAAAATAGAATTAATATGAAAAAAACTAAAAAAACGAAATAAACATAAAACACCACACTCATAATAAGATGATTAATGATTGTTATTAGCCACTTTGCAAAAGATGGCAACTGTTGATTGATTAAGTGAAGCCAAACGAAAATAAAAGTAAGGAAAGTAACAAAGTTCAACTATGTAAAACTACATAAACAAGAAATTATGTAAAAAAACAGCTAAGCTTAATTGAATGACAGCTTATCGACATAAGCCAACAATTATTGGCAAAACTCGTTCAAGCAAAAAGGTTAAGCCGAGACTGGAGTCTGTGAGATATTTGTTACTTTTCGTTAAACTAAAATAGTAAAATTAAATAGCGAAAGTTCAATGTTCATTTTTTGCGATTATTAACTCATTTGCAGGGCAGAAAAATGTTTGCAGTAGCTGGGGGTCTGTCAACAGACAGACATAAGTATTAGTAGGTATATGTACGAATTTATCTTGTAGCAGCACCTAGAGTTCCGCCTTGTATTCAAGCAAGCAATTTATTTACAATCAATCATAGCTAAAACAGATTGAGTTATTAAAAAAGCAGATGTATTTTGAAAATACTTAAAGGATAGACATTGCAACACGCGATACCTCTCTGTCAAGATGGACTTTATTGATTTTGTGTAACTAATGCAGTTTATGTATGGGTCATTCCATGCCAAATCCACAAATTATTTACCTGACCCCTTTTTTTGTATTTTTTTTATTTATTTTTTTTAAATGTGTTTTTTGAGAAAAATTTACCCATTTTTTATTTTTTTTGTATTTTTTTTATTTTTTTTTTTATTTTTTTTAAATGTGTTTTTTGAGAAAAATTGACCCGTTTTTTATGTTTTTTTTGTATTTTTTTTATTTTTTTTTTTTTTGTATTTTTGTATTTTTTTTTTTTTGTATTTTTTTATTTTTTTTGTATTTTTTTATTTTTTTTGTATTTTTTTATTTTTTTTGTATTTTTTTATTTTTTATTTTTTTATTTTTTTTGTATTTTTTTATTTTTTATTTTTTTATATTTTTTTATATTTTTTTTTATTTATTTTTTATATTTTTTTTATTTATTTTTTATATTTTTTTTATTTATTTTTTTTTTTTTTGTATTTTTCTATTTTTACTTTTTTTTTGTTTGAATTTTTTTTAATTTTTTTTTTTTTTTTTTTTTGAATTTTTTTATTTTCATTTTTTTTTATATCAAATTAAATAAAAAAGGGGACAAAATAAACACAACACAAAAAAGAGCTTTATAACTAGCCCGAGTGAACCAAAGTGGCAATCAACTTGATTATTTTGTCTGCATTATACCATAATTTTGATAGATATGCACTTCGCATATGTATGAAAGTAAATAGATGAAATACCTGATTGAGAAAGGGTCATTGCCTGCTGCTTTCGATTAACATTAAAGTAGCAACGCAGCTTTTGATTTCTATTGGTATCTACACTATTTCATGTCTGTTAAATTGAATAATTGTATTCTTGTTGTAGGTGGGTGTTAAGTATGTTGCCCACTTTGTCTACAAAAATACTTTGAAAGCATGCATTTATCGCTTTAGCAAACTTAATTGTGTCTACAAAATAAGAATCCCAACATCTATTCAGAGACGACAGACAGATACACGATGAATTTATTCCATACAGGGTACAACGAAATGTTTCAATATACTACAACAAAAGGCATCACAAAATTCTATTTCTCAAAATAGGAGATACTTACTGATCAAAATTTCAACCCAAGCAGAATGAGTTTCAAAAAAGTCCCATATCTACGAAAACTCCATACTTTTTTAGGTGATGATATTGATGAATTTGATATAGGGTATTCTGGAAACTAGTCCTGAAAATTATTATGTTATTTTTGAGTGACGAATGACAAAAAAATAAAAAATAAACTTTTGTTCATTATTCGAAAATATTTGAATAATGAGTGATCGGTTTTTGGCTTTTGAAAAAAAAATCGAATAACCATTTTCGGGATTATTTCGAAACTGTTTCGAGATTATTTCGGAACTGTTTCGGGATAATTTCGGGACTGTTTCCGGACAATTTCGGAACTGTTTTGGGATCACTTCTTGACCATTTTAGGGATCATTTCGGAGCTGTTGTTGGGATTATTTTGGTAACATGTTTTTTTTTTACTAAAAAATAACCGGTCACTCAGCACTTAACATTTTATAAATGATGAATAATTTTGTATTTTTTAAATATTTGAATAATTTTTTATTCGAAGGGGCCCAACCCTGTCTTCCACCATTGTTTCACTCTACAAGAGGTTAGTTTCTAGACGGTGAAAAGGAAAAGAAGAACAGGAGTTAAAGAATGTTGTTGTTGTTGTTGTTAACAATGCATTGCCCTGTCTAGAGTGTATGATCATTCCGAAGATCTTCATCAAGCTCTTCTAAGGGGAGTCCAAGGAAACGTGCAGTTTCAACAGGGTTTGTCCAGAGGGACAGAGGGGTTAGAAGAGTAGGTTCAAATGAACAATTGAAGAGATGTAGAGTATCATGGGGGGTCCTACCACATGCAGGGCATGTGTTTGAGATTGTGTCATTAAGTCTGGACAAGTAGGAGTTTAACCTTACACTATATCCAGACCTAAGCTGTGCCAGGGTAACTCTTGTCTCCCTTGGTAAGGTGCGTTCTTCTTCAGCAATATCCGGTGGAGGACTGTTCAGAACGGGGTTCACAGGTAGAGATCCGACAAAAGTATCTACCGACTCGGTGTGGATGTCGGTTAGAGCCCGCTTATGATTCTGCAGATCAAACGGCAAGGTAATATGATGCCGGATCTCATCATAATGTTTACGGAGATGTTTCCTTATGTCTCTCGGGGGCGGATCTATGTCCAAAAGATGACGGTTTGGATGTGCTGGCTTGTGGCAGTTCAGAAGGAATTGCTTGCTCAGCATTTCCGCATGCTCTTTTACATTGAGCAGTTTTGCCTCCTGATGGAGGTGAGACTCGGAAGAGTTAAAGAATGTTAGGTTAGGTTAGCTTCAAGCTTCAAGTGTCTGCCGCAGAGGCACACCTAGGCCTGTATTAAAAGGCCCGTTGTGATACCACCAACACTAGGAAAGTCAGTTCCGCGACCCTGCCATATGAAAAATCCCGGTATTAACGGAATTCTCCACATAGCAGAATCCCGGGACTGACGTTCCTAGTTAAAGAATGTATCCAACAAACATTAAGGTTATGCTATGGATACACACACGGAGGTTATCTCCAATAAATCTTCTTTAATCAAATTTTACCCTGAGGATTACTTTTTTGGTTATTTTTCCACCATATTTTTACCCACCTCGGTGACATCTAGTAGCAATTTTACACACCAGCGCGACATCTATCAGTCGCTATCCTTAATTTGCTTGTGTTTCTTGCTGTTTTTATTTATTTATCCACAGAGTGTTTCCAGTGCAAATTTTCTAAAACTGCTCATACTTTCTTAATTTTTGTGAATTTATAATGAAGATTATGCTCAAGTTAATTCGCAAAAACGGAGTTAATTCGGTAATGTATCAGCCCTATTAGAGAACGATTCGAATTGTTATGAACTTCTCTAGGGTAGAGAACGATTTTTGAGAAACTGTCGAGAACTATAGTATTATCGAAAAATGGAGGACTTGGTTCTCGATATCACGTAAAAGTTTAGATGTCTAATCGCATTCTTATGTAGGTATTCCTCTAATGTGATTCAAAAATGCTATGTTGTTGTTAACGGTAGATTCTGTGTTTGCTGTGGACCTATGTATATTGAACAGAACAATGTTCTGAGCACTCCTCGAAATGTTCCAATGAAAACGGTGACGGAAGTTCAGGACTAGCGAAGTACTCGTATAATTAGGGTTTAAAAAGACCACCTTTCTAGAAAACCATTCAAACTAAACTTTGAACCACCCTGTATTATGTACCTATGTAGGGTGATGCATTTCCGTAAATAAATCATCTCACGTTCCGCATATTCGTACGAACACACGAATGGCTGCAGTTGTGCATGAATACATTTTCAATTTGTATATAGTATATATCTATCTATACATTTAGGTTTTGTATATAAAAGATGAAGCTGTTTTCTAGCTTATTTTACGATTATCTCGTTTACCTCTATTTCTGTTTGGTTGTTTGCGTTTTGTTATAAGTTTGTAAACATTTTTGTTTTATTTTTACTTTTTGTTTTTTTTTTTTTTAGTAGACTTCTCTGGTTTGTGCTGTTTTTATATTTCTGTTCTAATGTTCCAAGCATCATTAGAACAGAGAACATTTGCATGTAATGCTACGTTTTTTAACTTATTTACTTTATTACTTTTTTTTGTTTTATGAATGCGAGCGTTGTTTAATTACTACTTAGTAAAAGTCACGTTTGGTTTTCTGGAACAGAGGTTCGAAGTGTAAGTAGTAGTTTTACTTGGAGTAAAGGAATTTATGTAGGTAAGTACCTACTACATAATGTCCAGAAGCAGGTATGTAACTAGTTCGTGCAGTAAAATTTCGAACCGTTCTCCAAAAAATCAGTCTTACAGCGATACTTTGAAATAAAACACATCCATAACCAGAACTACTGCCAACCGATCGGAAATAAAACTGTTCTAGAACTAGTCCAAGCGAGGATATCTCAGAATAGGTAGCACCGCTATAGATTTCGCTAGAACTACATAGTACTGCCTTCAAGCGGTTTAGTTCTAGGTTAGTTTTGAGCTAGTTGAATTTTCTTTCGCAGTGTACCAACAATAACAAGCAAATCGTCTATTGTATGTTATCGTTTTCGATCTTTTTATGGTTTGTTGCAGGCCGTTTTCGTAAATATTTTTGGTTGTGCTAACTGAACGAATTTTTGGTTTATTTTTTTACTTGCGTTTATTTATACATAATTGGGCTTTTTTAGGTCAATGCACGTACATATTTGATATGTAGCCGAAGCTGAAAAGTAAATAAACAATTGGAAAGCGATTCAAATGCACTGAATGAATATTTAATAATTTAGTTATGCTGAAAAATTCTAGTACTTTTCTTTATAGTTTAAATTATACTAGATTGGTTATGGTCATGTCGACTGAAGTGGAAGTGAAGGTTACCGTAGTTATTTCAAAATATTTTTTTAAAATGCCTTATCTCAAAATTATGTTTAAGAACGTCATATTTCACAATTGTTTCCATTAACACTATATTCCAAAATTTGATTCAAAAACACCCTATTTCAGAATGAGAACCCCCCCCCCCCCCCCATATGAATGCAAATCCAATACATTTTCCGCAGTGATAGCGCTTTTTTTTAAATTGAATGCTGAGATGGGCCGTTGTGGAAAAAATTGGAAATAGGTCGTTATTTAAAAAAAAAAATCGGAGATAATGCGTTTTTGAATGACAGTTTGAAATAGAGTCGATGCGTCCATAAATAGAGTACAATCTATAAGCCTATAAAGCATAGAGTACCTGGGTGACCGAGCTTGCTCGTTGTTATCAATTTGGCGCTAACTTTACTTACCCAAAATAATCCCAAAATAATTCTAAAAAGATTCTAAAAAGATCCCAAAAAGACCCTTAAATGTTCCCAAAATGATAGCAAATTGAACAAAAAACGACCCAAAAATGATCCGAAAATAATCCCAAAATGACCCCAAAATGACCCTAAAGTGATCTCAAAAATAATTTCCAAATGACCCCAAAACACCATTAAATATACATTAAAATGATCCCAAAATTATCCAAAAATGTTCTCAAAATAATCCCAAAACCACCCCAAAAATGGCCCACAAATTATCCCAAAATGATCCAAAAATGATCCCAAAAGTACTCCAAAATGATCCGAAAAATACCCCAAAATTGTCCCAAATTAATCCAAATTTGAACCCGAAATGATCTCAAAATAGCCCCAGAATTATTCCAAAGTGACCCTTAAATATTCTCAAAATGATCCTAAAATAATCCAAATATGATCCCAAAAATACAAAATACAAATACAATACGGTAAAATGGTAATCCTGGGCGGCTACCCTACTTGAAAATATTTTAGTTGGTATGTCGGCGAAAATACCTTTCATTTGATACCCATATTGGCATATCTAACTCCATAATTTAAAAAAAATTGAGATAGGTGGCAACCCTTTACAGCCCCAAGTGGATATTCTCAGAATCAATCATACTATCTATATGCCAAATTGCATCCAAATGGGTCAAGCTGTTCTCGAAATAGACCGGATATACAAATATACTGCGGTAAGGTGGCAACCCTAATTGGCAGCCCTACTTGAAAATATTTTGTTTTTATATAGTTGACATGTCGCTGAAAATAACTTTCATTTCATACCCATATTGGCATATTTTGCTACAAAATTTAAAAAAATTGAGATAGGTGGCAACCCTACTATACTATCTATATTCAAAATTTCATCCAAATCGGTCAAGCGGTTCCCGAGATAGTCTGGATATACAAATATACAAGTTTAGCTTGTTTTAAGTTATAAGATTTATGGGGAGAAACTAACTAGTTCGAAACTGAAAGTGAGCTTAAAAACCAAAAACAAAATTATTCATAGTTAACGCTTTAGTGACTCAGAAACGTCAGTTTGATTAAGAAATTCCAATTATTTTGTTTGTTTTAGAAATAAAGCAGCTTTGATCGCAATCGGCATTTAGTTATTTCGTTCGAAGTGTAAATGGTCTAATAACATTAACATAACAACGAAAAACTATTCACAATAAACTAAATGTTAGACAATTAAGCGGCAAATTTGGGCTTTTTCGCCAGGTAGGTCCGGGGAAATCGGGTTTCTCAACTGTGTTATCGACAACAATTTCCGAAAGCTTCGGAGAGGGTTTTTGTCGTTAAAAACAACAACAACGGCAGCGTCACCTTCAGATATCTCGAAGGCTACATTCAGATTCTTCCAATGTAATAAAGACCTGGAATAGTGCATCGAACAAATTTGCAGGTAGGGAATTCAATTTTAAACCAGACTTTATACCGGACATAGCAATTATGCTTCGGTGGCATCGTTACCGAGGTAATGGATCCAAAGATACCAGCTCGAATGTTCTTTGGCGTCTTCAGAAAGTTTCTC
Source organism: Campiglossa producta (assembly GCA_964058755.1). NCBI lineage: Eukaryota > Metazoa > Arthropoda > Insecta > Diptera > Tephritidae > Campiglossa > Campiglossa producta. The sequence goes on along the minus strand of CAXKVI010000002.1, from coordinate 21,968,883 downwards.
GAAGACTGAGTTGATACCAGGAAGTTCTCTTTAAACCAATTCTGGTAGTATGCGTTATTGGAAACAAAATCTGAGATAGAAGGTTCGTAAAAGTATTTTGAAGTAGGGAGATCTTTAATTCAGTCATCGGTCTACAAATATTACAAATTGGCTTGATTTATGGTATCGTATTAAATAAGCCATATATCCTCGAAACCTCCATCACCATAGCTTATATCTTTTGTTAAGGCCGGAAAGCAACGAGCGCCATTTTGGTAGAGCCGTCCGTTCAGGCGTCATTGGGCTAAAAGCAAACGGTAGAAGCTCTGCCCGATTGGTTTTCAAAAAATGTAGCTAGGCATCTATTTAAATCTCTTATTCTAAAGCTCTCAAAGAGTTGACTTCTGACCTGATGGCATTTGGCAATTCAATCTAACTACCTGCATTTTCAACATTGTGTATCTAAAGAGCAAAAGAAGATATATGAGCAACGGCAATTAGGTACCCTATGGATTTGTTGAAGAGCTAGGTAGATAAAAAATTAAAAAAACCATTAAAATAAACCAAAACAACTTTATTATAGTTAGTATACCAACCTTGAGTTTTCGCTTGAGCCGTGAAAGGGCGCAGTATTTTTCAATTTAAGCTTGCCAACTGATGCTCCACAGATGTAACTAAAAGATAATGGCACACACCACTGCACATAGACACGGAATTGGGTGCATAATAGAAAAACTGCACTACACAACTATTCATAAATATTAAATTTCTTAAATTGCTTTTAATTATTGGCGAATGTAAGCAATTTATAATGCACAAGGAGATCGATCGTTATTTTGATATGATATATTTCTAAGAAGTGCAAAAACGTTATCGAATACTAATGAAAATTTGTTTTTAGCTGACGCATTGGATTCTCCTGCTTATGATTAGCATATTTGCAGATTTAGCATTTCCATTTAATGGCTTTGTTCACTGCGTTTGCTCCACTTTTTTTTTTTTTTATTGCTCGCCGAATTTTTTTTGTTCATGCACTTTTATGGTCATAAATGACTGCGCTCGATTTGTTGGTAAGCTATGAGCCAGATGCCGCCTGTTAATGCTCCACGCAACACGACACCACACTACACCAAGTAAGAACGACAACGACCTTTTTTTGTTATGGTCAACGATGCGAGACACGAAAATAGTAATTTAAAAAGTTAAATACATATCAGAAAAAGTTATACGGAAGCACTGCAGCTGGCTACGTTAAATGAATTCCAATCAATGGAAAATGGTTATGGCCACTATAAAACTTCTTGCATTTACGCTTTATAATTCAAAAATATCACACAAAAATGTATAATATAAACACGCGCACGGCACTACCTTCTCCAGCAAAAGCTTCAACTTGACTCAAACATCAACAGGGAATTGAAAATGTTCGCTCCAACAACGGCTGCCGCCTCAAACAGCTATAGCCACAGATGCGCGCAACCAAATCAGAGGTTGCATATTGACACACGTTCATTTGTGCCTTACTAAATATGTATACACTATGTTATTGGCGGCTAACAACTCATTTCAGCGTCGCCCCATTCCACAGCTGTTTGTTTGGAACCACCAATGGAACCAACCACCAAATATGTTGATTGCTTTGTATTCGTATCGAACAAACTCGTTGCTTGGCAGCCGCCTCGTTGCTCGTGCCCACGTTCGTTTAATGCAAAGTATCAACAAATATAAATAAGCGACCGGCATATAAAAGCACTATACATGTCGATTTGTATTTTTGTAGCAGCATTCAATAAAGCTCTTTGTTTGGGTGAGATTTTTTATCGGCGCGTTTTGTTTTGAATTTCCACAATTCTGTTTTTTTTTTTTGTGTTCGACAGCTGTCATTACTTATGCTTTCCCTTGACATTTATTTCCATTTTGACGTTTCAAGCGGCAGTGCTGTAAAGTGCTTTTTCGTTTACGGTCCACGGTCCGCAACTATCTTTTAAAGCCTAAATAGATGTGCCGATTTTCTTGGCGTAATGATACTGTGATGCTATTGCCTTAATGTGTGGTTCAAGCTGTTATAAAAATGCAGTTTTTTGCGTTTTGGGACATGAGGTTTCGAATCACGGTTGCATTTTTTTTAGGTTATGAGCACGTGCACAAAACTTTACACTTTTCTCACATTTGGTCGATTTTTAAGTTTCACTTTTTTTAAATTTAATTTCAACACACGCCCTCCATTTTTCAAGTTTTTCAACACAATAAATTTGACAATTGTTTACGAGTGAAGCGGGCTACCCACCTGCCTAGAAATCCCTCAAGAAAAAAACGAGCATATATTTATTGTGCCTGGTTAAGAAATTTTGACGTTTACCAAATTTTCCATTTCTTTGCAAATTACTCTTATAAAAATGTACAAAATGTGTTTAGCGAGACATGTACTCACCTTTGCCGTGAATCTGCACATTTACCTCAAGAAATATATACGAGTTTATTTATTTCTTAAGGTAAACCGGCGTTGCCAACTATCGAAAAGTACTGTATTTTTTTCTTATGAACTGAATATTGGCTCAAGAAAATTTGACGTGTGAAAACGTTTCTTGACCATTTCTTGAGCGTTTTTTTATATGAAGTTTGACATTTCTTGGCAGGTGAGTAGCCCGCTTGAAAGAGAATGAAAGAATATCAACTTTTTCAGTTCGAACACCCCTCTTTTCTTAGAAGATTGCAGGGTTGTCTGCATTTATAATGGTAATGCAGAAATAAAGTTGCATTAAAAAGCATTTAGCTGTTAAAATTTGTTTGGTAAATGTAGAAATAAATGCGATGTCAAAGTGGTTGTTATTGTTGTTTTTGTAACGAGGTATAGGCCTTCTCAAATGTCAGACGGGGTCACGTGTATTGCTCTTGTCGATATAAAAAACGGCCCGGCTCGTTTCGGTACGATGGGTACAGCACAGTCAAATGTAATGGAATTCCAAATTTGGAAAATGAGATTTGTATGGAAAAAAGCGCCAAATTGCAATTTTACGCCAAATTTGGGGCAGTGTAATAATACATTTCATTCATTTTCCGAACAATACAATCCACAGTGTGTTCCACATTTAGAATTGCCCAGCAAGAACCTTAAAGAGTAATTGACGTGTGATAACTTATGCACATAATGTAAATAACAATTTCAACTATTTTTTTTCGAATTCAACTGGGAAAAGACAGAAGCCTGCTTGACTCTTCTTTAATTATTACTCTACAGGTGTTTAAATCATCACGGTAATGCATTTTCTTTCGGTGGCTTTTTGTCCTGGTAGAAGGTTCTTGCAGGGACGGTGAAGCCGAATCCAAATTTGCCAGTGTAAACGGTGTCGAACGGTGTCGCCATTTGAATTTGCCAAATTTGCTGCAGTGTAAATATACTATTAAACCAAGTCGCCTGCCCGCATTTGAGCTGATTCATCTTAATTCAAGCCTCGCCGTCCAAAGAGTAGCAAGGCGTTTGTGGATGTGGTTGTGATGAGGTCCAGCCAGGACACAGAAGCAAAAAAGCGCTTCCGGATTCTTGATCCTAAGGCCAAAACCCGTCTTTTGAGCCCCCTCCCATAATTTTAGCTAATTTATTAGCAGTTGACAGGATGATTTACACGAGTCGATTTTTGTCGTTCCACTGCGTTCTACCTTCAAACACAAGGTGTGAATCGACCGAATTGCTCTTTACCGGTGGAACGACTAAATTCGACTATGTAGAAACTTCGACCCGTGTAAATCAGCCTAAAGCGTTCTGCAGAATCAGTACGTCAGTACGTTGAAACAACTGACAGCAAAGTAGACTGCGGGTTTTTGTATGCGTAACGCTAGATACGACGGTTACGTCAAAGTAGAATTTAAGGGTTAAGCAGAATCAGTCCGTCAACACGTCATGTACGTAACGTGCGTCGTGACAAAACGTACGTGCCGCACAGGTATGGCACTTAGCGATTGACGTACGTCATGTTGAAGTACACAGATATGTCAACAAAGTAATTAGCGCAAAACGAAAATTATTAAAAAAAAAAACATAACAAATGCAAAACTTCGGTTAAAAAAATGGAAAATATTAAAAAATTACTTTGGTTAAATTTGCTTTCTCACAATTTTCACAAACGCGTTGTCAAATTGGCGGTAAAATTGATTTTGACATTTGTCACGCAGCTGCCGTTCCGTCAAAATAGAAAATTGGCAAAGGATGCCGGATCCGTTGACTGATACTTTGTCAATCTAGCGTTTTACATGCAAAATACGCACATCCTACTCGGCTGTCAGTTTCTTCCTTTTCCGGCAAGCACGTGACGGACTGATTCTGCCGAAAGCTTTTAGTAGACAACTAAAGGGTCAGTTACATAAAACTTTATTTTGGCTTTACCTCGAACTTTGACTTTGACAGAAAAGTTCAGTATACGTATTTAAACGAAGCATGGCACATTAAAGACCTCAAAGTTGAAGCAAGGTTAAAATTTGGCGAACTCTCAAATTTTGCTTGCTTTGACAATCAGATGTTGATGAATTTGCTTTAATTAAAGAATAAAATGTTGGAGAAAATAATAATGAATTCATTTTTTCTCTATTAAATTAATAAATTAACCAAAACAATCTGAATGCAAAGAAAAAAATAACGAAAACAAATGTATAAAAGAGAAGCGTCAAGGCGTTCATTGTAGCATACCTCTGAAGTTGGACGCAAAGTTTTGAGGTAGCAAATGTCAGGCGAGGTTAACAAAGCTTTATGTATTCGACCCTTTACAAACGAGTGTTGCAAGGATAAATTAAAGATTGGAAAATTCACAAGAGTCTCATATTCGTGATATCGTTGTATGCATTGTGTATCAATACCAAGTGTGAACTCTTCTTTTGACAACACTCATTAAAATGTCGGTTTGTTTACATCCTGCACATATTAAAATGTCGCCAGCACCGAATAACAGAAAAGCAAATGGCGTTGTTTAACATCCTGCACACATCAACATAGCGGTCTCCTATCTTTTACCTAATGGTAGAAAGAGATGGGAAGATGGAAAGAAGTGAGACAAAAAAGGAAATTAAAAACAGGTGACTAAACTCACTTTGAAGTTTTCACGACTATGTCTATGATATCACACTTGTTATTAACCATAATCTCAAACAGGTGTTAAACTCATTTTGGAATTTTGACGTCTATGCAGAAGAGTTTACACTTGTTATTGATACACAATGGTTGTATGGTTTATTTTGTTGCTATGGTTTCTCATATAAATTTTTCAAAAAAACATAGTAGAACAAACGATAGCATGAAATAAGAGACCTTGTGAATTGCCTATATATATGATAAATAAACATAAGCCCGTAGAGCTTTCGTTTAAAAGTGGGGAGCAATGAAACATGGCTAATTTTAATTTCAATTTATCTACCCTCAACACAACACCACTATCCCAATTTTCCCCCTAACAAAATATACAGAAGCGGCAGCACTATTCACATATGTGCGCGCAACCAGTGTTGGAATATAATATATTGTAGTTTATTTTTGCACTTTGCGAAAGGTTTGTTTTCATTCGCGCCAACTAAATTAGAAATAAAAATAATTTTAAAATGGAAATAGATTTAAATAATATGATTTTCCGCGTGGAAGATCTTACGATGGAAAAAGTGATGGAGGAATATGGTATCAGTGAAAGCAAAAGACGAGAGAATCCTGGTTTATACAAGCTATTCATAGAGGATTTTGTAAGTACATTGTTCTTTGTACGTTTATCTGATGCGTTCATTGGAACTTTTTTTACTTGATTACTTTTACATAGAAGCAAAGGATGAAGGATCCATGAGGAAATTATTTGGCCAGCTACATCGTCCGTTATGTTCAGTCTAGAAATCTAACGGAGAATCACTCTTGCCAACAATTGCTACTTTGGATTAAGTAGACAATTGAGAAGTAAAGTCCTCTCTCGACAAGCAAAGATCACGCTCTATAAGTCTCTCATCATGGACAGTGTCAAGAGAAGATAGGATGGCTCTTGGAATATTCGAGAGAAAAGTTCTCCGGAATATTTATGGTCCTTCCCGTGATGCCAACGGCGAGTATCGAAGAAAATTTAATTTACGCAGACCTGACCATAGTTCAGCGGATTAAACCCCAAAGGCTCCGCTGGTTGGGTCATGTTATGCGAATGGACAAAGAAGCTCCAGCACAGAAGGTTTTCCTATCGAGACCCGAATTCGGCAGCAGAGGAAGGGGGAGGGCTCGACTGAGATGGAAACAACAAGTGGAGGATGACTTGAATTCCCTTGGGGCTTCCAATTGGCGTCAGTTATCGCTAAAAAGGAATGACTGGCGTGCTTTGATACGAAACGGCCAAAATCGCCTAGGCGGCCAAGCGTTAATAAATGACGCAAGCCAAGATTAGATTAGAATTAATGGTGTTTGTTTCTTTTTTCTTTGGGGAAACTTTACTAAAAACCCTGCGTACTAGTATTTAGTTTATGGGTTTTGTAATCAAATTATTGTTTAACTGTGTTGGAGGTGCAAAGTAAAGGAGGCCTTGCCTCACCCGCCTTGCGACTGTTGTTGTTGTTGTTGTAGCGAGGTGTAGTCCTGCCTAAATGTCAGACAGGGTCACCCCGAGTGTATTGCTCTTGGCCCGGGTCGTTTCGGCACGATGGGTACAGCACAAGTACTGGTACCGTTCTCGTAGAACCGGCAATACAAGAAACTAGCCGTGTAGGCTATGTAGGTCATTTAGCGTTACCCAGGGTGCACCAACTGGGAGGCGACCTACTTTTTGTTGCTGATAGTAATTTTTGGATTTTGCGCAAAAGTTTTTAATAAATGTTGGCTGCCAACAAACAATATGACACTGAGGGTTAGGGGTTTAGAATATGCCCGAGTTAGGTATGCCGGTCGTAAGAGGCGATCCACGAAATCGTTCCCAAGACAGTCGGGGGAGTACCGGAACGTACCTGATTCATCCGGCAAAGGACTGTCAACACCCGTACAACCCCTGTCTGGTCTGTCACGTAACTTTTTATAAGTGGATCTTCCGACTAGGCAGGGCAAAGTATGGCTACAACAACAACAACGCCTTATTTATAAATAGTGCAGGTGGTATCTGTGCTGTTCAAAAGTGTTGAATTGAAATGACGCCGTTTACTCTATACAGCATCGGTATTTCCTGCTCTTGGTGTCCGTACCGGCGAGTTTTGACATTTCCTAGCGGCGGTAAGAAACCGCCCTATGGTAAGAAAGTTTTCCGCAAGTGGGTACCGTCGTCCTGTCCTGTCGTTTGTTTTTAGCTCGAGATCGAGTGTTAATGTGGTTGTTGTTGTAACGAAGGTAGGTCCTGCCCAGCGTGTATTCATCCTTAGCCTAAATTGTCATAAATGTCTTCCAACGGAGTCCTAGGAAAGTAGCAGTTTCTACAGGGTTGGACCAGAGGGAAATGGGTGACGGGGTTCAATCTGGATAAGTAGGAGTTTAACCTGCTACAATGTCCAGAAGGTAGTTGAGCTAGAGTGACCCTTTTGTCTCGAGGAAGACGACTTTCCTGGTCAGCAACGCGAGGTGTTGAAGTATGCAAAACAACGCGACGTTGTTGTTGTTGTTAACAATGCATTGCCCTGCCTAGAGTGTATGATCATTCCGAAGACCTTCATCAAGGTTGGGCGGCCGCCGTGGTGTAGCGGTTAAGTGTTCGGCCTTCTACACCAAGTCGTGGCGGTTCGATGCCCGGCAAAAGTAACATCAAAAATTATTTAGAAAAAGAATTTTTCTAAAACGGGGTCGCCCCTCGGCAGTAGTCTGGCAAACTCTCCGGGTGTATTTCTGCCATGAGAAGCTTCTCAGCAAAAAATTCATTTGCTTTGCAAGTGCCGTTCGGAGTCGGCAAAAAACTGTAGGTCCCGCCAACTTGTAGGAAAAACTCAAAAAAAGCAACACACCACAAGTTGGAAAGAGAAGCTCGGCTAAAAATCTCGTTAGAGGTTATGATGATAACCTGTAGGTATATCGCCGCCATTAGTTTTTTTTTTTTTTTTTTTTTTTCATCAAGGTGTAGTAAAAGTAGGTCGCCTCCCAGTTGGTGCACCCTGGGTAACGCTAAATGACCTACATAGCCTGCACGGCTAGTTTAGTTTCTTGTATTGCCGGATCTACGAGAACGGTACCAGTACTTGTGCTGTACCCATCGTGCCGAAACGACCCGGGCCGTTTTCTTATATCGACCCGGCCAAGAGCAATACACTCGAGGTGACCCTGTCTGACATTTAGGCAGGGCTACACCTCGTTACAACAACAACAACAGGGTTATATGGGGGTCCTACCACATGCAGAGCATGTGTTTGAAATTGTATCATTCAGTCTGGATAAGTAGGAGTTTAACCTCATACTGTCTCCCTTGGACAGAGATCTGACAAGTGTCAACCGACTCGGTTTGTATGCCGGTTAGAGCCCGCTTATGATTCCGCAGATGATGACCGGACAGAGCTCAAGATGGAAGACAGCAGACATATCGTGGATGTGCTTCAGGGCCTGCATGTGTACCTATGGATCGAACGGCAATGTAGCAAGGTGCCGGATTTCATCAATATGTGGTCTATCGCTTTGATGCTGCTGTGCATTTTAAGGAATACTTACCGATGAAGGGCTCGACGAAGATTGGCGGTATAATAGGAGAGCAGGACTGCCTCTATTGTCTTGACAAGTGGCGAATGGAGTTATATTGTTGGATAATCTCCCCTACGTAGGCTGGTTTCACTGGCGCCAGGAGAGAGACAACGCTTCCATATTTCAGGACCCACCTTGGCTAGGTATTCTGATCCCCGTACATCTCATATTCTTCAACATTCAAGTTTCTTTTTGTTGAACTAGCCAGAAAAGTATTATCCAGTTTATGGTCTTAAATCAGTTCTTGGTCGCTATTGCTCTTTGACTAAGTTTACTAATCAATCTCAAATTTCTCAGCCATTTTACACAATTCATTCAAAAAACTTTTTTTTTCCCACTCATACAGATACCCACGCGTGAAGATTTGGAGCGTAAAATTGACGAGGAGGGTCTAAAAGAATTATGCTTACGTTTGCCTTGTCGTGTGTTGATGAATCGTTGGAATCCGGTAGAAGACTTTGTGGCTCAATTTACACGCCAAGGGCGTATACCACGTTGGACCAAAGAAAAAACTCAAAAACTGCTGGTAAAAGCAGTACATATCCACAAAGATAAATGCCTATACAGTGATTATGATATCCGCATGCAGCGCGAAAGGGAATGGTGTGAAAGGAAGAAAGAAAATCTGATGCGGCTAGCTGTTTGGGAGTATGATAAAAATCAGCAATTGCAAAAGAGAAATGAGGACCCAGCTGTAGAAGAAGAAGAGGAGGAAGTCGAGTCGAACTCATGTCCAATGCATTTAAATGATGAAAGCAATATAAATGATACTTTAAAGAAGAATGTAAACGATGATCCTAGAAACGATAAAAGCCATGAACATGGTGATGATGATGTTACCGATGATGATGAACTTAATAGTAGTACTCAAAGTGATTATATGGAATCTTTAATCATAAATGAGTATGAAGACATCACACAAGAAGAGGATCGAACAACTCAAGCAATAACAAGTAAAGTGGTCTCTTCACAAAATATAATAGCATCATCATCTATCGTAAATGTTGAAGCTATGATGGCGGAAATACATGATGGTCAAGTAGAATGTACGCCAACAGACATACTGCCAATACCGCCATTAAGTCAGAGCACAACTTTAAATAGCACCGATTTTAATAGCAATGTCTTAATTAGCGCGAGTCCAATAAAACCCAATACGCCAACTCTCCAAAACACCGAAGAGTTAGCGGGTCAAGAATATATGGAAATGGTGCAACAATTAAATAGCGGCTCACAGCCTCGCCTAATCGATTATGTTAATGTTAATACGCAATCGATGAATTTCGAAAATTGTACATCACAAGAGATGTTCAGCCAGGAGTGTACCCCGGAATATTGTGAATTCAATACGCATATCTCGATGACTTCGACACAATCACCAAGTGCTTAATAAATATGCTTTCTATCAACTTAAAAGTCATTTATAGATGCTTTAATTATTATTTAAATTTATTGTTTACATAAAAAATAAATAAATTAGTGTGGGCAAACATGCAAGCAGGTCAATTTTGTTCTTTTCCAAAAATGTAAGCAGAAATAAAAACACATTTTTTATGAAAATTTTCCATCGAAAAAACTTTAACCCTCATATTCATAAAGAATAAAATTGGTTTATAAAGATTTTTAAAATGACATTTTCACACAAATTTTGAATAATAAGAGCTTATTAAACCTTTTATATTTTTTATGAATAAGGGGGTAATTTTTTATTAATAATTTTTTTTTTTGTTTATGTTATATTATATTTGTATGTAATTAAAATAGGAATAAACATTTTTGTAAATTAATATTTCATGTAACACATAACAGAATAAAATAATTATAAAATGTTAAAAACTTGAATTTGTTGCTTATTACATTTTGTTTATGCATACATTATTACAACAAATATTTTATACATTTCTATGTATGCATTTAGTATAAGCATATGCATTTCTGATATCTTATACATATATACATTTACATGTAAATGTTTGTATTATGCAGATAAAGTACGTTTCTCAGTGACGTTTATGCATTCAGCATATTTTAATCAATAGGCGTTTTGTGCTGTTTAAGCTTCAATTATGTTTTTTTTTTTTTTTTTTTTGTTTGTATAATCAAGTTTGGTCGTGCTGAGGAGGTGTTGTTGGTTGTGGTTTAAATTGGTATGGCCATAATTTTGTTGCTGTTTTCGCTTTAGTTACGTAGCTGCTTAATGTAATAATAATAAAAAAATATTTATACATTTACAAGTACATACATATATATTGTAAAATTGCAATTTAGAATATTTTTGTTAGATGCTAGAATCTTAAAAAATTATTTTGTTTTTATTATGTGTTAAGTGCAAGCTTGTATTTAGTTTTTTTTTTTGTTATATTTATTATTTGAAAATTTCTAATATTAAAATATGTTTGTAGCTGGGTGTCTAACTACTATGAAAAAGCATAGACAACTCATATTTTCGATATTATATACGAGAACGAGACATACTTTCTGAAGTTCTTAATAAAATTGTAGAAAGAAAATCACTTTATTTCAAAAACGTCCCATCTTGGAACTTGTTTGAAGAACGCTCAATTTTAAAATTTTTATTCAAAAGCCTCTTATTTAAAAATTTGGTTAAAGAACGATCTTTATAGTAAAAAGTTCAATGGATTTATATGAAATCTTTCTTGCTGTCTGGAAATTAACTGCCACAGCCAACGTGAAACTGGAGACAAATTTGACAACATCGGAATGGCTACAATTACGAAGGCAATGCAAAATCACATTTTCGTCGATCAATATTCATCCCGTTTCTGAACAATTTCTTGAGTGAGCTGCGACCTTTGCTTCTAGACTATAGTGTTTTGCTGTCGAATATTCAGAATATTTTGTCAAACAAATACATAGAAGTAAATGCATGGGAAATACGTAAAATATGCACTTTTTTGAGGACGAACGCCCAATCATATTGTCGAAGGGTTTTCGAGTGACTTTGTCATGTGGAAAAACGAGGATATTAGTAAAATAAGTCTTCATGTTCGTCCTCAATATTAATTGTATATCTTCACTACTTATTCTTGCAGACTCCGTACAAAGACTCCCATAGACCAACGAGCAAAATACTTTCTTGACACTGCAACAAACAGTTGAACCCATCAAAATGTGGCATGTGTGGATTGAAAATCAATTTACGAAACAAATCAAGTGAATGGGTTAGCGTTATTAAATGTGCATCGAGGCGTGGAAGTAACGAATGAAAATGTAATCGATTTTTTCTCGAATGCACCAAGGCGAATGGCTATTCTTTTATAAGCTGAACGATTCGTCAGAAATTGAAATATTTTGGCGTATTTCCTTCGTGCCGAGTGTGCAAAGAATACTTGCTTATTCATCGAATTACCTTACGACTAGACTCACATAGATTAAGATAAACCTTGACATTGATAGATATGTTCAATGTAGGCAATAAGTAGGGCGTTGGCAAACCTACTTTGAGGAACGTCAAGTAAAGCCAAGGCAATTCTTAGTTTATGCAAGTCAAACTCGAGGTCTGAGGAAAAGCTAGGAAAATAGTTATATGTATATGACCTTTTAGGGTTTAATTAGCACATATCGGCGTGCCATACGAAAACTAACACCAGAAATTTTGTATTTGACGAAAACTAACACTTTCATTTTGAAAGAAAAGAAGAAAATTTACTACCTAGAAGTGTTAGTTTTCGTCAGACACAAAACGAAAGTGTTAGTTTTCTTCTTACAAGATTTAAGAAGCGTTAGTTTTCGTATGGCACGTCGACATAAGAGATACAAATATTTATTAAGTGTTTTTATAACATAAAAAAGTACTATTATAGTTTACAAAATATTAGTTAAACCATACATGTCTACATAAATATACTAAACCTAGGCTTACTTAAAAATCTCGATATTAGTTACATAACAAACGTTTCAAACATTTTCAGCAATGTAATGCAGTTAGTGCGCACATTTTGTTTTTATTTTTGTTAAATGCAATTATCTGTCATCCGCATGCAGCAGAAAGATCGACAGCAACGAGTAGTTTGGCAGCATTTTGCATTTTTCCTATTCAACATCAAACTCACCCATCGTTCAATTTGCGACGACGTGCCACAGCGCTATTTTTAATTATCTCGGATATTTCACGACCACCCGAACTTTCACCTTCCGATGTTGAAGCGATTAAATCACTGCGTGAACTGCCCGCAACAGCACCTCCTGAGCCGGCGCCCCCTACAGGTGGACGCCCTAAATTCGACAAATTTCGTACTAAACTCACAGCATCATCGTGTTGTGGTGTCGCTGCTGTTGGAGCAGCAGCTACTGGTGGCACACTTGATGGAGCAGCGCGCTCATCGTTTTCTTTGTCGCAACGCGCATCGTGTGTTGTTGCCGATCTACGCAAGTTCGCTACAGACGCATGCGTTGAACTTTTTAAGCGGTTCTTTAACTCAGAACTCAAGTCCATGGGCATAAAGCCAACGCAACCCGATTTCGATTTGAGTATACCTTTAACGGTAGGTGGTGGTAGAAAAGCAGATCTAGTTGTTGGCGAACGTGATGTTGCTGTTGTGGGAGAGAGGAAAAGAGAGATGTTTCATAGTTAGTTCTCAAATTTTGTTTATTTTATATTTTTTAAGGTTTTTTTTTTTTTTGCGGTTTTGTTGTTCATGGTGAAGAGCATTCAAAAATCGCATGCACTGTTATTTATAGACAAGCAAAAACAGCAAAGAAAATGCGAAGATAATGAAATAAATAAATATAAAATATTATATGCAAGTTTAAACAATTAAAATCATGTACAAACTTACCACTTTTCTGGGATTCTTCTAAAATAAAACCTTTCGAATTCGGAGGCATAAGTTTATTTGACGAGGGCGCTGAAATTCAAAAACATTCAAGTTCCGTAAGCTTGACTTGAGCGATGCTTCTGGCTCGAGGCGCTCTTGCTCTCCAGAATTCTTCAAACAAATCTGTATAAGATCACCCTATTTCGAAATGTTTTCAAAGAACATCTTATCTCAGAGACTTTTTCAAAAACACCATTTTTCAGCATTTTTCTAAATAGCACATTCAATACAAAAACATCCTGTCTCAACTGTAAATCGTAACACTAATATAGAAAGGTCCTAGCTCAATTTTTTCTTTTAGATCGAGTTGCTGATGGATTTTTAATAATAACTTCTTAATGAAGCTTCACTAAAACCCTAGTACTATACCATATTGTGGTGAAATATTACAGGGATTGATATTTGTGTTTTCGAACAAGCCTTTCCATATTAGGGTAACGAAATATAGAAGTCTATCAGCAATTCCGTCGGAGTTGTTGAGTTGAGACGTTGTAAAAAATCATTTGTTGTCGTATTTTAAAGTGTGGCACATAAATTTTTTTGTCACAAAGAGGTTTTTCTCAAGAAAGTTCATTCAGCTCATGCGTTTCATTGTGGTACTTACCCACCATATCTCAGTTTCTACCACCCTAATGTAGCGACCTAATGTCAGTTAATTCAAGACCGTAAAAGATTTACGATTTTTTACGGTCTTTAATTTGCTGTTATTAGATCGGTACATTAGGGTGGTAGCAACTGAGATACATATGGTGGGTAGGCACCGCAACGGAGGGCCTGAGATCAATGAGCTTCTTTTAAAATCCGACAATAAAGGCTGAACATATGAAGAAACATTGCCAGAAAAATATGATATTTTTAAATGTTTTTCAAAAACACTTCATATGGGAGAGGTACGGCCGATTTATTTTTTTTTTTGGCCTATAAGGCGAGACGCTCTAATGTACATAAACGATTTGGACTATCCGTAAACGGAGCGAAAGGCCCTTTTCCGAGGGAAATATTATATTAAAATCATTACATAATTTTTTTTTGTGATATTTTCTCTGAAGCGACGGCTGAGTGGGATATCACTTCACTTCAAAATATTTTTGAAGAACACTTTCCGACCTATTTTTAATATTCTCCAGGATTTTTTTCATCTCGAATTTTTGTTATTTCCTCGAAAAAATTGTTTAAACCCTTTTTCTCTAGGGGGAGGAATATTTCAAATATTTGTGAAATCTGCCAAAGCCATGAACATTGAGCGTGATGTTGTCAATAGAGGCATTAAAACATCTTGAATACTTACCATTAGGGTGGTTAAAAAAACTAAAGTTTTTCTTAGAGACCTAGGGACCATCCGATTTTTTTTACATCTAGCAAAAGAATAATCTATGCAAAATTTCAGCACTGTGGAACATATGGAAGGCGAGGTTTAATTTTCATAAATTTCTATGAAGGAGTAAATTTTTTTTTGTTTTGATAGTTTAATTTTAATATAATATTTAATGCATATTTTTACAAAAACAAACAAAAGCAAATTAGATACATACAATTTTTTTTTTGCTGATAATAAACTAAAACACTAACATACTACATAAATTATAATTTGTTTAATGTTATTTATCGTGCTTATAAATTAGAAATTTTTAACTTTTTTTTAATATTTTTTATTTTCATAGCTGTTTTTTGTTTTCTATTTAATTTTCGTTATTTCTATTTTAATTTATATCGTTTTTAATTCAATTTTGTTTAAGTTGTATATTTTCACTTTTAATTTTAAACAGGTAAATCGTTGCGTTTATGACGCTTTAAAAATATGTTAAATTTAAGATTATATATATATATTTTTTTTACTTTACTAGCGTTTACATTAGATTGATTTTCGCTTCGAAATATTTTATTTACATACATAAATGAATGAAATATTTTGTTAAGCGAAATTTTCACTCAAGTTCGTTTTTTTGTAAGATTGTTTTTATAGTCGTTTTTTTGTTTTGTTTTTGAGGTGAAGATATTGGAGTATGAAAATCGTTTAACATAAATAATAGTAAAAGTATAACAAAATTTTAATAATATGATATAGTATGAAAAAAGTAGGAAAAAAAAAACATTCACGCCATAACGACGGCGGAGTTGAAGCGCTGTTGTTATAAGACGAAGTTTAGATAACCAGTCTAATCCCCGAGAACATTCTTTAAACGAGTTCTGACTTGGGTCGTTCTTAAGAGCAAGCTCCAATTAAGGGCGTTCCTCAGCTGATCTGAAACACTATTCTGCTTCGTCAACAGCAATTGAACTTGAAACTTTTTTTTATTGATTTTGCATGACGCTTGCTTCCACTCGGCATTACCAGTGCTGAGCGCTAAGACAAGGGTCGCCTTTCGGATACATACATTTCTTTGTTCTTACTTATTGTGTTAATGCTTATAACAAAATTCCAGACTAATAAAAAAAAAAAATGCCAAAAAAAACACATTTGATAAGCAAATATTTCTTTGTGGCAAACTTAGCTGGACATGTG
This sequence comes from Campiglossa producta, assembly GCA_964058755.1. Taxonomy (NCBI): domain Eukaryota; kingdom Metazoa; phylum Arthropoda; class Insecta; order Diptera; family Tephritidae; genus Campiglossa; species Campiglossa producta. Next base: position 21,952,913 of record CAXKVI010000002.1, on the reverse strand, counting down.
CATGACTGTGGTGAGTTGGTGAGTTTTGCATTTGAAACTTAACTACATTGATTTTTTGAAAACATTTCAATTTTTTAAACGAATTATAAATGAAAACTTTTACAAAAAATAGAAAAAAAAAATTTATAAAACGTCCATAACAAAATTGAATTGCAAACTTTTGCTCACAAACGTATTAAATACATAAAATAAACTATGGTGACAAAAAAATTTAATTTGTTAAAAAAAAAAAATGATTAAGAAAATATTGAAACTTTTGGTTAAAAAAAAAATGTGTTTAAAAAAGAAACCTTCAAAATGTATGCTATAGAAATAGAAAAAAAATTGATTTTTACAAAAAAAAATATTTTTTTTTTTTAGAAATTTGCGCAAATATTATAAATCGGTGAAAAAAATTAAAAAAAATTTAATATTTATAAATATTTTTCAAAAATAAATCTGAACAAAATAATTAAATAAATAACTAAACACAAAAAGTGTTAAAAACGTTTTAAAAAATAGTTTTCTTAACTGTTTACTAAAAAAATTTAATAAAAAATTGATGAATGCTTGCCAAAAAAAAAAATTGATTAAAAAAATTGATTAAAAAAAAAAATAAATTAAAAAAAAAATAAATTTTTTTCATGAAAAACACAAAATTTAACACAAAAATGTCGAAATTGAAAAATTTTGTTCAAAATTTTTTTCAAGCAACATAAAAATACGTGTTTTTTGTTCTTGCTAAAAAAAAAAAAAATTTACAATAGTCTTGCAATTTCTTGTGTTATTTTGAAAAAAAAAAAAAAAAAACTAAAGATAACAAATAGTTTTTTTTTGGAAAAATTATATTTCTTTATCAAAAGTTTGCAAAAAAAAAAAACAAAAAAAAAAAGAAATTATGAAAACTTGTTAAAAAAAAATAGATAGTCTAGCAACTTCTTGTGTTATTTTTGAAAAAAAAAAATTTTACTTTTTTCAACAAAAAAGAAGTTATATAAAAGGTATTTCTTTATAAAAAGTTTGAAAAAAAACTTAAAAAAAGAAATTATGAAAACTTGTTAAAAAATGGGCAGTCTAGCAATTTCTTGTGTTATTTAAAAAAAAAAAAATTTAGAGATAACAAACACCCCTATAATCTTTTTTTGGAAAAAAAAAATTTTCAAAAAAAACTTAAAAAAGGAAATTATGAAAACTTGTTAAAAAATATATCTAAACTCAACTTAAAAATTAAAACTTTTTGCTAAATAATTTTAAATAAAAGAAAGTTTCCAAACACTTTAAGGGTCTACACTCTAAATGTTTTCCATAAAAAACACAAAAAATAAAAAATTATTTTTGTTGAAAAAAGTTTTCAAAAAAAAAAAAAAAAAGAAAAAATATTCCCAAAAAATCTTAAATCTGGTTTATAAATGAATATTACCAGTGTTGACTGATTTTGATTTGCCTAAATCACGAATCCAAAGAAAAAATTTATTTACGATTTGAAAATCTCTTCAAATCTAAGATACTAGCTCTGATCCCTTTCATCAATTTGACAGTCAGAAACAGACAGAAATATTCAGAAACAGTCACGAACTACGGACTGGTAAGAGCAGACAACTTTTCGGACTGGTAAGAGCAGACAATTGAGTTCTCTCCAGTCAGAGAGTTGCAAGATTTAGTCAGCATATTTTTTGCTGGTAAATTCTGACAACTTGTTGTAGAACTGTCAAGCGAATAAACTTGGACATTTGTTTGTAGAACTGTCATCTTCGATTTGGAAAGCGAATCAAATCGCAAATAAAATTTAATCTTTATTTGAAAACAGATTTTAAATCAAAACCTATTCGAAATCACGCTACCCTGATAATACCCAACTCACTTATACTGATTCTGCACACTAATTTGTCCACTTGAAACTTATAAAATATTTTTTTTTTTCAATTTTTACATTTACTTTCTGCTATTTTTTTGTTTCGATGTATAGATTTTGCGCTGTTTTTTTTTTTAGAATTTTGCATATTGATTTTTAATTTTGAATTTAATAACAGTTTAACAATATATCATAGAAAATTTCAAATCATATATGTATATATGTATGTATGTATCCTTTTGGCAATCAACACATTTTACAATTTTCGGCATTGCTACTTTAATTCTCGCGAACAACATCCAAATATATACAATCAAATGCTTGGTCTGTTTTATCGTCGAAAGTAATATCCGAAAATAAACGCTCAAAATCTGTCTCCGCCGTTAAAAGGTCTTCTTCTGTCACAACAATATCTTCGTAATATTTTACTTCTGGCAGCAGCGCTTGTAGGCTTGCTGATGTATCGCGTACTCTTTGTGAGGCATGTGCAATACGGCTTGATGCTTTTTGGACTGCACTACTCAATGTTGCTAAAGTGCTGCCAGGCGTTGCTACCGTTTTTGGAGTTTTTTCGAAAAAGCCATTTTCTGTGATCGTTTCGGGCGTATAATATGGGGTATTCGACTTGCTGCACACATTATAATTGAATGCTTGAAGCGGTGTAGAGTAGGTTTCGTGATTGCTGTTGGCGTTGTCGGGCGTCATTGAGCCGTTTGCCATGCCAGCAGGGCCATTGCCTTTAATTTGCGTTTGTACAAAATCAGGTGGCGGCAGCGGTGGACATTTGTTTGCGTTGCGCGTGAGAGCGCGCGTTTCATTAGCGCCGAGTAGACGCGCATGCGCTCCGTTCACTTGTTGTGCGCAATCGATATCGTTAGCTTTTTTATTAGCACTCGCGTCACAGCTATTGTTTGCTGTTGTTAGATCAAAATATTTCGAGGATTTCGAATCGAGTACAGAATTGCGTGGTGTTGTGGACGGGCTGCTACCATTGTTAGCAGTCGTTTTTGTTATTGTTGTTGTGCACTTTTGCGTGTGGCAGGTATTACTTGCTGTTAGACCAAAATATTTAGCGAATTTCCAGTCGATTATCGAATTGCGCGGCGTTGTTGGCGTGCTGCTACTATTGCCACTGCCTGCAACAGTGCCACCTTCGGTACCAACATGACCATTACTATTTTCGTTGAGACTGCCATTGCTCATCACGCCATATGCAGTATGACGTCTGGATATTGTCGTTAATGTTGAATTGCCCATAACGCGCGTGAACTTCTTACGCATCTCCACCACAGGCGAATGCGTTTGCTCGGCAACGCCAATGGTAGAGCCTGTTGGCGACAGCGTTAGTAGCGGCGCGCCATTATTTTTACAAAAATTATTCTCCTTACCAGCGTCTGTGTGGTTGCTCTCAATCTCAGTTGCGCGCGCTGGCGCGCTATTACCATTCTGTAAAGGCTTGCGCGTGGGTTGCGAATTAGCATCGCGCTCACCACCAGCACCATTGGTGACATTATTTTCCAGCGCGGCAAGCGCATTATTGTGCGGCGTCGATTTGTGATCATATTTCATGCATTTTGAATTGAGCTGATGATGTTTTTGTTGCATTTGTATGCAATTTTCAATGAATGGTGACTTTATTTTGCCGATTTTCTTAAGCGGTGGTGGTGGCGGTTTGCTAACTGCGTCGCTGCTACTATCATCCGCGCTTTCGCATATACCATTGTGACCATTCATGCAGCCGCTGTCATTGCTTATGTCGATACTATTGTTGTTGCTGAAACCATTACTGTTGCCATTGCCATTGCTTTGATTACTTCGATTGCGCTCATTATTGAGAAACGTGTGCGGCATGAGCAGCTTACCAATAGTTTTCATTTTAATGCGGCGCGTGACAGGCGTCAGTTCAGTTACCGGTGTAATCGCAAAGGCTGGCGCTACACCAGGTACTGGCACTGGTGCGGACATAGCTAAGCGTTGCGCCACCGCTGATGGCAGCGATGTTTGTGAGCTGGACTTGGTTAGTTTAATAAATGCTGATGACTCATGTGTGCCATTTGAGCGCGTGTTGTAAGGCGCTCCGTTGCGCGCGTCTTCGCCGTTATGGCGCGTCATCCCCATTTGTAGCGCTGCATCGATTTCGTTGATCGAAATGAGTTGCGGTTCGCATAGTGGCGGCGGTGGCGGTGATGTACAACAATCCATTGGTGTTGGTGTGACGCTAGCGCTGCTTGTGCCAGTGCTACTGCCGCCATTGTAGCTGCTGCGCGGCGTAAAGCTGAAGAAGTTGCTGCTGCTGTAGTTATGAGAGTTTGCGCTGTCGCAACGATCAGTGGAGAGGTAGCGTTGCGGTGGGCTGCGCGTGTATGAGTTGAACGCACCGCGGTTGGCCGCTTCGGCGAGATTGGTGAAGAAGCGCAAACGCTCAGATACTGGTAGCGATGTGGGCTCTACATCCAATGAAGAATAATAGAAAAAGAAATAAAATATTAATGTTGTGCGTTGTTGGTACAACAACTCTACAGCTACCTACGTCGATTTGTTTTGAGCGCCTTGCATGGTTTTGCCATTGTTGTTGTTGTCGCCATTTTTATATGCATAATTATTGCACTTGAGTGTAGAATTTAACTTTGCATTTATCGTTGTTGTTGTTGTTGTTGTGCTGTTTGATATTTTTTTCATTTCCGTAAATTAACTCTAGTGGTGAATTTAGCTTAACATTACCCTTTAATGCCCAAATTAGGTAAAATAGTGGTGTTGCTTTTGTTGGGCAGAATAAATTTATATACTTTAAGACTTTTACGCCCCAATACAAAATAAATGAAAAATGAGGAGTCCAAGCCCGCTTTGGCCACTTTCTGTAGTTGTCATCCCAAATTCCAAAACTATCACAATTTCCGCGTTCTGATTACCAACACTAATGCATATTTATAAAATTTGTAGATATGCAAGACAACAGTGCCTAAAAGTATGCAGCCCTTGCAGACATGACGCGTACACGGCAAACAAAAAATTTCGGTCCGAACAAAGTTGCGTTTATTCAGATTTCTACCCATTGATGGTTGGCAAGGGAGGTTCTTTTCACTACAAACTGCTACCAAAGAACTTGTTTACATATTATCAAGAAAAATTCAGCTTAGCCTAATTGCAACCGAAAACACTTTAGGTATAGCCGTATCAGCTCTTCCTGCTATCAGTTTTGAAGCTAGGCTAGGATAGGTTGAGTGAGTTGTGATACCACAACGAAGAGGCCTTTAATTAATTTAAGGATGAGTTGCAGCTAACTTAATCCAAACAAAACTAAACTAATGGCGGCGATATACCAACAGGTTATCATAACCTCTAACGAGATTTTTAGCCGAGCTTCGCTTTCCTACTTGTGGTGTGTTGCTTTTGAGTTTTTCCTACAAGTTTGGCGGGACCTACAGTTTTTTGCCGACTCCGAACGGCACTTGCAAAGCAAATGAATTTTTTGATGGATGTAGAGTGCAGTCTAGAGACTACTTGTACCCTTTTTTGCCTGAACGGCTACTGTCGAACAGGTACACTTGCTACCCTTATGTTAAATGGCAATCACTACGAATCACTAAAAATTATCATAAAAAAATCCAGTTTAACCCAGAGCACTCCCTGATTAAAAATTATCAAAAATTAAGTGAAGTGAAAGAAAGTCTACGATCTGAAATAATGCATGCGATAAAACCCTTTCCAGTTTATCAGCCGTCACAACACAAAAGAAAAGCCGCGCTCAATACGATTACCATTCCGACACACTCTTCACATTTTTTGAGGCGGCTCTTTTTTTTTAGTTTTTACTATTGGTTATCGTCGGTATTTATGCAAAAAAACGCAACAGATAAATGCAACACCCCAATTAAAGGTGACTTTGGTCAAAAATGAGACTCTCTTACCAGAGCCTCGGAACCATTTATTCTGTAAAATTTGAGTGGCAGTAGATATTTTTGCATTTGTCTGTTACGTTGTTTTGCATAAATACCGGCGATTTACGCTTTGTTGCTTTTTTAGTAGAGATAAAGTACTCAAACAAATGTGTCGATATACGAATTGCACATGCAGTTGAAAAACAAAATGCATTCAAGAAGCTGATAATTCACTGTAAAGAAACACCGCTACTCCTAGCCGAAACCATTTTTTAGACTTTTTTTTGCACTTTCTTCAAAAATTAACCTTTTCACTATGTTTGTTGGTATACAATTTGAAAATGTGAATTCGGAACCAAATGTCTGAAATTCCAGGATGGTAAATCCAAATGTTGGTAGTTTATCAAACGAAAATTTAGGTAAAAAAAGAAAATTTTAAAAACTGTTCAAAGCACAATGTAAAACACAACAAATATCAGAACTTCAAAATGTCGAATGACTTTTGTGAGCGCAGCAAATTCGAAAAGCGAATAATATTTCATAAAGGTGTGCTCAGACAATGCTTTTCGAAGAATACTAAAGAAGTAGTAATCATTTTTTTTTGTTTCTTCTCAAATTTTTTTTCTGATTTGGAGTAGATATGAATAAGTAAAAAAGTCATGTTCGGGTTAACCGAACAATAATACTCAGTTTATGTGATTTTCGTAATTTTCCATATCGAAAGTGGGCATGGACGGGAAGCGATTTCGCCAAATATCATCAGGTATAGTCCCTATAATGCTAGTATAGCTTGTGCCAAATTTCATGACTCAGCCGTAATCGGTTTAAAAGTTATCACTCGAATTTTCAAAAATGCTTCCCTCTAAAGGGGGCGGTGCCACGCCCATTTGTAAAAAAAATCATAATAGAATGACCAGAGGGATTCACATATAAAATTATATCATTTTAGCCATTTCAGCTGCCGAGATATGTCAATTTATGTGATTTTCAAAATTTTCGATTTCGAAAACGGAGGCGTGGCTATCATCCGATTTTGCTCATTTTCAATAGCAATCTACCTTGGCCAGAAAGTAACTTGAATACGAAATTTCATGTAAATATACCAATTTTTACTCAAGTTATGTCAATTTCGAAATATTCGATATCGAAAAAGGGGGCTTGGCTATTATCCGATTTCGCGACATACATATCTTGGCCAGAAAGTAACCTGAATACGAAATTGCATGCAAATATCTAACTTTTTACTCAAGTTATGTTAATTTCGAAATATTCGACATCGAAAAAGGGGGCTTGGCTATTATCCTATTTCACACATCAACTTCTCTTTTCAACCTAACAACTTTCATATATGGAACTCTATATCTATCTCGACTGCGCCGTTACGTAGTATCATTATGTAAAAAAAGTTATAATACCCTTGTGGTAGTACTAGTACGCTGGGTATAAAAACTAGTACGTATTCGAATTTGAATCACAAAAAAAAAAAATTGCATATGCCCCACATACATTCCAATAAAAATAAGGCGGAAGCGGCAAACAATAAAAAAAAAATTATTGAAAAATAATAAATGTAGGCAAAATGTTTATTTTGTGTAGTTTTCCAATTTTCATTTTTGCATTTCATTAGAAAATCGACAGCCGGCAGTTGGCTTTAAATTAATACATCATGTACATACGTAAGTGTAAACACTACACTTGTAATATGTATATTAGGCTGTCCTAAAAAATCGAAGTTTTTTTAGTTAAACTCATATCGCCTAATTTTAGTCATTACACTGTAACGCAGCCGGCTGGGTATGGGACCAAACCAACTTTTTGAAGAGTTTAAGATATAAGTAAAAAACAATATGTTCATGCTAAGTGTTAGAAGCAGCATTTTCCATTTACGGTCGTACATTTCGAAGATGCGTTCATGCTGCCGCATTTTGAAAATGCGCATTTTCGCGCTAATTTTCGAATGCTTAATGTGCGTTCCTACATCGCAAGTGGAAGTATGGTTGACTTTTCAAATAAACTCCATTTCTTTTATAAACGTGAGTCCGACTTTTTGAACAAATTTGGAAACTCTTCACCTCGAAAATAACAACTTTTAACAGGAACAATTATTGCATAAGTACGTTGACTTGCTTAGTGAGAAGATATCCTAATATAAATAGCGGTTCGCCTAAAAGAATGCAACATTTTTTTTCACTTTTCCTTCATATAAGGAAATTTTTGTTCGTACTGTATTTTCGAAGATTCTAAAGCTGCAAATGCAGAAATAAAGTAGCATTTAGTTGCGTTTAGCTTTCAAAATTGTATGGAAAAAATGCTGCATTTTGGGCTAAATGCTAAATTGCAAAATGCAGGCTCAACATGAACAGCACATTACCCTTTTTTCGAAGTTAGCCTCGAAAATTTATTTACGGGCTTTTCGAAGTTCGAAAGTGGTTTTATGATTTTTTTGTTTGAAAAATTTTAAAAGGCCAAATGTGGGCGTGGTCTGCTTGCCTGTCTTGTTTGATTGGTGTCGTTTGCCTATTTAAAATAGTATGTAAGAAGTGCTATATGAGTTCTTCGTATTTACGCAGAAGATAGCTATGATGATTTATTTGAACTTTTTTTTCTTGAATAATAAAATGTTACTCATACGCCGTGTATGACCTATGAAAAGTGAACTATAGTTGCAAAACTTCAGGATATATATATATATACTTATTTTTGCTAGAAAATACATTGTTAAAGGGTCTATTAAAATACTTTTGCAATTCCAATGTCGTTTTCTCGTTAATACCTTTTTTTCAATATCCTTGTAAGGGATCCTGTTGTCCTTATAAAAATTGAAAGCTGGAGATTTGTTGCACTTTAAATATTAACAAAGTATAAAAGTTTGTTATTTGCGTAGCCTTAATGGACTTTATTGATGCTAAGGATATACGAGCTTCACGCAGAACGTATTTCACTTATGCGACGGAAATAAAAAAAGAGAAAATGACATTACCATTATTATTTCATTTTACATTTTTCCGAACGACCCACCCTAATATGCATTGCATAGTAAATTTGGTTTGTGTAATTATTGATATGCACGAGCATTTCGTACGCCGCATTGGCTGTATGGTTAATTTATGAGTTAATCACAAACCCAGAAATGTGAAGGAAAACGAAACCAGAAAAAGAAAATACTTAAATTTGTTGCAACTTCATATTCGTGCGAAATCAATGCATTATTGCTTAAATAATAAGATATATATGTGTATGTAGATATGTAAAAATAGTAATGCATAATATTTAGTATCCATTGTAGTAGTAATAAATAGTAAAAAAAAAAAGCACAACAACAACAAATAAATGCATACACAGCATGCGCAACAACAACAACGTGCGTGGTTATTAAAAAAAAATGAATAATTTAAAGTAAAAAAAAAAATCATCGAAACGATAATCGCATTAAAATTTCAAAAGAAATGCAAATCTTAACAAAATATAATTTGCATTGCATTCAGTTAATAATATTAAGTATTTACATATGTACCTAATACATTTAATATATTCACGTATAATTTTGTAATCAATTTCTTTGCTGCGCTTTAAACAACAAAATTATTTTGTTATAAGGAAAGTAATTTGTAGCCAATTAATAAAAAACAAAAAACATTCGTACAAAAAAAAAAAAAAAAAAATGCAAATTAATCAAGTTTCGATTTCGAAATTCATACATAAGTAGGACGAGAAATAATGTTTTGAGTTAAAAGCGCACATAAACAAACAACAAAAATTGCATTCAAAGCGCCAAAACATTGATGATGGTTAGGATGATGATTATGATTGCGTTTAGGATGATGTTAATATGGAAACTAATGGAAACTTTTTAAGGATAGGTATGGGTTTTAGGGGTTTTGGGTAATTGGTATGTAAATGTAATGTGAAATCGGGACACTTTTGTTTGTGTCGCATCTCATATTCTTTTCGTTTTTAACACTCACCAATTTCTTCGTCTGTTCTGGGCGCATTTTGTGGCGTTGTATTCAGGTCTTTATCGCTGTTTAAGCTACTGGTCATTATCGGCGAAAACTGTGGTAGAGCTGAGGAGGAGAGAAAAAGGAAGAAAATATAAACATTAGTCGCAGTTAAGTTTGAGACCTGGTCATTATTTTTTTTATTTTACTTAGTTTAGTTTTACTACATATTTTGAAGATCAGTTGAAAAAAAGTTGGATGTAAACTAAACTTTTACAGGCTACAGTTATAGAGTGAAGAATACCTAACACCTTTATAAAAAAAATGTATTCGCTTTGTTTCCGACAGGCCGGAAGGAGTTTCAGTTCTGCTATGGTTAATTTGATGTCACATCATTAGGTGATCCGACATTGCTAATTTTTTTTTTTTTCAAAAAATTATGTCAATTTCAGTGGATCAGGTGATGCGACATCTATCGTTCTTTATGGACGCCTGGTAAGCCCTATTTCATTATACGTAAATTATGTGACATTCTTTGCATCGGTGATGTGACATTGTGACTTCTTTTCAGGAAAGTTATGTCACATCTTATGCATAAGAAAATGATGTCACATCCTGTGGTTCATTTTATGCGAAACCTACATACCGTTTTTTATGAGCGCTTAGTGGGTTCTATTTCAATATAGGCAAATTTTGCAAAATATTTCACATCAGGTTATGTGACATCGCTAACTTTTATCATACAAATTATTCACATCTTGTACATCAGTTGATGTGACATCGGTCCCTTTTTTCATTTCATGCGAAACCCACATATAGTTTTTTATGAGCGCTTGGTGGGTTCTATTTCATTATAGGAAAATTATGCGAAATAGTTCGCATCAGGTGATGTGACATCGGTAACTTTTTTCACAAAATTTTTTCACATCTTGTACATCAGATTATCGCACTCATTGGAAAAACATTGTGCGAAATCGTTTGCATCAGTTGATATGACATCGGTATTTTACCTGCAGCGAAAGCAACTAGTTAAAAACTCCACAAAATGAATTAGTTCACATACTAGTCCAAAAAGGACTAGTATGAAATATACTAGTCCCATACTAGTCCAAAAAGCATTGAACCTGGACTAGTATGATTTCAACCAGAATTTTCCCTTTACCCTTTATTTTATCCCTCGACTTTATTTTCATGTTTATTCTTAAGAAAGCCGCGGCTATTTGTATTTACTCTATCAGGAAAAAGCATCTATGAATTATAGGAGAAAACGAAACGAAAGAATTTTGTATATTTTAACTGGTATAATTTCATCAGAAAAAATTCTAGTTGTATACTAGTATAGAATGGATATTTCCTGACTAGTATGGGTTCAGCCAGAAAATTCTAGTTGTATACTAGTATTTTTCTGACTAGTTTTAGGTTTCGCTGCAGGGATATTATGCAAAATAGTTCGCATCAGGTGATGTGACATCGGTAACTTTTTCCACAAAAATGATTCACATCTTGTACATCTGGTGATGTGACATCGGTAAATTTTATCATTTTATGCGAACCTTCTATCGTTTTTTATCAGCGCTTGATGGATTATATTTCAATATAGGCAAATTATGCGAAATAGTTCGCATCAGGTGATATGCATCATATTTCATGGGAAAAACATTGTGTGACACGTTTGCGTCAGTTGATATGACATCGGTAATATTTTACATCAGGTGATGCGACACATATCGTTTTTTAAGAGAGCTTGGTGCGTCATGTTAGCAACTTATGCGATATCGGGTTAATTTTTGGGAAACTCGCGTTACACCTGTGCATCAGGTGATGTGAAACCTCTGGTGTTTTATAGTTAATGTTATGCCACATCTTACGCATAAGGTGATGTGACATGGGTAATTTTTTCTTGAAAATGTTGTCACCTCATATGCATCAGGTGATGTGACTTTTTTATGTGCTCCCATTTGATTATGGGCAAATTATTTGACATCCTTTGCATGAGGTGATGTGACATCGGCCTTTTTTGAAGGGAAACGATGTCACGTCTAATGCATCAGGCGATACGACGCCTGGGGCCTCATATTAGGCAAGTTATATGACAGCCTCCGCATCATTTTATAGCTCACGAAAAAATTTTACTTATAATAAAGAAATGGTGATATTTTCAATTCTAATGTGTACATAGCAAAGCCATTAGCAAATAATTAAGATCTTAATGACAAATGTTAGTGCATAAATAGCCCTGCCCTCAAACGACCCAACGTTACCTACTTTCTAATTTCACATTAATTCTAATATGAAAGTAAGTAATTGGAACCTGTTGTTGCAATAGCATATCAAGTTCCGTCGGCTTTAAAAGCACAAACTTAAGGCTGTCCTGAATTAAGTACATATACATAGGTGTAGTCAAAATCTTAGTAGTGAAATTATATTGGATATTGTTGATTGCGTTATCTGCTAAAAATGCTGCAAATTTAGATAGGATTTTGCTTAAGTTTAATTAGCTTTCCTGAACTTTGTATAAAATTGAGATTTCTTTTTTTGCGGCTTCTGTTATAGAATTCACTATGAAAGTTATTAAAAACACAGATTCTTCTTATTTCGTCGAACGATATCTTATCTAATTATACTATAAAGATTGTGACTTCTTCAGTGATGCTCATAATTTTTGCAGCTTATTTTTTATAGACAAATTTTGAAGAAAAATTTGTTTAAGAGAAATTTTGAAAGTAGGTAATGCATTACCTTTTTCATCCATGAAAAGAAGCATGAGCAAAGTAACGCATGAAAAAATATTTGAAAAATTTCGCATGTAATGTATTTCGTAAGGTTTTATTTTTCAAAAACATTACTTTTCCTATGACATTGCTGTAGAAAAAGTAATGCATGAATTCCATTATACATAAAAAATTTTATAGGGGATATACATTACTTTATACATTACCAAACATTACCTTTTCCCACTGGGTAGTCACAGGAAATATCCAATTTCTGGTTACAAAAATCCAAAAATCATTTGAAATATTTCGTTTGCTTCTTTTTTCTCTTATAATTCACAGATGCTTTTTCGTGTTTGGGTAAATACAAAGAATGAATAAATAAAATAAAGAGGTAGTCATGAAAATAATGCGACTATTAATTTCTTGTCGAAATCATACTATGTAGTAGAGGTTCAATGGTTTTTGACCTAGTATATTTTGTCGAAAACATACGAGTCTAGTTTCAGGATTAGTATGGAGACTAGTATACTTTGCTGAAATCGTACTCGTCTATCGTACTGTTTTTTGCACTAGTATGGAACTGGTATTTAAAAAAAAAATGATTCTAGTATATCATGGATAGGAGATGACTGGTATGTTCTGGTCGAAATCCGACAATTAACATCTCGTAGGACATCAACACGTAAAAAATACCAGTTGCTTATATAGAAAAAAAGACAAAAGACTGATTAGTTGGGCCTGGTGCACAAACTATGTAGTGGTAAAGTAGTTTTGAACTAGTTGCTTTCGCGGCAGGGCAATGAGTTAGCTATGTATATTTTCTGAAGCTGTAGAATGACCTCCAGTAAGGTGTCAACATTTTTCTTAAAAATCAAGGGTGTTAAGTAATATTTTCCATACAAAAAAAAAAATATTTTGTATGGAAGAAATTTCGAGCTAATTATAGCTTCATTAGTGAAATTGACTGGCCTACAAAATTGCGTACTCAGTATTCGCTAGAAATTCTGCCAAAAAAGTTGAAAATCTTGAAAAGTTCCCCTGAACTTTGTGTAACTTTAAAGCAAAATTGTAGCCTATCCCACCAAACTGATCAGTCCTTATATATGAAAGTATCTTAGATTGATCACCTACTTTTGGTTTATAATTTAAACTCAAAATTTATAATTCAAAATTCACTTACCTCGTCGCGGTGAAGTCTGTCCCTCACGACTGAGCCCTGCTGCAGTTGACGCCGTTGTTGTTGCTGCTGCTACTGCTGCTGCACTATCAGCGGCTTTTTTCTTTTCTTGCAATTGTTGGAACATATTAGCACGTGCGCGTACACTATTTTGACGTGACAAACCACTACCACCACCAACACTACCACCTTCACTCGGACTCTGAACAAGTTCGGATGTCGCCAATAAACTACGATCATCAATACCGGACATTTCAAAAATACGTTCACTATCACTACCCAACGATAGGGTTAATTGTTCACTTAAATTATTAGTATTGTTGCAACTATTTGTTGGTGGAGTATCAACAAATGAATTGAGTTGACGTAGTGGTGGTGTACTGGTGACGACTGTTGCAGCACCAATTCCTTCGTTGAATTGATATGGTTGATTGTAATGTTGAGAATGCAACGGTTGTGTGGAGCTACGCGTGAGCGTGTATGTGCTACTAGGTGAGATGCTGGATGCAGCAGAAGGCGCATTCAAATGTGCGAAAGCAGTATAGTTGAGACCAACTTCTAACGATTTGGTCGGTTTAAAGGCTGATGTGGTTGAAGTGTCGAGCGGTGATGCTGTGGCTTTGAAGCTGTGCGGGCGATTAAGGAAGTAATTAGAAAATTGCACGTGAGATTAGTTGAAATTTTTAATTTTTTTTTAGTTTGGGCGTTAATTTATCCTTTTTTTTTTTGTAACTAAAACACTTTTAGTGCACTTCTAAGGGGTTTTGAGGTACTGAGTTGTGTTAATTAAAAATAGTAATCTTTCAATGATTTTTCGGCTCATAAATATCCGCATAAACTTGTAATGCGATAAATGCGGCTATAAACAGATTGATAATTTTTATTATGATACATTTATTTTCACTTTACACAAAATTTTTATTGGCATATCGAGCGGTTAGATAATTGTGGTATTAAGCAAATATTTAAACTACGGTACAAGTATATAGGTATGCACAATCAAATACATACATGTATTCACTCACGGTCAGATTGGGATAGTCTATTCAAATATTTTGTCTCAAACAATTTTCTTGTATTTTTGCGATCCCATGTGTACCAAAAAAGTTATTCGGGTTCAAACGTCGAGAAAAATCCTAAAAACCCTCAAATATGTCTTTGAAGTTAACTTCTTAGGCGGCGATATGAAGTTTTGATTGAGAGTAAAATTTGAGAAAATGGATGATAATGCAACGGAAGTTATGCAACGGAAATAGAAATTGTAGCCGACTTTCAGGCGTGGGCGATTTTCACCAAAACGTTTAGTTGTGAAAATTAAATAGAAGGTCAAATTCTAGGGTCTAGTTTGTAATAGTTAGGCCGATTAATAATAAAACACCCATGCCGACCAGAATGCATGGGTGTTGCCACTTATGGCAGTTTACAGGGTTACCACCTCTCCAATTTTTTTTAAATATAGAGCTAGATATGCCAATATTGGTATCAAATAAAAGGTATTTTCGACCGTATTCCAAATAAGATAATTTCAAGCTGGGTTGTCGCTTAGGGTTGCCACATAACCGCAATTTATTTATTTTTTTCTTATATCTCGGGAACTACTTACCAATTTGGATAAACTTTGGCATATAGACAATTTTATTCTTTCTAAGATTATGTATATGGGTGTTACCACTTAGGGCGGTTTACAGGGTTGCCACCTATCCCAATGTTTCTTTAAATATAGAGCTAGATATGCCAATATTGGTATCAAATGAAAGGTATTTTCGACCGTATTCCAAATATGGAAATCTCAAGCAGGGTTGCCAGTTAGGGTTGCCAGGTAACCGCATTTTATTTTTCTCTATATCTCGGGAACCGCTCGACCGATTTGGATAAAGTTTGACATTATAGCTAGTATGATGCATTCTCAGATTATACGCGTGGGCGGCGGTTCAAAGGGTTGCCACCTATCTCAATTTTTTTTAAATATAGAGCTAGATATGCCAATATTGGTATCAAATGAAAGGTATTTTCGACCGTATTCCAAATAAGATAATTTCAAGCAGGGTTGCCACTAAGGGTTTCCACCTAACCGCAATTTATTTATATTATTCATATTTCGTTATTTCTGAATTTAAGATGTTAACTTCTTTCATGTGTACTGGCTACACGCGGTTTTTTTTTTGTCTTTTCGACATTTGGGACAAGCAAATCGAAGGTGAGTTTTGCAGTATTCTTTGTAGGGGAAACCTAAGCTCTCCACAAAAATTTAGGTCTGTCGGAGTTTTTATACCGAGCCTACTAGTACTAGTACAAGGGTGTTATAATTTTGTCCACATAACGGTACAATGTAACGGCACAAAATAATCGAAATCGGTATAGAGTTGAAAGTTCTTAAGTTGAAAAGAGGAGTTGAGCGATACAGTCTGTTTGCAAAAAAAAAATTTAAAAAAGTTTATAGTCGCTCGATATTATTTATTATCACACAGATTATAGCGACTTTAATTTTTTTATTTTTTTTCAATAAATATTAATTTATTGATACTACTAAACACCCTTGAAATTTTAAAGATAACTATTATATTGTTGATAAAAACCAACACATATGTATTTGTGTTGTTGGTGTTATAAACTAATAACAGAGATAATATTTTTTTTTATCAAAAAAATTGCATACAAAAACTTCTGCGCGCTTGGTCGTTGGTCAAATAATACTAACTGGCTGGTTAAGAAATTAAATTTTCTGTTAATCAATTAATTACTTCAGTTTTGCACTTTTATGGGATTTTCAGTCGTTTAGGAATACAATTTTGTTTACGAAAGACTTTTTTACACATTCAACATTTTTGTTTTGTATACGTAGTTAAACGCTATATATGTACATATAGAGGTTTCGTATTTACTTTGCAATGGAAAATGCTTCGTATTTCAGCAACACTTGTCTGCGTACATATATAGACGCTTGCAGAACGTGCCAAAAATAAGCTAAACAATTTTGAGAAAAAAAAAAATAAAATTAAAATGGTTAATAAACATTGAGTGAGGCGAAATAGGCGGACAGTTGAAGAACTTATTTATACCGTTCGACATCATTGAAATTAAGTTATTGCAAATGGAAAGAAAATTCGCCATATTGAGTACTAATTTCAAGAATAACAAGTAAGGAGGTCTAAATTTTCATATGATTTTGAAAATTTTACATTTCGAAAGTGGGCGTGGTCGGAAAGCGATTTCGTCCAATTTCATCAGGTATACCCCTTTAATGCTAGTATACCTTGTACCGAATTTCATCGTTCTACCGTAATCAGTTTAAAAGTTATGACCAGTGCAATTTTCAAATATGCCTCCCTGAAAAGTGGGCGGGGCAACGCCTACTTTTAAAATTTATCAAAAAATCAGAATAGAATGACCAGGGGGATTAACCTATAAAATTATTTACTTTCAGCTACCGAGATATGCCAATTTATGTGATTTTCGAAATTTTCGATATCGAAAAAGGGGGAGTGGTTATCATCCGATTTTGCCATTTTCAATAGCAACCTTCCTTGGCCAGAAAGTATCCTGTATGCAAACTTTCATGCAAATATCTCAATTTTTACTCAAGTTATCGTGTAGACGGACAGACGGACTTCTCTTTTCAACCTAAGAACTTTCATATATGGAAAACTATATCGATCTCGATTATTTTGTGCCGTTACGTTGTACCGTTTGGGGACAAAATTATAGTACCCTTGTACTAGTATAAAATATCCATTGAGTTATCTAGTTTTTTCCTGAACCAAAAGTTCTGATGAGAAATATGTGGCACCTGGCCCTGTATACAGCCCCAAGTGGCAACACCCAAGTGAATAATCTTAGAATCAAGCATAAGTACTATATCTATGCCAAATTTCATTCAAATTGGTTTAGCGGTTCCCGAGGTGGGAAGTGGGTCAAAGTATAGCCCCCGCATCTATCCTTCTATGTGAGAAATACTGGCGGCTATGTTCATCAAACTTATTAGAAGTGTGGTTTTAGGACTAGCCGACAAGTTACTTTGAAAACACCCTCGAAATAATCTTCTAAATCGATTTGAAAACAATATTCTCCTTTGACTGAACGTGGTTTCGTCGCCAGAAAAAGGACTTTGATACATATCTTAGACAATAAACGATATTTCATTCACTTTGCGCTAGAGAAGATACAGAAGCTAAATCCTACATTAATTCAAAGCTCCCAGTCATGACTAAATTTTACAAAATTTTCCGAGAATGGCTTTGATGGCCGAAGAAAGACGGATAGAATTGGCAGTCAGCATGGAAATGTCTCTTCAGAGTAGGGTTGCCAAAAAGGACATTTCTATTTCGATAGAAAGGAAATGTCCTTCTTTCTGGCAACCCTAGGCAGGTGTTCCATCGCCTCATTTCTAGGAACTGTCCGGCTTATGGTGGAGTGAAATCTTTTACTTCGTTTCTTTCAAGGCGGTGACCTTATGGGTGCTACGTCAGCAAGACAAAATATAATTTAATTAGTTAGGAGAAGTCTCGATCTCAAAGATGTTCCGGACCGGAAAACGTTTCAATACTAATCAGCTTGTGAAAGCAGCGAAAAAAGGACACTGCTTTTTCTCAACGGTTGGTCAATACCCCTGCGGGTTAGGGGTTTAGAATATGACCGAGGTAGCCATATCGGAGGCGACTAATATGCTAACTCGATGATTGATCATTACCCATCTTCTCCTTCCTCGGGGATGGAGGGATGACATGATCTAGAAGGTTCCAGTGGTCATACCAAATCGCTACCACGACAGTCGGGCATTACTGCAAGGGAGTACCGGGTTCATATCCGGCCAAGGACTGTCAAGATCGGCATCACTTCCCAAAACCTTCGGGGAGTGTTTTTGCTGTTAACAACAACAACAACAACAACAACAACAACAATAACAACAACAACGGTTGCTCAAGGGACACGATCAGCATGTTTAATTGAACTCGATCGTAAGCTAGACTGAATGTCTAAGGTGCCAAGCGTCAACTAATACAAAAAAGTGGAACTAGCATTTTCAAAAATAATTTTTTTTTAGTAGACTTTTTTAATTTAAATTAAAATTTTTTGAATAAAAAACTATTATTTAATTTTTTTATTTCTTATCAATTTTTCAATTTTCTTTAGTTGAGCACTATTACAATTTTTTGTTTAATTTTCCACAATCACGACTTAACCGCGTTTTCAAGTATCGAATTATAACCGACACTTGCGACTAACTTAAACGGTAACACTTCATTTAAGCGCTTCAAGCTTTTGCTTCGAATTTCTGTTGTTTCTTGCGATAGCTGCACGATCATCAAAACAACAATTTCCCTACACCGGCGTCAACACTTTCGACAAAGCTCATTGATTGATAAAAACAACACGAAGGTGACCGATATTAAATCGTCACTAGGCTTTTGTGTTATCACTCTTTAATAAATTTTGATTGCATAAATATTAGACCACTTCATAGACATAAATACATACACTTTTTTTTAACCAAAAGGTGTACGTCGCGTTTATACAATTGTTATATCCGTTAGCGTTTTCTATATAAACATTCAAAATCGAATATGGCTAAGAAAGCAAAAACACGCGCGTAATGGATAAAATCAAGCGACGATCGGGCAGCGATGGCGTTTCGCGTATGTGAAAATCTCAACTGAACATAAAAATACAAAACTAATTTTTTTTAGCACCAAAAAGCAAAATAAGATCGGCTGAAACGACGCTTTATTTTTATTTTTTCATTCAAAAGTTTTACAAAGAAAAGCGTCTAGCAGTGCGAGAGGGTTGGCACAAAGAAGTAGCGGCGACGACGGCGGAGACGTTGAAAGGCCGTTGGACGTGCAAAAAAACGAAAAGAGGCGAAATGTGTGGGGAACAAACGATCAAAGAAAAAAGAGCTTTACTTTGCTTTTCATTAAAATAAATTTACTAAGAGTTTGCAAGTATTTTCACAAACGTCAAGCGCATTGAGCGCACACTTCTGTCAATGCTTGGCAAACAGAAATTTTCTGCAGTAAATATACCCAGTTGTGACTAGGCACAACAGATAACAGTGTATAAAAAAAAAAAACAAAAAAAAAAAAAAACTAATGGCGGCGATATACCAACAGGTTATCATAACCTCTATCGACATTTTTAGCCAAGCTTCTCTTTCCAACTTGTGGTGTGTTGCTTTTTGAGTTTTTCCTACAAGTTGGCGGGATCTACAGTTTTTTGCCGACTCCGAACGGCGCTTGCAAAGCAAATGAATTTTTTGCTGAGAAGCTTCTCATGGCAGAAGTACGCCCAGAGAGTTAGCCAAACTACTGCCGAGGGGCGACCCCGTTTAGAAAAATCCTTTTTCTAAATAATTTTTGATGTTACTTTTGCCGGGCATCGAACCGCCACGACTAGGTGTAGAAGACCGAACACTTAACCGCTACACCACGGCGGCCGCCAAAAAAATAAAAGATAACAGTGTATAACAGCCAAAAAATCCCAGAAGATTTGTCATCGGTTTCCAAAGCTTTTGACGGTGCTGAATCCGAATCTGAAGTCAGATGTATCGGATCACTCTAGATTTTCTCTCCAGAGGGTAGTTTTTTCAGAGATTGGTAGTAGTCAAAAAATTTTTTTTCTTAATAACTTACTATGCTCCAATTTTTTGCACTATGAAACATCGGTATGCATTCAAATATAAAAACCGAAATTAAATTATGGTTCCTTGGCCCCAGAAAAATTGTTAAATTAAAAAAAAAAATGTTGTTTTACAACTACCCATCTCTTTACAAACCACCTTCTGGACAGAAAGCCTAAAAATCTGACTTCACATTCGGATTCAGCACACCCAAACGTTTCAGAACCCGTTGAGAAACCCTGTGTGATTTTCAAAAACTTCAATTTTGTTATGCAGTGTAATTAAACGATTAGATATATCTTTCCGCTTAATCGAACAATTACTCGATCAAAAATTGATATATATTGACCAAAGCTATGAGTATTTATAAATTAGAACCCAAATATTCGCAACAGAAAACATCCAAAAACATTTTTTATATGAAAAAAAAAAAAAAAAAATTGTTTTTGAAAAGATTGTACCTGTCCCTCAAATTATTCATTTGGGTGTATATAATACATTCCCTAAGTCTTGGACAGTTTTATTCAGGATTAAGGCGTGACACATTGGCCTTAAGTTCAGGTGGCCCTATGGAGACCAAAAAAATGTTTTTTTTTTTCTTTTTACCTAATATCTAAAATCGATAATACTATGGTCGAAGCTATGACATATAAAATGTGGTTTCGATCGGAGACCGGCGATCAAAGTTGAGATTACCTTATACGTTTTAGTTTTTTAAAATACGTTTGAATCAAAAACACAAATTTTGGAAAGAGTATAAAGCGCTCGGTTTCACTCACACCTAGGCTTCCTTACTTATTTTCCTTGTTGCTGTTGTCTGAATGATATACATATGTACATAGAGTGGTTTTTTGGCGCTTTTTTTTAGAGGCGTTTTTTTTATTTTCAAAAATAGTCAAAATGTTTACTTGGCTTGCGTGTGTGTGTTGCCGCACTGCACATGAAATGCATTTATTTTTAGCTATGCAAAGTATGTAGAATAGTTCGGATTTGAAAATGAAATTATCATCCAAAAAAGCGAACGTAAAATGTTTGGCACAAAAACTAGATTCTTATTTTATTTTATAAATAAATTGGGGGGGCTGGATAATACTAGGATGAGAGAGAGAGTGCGCGTGTAGGGTGAGAGTCTCAAGGAAATTGTGTAGGTTGGTTTGTAAATGTTTTTGACCCCAAGACAATTTTTTGTTTTTGAAGAGACAAAACAAAAAAAAAAAAAAATAAACAAACAAAAGAAACTATGTAGAAAAGAAAATACCATTTTAAAATGAAATTCAAAGCAAGTAATTGAAAAAAGTTAATTTTTCAAAATTTAAAAAAAATTTTTTTTTTATTTTTTATGATTTTTTTTTAAAGTAATTAATTTTTTTTTTGCCCAAAAACGAAAAACAAAAACGATCTCGGATTTTTTTAGTCAAAGTTAGGCGAATTTAGTCTTGAAATAATTAAAAAAAAAATTGAAATTGGCTAAATAAAAAAAAAACAATTAATTTTTTTTTCAAAATCCATTTTTCTTCAAAAAAAAAAAAACAATTTTTTTTTTCAAAATCCATTTTCCTTCAACAATTTTAAACAGAAACGTACTTGCAGAAAAATTTGACAAATCAGTACTGCGTTTCTGTAACTCAATTCGATCGATCGTCTCGACTGAAATAGTCTATTTGACGTCATCTTGACGTAACACTAATTTTTTTGTTTCTGTAAAAAAAAACTATATTGTTGATTTACTTTCTCACTTGCTTTTGAGATAGCGACAAAATTTTTTTTTTTAATTTTGAATCGCGTCGAGTGTGATGACATGAAGTCGAGAATTTTGTCGATTTTTTACAGAAACGGAGTACAGAGATCTACAAGAAATACAATAAGACATGGTATCGTAAGGTTCTTAAAATCATAAAAAAAATCAAAATAAATGTCAACTTCTTTTCGAGCGTATCACAGTGTAAGGAGGAAAAAAAGTTGAAAATGTTCTCCCCCCACTCCCCCCCCACTGTTTGAAAACTTATCTTATGAGGTTTTCAAAATTTTTTTTTATTTTTTTGTCACCCTGTAAAAACGGCGAAATTAGTTTTTTTTCTATAATTTCTATATTTTACGTTCGATTTTCGCAAGTGATACATTTTTAGAAAGATATTCACCAAGGCAATATTTCATCCATAGAAACTTTTAGCCCATCATGCCAAGTTCAGATTTTATTCTATCTTTACTAAAACGAACACCCTGTATATGAAAAAAAAATATTGTTTCCTGAAAACTAAGTAAAAAAAAAAGATTATCTGCATATAATGAGGAAATAAATGTAATGCATTTATGTTAAATCTTTCTTTGACTCTAATTTGCGGTAACGTTCTCGGCTACTTAGTTTAGCGAATATACATATAACCTAGGCGTTCCTCGTCAGCAACTTCTGTACAAGAATCACTCACTACGTGAACAAATCGGTTAGTATTTTGCGAATGGCATAGAAAATCTAAGGCTATATTTACTTTATTCAAACTTTTTTTAAATACAGGGTGTTGGTTTTAAATAAATTTGAATAAAAGCTTAAGTTGGTGTCGCAGGTTAATGGCTTATATGGACGAAATATGACACGGGTTAAAACCTTTACAACAATATATTGCTCATTGAAATCAAAGACCAAATATAAAAGTTATAAGCAAAAAACGAATTTTGATGTTTTTACAGGGTGCCGAAAATTTTTTTTTTCTATTTTTGAAATCACCAACAAGTAAACATTCGAAACAGGGGAGAACATTTTAAACTTTTTTTGGCGAAACGCTCTAATGTATATCCTACCTAGTTTTTGAATTGAAGAAAAAAAAAAGAAAATTTTTCAAAAAGCAAATTTTTTTCACAATTTATTAGCTGAAACCGCTGTGACCACAATAAGTAAGCCTAGTTATCTTCCAGCCATTCAAAAGCAAAACAAGTCTTGAAAAATTATCTTTGCAACAGGCCAAAGTTTAAGAGCCCAACTTTTTTACTGTACCCATTTTTTTGGCGGTGAACTGTAACACTAAGTTTTAATTAATACAAAAATTACCGTTTTATTAAGCTCGCTGTATACATTTTGCCACAACTCTGCGGTTTTTTTTTTGCTTAAACAATAAACTAGAAATTAGTTAAACGCTCTTGTTCGTGTTGTCATTAATTTGTTGGCAAAAAAACTTAGTTAGAAGTGTTCTCTTTGCGTGTTAAAATCGTAGTTAACCAACAACAACCACCCACTGGCAAAACCGAATTTAAACTAAAGGAAAATAAGCGTCAAAACTGTCGAAGCCCATGAAATTGTCAACAGAATGCAAAAAAAACACGTTAACACTAATGATTGTAAGCGCTGTTGTTGTTTTTTTTGCCGTTTATCATTCTAGGCAGTGTTCGGACTCAAAAAATTAAAGTTGGTTTGAGAAAAAAGTGGTAAGTAGTGGGGTTAATTTTGAAGCTTTTTCATCAATGAAAGTTATTATATCATTTCCGTAGATTCGATGGCAGAAGTGATGGTTATAGAATGCGGCACATAGTTTAAAAGATCATGTCGACGGCTAAGTGAAAGATCCTATTCAAAAATATTCGAGAAAGCCTATGGATATCTCAGCTGAAATTTTACTGAATTTACGTTTGGATTGGACATTTTTGAAATTCAGTCAGATGGGAACTGGACCCCTTTTGCGAAATTAATCTAGGCCTTTTTGCTTCTAGCCAGGTGGCCGCGTGAATGATTTTTTGTCCCCGTTAAACCTAGGGACTAGAATTGCCACCTTACTCTACTTTTAGCACTGGTGTGATTTGAAAAAAAAAAAAAAAAAAAAAAAAATGTGTTGTGAGGGCAACCATTGACGAATTCAAGATGGCCGGCTAAGCACCGTCGGGTATCGATGCCCGGCAAAAGCAAGATCAACAATTATTTAGAAAAAAAGGAGTTTTCTAAACGGGGTCGCCCCTCTGCAGCAGTTTGGCACTCTCCGTGTGTATTTCTGCCATCAGAAGCTTCTCAGCAAAAACTCATTTGCTTTGCAAGTGCCGTTCGGAGTGGAGGCAGCAAACTGTAGGTACCGCCAACTTGTACGAAAACTCAAAAGCAATACACCATAAGTTGGAAGAGAAGCTCGACAAAAATCTCGTTAGAGGTTATGATAACCTGTTGGTATATCGCCACCATTAGAAACTCCGATAGATAGAACGATAAATCATTCAGAAAACTAGGTTCTTAATGCTCCGCCCTACGCTATCCTAAGTCTCACGACTACAATATGATCTCTTGACAAGTTCCTGCAAAACATATCTAATGCTATGGCTACACACACGGACTTAATCCCGCATAAATGATCTTTTATCAGATCCACATTTTACCCTGACTCACACAACGTTATGGATTAAGTGAACAGTTGGTTTTCATTTTGTTTATGAATTTGGTTGTTATTCAACCTTATCCACACACTAGTGCAATGTAACAGCCCTATAAGGCATCTTCAGAAAACTTTAGATTACCAAAACTGAATAGATTATCAGAGTAGTATTATATGCTGTCTAATTTTTGTGTTAGAAGTACGAACACTGTTTGTAACTTGGTTGTGCTCTGGTTGTTCTTGTTGTATCAACTATGTTCAACATAATGTTTAAGTTTTTGTTCTCCTCTTTGTTTTATTTTTAATGATTTCGCTTTTTTGTTGTTGTTGCTCTTTGTTAATGCTATTTGTGTTATTGTTGTTTTTATTTCTATCTTTTGCACCTTTTTTTCTGCAATTAACAGCAAAATGACAATAAAATACAACGGGTCTCTCCATTGACTTTATGGGTGGCACAACGGTAGGTAAATGCTGTCAAAGCGTAGCATGGAACACGAGCGGAGCAGATTTGGCATAAAACAAATAAATGGGTTGTGTGAACGCTAATAAAGAACATCATCACCGAACATATCCCACTCTCTCGCACGCTACGCAGCCATTGTAAAAAGTTGCAAAACAAAAAAAAAGAAACGAAAAATATGGAACAAAACATTCACAATTGTAAAAAATTATTGAAAAATTGTGCAGGTGAATTAGGTGAATGGACGATTGACACTGCTTTGGTGCTGTGCACCGCCCAACGTATTGCACTGGCTTTGGTTTGGTTCAGGGCAATGCATTGCGCTTCGTTTGAATTTTTGCGGTTTTCGTTGGAAAATTTTTAATTGATTTTTTTGCACAGATATTTTTTTTTTTTTAATTTTTTTTTGTTCAATGTTTATTATGAGTTTGTTTTATGGTACTCGCAAATGTCATTGAGTTTGTAGAAACAAGATTTTCGCATTAATGACGTTGACAGTAGAAAACAGCTAAGAAAAAGCAAAAAACTGAGATGAAGGCTAAAGAGTGTAAGCGGGGCAATTGACCAACAGCAAAACCTCAATGATGGCACTTTAGGCCAAAACGTCAAAGCTTTTATCACTATTAAAATATAAAAATAGGGACGACAGTTTGAAATGAAATCTAGTTCATTCTGTTTCTAGGTCTAGATCAGTTCATGTAAAGCTAAAACATATCGACCTCTTTTTGCGGAATCGCCGTAAGGGTAATTTTTCGAAATTTACTTTTTGATGCAAATTTGTTTTAAATCCCTCAGCTCTGGAAATATATTATATATAAAATCCTCATAGTTGTGCAAAAAATTGGCTTTCTTCTTTAATCGTATGGAACAATTCAGTAACCTGTAAAATTTGTATTTTGTCCCTTACGATAATTTCGCGAAAAGGGGTCGATATATAGCCGAAATTCTTAATCCACAGTCATCATAGAAACTTAAGTGATTAAAACTCCCCAATAAATATAATTTTGAAATTTTTGGGGATATATGTATGTACCTAGTCTGCAATATTTTTGTATCATAAACCTACTTCTGGGAACTCTTGGGAACTATACACGGTTAAAAATTTGAACCAAAATTTTAAACTTTTGTGGACTACATATATGACCAAACCAAATTTGGTTGCAAATTCAATCTAGACCAGTTTTCTAGGAAATTGGCCAAATGAATCCGGTTTCAATTATAAACTAGAAATGTTTTAACAATTTTTTAAAGATAAAATAAATACCCGCATCATGCCCGTCCGCTCTATCACTGAGCTACATAGCACACATAAATGTTGTTGGCAAAATTCAATCTTGAAAAAGCTTTCAAAAATAAATTTGAATTTTCAAACCAAAAAGTTTTAATTTTAAACCGAAAAGTTTTAATTTTCAAACCAAAAAGTTGTAATTTTAAACCGAAAAATTTCCAACCAAACAAAAAAAATTGTTTACTGCTTTTTCATTTAGATTTTAAATCGAAACCAAAAGAAATTGGGGCGTATTTATAGTCGGGATTAAGTAGGTACTTAAATTTAGTTGCAGCCTTTTTGACAGATGGTATACTGGAAATTGTGTCAAAAAGCCGGAACTAACTTTAAGCTCCTACTTAATTTGGACTATGAATACGCCCCATTGAAATTCTTTTTAAACTTTTGGAAGGCTTGAAACATTAAAAAAAAAAAAAAAAAAATTATAAAAATTGCTTAAAATTTAGACGGGTTTAAAATTTAAGGTCATTTTTTTAACCGTGTATCGAAAAATTTTTAAAGATTGCAATGAGGGAGTTTTTTGGCACAATTTCGGAACTTTCTCAGAATTCTCAAAACATTTAAGATACTCGATTCAAAAGTGGCTTAATAGTACATTTACACCGCACCATTTGGCGAAAAATTGCAAATTTGGGACTTTTTTCCATACAAATCTAATTTTCCAAATTTGGAATTCCATTGTATTTGGCCTCATTTGCCGAAGAATACAATCCACAGTTCCTCAAAATAGCAACCCTGTGACTGTTTCACATTTAGAATTACCCAGCAAGAACCTTAATGGGCAATTGATGTGTGATAACTATTGCGCTTTAGATTACCAAGAGTCAATAACAATTTCAACAAGTTTTTTTTTTTAAGAAAAAGGGCGAATTCTACTAGGAAAAGACAGAAACCTTCTTGATTCTTCTTTTATTATTACATTTTCTTTCGGTGTCTTTTTGTCCTGGTAGAAGATTCTTGCAGGGAAGGTGAAGCCAAATGCAAATTTGCCAGTGTAAACGTTGTCGAACTGACTCATTTGCATTCGCCAAATTTGGTGCGGTGTAAATGTACTATTAAACCAAAAAACGATTTACACGGTTCCAAAAAAAAAAACTCCTGAAATTATTTTTTAGTAAGCGATATTTCGAAGTAATTACGAAACAACCTCGGAGGTATATTGAGAAAAGACAAAAGGGATTATCATGTAATCCGATCCGAAAGAAATTTCTCTCGAA
Source organism: Campiglossa producta (assembly GCA_964058755.1). Taxonomy (NCBI): domain Eukaryota; kingdom Metazoa; phylum Arthropoda; class Insecta; order Diptera; family Tephritidae; genus Campiglossa; species Campiglossa producta. Next base: position 21,925,451 of record CAXKVI010000002.1, on the reverse strand, counting down.
TTTGAAAAAGAAATGTATGTGACTTGACAGCTTTCGAATCGCATTTTCTTTCGGATCGGATTACATGATAAGGCTGAAAGACCCGAAATAATTCGGAAGTAGTGAACTAATCTGAAAAATAGTGAAAAAATATGGACGTAAAAATTACGCAAAATATTAGATTTGTAATAAAGAAAATGGTTTTATCCCAATATTTCTCTCACTGTATGCTAGAGTGACTTTTTCAACAAGTCCGCTAGTCACGTTTTGATTTCGCAGTAATTAGATCATTCTTATATTATTCCTTGATATCCAATTTGACACACAAGCATGACAGCAAGACGGGGTAATTAGTCAAATACTTTGTAAGTCAACCAGTCAGTTAAGCAACTAGGTAACAAATAAGCCGATTTTCGCAGTCAATAGCCAAACTAAGAATGGCAAACGAATACGAAATTGAAAAACTGTAAATAGAAACATGTATTGACTGCGGAAGGGTGATTGGTTTTGAGTGGTTGTTTGATCTGTGTATGACTGAAACAAACAAAGCCAGGTAAAGACCCGTCAGAAGAAGAACTTCATTCAGAAAAAAAATTTCTTTTTTCATAAAGCTCCTATAACACAACCCATTATTTTGCTAAAGTATTATGCACTTAGCTGGTCGTGCAAAAAATCTCAAGCATGAAAGGGAAATGAAGCCATGATTGCTGACACTTCGGTAACTCATGCATACTATTTATTATTAGGCATAAATATGACTATTAATAGATTTAGTACATATGTGAATGACCGTTGACCTCACATCTCTTTCATCACAAATTTTTGCTATGAATTTGCATTATATCTTTCACTTTTTCCCCTTGATTTGAGATAAAAAAATGTTATGTTGCTTACATTTCTTTTGGAATACATATATACAAGTGTATGTACATTAGGGTGTCCCTTGTTGGTATTACAGCGTCGCTACCAAGATATTGAAGCGTCCGAAATTAACTCTGATCAAAAATGGCCAAATGAATGGTCTCAAAATCAAACCCAAATTTTCCAGAGTGTACTCTTTGTACACTCAGTGGGTTAAATATTACCGAATTATGTCAATTTATGTGATTTTCGAAATTTTCGAAATCGAAAGTGGGCGTGGTCGGAAAGCGATTTCGTCTAATTCCATCAGGTATACTCCATATAATGCTAGTATACCTTGTGCCAAATTTCATGACTACCGTAATCAGTTTAAAAGTTATGACCACTCGAATTTTCAAAAATGCCTCCCAAAAAAGTGGGTGGTGCCACGCCCAATTTTGAAATTTGATCGGAAAATCATAATAAAATTACTAGGGGGTTCATCCTACCAAATTATATAATTATACCTATTTCCGTTAGCTGATTTTCGAAATTTTCGATATCGAAAGTAGGCGTGGTTGCAAGGCGATTTATCCAATTTCTTCAGGGAAACTATAATTTCATCAGGATACTAGTATGCTTTGTGCCAAATTTCATCATTCTACCGTAGACAGTTTAAAAGTTTCGACCAGTCGAATTTTTTAAAAATGTGTCCTATAAAAGTGGGCGGTGCCACGCCCATTTTTGAAAATTTATCAAAAATCATGAAAGAATGACCATTGGAATTCACCTATAATATTAAATCATTTCAGCCATTTCAGTTACCGAGATATGTCAATTTATATGATTTTCGAAATTTTCAATATCGAAAAAAGGGGAGGGGTTGTCATACGATTTCACCCATTTTCAATAGCAACATAACTTGGCCAAAAAGTAACCTGTATACAAAATTTCATGCAAATATCTCAATTTTTAGTCAAGTTATATAGTGTACACGGGCGGACAGACGGACGGGCATGCCTTAATCTATTTCTCTTTTCAACCTAAGAACTTTCATATATGGACCTCTAAATCTGTCTAAATTAATTTGTGCCGTTAGTTAGTACCGTTATGTGGACAAAGTTATAATACCCTTGTACTAGTACGCTGGGTATAACATCGTCGCTCAGTTGCCAGAAGCTTGAATGTGCCAAAATTAAAATTTTGGGAAATCGTAATTGAAAGTTTATTGCTCTCGCAAAATTTTACATTTTAGTTTTTGACATAAATATGCATGTTTTTGCAAGTTATATGTCCCAATATACCCTTTCCCTGATATAGTTTTTACCTTAGGTTAGGGTTAGGTTCAAGTGCCTGCCGCAGAGGCGCATTTAGGCCAGTTGTGATACCACCAACACAAGGAAAGTCAGTCAAGGGACCCGGCCGTATGGAAAATCCCTGAGTTGTTGGGATTTTCCACATTGCAGATTCCCGGGACTGACACTCCTAAACCGACACCGTTACTCCTCCTTAGATGACTTTATGAAGGGCATCAAGTCCTTTATGACCAGTTCCGCGATCTGGCTTAGGCTACGAGTATCCAAAAAGCGCAATCTCGCGCCGCTTAAAGCCGGGCAGATTTTACCTTAATATTCCTTAAATTCCTCGAGTTACGGCACATTCATCTTTTAAAAATTTCAAAGTAAATTTGTAAAAAATTTTCTTTGCGCCAGAAGCATGAATCTCTCGCACATTCATGTTTTTGGCGAAACGAAAATGTTTAAAAATTGAATTTCTGAATTTTTAAAAATTTTTGTTGTGCCAGAAACACGAATATGTAGCAAAATTTTGAGTGCAACACATTCATGCTTCTGGCACAACGAACATTTTAAAAAATTAGGAAATTCAATTTAAAGAAATTTTTGTTGTGCCAGAAACATGAATGTGCAGCACATTCGTTTTTCTGGCACAATTTTTACAGATTGAACTACACATTCATGAAAATGGAATTGCAATAAAAAAAAAATATATTAGCGTATTATCTTTAGTAGCTTGCGGTGCTGTCAGCGATAGTAATCAGTCATTGGGGCAAGCGCGCCACTTGTCTTATTCCACTTACACATACAACACAGCGCCACAAAAGCTTACTCCGCTAACATAAAGCGTGGATTGGCACATGTTGCACGACGAGTTTTTTTTCGTAATCCAACCGACATATAAAAGAGACTGTCACTGAGACAATTGAATAATCAGTATGTCAGAGCTAGTTAGATAGCAACTCAGTTAACCACTCAAATGGCTATTGTTAGTAAAAAATTTAGTAAACCACTTTTTGGCAACACTTTGTGGGGCGATAGGATAGAAAATGTTTATGAATTAGAGGGGAGCTAAATATGAATATTTTCTATTATGGTATTTATTTAAATTTTTGTTCGCTAAAAAGTGGGAGAGTGCGATAGAGATAGTTGATTTTAATATCCGGATGGAGACATATTAAGATGGGTCGAACTTTTTTGGGTTAAATCGAGGGCAGTCTAATGGGAAAGTTTCTTTAGAGAACTAAAAGCATATCGCTTCAGCGGAGGTCAGGCTAGGATCAGAAGGTGTGGAGTGCTTAGAGTCAGTACCGTGCTTAGGCATATTTCAATTTCTTGGAAGAAGAATAAGTTCAATTTATTAAACTTTGGCTTGTGTTGACAGATAGTTTGTAGGTATCGACCACAAAAAAAAAAAAAAAAAAAAAATCGTCCCACTCTTATAATTTTTTTTCTCATTTTTTTTATCCATATTCTTTTGTTATTTTAATTTTTGTTTGCAAACAATGACAATATTTGCTTAACTTCATATTTTTTCTATTATTTTAAACTATTGTTTTTTATAATGTCAATTATGTATCTATAAAGGCTTCGAAAAACCTTGGTGTATGTCAGACATTAAAAAAAGCTAACAATAAAAAAAAAACTAAAAATTTTGCGAAATATGTATTGACAAAAATTTTGAGGTCAGAAATGGGATGTGTCAATATTGCTGTTTTGTTTACCGAAGGTATATGCATAAATATTTAAAAGGGTGTAACAAAAAAATTTTATAACTAAACTAAAAAATTTTCTCACACAAATTTTCTCAGTGTATCTACATATGTATCTAAGAACAATTCTTTCACTGTGACAGCTGTTCGGCAATTGTAACTGTGAAATTCTCGCCATTTACGTTAAACTAAAAATAAATCACACAAATGTTTTACTTGCTAAAACAGAAATAAATTTTGAGAAAGAGCGAAAGAGAGTAGGAAATAAGAAAAAAAAAGAACAAGAATAATGGAAAATTGCCAAGTTTTTACTTGTGTGGTTTTTTTTTAATTTTCAAACCTTTTAACATACTTCCAAACAGATATACTTAAATACATTAGGGTGATTGAGGCGTTTTTTAACCTGTTTTTTTTTTTTTTTTTTTAATTTAATACGTTTTTGGACGTTTAATTTTATTGAATACTAACAGACCCGGCAGATGTTATCTACGTGAACCTCCCACCCGCCTGTTTTGCGTCTCACATTTTAAGAGATATCTCCGAAACCAGCTAAGATATTTAAATTAATCACCCATATTGTAGTAACACATTTTTGGGCGCCCCTGGTCCGCATATTGGTCGATAACTCTAGACACCGGTCGAGTTATAGAAATGAGGGATATCTTAAATTTTAAGTTAAACGTCTAATAATACAAATTTGAGTGTTTCATTTAATTCCATTCAACAGTTTTCGAGTGATACGACAAACATACAGACAGACAAAAATTCTAAAAACGGTTGATTTGGATTATATTGGCTTAGTAATGATTGACCCCTTAAATTTTTTTTGAATATCTGCAATGTACAGACATCGACCTGTTAAAATTTTATTATATCGCATACCTATGTAGATCTACATAAACAGCGATAAACTCAAAAAAATCAAAGTGTTCAAAAAACTCGAAAAACTGGCTGCTTCTTCTTTCATCCCAATGACATTTTAAATTTTTAACAGCCCTTTTATCGGTTAGTAGTGTAGCTATAAGTCGATTATGTATACAGGTCGGTGGGTATTGAATGGGACAGATTTTAGCTACCTTTAGATCTAGGTGTGCGATTTGTAGAGACTGAATAACCCGAAACTCTGCGAAACCCAGCGCCCCCTAGCGGATTAATTTTTTGCCACAGAGTTTTTGACTGCATATCAGACATACGTGGCATCTAGCGGTAATAAAATATATCCTACGTCGAGAGGACGTACCCAATTAATAAGCTGTCAAAATTTGTCAAAATCTGTTAAGTAGTTGAATGCGTGCCTCAAATAACGTTGTAACCGACATTTTTTCAATATGCGTTTTTTTGGTCGATTGTTATTCTAACAGCAGTTTCTATAACTCTAAAAAAAAGAGAGCTATTTTGAGTATTTTTGGGCTCCAGAGATCTATATTGAGCTAGCAAGATAATGGCGACTTGAAACTGTTTTCCCTTCTACCAAACATTTTATATTTTGTCGTTTACAACGTTATTTGAGGGGCGCATTCAGCTTTTGAGCTAATTCCTCACAAAAAAAATCCCCACAATTAGTATATATCGTCGGTGTTTATGACAATGATATAGGCCCGAGGAGGATTTACCTAAAAGTTTATACTATTTTCGCTATTTTTCTTACTGAATTACGTCATTTTCGAAATTTTCGATATCGAAAGTGGACGTGGTTCGAGGGCGATTTTATCCAGTTTATCAGGTATACTCCTATCGATACTAGTATGCTTTGTGCCAAATTTCATCGTTTTACCGTAATCAGTTTAAAAGTTACGACCAGTCGAATTTTCAAAAATGCCTCCCGAAAAAGGGGGCGTGGTTATCACTCATTTTCAATAGCAACATAACTTGGCCAGAAAGTAACCTGTGTACCAAATTTCATGCAAATATCTCCATTTTTACTCAAGTTATGTAAATTTATGTGATTTTCGAAAATTTTCGTTATCGAAAAAGGGGCGTTATCATCCAATTTCGCCCATTTTCAATAGCAACCTATCTTGGCCTTCATGCAAGTATCTAAATTTTTACTCAAGTTATCTTGTACACGGACAGACGGACGGACGGACAGGCGGACGGTTATGCCTTAATGCAATTTTTTTTTTCAATCTAAGAACTTTCATATATGGAATTCTATATCTATCTCGATTATTTTGTGCTGTTGTACAGTGTTATTGCCATTTCATACCGTTACAATACTTTTCGCCGCTTATGAGCCAAAAAATCATTTTTATAACTACCCACCATATTAAAAAATAAAAACGGCTTATAAAGCCCTTATAATTGAAAATTTGTATGGTAATTTCATTTTAAAACGCTTTCTAAACCACTTTTATTTTTAATGAATATGAGGGTAAATTTTTACAAAAAATTTTAACAAAAATTCTACTTACAGCAATTTCTCCTCATTCGTCACTGGCTGCGTCTTGTAGCGATCCTTGTACATGTCACGTTTGATTGCGCTCGGCCTAAGCAATCTTGGCGTGACATCCGACCGCAGAGGTGAATCCCAACTGGTGTTTACGTCCGCACCTGAAGTTGGTGAATTGCCTGCGCTATTTAGGAACTTTTCCATATTTCTAATACGTTCGGCGACTGATATGCTGCCACCCGTCGTAATTGGTGTCGATACAAATTCGACTGGTGCTGCTTGTGAAGTGGCGATAGCGTTCAACGCTTCAGCCAAATCGACTACAGGTGCTTCCTGACGATCCAAAGAGCGTGTACGACGTTTGAGTGACATAGATGAATCACTTGCGCTTTCGGTATCATTGAAGACATCCTGCTCTAGCACATCAGCGACGCCAACACTACCCAGTGAGCGACGTTTCGACGGTGAATCAGTCTTTAGTATGGGACGTACTAGCGGTGTTGGTTGTGTGAGTTCGCTATAATGACGTCCATCCTCACTCATTGAGCCAGCCAAATCAAATTCTTCGCGACTACTTTTACGTGATGTCTTCAAAATGGGTCTTATTTCATATTCATCTGAATCACCAGATGACTTCTTTTTTAATATCGGCTTGGGCGGACGCATAGCGTCATCGCTGGATGTACTTTCCAGCTTTAGTATTGGGCGGATTTCATATTCTTCATTGCTGGGCGTATAACCGCTTTCGTCATAATCAGCGGCAGCCACAAATTGACTATCGGCCGTTTCATGACCCAGCTCAGCTGCTGCCATTTGTACAGCCTGTGAGATCGATACATGTTTGGGTGCATGTGTACCGCCATCGGATGGGGTTGAGGTAGAATCTTTCTTCTTTAGTATGCCATGCGGATGTGGTTCGTTGACTGAGGGACAGCCATCGCTTTTGCTGCTTTCATAACTGCTCTGTTTGAGTATGCCATGTTGTTGCTGTTGTTGTATGCCTGCAGTTTCTTCGAGTGAATTACGACGCGCCGACTTGATGAGTATGCTACGTTCGTCCGGTGAGTGTGAGCGTGAATAATAGCGCGACTCATCCAAACTGGAACGTTTTTTCAAGATACCTGCGCGCTTATGTTTTGTTGTTGGTGTGTCGACAACATTCGCTGAGAATGTAACAGGTGATGCATTACTCGAGGCGGAGCTTGACTCTGCCACCATGTGATCTTTTTTCTTCAATATCGAAACAATATGATTATGCGAGGTTGCTGAAGGTGACGTGGAATGCAAACCGGATGAGCTTGTTGTTGGCACCGTTATATAAGCTGGATCATCGGTGCTGCGTCGACGCAATATTGGCGATAGCTTTGGTGGCTCATGTCCAGCATCGCGCTCCATGCTACGCGCCTTTAATATGCGTTGACGCAGTAAGCCGCTAGCCATTGATGTGTTCGATACCGATTTAGCCACTTGATCAGACGTTTCAGGATCGTAATAGATGCGCTCCTCTTCGAAGAAGGTAGCATGCTTAGCTGGTGAGGAGTCACGTTCTTTTGCTTCTGCTGCCACATTCAACTCTGTGTACGAAGGTGCGGGTGGTGGCTTGCCGCGACAACCGAGGCCATAGCGCGCAGGCGTGGCTAACTCTACGACACACCCACTTTGATCAACACCATTTGCATCCTCTCTCAAATCCGCAGTTTGTACAGCTAGTTCCGCCAGCTCAGCAGCAATTCCTGAAGCCATCACTGCCGTTTCGATGTTTGCTTGTTCAGCTATTTTCTTGATTTCGGCTAAATCGCTTTTGGTACGTTCATTCATTTTGCGATTAACATCAGTCGTACGTAGCTTACGTAGCTCGCCCAAATGTAGTGTGTCGCTACGACGTGCTAGACGCGCATGCGCAGACTTTGTTTTGGTAGCTTCATTCGAGGTGGCTTCGTACTTTGGACTTCCAGTTTCGGAACGCGCGCGCGTTGCACTCGTTGTGAATAGATCCCAACCGCGCCGTGCGATTTCCATGTGATAGGTTAGCTCATTATGAGCTTCCTTCTTTTCCGTTGTGGGTTTAGTTGTGTCTGTTGCTTTATTTTGATGTGTCAATAACATTTCCTTTAAGGCGGCATCATCTGAGGGTACAAGCTGACGCACCATGCCAAGTTCACGACGGCGACGTCGACGTGCTGCTAAGGAGTCATCTGTAAGAAGGAATGAGTTGGTATTAGAAATATGTGAAAGACAGATGCAAATTTAGTAATGAAAGCACAAATTTGTTAGTACTACTGGCTATAAGTGAGCGTGAATGATTTCTGCTGTTGTAACTATACTTGGACCTGCCTTACCAATGTGTCAAGCTCGGGAAACAATTTTTTTCTAACAAAAGACCAAAGAAACCGTTAAAGATATCGAGTTTTCTGTTAGACGAGCTCAATATGGGAGAGAACTTTAAAAGCAAGTCCTACCTAGAATTCATTTGAGCGTATAAACAATCCTTGCAGAACTCGCTACCGCTCATCAAAAACAGAATATACGGTAACCGTAATCCGACTCCTTTTTAGTTGACCAATGACATTAAGAGACGGGGTCGTTTCAATAGCTAAAGCGAGTAGTCAACGATTAATATCATTCGTCAGGGGGGCGTTAAGTGGCCCCAACCAAGCCTTTATGGACTAAATTCAAATTTGTGTAGCATACTTTTAGGGGTTCAACGTATATTGATACGTCCAAACAGAATGATTAAACATGTGTCGCATACTTTAGGGCGCCAATATTTCTTCTTATATTTTTTACGCTCTTTGTACCAAGATTTCGTCCAAAGTGAAATTTTGAAGACTTCCAAAATATCTTAATTTCTGTAATTTTTTTTAACCCTCTTTAGGTTGAACTGATCCAAAATATGAAAATTTATCTTTTAGTGCAAAAGTTTTGGCTGGTGATATATATTTTTAAATCTGATCACCTCCGAAATATAAAATTTGACCGTTGTTATTTTTACAGTAACATTGTCCTAGGGAACCATTAGAGAAATTAGGAAATAATTGTTCAGAACATTTATTTTTTAAATTTAACTTCGTTCGTTATACCAAGCTTTCGTTCGTAAGCTCCATTGGTAAATTTTTCCGCGAATATTTTTTCAACCATTATAACCCTCTACCGACCTCCAAAATATCATAAAATTGAGTTAACTTAATTTTCTGTACAAAGGTTTCGTTCTAGAGAAACCCTAGCAAAATTTGACGGCGAATTTTTTTTTTCAATATTTTAACCCTCTCACGAATATTTTTTAAAACATTTTTGATAAGTTAAAGTTTTAAAATTTTCAAGATCGTGAAAGGGTAAAAATGTTCCCGGTAAAATTTCAGTGTTGGTCGAGCGAAAATTTTAAAAAACTTAAACTGAGCAAATTTGGGAAGTCGTCAGAGGGTTAAAATATATTTAAAAATATTTCACTGAGTATGTTGTGTTGGTGTTGTTGTAACAACAAAACTCCCCGAAGGTTTTGGGTGTAAAAGTAGGGGTGTAAAAGTAGGTCGCCTCCCAGTTGGTGCACCCTGGGTAACGCTAAATGACCTACATGGCCAACACGGCTAGTTTCTTGTATTGCCGGTTCTACGAGAACGGTACCAGTACTTGTGCTGTACCCATCGTGCCGAAACGACCCGGGCCGTCGTCTAATATCGACCCGGCCAAGAGCAATACACTCGGGGTGAACCTGTCTGACATTTAGGCAGGGCTACACCTCGCTACAACAACAACAAGGTTTTGGGGAGTGATGCCGAAATTGTCACTCCTTGGCCGGATACGAACCCGGTACGCTACGGTACTGTCCGACCGTCGTGGTAGCGATTTTGTATAACCGGTATAACCTTCTAGGTCATGTCATCCCTCCATCCGCTAGGGAGAAGAAGTTGGGAAATGAGAGGTGCTCTCCGACGAAACCATTGTACAAAGAATAAAGCGAAATTATAGATATTTTGAAGGACAACAAAGGGTTAAAATGTTATAAAAAATTTGTTGCCCGAAAATTTTACTAAGAATTTAGTTTTTTGGTATTTTGGAAATCGTCAAAGTGTTAAATGTTAAAAATAAGTTAAATTTTTCATAATTTGGAGTCCGTCCACGAGCGCCCTTAATGAAATTTTGTGGGGATCTCTTTTTTTTTACATTTAACACTTTCGACGACTTCTAAAATACCAAAACATTAAATTCTTAGTTAAGTTTAGGCGCAACAAATTTTGTATAACAATTTAACCCTTTTGACGCCCTTCAAAATATCTATAATTTCCAAGGTCTCAAACCGATTAAAATAACGTTCCGGTAAAAGAAGTGAGACATCAAAAAAATTCAAAACCGTTTGGAAACGGTTCCGGCTTTTGAAACGGTTTCGGTTTTTTCTTTTTCAGATCAAAATAAAGGTTGGTTTTGAAAAAATGAATCGGTTTTAATCGTTTACGGTTTCGGTTGCGGTTTCTAATCTTGGCTTGTGTCATTTATTGACGTTTAACCGCCTAGGCGATTTTGGCCGTTTCGTATCAAATCACGCCCGTCATTCCTTTTTAGCGATAACTGGCGCCAATTGGAAACCCCAAGGGAGTTCAAGTCATCATCCACTTGTTGTTTCCATCTCAGTCGAGGCCTCCCCCTTCCTCTGCTGCCGAATTCGGGTGTCGATAGGAAAACCTTCTGGAGCTTATTTGTCCAATCGCATAACATGTCCTAACCAGCGGAGCCTTTGGGCTTTAATCCGCTGGACTATGGTCGGGTCAGCGTAAAGCTCGTACAACTCATTGTTAAATTTTCTTCGATACTCGCCTCACGGGAAGAACCAGGTGATTGGACCTTATAAGTGTGGCTTTAGACCTGGTAAGTCTACAATCGACGAGATTTTCACGATACGCCAAATCCTGGAGAAGACCCATGATAAAAGAATCGACACACACCATCTCTTTGTCGAGTTTGTCTACGATGGGCTTCAGTCTTTCACACAATAGGCTAAAAAGAACCTTATATGTGATATTAAGAAGACTGATTCCGCGGTAGTTGGTGCTGTTAGCGGGATCGCCTTTCTTGTAGATTGGGCAGAGCACACTTAAATTCCCATCCGGAGACAGGCACTCGTCTGACCATATTCTGCATAAGAGCTGATGCATGCTTTTTACCAGCTCTTCGCGCCTCCGTGTTTGAACAGCTCGGCGGGCAGTCCGTCTTTTCCCAGGCGCTTTGTTGTTTTTGAGCCGGGATATAGCTATCCTCACTTCATCATAGTCAGGTGGTGGGACGACTTTTCTATCGTCAGGGATTGGGGTATCGGGTTCGGGCATCATTCCTGTCAGCCAGCATCTCAAGCTCCTCACACTCACGCCTTTCTGCCTCACGTTGCGGTTTCAGTCCTTGATAATTTCACATTATTTTTTTGTACAAGGGTTTTGTCGGAGAGCATACTCAGTGAAATATTCCCCCCCCCCCCCTCATATTTTTAAAAATATTTTAACCCTTGGACATCTTCCAAATTTTCACAATTTAACTTTTTTTTTTAATTGAAATTTTACCGGGAACATTTTAACCCTTTCACGACCTCGAAAGTTTTAAAACTTAACCTTACAAAATTTATAAAATTCTCAAGTCAAACATATATTTTCGAGTAGATTTTACGCCATCCATCTTTTAAATTCAATCCCTTTTCACACCCACTTAGCAGCACAGTATTGCAGTATAAAAAAATGCAGATAATTTTGTTAGATGATGAGTTTTCAATTTTCTTCAAGTGATTTTGAGTTCCAAAAACAGTTCCAACAAATACTAGCATTTAAAAGCACAAAAATTGTTAACCCAAAAACTCAACTCACATGCCAAACTTTCGCTAAGCACAACATATTTAACACACGTGAAATGGGTTAATACAGAAAAACGATCGCAGGATTGACACAGGATAAAGGAATGCAAATGTAAATGTTTCAAATGTTTTTCGGCAAGCGGTAATTGCAACATATTTTTGCGCGAGCTTTTGTTGTGTGACACACGCGCTCGGTCTAAATAAAAATTTTGTAATAAAAGAATTTTCCGCGCTTGGGAAATTTTGGTGTGGTGTGTGCGTAACAAAGCGCATTGACACAAATTCTACGATTAACATTTAATTATAATTGGTAATATGTACAAATGTATGTTTGTAATTTTGTATTGTCATACATAGGTATCGTGTCGCGCAATAGTGATTTTGCATGTTTGTATGTATATTGAATAAATTTATTCATAGGAAAATTGCTAAGCTTTTTATGGTAATTTTTTGGCGTGGTATATGCTTGAGGCCAGGTGGTGGAGAAGGGTTTGAAATGGCATTGGCCTAATGAGGAGGAATGTGTGATTACAAACATACTACAAATTTGTAATTATTGAACCACAACCAAGCGGGACTGTGAAAAGCAAAAGCGATGGACTGAAAAGTGGTGACAATCATACATAGGTAGACAATTATTTTGCACAGAATATTTTAAATCATAAAATAATGATATTCGTGTAATTGCCATTATTTTTGCTACCTTTACGCTAGGTCGCTTTCTTGTTTGTCCCACTACTTTCTATAACAAATTAAGAATACTTTTGTTTTTTGGTAATTTTTCGAAAATGTGTAGAATGTTTGGTGGTGAGGAGGGGCGACCCCGTCGCCATAGCTTTTTCGGTGAGCTATATACTTGGAACAAGTATTGCGGTAGAGCTACGATCGAAATATGTATTTGAAAAAGTTGTATTTTTACATTCAACTTGGCTTGAGTTCGGAAAAAAGGGCAGATATCGACTGCAGAGTGAAATATCACCCTAACTCGGTTCATAAAAAGGGGCGTTTTTGAATAAAATTCTGCAATAGGGCGTTATTTAATAGAATTCCTTGGGGCGAAATTATGCTCTATAAAATGAGAAAATGAAAAGAATTTTGTGAAAAGAAACTTCAAATTCATACAAATTTTTTTTCACGTTATCATTTTATAGAACCAGAATTCACCCCCTGATAGGGCGTTTTTGAAAAATATTTTAAAATTGGGCGATCTTCAACTAAGCATTCAAAATTTTTAATAAGACTAACGTCATATTAATGGACAAAACACAGTGACAAATTTTTCCTCAATCAAAGAAGTACTCTTGATGATTTTTTTTTTAAGTTTAAATTACACGTTACTTTCGGGTGATTTATATAAAGGTAGTATTATGAAAACACTTTATCACATTTTATTTAATAAGTATAATCGATAAGAGCATGGGTCATTGACATCCTCCCCAGCAAACATTTAGGCTTGAGTTACGTTGGATCTCAAGTTGAGAACTAAGGGGCTTCTCAAACCTCAAGCGTTGTTTCTCAACAGGAAAACCACTTGGGAACCGGTAGAGGGGTTTCCTACAATCATAGGGTTGTCAGCAAAAGTTCAGACATTGAATTTTTGGGAACAAAATTCAAATGGCATACCAAAAATTGAATGAAAAGCTTGGAATAAAACTCCTTGGTGTTATATCCTTTAGGAAACAGCTAACCGGTTTTAGGAAACAGCTAACCGGTTTGGATGACATTTGGCTGTAAAAGTGTACTACATTTTTGTTTTACTTAGGTGCTGCCACTGAGGAGGTTATTGCAAGGCATTTTCAGACTTCGGCCCGTGACAAAAACTTCTGCCACACACCTCGAAGCTGGGAGAGTTTTCCTTTACACTTACTTCGTTTTCACTAGTTTAAACAAGTTTGTCCGAATTTGGCTGTTTTACCCTACCCTAAGTAGTATCAAGCATTTTTAGACCACTTTGTATGGGCTGTACTGTCACCTTTGCTTGAGCATGTGCTACGCAGAGATCAAATGTATCCATTTATATCCGAAAGGGGATGAAAGAAAGCAAGTATAATAGAAAAGTTCCCGAGCTTTGAGGTATATGGCAGAAGTTTTTATCATGGGGCGAAGTCTAAAAATTCCTGATACTGCTTGGGAATAGTGTTCTGCGACACATGTGTATAGTCCGCCATTTAAAAACAGCCAAAGTTGGAAAAATTCACTTAAATAAATTAAAGCGAAGTCAGATTATTTTACTCTTTGAGGTGTCTGCCTAAAGTTTTTGTCATGGGACGAAGGCTGAAAATGCCTGATACTATTTGAGGGTAGTGTTCTACGACACATGTGGTAAGATCTGCCTTTTAAAACAGCCAGAGTGGGACAAACCGGCTTAAACATGTGAAAGCGCAGTAAGAATTAAGAAAAGTCCCCAGTTTTGTAGTGTTCTACAAAAAATGGTAACAAAAAACAGCCAAAATTAGCCAAATCTGTTAAGTTGTAAGGGCGGAACTAATTTCCATAGGAAAATACGCGAGCTTGGGGTGTCTGGTTTGAGCCCGGACAGTAGTACCGGTCTAACAACGCTAGATACTAACTCAGGATGTATTCCTTGACAAATATGTGAAAATCATCCATTATAAAATAAGTGAAATCGTTTTAATTTTTGGCGACTTTGACCCCTGATTTCTAGGCCCCGGACATACATATATAGGTAAAGCATGGAAATGTGCACAGTCTTTCTAGATTCGCAGAGGACTATCCAGGGATAATGGTTTAATCTATTATTAAATAAGTGATTTCTGGCGGCTTTGGGCTCGCGCTCTATGATGAGCGATCAATTAGATCGAAAGTGGGGCCGTTCTAGTGTGAATTTTACAAAGTCTGCAAGAATAGTGTACGAAATTTGTGTTTCATTGTTTTTTTCTAAATTTCTCTACTTTTCAAATTCTAAAACTTTGCATATTACTCAATTCCGTGTCAATACATACTTAAGAATAATTTATTTTTTCTTGATTTTGCAGTTATCAGCAGATATTTGAGATTGATGACTATAAGAGAAGATGATAATGATATAAAATGTAGTTCCATTGCACCAAAGAACAAACTTATTTGCACGCTACTTAATAACTTACCGCTATCCACAGTGGCCTCATCGTTAAGCGAACGATTTAAATTCGATTTACGTTTCGATGATTTATCGCGATCTTCCATTGAGCTATCGGGCTGTTGAAATATGAAATTTATTATAATAGAGAACTAAATATGAGTTCATTTCTAGATTATAAACTTACAGTTGCACCGCTCACAGAACTCAGCTCATGCTGATTAGATGAAGTATTATCGTCACCGCTTGATTTCACCATCTCATTCAACGATTTCGTTCTAGGCGATCTTAGTGTCGAAGCGCGTGGACACGGTAAAGGTTTACCGTTTTTCATATAACTCAAATTCGTATCGGATTCATCAGCTGTTGATAGGCGTCCAGCGGAACGTGTAAATTTGGCAGTACATTCAGTTTCGGGTGAGAGCGGATTACGTTGTTTCTTTGGTTTAACTAATATTACTTTTCTAGGACTGCTCGGTGATTTGATGTCACCATTGAAATGCATTTCGCTGAGATTCTGTTTAACCGATACAGATACGGAGGGTATAAGTTTCTTAGCCGCTTTTGGCGAATCGGTTGATGATGATGTAGACTGATGAACGCTTGCTGTCGGCTTAGGAAATGTAGCGGGCAATTTTGCATCCGAATCGTTGGTAACGCGTGGATTGTCCGAGGATGAGCTTGTGGAGAGACGTGGTAATGGATATTTTGGTGATAGTGTTGTGGCGCGCGGTGAGTTCGGAGAACGTGAACGTTGATAGATGGCATCTTCTTCACATTTTTTCTTATCTAAATCGGCGATGGTAGTACGAGAAGGAAAGAGAACAAAAAAGGAATGGAAGAGGAAGGCAGTTGGTTGGTTAGTTGCATTTTAGTTAGTTCCAATCATGCTTAAATTTAATTGAAGTGAGTACTAAAGAGCGAAATATATATATATAGGAAGAGGTAAGGTTGGGCTACATATATTCAACTTGAGCTAAAAGCTTTAGACTTGCGTCTAACATATATGATACAACAAGTGATACCGTTGGTAAGTTTTTGAGTTTTTTTTTAAGCTTTAAGCGCTTTGTAAGTATTTGAGTTGCGTTTACACCTGTTAGACAACAAAGGGTTAATTGCTCTTAAGATATTATTAGATATTTTGAAAAATTCATTGATTAATTCAAACTACGCTTAATATTTCAATAGTCTTTATTGGGAACCAAACAAAATTGAAGCGCAACAATTCTATTTTTCCTTAAATTTTAACGCCTTATTATTGTTTACCAGTTTAATTTATTTCATCAGACCTTCGTAGTCATACACTAAAACTAAAATACACTAAGGTTCGTTCTCAATATATGACTCATCATTTTTCCACGTTCAATTGACAGATAGCCGAATTTCAAAGACGTTTCGGCAAATTTCTTAACCAGGGGACGGAGCAGTAAGCAGAAAAAATCATCATCCATAACACTATCTGGAAAAATCAAATTTTTTCTGGTTATGGGATCTAACCAACTTTTTGAGGAGATTGAGACATACATAAAAAAACTACGTACCCCGTTTTTCGAAGTTAGTATCCAAAATTGAGTTAGGGGCTTTCGAAGTTGAAGCCTGGAATTTTCGAAGATTCGGGTTTCTAATAGTTTTGTTTAAAAAATTTAAAAACGCAAGCAAGCCACGCCCACATTTTGCTTTTTTTTTTAATTTTTTTAAACAAAACAATTAGAAAATCACTTTCGAACATGAAACTTCGAAAGCACGTAACTAAATTTTGGCGGCTAACTTCGAAAAATGGGGAATGCCATGTCTTAATCTCTTAAAAAAAAGTTGGTATGGTCCCATACCCAGCCGGCTGCTGTACAGTGTAATTGAATGAATAGTAATATTCTAGAATATTGTAAGCTGTGGCATTTAAGGGTTAAACTAAAAAAAAAAATGATGTAAAAAATGTTACGAAACTATTTATTTAGCAAAAATTTAAATTTGCGTTTTATGATGTAGTGAAATGACTTTTAGTGCAATGGCTTCAAGGTATTTATCCCTTTGATGGCCAGTTTAATAATTTGTACATTTTTTAAGGGTGCAAAAATTTAAAATTTGGCCAGTAATGGGTTAACAATTTAACACATTGTGAGTTGTGGCTATTTTTCGTGTAAACAAAATAGTTGAAACTATTAAAGAGTTTAAATAATTTACAATTGATTTCTTGACTTTAACCCTTTGATAGCCCTTAAAAGTTTTGCAAAAATCAAAGCCTTCCTACGAACCTCTCAAGCAATGCATTACTCCCCTGCAAAAATTGAGAATACTCACTTCGATATCTAAAGAGTACTCCAATTGGAGTATAAGAGAACTCCAAATGTAACACATTTTCATATAAAAATTGTGCTCCCATTAACATTGCGATGTTCTAGGACGGGACCACTACTCTTAACCTTCGCCTTGATTCTGGTACACCAAAAAGTACCCACATTCAGAGTACTTTGCAATGTACTCAAATGTTGTTACTCCTAGGGTTATCTACTGTCAGAGCGATCGTGTCGTGATTTTCGTCGATGAAACACGAGCAATGATCGGCATTCAATAAACTGAAGGTGGGCCGCTGAGGAATTACAAAGGATTACAATTGGAGTACCAAAATATCGCAAAATTGGAACACATGATCCAATGATTTTCGATTTGAAATTTATTATTTAACCCTTTTTATGATATTTACTTCGTTGTTATCAGAAACCAATTGGTAAGAGATCAACTTACTCGGAAAACTGTTACTAGACTTTTAATAAAGGCTTAGTAAAAAAATTTTCCGAACCTACTTTTAGGCGTTTCAGAGTTAGTTTTTAAGTTACACAATCCCTGCGGCTTAGGGGTTTAGAACAGGGCCCGGCAGCATTGGAAGTGAGGGTGTAATAGTGAAAGAGCTGTCATAGCATCAATCAAATTATTTTATCTCTTTTTGCTCCATCGCTCACTGGCATAACCAACGACATCCATTGATTGGTCAGCGCGATCATAGCGCTCTCACAAGCACAGCAGCAATTTTTTTCGAGAGGCCAAGCCAAGAGCGTAAATAAGCTGTGTGAACTTGGGTTTCAGATTTTCGGACAATTGTCCCACTATCTGCCTAGACCTGGTTTAGAATATGCCGAAGGTAGGTCGTAAGAGGCGACTAGGCATATAGGTAATGACGTGCTAACTCGATGGTTGACCTACGGATATGATGCCTCTCACCCCTTTTCAAGTATCTTCTCCTTCCTTACGGATGAAGGGGTGACATGAACTAGAAGGTACCATTGGTCATACCAAATCACTACCACGGCAGTGGGGGCCGTACCGCAAGAGAGTACCGGAGCGTATCGAGTTCAAATCCGGCCAAGGACTGTAAATTTCGACATCACTCCCGAAAACCTTCGGGAGTGTTTTTGGTTTCAAAAGCAATATTAGAAGAGATACTTTTTTACAAAGGATAGTTTTAAACGTATCTTAAATGTTTAAAGTATACTTCTAGGCGGTAAAATATTTTCTATACATCGTTGTTAACAAGATCAGTATTTATTAATTTTTAATGTTTTTAAAATACTTTAAGAGGGTTTTAGATTAGAAAAAATATACTACAACGTATAACTTCCTTTTTTTTACCCAAGTTGTTAATTGAGTTAAACATTTCTCAGCCTATCTTTGAGCATTTTAAATTGGTTAATGAACTACCCTAGCTAAGGACGTTTATTAGTGATTTTAAAAACAATAAATAATGTACAGCCAAGTTCAGGGTTTACAAACAAAGAGGATCACCTACGCAGCCTAGAAGATAAAAGTATACTTTTAGGCGCTTAAACTTCTGGAAAGTTTAAGTCGTTAGCAAGATCGCCACTAATGTATGAATTATGTTGAAATGAGATGACATTTTAAAGCGAAAATTAATTTAGTATTTTTTATGTAGCATATTTACAAGCAAAATTAGTGAATTATGAGTTGTATGATTTTTTTAGCACATCTCCGCTATTACACCTAAAAATATGCAACACTAAGAGTATGCAACAATACCCCGCAAACCAAAATTACAGGACCATTTCTTTTTTCATACATTTTCCCCAACCCAACTCACCCAAGGCAGCTGCACGCAAGCGCGATGCCTTTGTCGTACGCACATGCAGCGGTGAGCATGGCGATAGCGGTGAACGTGCCGCTGGTGAAAATGGCGATAAAGGTGTTTGCGCGCCTAAAAGTGGACTTTGCCGTCGTTGTGGCAGTTTACTAACGCCTACACTTGCAGACTGCTGTTGCGCAGAATGTTGATGACTCATTTGATGCGCTGTTGGTGCTGTTGTTGTACTCGCTTTCGGTGTTGCAGTTGGTAGCGCGATAATAACAAGTGGTGACAATGATTTTTTCCGCATGCATGATGTTGGGATGTTAGAGCTATGACTGGTGCTACCATTTGCTGAAAGCGTTGCAGCTTTTTGTTTAAGCAAAAATATTTCAGTGGGCATGGCATAACTGTTATTATTACTTAAACTATGATTTTTACTAGTGTTGTTATTATTGTTATGACTCGTGCTGTGGCTATGATTGTTCGATTGTTGTTGCAACTGTTGTTGACTGCGTTGTTTTAAATTCGTTGCTGACTTATTATTTAAACTTATCGCGTTTGTTATTGTTGTTGTTGTGTTTGATTTTGTGTTGTGTGTTCGTATACTCGAGCTCGTGTTAAAGGGAGCTTTGTGGTTATGTTTATCGTACTCGCTTGTTCGCAAAGCATCTGTGAGGGCGTGGCATGGCAGCGTAGTAGTAGCAAGGTAAGGCAACCAAAAAAAAAATCGTATAAGAAAGAAGAGCGAAAAAAATTTTTGAAGAGATGAGAAAGAGTTGTGTAAAATTTGAACAAGGTAAATATGTTTAAGAAAAAAATTTGCGAAAAGAAAAAACTCGCTGAAAACGTCTTCTATAAACGATATGCTATTCAATATTTTTTTTTTTCATTATTTGAATGCTTTATAGATAAGAATAAGATAAATATAAAAAATACAAATTTAATATGTAGAAAAAACTATACAAATCGTTGAATTTCTGCCACCCCTTGTACAATTTGATTTGAAGTAAAATTAGTTTCGGCGTTGCGCCATTTCCAGTGTAATTTTTCCTTCGCAAAGTCGATAGCTTTGTGCAAACATAGTTTTTGATTACAGACCGGAAGTGGAAGAAGACAGAAATGAAAATTCGGGTTCACTCGGGCCACCGCCCCAGCCCCATTCCGTTACCTTGAGCTATCCTGCTCCCGCGCCTCTTTTTATTTTTTCTTTGTCCTTGGCCTTCTCCTTGTCCTTGTCTTTGTCTTTATCTTTGTCTCTGTCCTTGACTTTGTCTTTGTCCTTTACTTTGTCTTTGTCTTTATCTTTATCCTTGTCTTTGTTCTTGTCTCTGTCTTTGTCTTTATCTTTATCTTTGCCTTTGTCCTTGGCTTTGTCTTTGACTTTGTCTTTATCTTTGTCTCTGTCCTTTACTTTGTCTTTGTCTTTATTTTATCCTTGTCTTTGTTCTTGTCTTTGTCTTTGTATTTATCTTTATCTTTGCCTTTGTCCTTGACTTTGACTTTGTCTTTATCTTTATCTTTGCTTTTGTCTTTGACTTTGTCTTTGACTTTGTCTTCGTCTTTGTCTCTGTCTTTGTGTTTGTCTTCGTTTTAGTTTTGCCTTTGTCTTCTTTTTGTTTTTGTCTTTATCGTCATCTTCGTCTTTATCCTTATCGTCACCTTCGCCTTTATTTTCATCATTGTCTTGCTCTTCGTCCTTATTTGTATCATTATCTTTCTCTTCGTCTCAATCTTTATTTTGTTTTTGAGTTTTAAACTTCTTATCTCAAAACTTCTTGATAGTCCTTCTGCAAGTCTTGATTTTTCTTTTCCTTCAGCATTTCTCTCTACTTCTTGTCTTTCATCTCCTTTTCCTCCTCCTACACCCCTTTCCCCCTTTTTATTTGTGTTCCTTTTTCTCTCTCTTTTATTCTCCTCTATCTTTCTCTCTTTATACCTTTTGTTGTTACCCTCTTCCTTACCTTTCCTCTTTCTATCCTTTATCTTATTCACCGCCGGTCTTTTCTTCTTTATCTTGTCCTCTCTTCCCTCTCTCGACTACTCTCTTCCGAAGCTCTCTATTAAATACATATATCTTTACTAAAAATTGTGTTGACTTTAATTTGCAACCAGGACGTATTCAATTTAAAAGATTTAAATTATTTTAAAATAGTGCTAAATCATCAGAAAATTCAAAAGTACACTTTGTGAGTGTCTTCCATAAGTCAACTGATAGTATACACAAACATAAACAAGACTTTTAAGTATGTACAAAAAAGTGCACTTAAGACCGGGTCAACAACAAAGGTAAACAAAGAAAACACATGTAAATATGTATGTTGTTTGTATGTCAACAAGTGACACTCTCAGTTGACTTGGATGCAAGCCAATTGTCAAATGGTGACAGTTAAAGCCAATTGTTGTCTTAAGCAAAGCTTTAACGCGAGAAAAATTTTACAAAAAAAAAATGCATTTGAAGAAAAGGTAGCAATAAATTAAAACTGTAAATAAAAAAATATGAAAATATATAAAAAAAAAGAAAAAAAAAAAATTCACTCCCAGCTGTGCAAGGTATACCAACAGTTGACAAAACGGAAACAATAACACACAACATATGACAAAATAAAGAAATTAAAATTTCTCCTCCAGCTGCAAGCGCTAACTCTTGGGCAACTTCCAAACACAAACACATACAAAGGTACACAAAAGAGGGCATGGGAACGAAATGGCCCTTTATAATTTGTTCAAATTGTCTTATTGACTGACATAACATCGTTATGTGTCAAACTACACGTGGTCCACAACTATGTTTATATGTATGTAGGAATGAATAAGCATGAGTTTTTGAGTGGTGACACACACCCCCCGCTAGTAAGGTCGTCATTCACAATATCACTCTCTCGTGATCTTGCTCCCTTTCTCTAATTTTCTGGAAATTTACAACACATATGTTTAACCGGTATAACATTTGTTGCTGACCATTAATATTGACTTAACTGGCTAAGTTCAGTGAAATTCCATGAGGGAGAAAAAGAAAAAAAAAATCTGTTTTTATTGTGACTTTTTTGTAAACAAAAGTTTACCATTTTACCAGCAGTGATTAGCGAAGCTTTGTTTTCTATTGTATATTGATAAAGGTATTATAAATTATCTTTGTTTACCTAGATAATGTATTTGCTGTTGGTAGTTGGATTCCAACTTCATTTTTTTTTAAAACCAGAGCTGTGAATAATTGCAATCAATTTTTATTGCAATCAAAATCGATGGTAAGACCTACAATTAGCCGGTCTACAATCAAATGATATATCACAAAATCAATCTATAATGGTTTACAAGTAACTACTGAAAATAATTGTGATTGGAATCAGTTCAGCGTTGCTTGCTGATTTTTTGTTCCATAAGTAAACCGTTTTTCTTTACCAATATTGACTCGGACTGTCATTTTGTGGCATTAACTCCTCTTAACAATGAACAGTTAGGAAAGAAATTTTGACCTCGAGAATATTGCTTCGCCTCGTAAAAGGACTGCCTACGGGCGCAACCAGTGGTGTAAGCGAGAGCTATCGTTAGATAGAGAGACACGTATACTTAGAAAATAGATAGATGAGATGTTGCCTGACAAAAATACTGCCCAAGAATTCTACCAAACTGTCTTATGGATGACATAAGGTTTCAAGACCAGAAAAACAATAGGAACAATAATGGCGAACTGGTACCTGCCGCATGGAGGGTTATTCAGTAACTTAGATCATAGCCAAATCGCGAGGGAGATGATGAACCTGATATCCCAGCTCCTTACGATAGAAAAAAGTTATATCTTCCGACCATGGTGAAGGAGGATACAAAAAATACGGACGACCTGCCAAAGGTAGAACTGAACTGTGTTAGTTTTCGACGCAGAAAACTGAAGTGTGTTAGTCTTCGACGCAGAAAACTGAAGTGTGTTAGTCTTCCACGCTAACTGAACCGTATTAGTCTTCGTTGGGAGCGACGATTTCAAGTATCGTTTCGAATAACTATGATAACTGTAATCGTAATTCGGAAACTGTTTAAGCTTCCATTAATGGAAGTGCCGATTGTAAATTTTTTTTTCTACAGAAAATCGAGTATTCGATGAGATACTATGTAATATTCTAGTAATCGCAATTTTTGGATAATGAATGCTGTAACCGTAATTTAAAAAAAAATTACTATAATGGTATTATAAAAAATTATATTTTTGTTCTAAGTAAAGTTCAAGTTTTAAATGAAAATGGGTTAACAACTTTTTACGTGAAAAGTGTGATAAATGATAAAATAGTAGTGAAGCATCACTTTGATGATTTTCAACAGAATTCACGGCTTGATTAATTTAAAAACCATAAAAAATTATTTCAAACAAATCATGCAAATCTTTTAAATTTATAGCTAAGATTGACTCAAAACACACACATAGACAACACACATAGATTAAAAATTATAATTATTCGGTAAAATCTGTGAAACTTGCAAAATAAAGTCTCAAAACTACAAACAGGCAAAACAAATCAAACAAATAAAGAATGGAAACCGCAAAAAAACAACAAAATATCAAAGTGTCAGGATCTCTGCCATGAACTACACTTTCAACTCACCTGAGATGGCCACTTGTACACCACCATTGCTGGCACCACCAGCAACACAGTTCAATTCTCTCTCAGTTGTGGCAACACCACCATGCGCCGGTGGACGCAGCTCAGTTGCAGGTGTCGCTGAATTAGTCATAATTTGGAGTGGTGATAGTTTGATAAGTGCGGCAACGTGATCAGCAGATGAGGCAGAACCTACATCCTCGATTGTAACACCTGTAAGGCTACTGACGTTGCTTGTAGGCGCTGGACGATCACTAACACAGAGTGTTGAATTGGGTGGCGTTGTAGGACTATTTATATGTTGGTTAGTCGACGCACAACAACAATTTGTTGCTGGAGGTGATGATGTTGGTGAACTTGTTGAACTATCGCTTGTGTTCTTGTGGTGTTGATGTTGTGTGCTACCACGACGTGAAGGATGTGGTGAACCGTTAATACTATTACCGGTGCGACCACGTGATGGTGTACGGCTGGGACGATTTATAAATCTGTAAAGGAACAAGAAGGCAAATTAGTTGAAGGTTGTTGTTTTCGGGAAGTGAATGATATTGGTAGGTAAATAAAAGCGTAAACTTTCAATACTCTAAGCAGATCTGAGGGTTAATCGAAATGAAATTGATTGCCCCTAATATTACTATTTCTATAATCATAATTTTACCTTATTTTAAGCGAGTAGACCCCACAGAAAAATTTTCATGTAAAATCAACACTTTTTTAACATGTTTTCATGTTATTATTTTTTAACACAACAACAACAACAAGCTCATGTTGAATAACTTCACTTCGTGTTAAATTAACACGACTTCCTGTAAAGTTAACATGAAGCTCATGTTGAAAAACTCGATTTCGTGTTAAATTAACATGTCGCTCTGTTAAATTAATATGAGCTCCTGTTAATTTAACATGACACCTGTTAAATTAATATGAGCTCCTGTTAATTTAACATGACACCTGTTAAATTAACATGACGCTATGTTAAATTAACATGACTCACTGTTAAATTAACATGACTATCTGTTAAATTAACATGACTATCTGGTAAATTAACATGACTTCCTGTTAAATTTACATGAGTTTCTTTTAAAACATCATGTCTTCTGTTAAAACAACACTATCTGCTCCATTATCTCATGCAAATTTAACAGGATCTTTCTTGCTAGTTTAACATGGTTCCTGTTTAAAAACCCCGCTAGGTGGCGCTGGTGTCGAGATTTTGACAAAGTCGCGGGCATCTGCTAGTATAACAAAAATAAATTGAAAATACGATCACTGTTATCATAGCCGTCTTGCAATTGGTATCCATATCGTCGAGCTCTAGCTCTAACAGATCGATGAAAAAAATAAACAAAAATGTAAGTCACTGGCGACTTCTTTCCAACATAAGCACTCACTTAGTTCTTGACGCTTAGACCGTTTAACTCTTTTAAAAAAAATTACAATACTTTTTTGGTTTAATACTACAAAAACAAAAAAAACACAAATTTGTCTGCACTTCAGCTATTTTTTCCGCTCAACTAAACGATTCAAAATTCGGTAAGCTACTGACAAGCCCATACCCAATCGACAAACCACATTCACCGACATGTGAACCTCAATGAGCAGAGTGCGTGTGCGCTCTCCTCTAAAGACTCGTAACTCCAAAAAACAAAAACAAAATATTTCAAAAATTATTTGCATTAAAACAAACAAACAAAGTCGTATAATAAAAATATATACATACAACGATCGTTAGGCAAACAGACAAGCAAGGCAGGCAGCCAAAGAGCCAACAAGCCGGTCGGTTCGTTTACAACCAGCAGGTTTAACAACTTATGCTTGGTTTTGTTGTAGCTGTTGCGCGCTATATCCGTTTGCCAGCGTACATACATAGTCTTAGTTATTGTTTGGCAACTATTGTTTTTGTTATTTGAGAAGTTATACACCAAAATAAGCGGGTAGATATAGGATGAGTAAACATCATGAGAGCCAATATGATTTTCGCCAAGTAGAGTTTCAAATTGACAATGGTTGAGAGAGATGCTCAAATTTGAAACGGGCGTCTTAGTAACGGCAGCAAAATTTGATGAAAGAAAAGTCATTATTTTGGCATACATACATGAATAAAAGGAGGGAAAAAACTCAGCAGTGAACGTTATTCCAGAAGACTGACCCATGCACGTACCATCAGCGACGGGAAGAGGTCTTAGGAACTGCGAGTTACATCAGTCGAATGAGAAGGAATAGGAATGTTGAATAATGCTAAAAAGAACTGGCAATCCGAAAAATATTCCTCAAGTTTTCCTCTTCAAAGCTCACATAATACGGCTGATACATTAGCGCAAATTCCGAATTAACTGCGCTTTTGGGAGTTAACTTGAGCATAATCTTCATTATAAACTCCCAAAAATTAAGAAGATATGAGCAGTTTTAAAAAATTTGCACTGGCAACACTCTGTACATAAATAGACAACAACAGCAAGAAACACTAGGAAATTAAGGGTAGCTGACAGATAGGCGTCGCGCTGGTTTGTAAAATCCGACTTTCGACAGCTAGATGTCGCCGAGGTAGGTAAGAATATGGTGCAATTCTCAATGCTGTTAATCTTCAATTTTGTGTGTATCAGGGTAAAATTTGGATCTGATTAAAGAAGATTTATTGGAGATAATCTCGGTGTGTGTATCCATAGCATAAGATGCGTAAAGTTATGGTTGAGAAATAGGGTTGGCGTTCCGCTTCGTCAGTGTTAGCTTCCGATCTCGAAGAATTATTCCAAAATGTATTGTTTTCTAAAACTCTTGACCGTTAATTTCAGCTTGACTAGATACCTTAAATCGCACTAGACTGAAGCCGACCAGTCGCCGAACCCCGTAAGACGGAAAATCTTTGCAATGTAAAAAATGTGATCAAACATTTAGTCAATTGTTTATTGGATTAACGACAAGTTTTTAGTTTTGAAACTCTTCATCGAAATTTGCTACTGGGTAGCCTTAGGCCATAACGAGGAAGTATGAGAGCAAAGTGAAATAACAAAAACAAACGAATGCATTTAAAACAAACCAACCGCCCGAATAAATGTTGATTTTAGGTAGACAAATATATAAACAATGCAGGCAAGCATTCGATAGAGGGTGCTTAATTTGAGGTATGCAATCGCTGCTAAAAAATGTGTCTCTACAATTTATGTACTAACAGAACTAAAGATGTAATCGGGTATTCTATGATGCCACAAAGGGTTGCAGCTAGATGACAGATCTAGGTTTATGACGCCTTTCAACTCTCATAATTAGTTTGTAGAAAACACACCAGCGAGGTGAGAGAAGTGGAAGGTTCGACCGTCATAAAATCATGCCAATGCTCACTAGCAACCACGGAGCGTATGTTGTTGAGTCGTTGTTTCAATTGGCGCAGCAACAATTTCATTGTTCGAGAGACCAAGCAAACAGCGTAATAACTAATCGGTGTGTATTTGGTTCTCAGATTTTCGAACAATTGTCCCACTAGGCCTGGATTAAAGCAAATCGCTTCACAACAAACGATATGCAATCTATTTTCACTTAATTTGAGAAAGGAGAACCCTACCGGTATACTAATTCTATCATGGACTTCATTTTTGAATTAAAAAAAAAAAACTCGAAATGGTACACCCTTTATCATGTTGTAGATTTGTACATCGCAAAAAGGTCTCGACAGCGTGTGCAGCTGGAACAGTGCAGTCATAGTAGCGAAATTTAAAAAAAAAAGTCGAGCTCGCTTCGAAAATGTGATCCTTCACTGCTCTTTACGGTTAAAGGATCATCCACAGAAGAGTGAAATAATTAAATAAACTGAATTGTATGTTTGAAATATCGTTGTCCTTTTATACATTACTCAGAGGTGAGTTAGGTCAATTAGTTGATTTTATTCTTATAATCTAATCTAAGCTACCTTAGTAAGTACGAGCTCAGCAAAAGTAAAGACTGAAAAACATCCGCGCAAACAATGGAAATACTTTGTCCAATCAGGCGAAAAAACAGTATCGGAAATAATACCTAAAAATCATTTTTCATATAAGAAAAAGGTGGTTCAATTAACATGGCGACATCCTAGGAAAGGACCACTCACTCCATCTCCACAGAACACATAGTTACATTACATTTCTAAAAAATAAAATTAGAGCTCAGATTTGCATAAAAAAACCTACTACTATGCAAAATAAGCATTGCTCATGCTAAGGAACAATTTGTTTTCAACGCACCCTACTAAAAACGTAGCTAATTTCGATGTCGCTTCCGGTTTCTGTATATCATATTAGAAAAAATTCGGTTAGGATTCTTTTTCCGACAAACACTTTCGTAACATCTCTGATTTAAACAAGTAAGGAAGTCTACACGGCTAAAAAAAATAACCTAAATTTTAAACCCGTATAAAGTTTAATAAATTTTTCAAACTTTTTTGTACAATATTTCAAACCGTCCAAATACCTACAAAGAGTTTCAATTTCTTTTGGTTTCGATTTAAAATCTATGTAAATGAAAAAGCAGTCTACAAAAACTTAATGTGCGGCATAGCTCAGCGGTGGAGCAGTTTTTAGTTTTATCTTATGCTTAAAACTTTTCGGTTTAAATTAAAACTTTTTGGTTTGTAAATTAAAACTTTTCGGTCTAAAATTTAAACTTTTGGGTTTGAAAATTCAAATTTATTTTTGAAAGCTTTTTCAAGATTGAATTTTGCCAACAACATTTACGTGTGCGATGTAGCTTAGTGGTAGAGCAGACGCACATGATGCGGGGAGTCTTGGTTCGAATTCCCGCCAACGGACAAACAATTTATTTTATCTTTAAAAAATGGTTAAAACATTTCTTGTTTATAATTGAAACCCGATTCATTTAGCCAATTTTCATGAAAACTAGTCTAGATTGAATTTGAATCCAAATTTGGTTTGGTCATACATATATGTAGTCCAAAAAAGTTTAAAATTAAGGTTCAAATTTTTAACCGTGTAGGATCGGGTTAAGCCGAACATTAAATATCCAGTGATTTCTACCAGTTTCATCAGGAATATTTTCTATAGCACCATTAAACCTGCTAAATTTCATCATTCTACTATAATCAGTTTTAAAGATATGACCAGTCGAATTTTCAAAAATGCACTGAGCCACGCCCACTTTCAAAGTTTAACAGAAAATGGAATGACCAGGAGGATTTACTACAAATTTTAGCTATTTACCTTACCGAATTATTTCAATTGATGTGATTTTCCAAATTTTGTAAAACGAAAGTGGGCGTGGTCGGGAAGCGATTTCGTCCAATTTCAACGATACTAGTATGCTTTGTGCCAAATTTCATTTCATCATTCTCCGAATTTAAAAAAAAATCCCATCTAAAAGTAGGCGATGCCACGCCCACTTTAAAAAAATATCAAAAAATCATCCTAGAATGACTAATAATGATGGGGATTTACCTATAAAATTATATCATTTTAGCCATTTCAGCTATCGAGATATCTCAATTTATGTGATTTTCGAAATTTTAGATATCGGAAATGGGGCCGTGGTATCATCCGATTTCGGCCATTTTCAATAATTACCTACCTTGACCAGAAAGTAAGCTGTATACCAAATTTCATCCAAATATCTAAATTTTTACTCAAGTTATCGTGTACACGGACGGACGGACATGCCTTAATGAACTCTTCTTTTCAACCTAAGAACTTTCATATATGGAACTCTATATCTATCTCGCTTATTTTGTGCCGTTACGTAGTACCGTTATGTGGATAAAACTACATATAATATCATTACTTGATAGTACGCTGGGTATAAAAATTTCCTCTACATACTTTCAATTCAGGCCTTTCATTTGACTTTGAGTTTTTTTATTATTTTTTCATTTTATGCATAAATTTTATGTTCTCGACAATTTGTCATTTTCGCCATTCAAATAATTGCTATTTTGTCATTTGGACTATTGTTGCGCATTCTAACTGCTTTAGTATTGTTATAGTGTTTGTTGTTGTTGTGTGTTACCACTGTCGCCGGCGGTATTTCTTTTTAGGTAATTGACTTTATGAGGCGTGAATTGTCTGACGCCGCCTGGTGAAAGGTGACTCGACTCTGTAATCATCGCTACACTCGAATTTTAGACATACATACATACATATTTAGTCAAGTAGGCAAGAAAGGGTCAAAGTAACAGGAAACCTAAATGACTGATTGATGTATGTATGTGCAGGAATGACGAACTTGATCTCTTGAAGGGAAGTCAACTATTTTAAGAACCTGGTTGATGGTTGTGACTGTATATACTCGTAGTCTCTTTATCAGCCGTGCGGTAGGAGGTTCATAACTATCCATAGTTAGATGGAGTCAAGGTTAAGCTGCTAACACCTTAAATATGTTAGTTCTTTGAGAAACCCTATATTTCAACAAAATCGTTCCAATTAAAAAAAAAACGCGTACACTTGAAAGAAGTTAACTTCTTAAATTCAGAAATATGGTGTATTTGAGAATGGTTTAGATTCACAGTTTCTTACTGCCGGGGAAAGGACCATGGAACCGATCAATTCGAAAATATCTTATACATGGTGCGTTTTCCTTCAAATTCGGTGGGTAGTGTTATGGCTAAATTAACAGGGGCCAATACGAATGGGATATAGAGGAAGAGGGGCGTGGTAGAAGGAAAGAGGGGAATGAAGAGAAAAAGGGAGGGAGATAGTGTAAAGGCGAAGAAAGATGGGAAGGAGAGTTGTAAAAGTGGTTGTAAATTGCGGTTACGTGGCAACCCCAAGTGGCAACCCTGCGTGAAATCGTCATATTTGGAATACGGTCGAAAATATCTTTGATTTGACACCCATATTGGCATATCTAGCTCTATATTAAAAAAAGAATGGGGATAGGCGGCATGCCTGTAAACCGTCATAAGTGGCAACACCCATGTACATAATCTTATAATGAATCAAGTTGTCTATATGCCAAATATTATTCAAATCGTTCCAGCAGTTCCCGAGATATACGAAAAAATAAACTAATTACTGAAAGTCTGCAAGATACGCCTGAAAGTCGGCTACAATTTCTATTTCCGTTGCATAACTTCCGTTGCATCATCAGCCGTTTTATCAAATTTTACTCTCAATCAAAACTTCATATCGCCGCGTTAGAAGTTAACTTCAAAAAATTATTAATTTTGACCGATTTGGATGAAATTTGGCACATAGATAGTATGATTGACTGTCCACTTCGGGGTTGCCACTTGGGGCGATTTATAGGGTTGCCACTTGGGGCGATTTATAGGGTTGCCACCTATCTCAATTTTTATAAATTGTGCAGCAAGATATGCCAATATGGGTATCGAATGAAAGGTATTTTCGCCGGCATAGCAACTAAAATATTTTTGCAAGTAGGGTTGCCGCCCAGGGTTACCATTTTACAGTACTGTATTTGTATATTTTCGGGTAATTTTATGATCATACTTGGATTATTTTAGGATCATTTAGGGGTCACTTTGGGGCTATTTCCAGATCATTTTGGGTTCAATTTTGGATCCTTTTGGGACAATTTTGGGGTCATTTTCGGATTATTTTGGGGTCATTTTGGCAGCATTTTTGGATCATTTAAGGGTGTTTTTGGGGTCGTTTTGGGATTATTTTGAGATTGTTTTGGCATCATTTTGGGGTCATTTTGGGATGAGTTTGGGGTCATTTTCCGACCCTTTTGGGTACTCCTTAAAGAATATAAAATAAAAGGTTTTCCACAACTAATCCTTGTTCATAAATAAAAAATGTTGTCCAATTTACATTGCGATGTCCTGGAAGATGTTTATCTACTTAATATCTTTGCTTCATGGAACATCTACGGAAGAATGCTTTCCAAAGCCTTACAAACGTAACTTCACGGAAACCAACGAGAGATCGCGTAGACCCTCACCAGGATGGAAAAGGAAAACGTGAACAACGATTTTTACAAGAATGCAACAAAAAAATCACAGCAAGTCATCTTCATCTCATCATGTCATGTGGGCTTTTAGCGCCCATAAATTTGATAATTAACAATGAACGATAAAGTTATAGAAAATGCCTTTAAGATCTCATGACAAATGATCAACATAAATTAATAACCAAAGGCCATGGAAAGTTTCGTTCAAACAGTAAACGCCTTAAATTTCAAGCAGTTTGAAGATAATGCAGCTTGTGCTGCCAGCAGCAACATCAAAAAACCAGAAAAGCAATCAAAAGAAACTTAATAAAAATATTTAGACGCATTGATAACAACATCCCCCGGTTTACATGTCAACAACGGAAAAGGAGTGTGCGTGAATAACCTGTCTCAAGGCAACGTCAATAGTCAACGACACAAACCCAATTTTTTGACTGCATCTCACGTTGGCGCATGCGTAGCGACGACGTCAATGAACATAATTTACAGGAAAAATTAATAGCTTCGACAATATCTATCTGTGTAGCGATGTGTACAAGCGGCAATCGACAAGCAACAGATAATATGGTGAGGTCTAGCAACAACAAAAAGACATCGACAACATTGTCGTCGACAAGAAATGGTAAAAAGCTAGGCAACAGCCAGTGTGGCGCCGCCACACCCATGAATGTTTTAATATATTACTTTTCAGCCTAATTGATGAAGCAGCTTTTGCATACAAATTGGATCAATATAAAGGGGGTTTCCACAAGGCGCGGTGGTAAGATAGTTAAGAGCTCCTTAATTAAAGTTCGTGTACGATAATCATTTTTCCCATTTTTAATAGAGGGTACCAATGTTAGCCTTATTATAGATTTTTTCGGAAAACTGGCTTATATTAAACGGTATTCTAGAATATACTGATCGTAAGCGCACTCTAAGAGCGAAATCAATTCAAATGAAAGTGCAAAAAGGCTGACTAGTTCCCGAAGATGCTAGTACCAGAGCGTATCGGTTCCAAACGCGTAAAAAGACAATCCTCATCATAGGTCCCAATTGAGTACCCCATACAAAAGTACAAAGTAAAACGCCAAATCTTCGCTGCAAAAAATCGGGCGGAAAAATAT
Source organism: Campiglossa producta (assembly GCA_964058755.1). Lineage (NCBI taxonomy): Eukaryota > Metazoa > Arthropoda > Insecta > Diptera > Tephritidae > Campiglossa > Campiglossa producta. Next base: position 21,892,667 of record CAXKVI010000002.1, on the reverse strand, counting down.
TAATGAAAAAAGTGTTAAAAAACCAGAAAGAAATCATTTGAGCCACTTTGAATAGTTACAGCGAAAGTGTAATCAAATTTTAATAACAGCACAAAGAGCCACACGAAAAGATTAACATACATTTATACTCGTAGATACTCTGTTAAGCTGCCGAGTTGCATGAAAAGCGCATTTGAGTTCAAAAAACTAACTGATGATAGGTTGTTTGTTGTGAATTTGACAAATATTAATTATTTGTTTAACGCATTCAGAGGCAAAGAGCTGACTTAAGTAATAAGTACCTGGGTGACCGAACTTGCTCGGTGCTATCAATTTAGAGCTAACTTTACTCACCCAAAATGATCCCAAAGTGCTTTAAATTTTCCCAAAATGATCCGAAAATTACCCCAAAATTAGCCAAAAATGATCCCAAAGTAATCCTAAAATTATGCCTAAACGACCCTAAAATGTTCCCAAAATTACCCAAAAATGATCCCAAAATGACCCAAAAATGATCCGAAAATGACTCAAAATTATCTCCAATTTAATCCAATATTTAACCTAAAATGATCTAAAAATAGCCCCAAAATTATCCCAAAGTGACCCCTAAATGATCTCAAAATGATCCCAAAATAATCCAAATATGATCCCAAAAGTATACCTACAATAGAATGCAATGGCAACCCTGGGTGGCAACCCTACTTGAAAATATTTTGGTTTGTATGTCGGCGAAAATACCTTTCATTTGATACCCATATTGGCATATCCAGCTCCATTATATAAAAAAGTTAGATAGGTGGCAACCCTGTACACCCCAAGTGGATAGTCTTAGAATTAACCATACTATATATCTTCAAAATTTGATACAAATCGGCCAAGCGGTTCCCGAGATAGTGTGAATATACTAATATAGTAGAAGTTTAGCTCGTTTAAAGATATCAAATACCAAAGCAAATACTAAAAAGTAAGGAAGTTTAAGTTCGGGTAACTAATCTTGGCTTGCGTCATAATGACGCTTAACCGCCTAGGCGATTTTGGCCGTTTCGTATCAAAGCACGCCAGTCATTCCTTTTTAGCGATAACTGACGCCAATTAGAAACCCCAAGGGAGTTCAAGTCATCCTCCACCTGTTGTTTCCATCTCAGTCGAGGTCTCCCCCTTCCTCTGCTGCCGAATTCGGGTGTCGATAGGAAAACTTTCTGTGCTGGTGCTTCTTTGTCCATTCGCATAACATGACCCAGCCAGCGGAGTCTTTGGGCTTTAATTCGTTGGACTATGGTCAGCTCTGCGTAGAGCTCGTACAGCTCATCGTTAAATTTCCTTCTATACTCGCCGTTGGCTCGGCTGTTAAGGCCTATGATATCAATATCATTGGCATACGCCAGCAATTGCACGCTCTTGTAAAAGATTGTGCTATTGCGGTTTAGCTCTGCTGCTCGAATTATCTTCTCCAGCATCGGGTTAAAGAAATCGCACGAAAGGGAGTCGCCCTGTCTGAAACCTTGTTTCGTTTCAAATGGCTCAGAGAGGTCCTTCCCGATTCTGACGGAGCTGTTGGTTTTGCTCAACGTCATTTGGCAAAGCCGTATAAGCTTTGCACGGAAGGCAAATTCAGACATGGCGGCATACAGGCAACTCCTTTTTGCGATGTCAAAAGCGGATTTAAAATCGACAAAGAGATGGTGAGTGTCGATTCTTTTATCATGGGTCTTCTCCAGGATTTGGCGTATCGTGAAAATCTGGTCGATGGTAGACTTACCAGATCTAAAGCCACACTGATAAGGTCCAATCAGTTTGTCTACGATGGCATTCAGTCTTTCACACAATACGCTAGAAAGAACCTTATATGCGATATTAAGAAGACTGATTCCGCGGTAGTTGGTGGGGTTAGCGGGATCGCCTTTCTTGTGGATTGTTCGGGTAAACTGAGCATTAATTACCCAGCGATTTCTACAAGTTTCATCAGGACTATTTCCTATAGCACCATGAAACCTGCTTAATTTCATCGCGTTAAAATGCCTCCTTAAAAATGATTTTTTTTCATTTTAGCCATTGCAGCTACCGATATATCTCAATTTATGTGATTTTCGAAGTTTTCGATATCGAAAAAGGAGATGTGGTTATCATCCGATTTCGCCCATTTTCAATAGCAACCTACCTTGACCAGAAAGTAACCTACATACCAAATTTCACGAAATATCTCAATTTTTACTCAAGTTATGGTGTACACGGATACTTTTAAATCTTGAGATAAACTAAAAAGACTCTACCACAATTACTACAAAGCTCTACAAATTACAACAAATACAACTTTGCGCTTACCTTCTCGCCTTACTCGCGCTATGTTTTCCCTCATTAACGGCCGTGACAACACCTTCATCTTCGCTCAAAGCAACTCGCTCTACTTCACATTCTAGCGGCGATAGCAGTTCCAAGTGCGGTAAGTCCGTATGACGACGTAACTCTTCACGTAAACGTCTTTGCTGCGCGCGACTAATACGCTGATAATTACAACGCGACGATGTACTACTGGACGTATTCGGATCAACTACGACGACACCACTGCTACTACTACACGCATTCTTACCATTAGCGCTGATACTAGCAACGGCACTGCCACTAGGACTTGACATTCCACTCAAAGTCATATTTACAGGTTCAACATATAATTTCGAGGGTGAAAAACGACTACTTTCAACAGCAGCTACCATAGAACTAGTACAATCATCAAAGGCACTGATGGACGAGCGCAAACAACTAGCACTACTGGATGGTGGACCAGCGTATGATGATACATTTGATTGTGATAATGGTAGTGGTGGTGATAATGATAAGGATTGAGCTTGATGATGATATTCATTTTGACTATTATGTGTCAAGGATGAACGACGAGCAATTGCGCTGCCGGATTCTTTTAAGAACTCCGCTTGACAGCAACAGTGTACCGGGCATTTGTTACGCAACGCATAAGCGTACGAATCGGTGCCGTTAGAATTCACGTAGCATGATGCTGCTTGCTGTTGGTGTTGACAAATAGGTGGTGTTGTTATATGTGCGCCACCGTGTAAACGCGGTGGTAGTGAAGATGCTTTATCTGTGCCGTTTGTAGTTTTCGCAGCATGGCCTTGCACTTCACTTTTCGTTGAGCGTTGTTTGGCGCGCGTTGCATATTTCGACCGCGCGCTAGAATCTTCACTTGTTTCAGCATTGGCGCCATTAAGCTCCTCATCGGTTGCACCATAGCACTCTGTAGTGCGCGTTTGCGCGTGCGCCGCTTTCGACGCTTTGCCATGATCTTTGCGCTTCTTTGTGCCACCTGATTTTTGCGCGCTTGGTGTACGCGTTTTATGAGCGCGCTTTGTGCGTTCTGTAGCGTTTGTATTCATAGTGTATGGGTTGCTATTTGTATGTAGTTGCGTTGGGTCAGCGCGGACGGCTGGCGCTTCTCCTTCTAAAAATGGCGCTAATGATGAATTGGCAACAAAAGCGTTCAGACAATTTGAGATCTCTGTATAATCGTTATTCGTATTTAAACTATCCTGTGTACTATTACTACGTTGACTACGGCTACGTTCTTTGCTGTTACGGTTACGTTCTTTGCTGCTACGTTTGTTTCCCTTGTGCTTGCTATTTTTACTTCCGTTGCTATTGTTGGCGTTCGCATTAGCCCCGCCGCTATAATTTTCGATATCGTTCGATTTTGCTGATAGCGAATCTTCTTCGCTCTCGGTTGCACTCGTACCAATATCTAAACCTTTCTCCTTGCATATTATATCATAGAGCGCACTGATTGGACGTGATTCGCTGCGTACACGCACTGCGCGTTTCTTACCAGCGAAACGTTGTGAATTACGACTGCGTCCGGTTGATGTTGATGTATTGCCAGCTGCTGGTGATGCTGCTGTTGTATTACCTGTCGATGTGGGGGACGTTAAGGGTATATGATTGTTGTTGTCGTTGTTGTTGTTGTTGTTGATGTTTGTGTATGATGTGTCTATTGCATTATCTAATTGTTTAATTTTACTACAATCACTACTCGTATTATTTATATCACAAACAACAAAACTACTAGCATCTGTGTTAATATCATGTGATGTGATGTCATCATGTGATGTGTCGACATCATATGATGTTTTCGTATCATTTAAAATCAAATCTAAATCACCTTTCTTTGTAGCGCGTCCAAATGCTGCTGGCGACGTTGACTTCAAAAAGGGCTCGCAACTTTTTCTTTCGTTGTTGCCCGCAGAGCCGCCACGAAAAAAAGCTGCGCGCGCTGCTGCTGATCCGCTTGGCGGCTGTGTTGTTACAGTACTCTGTTGTTTGTTGGGTTGGTGGTGTTGTCGTTCCCGTTTATAGCCTTCCGTTGCAGGTGACGTTGTATTGGCTCTACCAATTACTGCTGCACCAGTACCAATCGGCGGTGGCACTACTTGAGCTGTACTCGTTTTAGGAAAATAATGCTCATTGACCAAATTTGAAGGCGTATTATAGACACTTTGATAATTGTCATTTAATGCAGCAACGTCATTTGCTTTTGGTGTATGTATATGTAGATTAATGTCTGTATAGTAAGCTGGTGCGGTGTGATGATGAAAGTGTGGATGTACGCCCTGATATCTTGTGGTGGATTTATTAGTAGCAGTAGTCGGTTGTTGTTTGGATTTAATGTATTGTTCTTTTTGTTGTTGGTCTTGTTTTTCTTGTAGTTGTTTCGGTTGTAGTCCTTGTGTTTGTTGTTGTTGCTGTTTAGACTTATCGTAATATTTTGACGTTATCTGGCAGCTCGGTTTGGCAGTGGCTGATATGGAGGATAGACTACAATTTGAGGATTGATTTTCGTTATTGGTAGTATTATTAGTATTGACGCAATGTACTGTGTCGACGGATTCTGGAAAAAAAAAATTAAAAGAGAATAAGAAGTTAGTTCAGTCTTAGTAAGTGCAGCTTAAGATAGTTTAAAACTATGAATTGAAAAAAATTCCTAGAACTGTTTTTAAGAAAACTTCTATAATAAGGTGTTCCAAACAATTAAACCTGGTTTAACTATAAAAATAATGTTAAACCACCATCTAAAGGTTTTGAAATACATCAGCTCGATAGCGATCAGAGCTCTACATGGTAGTTGTATGACAACCTTGGTAGAGGACATTGGACCTTTCCCCTCTGGTTTGGATCGTTCTCACTATTGTCCGTGAATAGCTTCTAGATTAGAATCTGCCATGGATCATGTGATATAATGAATACAAATACACACAAATACTAAAACATTTGCATAAGTGTGTGTAAAAATTTAGTTACTTTTTATACAGTGAGTCCAAGGCGAATTCATACAGGTGGGTTCGAGCGAATTCAGATCTACACACACGCATACACTCCTTGTAGCTGAAAATGTCAGACAAAGCAACAACATAAGCAATTTGACAGCTACGATTAGATTTTCAAGGAAGAACAAGAAAACATATGATGGGAGGATGCCACCTGTAATGAATTCGCCTTGAGTGGGTCCCAAAAAAAAAAGTAGCCTGTGAAATTATGAAAAGCAAAAAGAGTTTACTTGTTGATTTATTTTGCTTTTGTTTTTAAAAAGAGTTTAATTGTTGATTTTTGGTGGATATTTTTCACAATGTTTTTTGAAAGGGAAAAGTTTTTACGAGAACTGACTTCACAAGAAAATGTTTATTGTTGTTTGTGGAAACGTCAAGGTTTAAAAAAATGGCGTTTTTTCAACACACAACATGTTAGCGTTTGTATTTGAGTTTAAACTCAAAAAGCACAATGTGCAGTTTTTGGCTGCCATAGCTTTAGCATAAGGACCGCTTTATCTTCTTGTCGACTACTGGTCCAAAACAGCACTTGTAAACAAGAGTGAGTTTCGGTTGATTTTTGGGGCTTACGTTTTCGCTGTTGAGGCTCGTTTCAAATAGATGAATTAAGTCATAGTTTTAATTTATAAAGTAAAATAATAAATAATGATTCTTAACAAACTAAAATTTTCTATGAGATAAGGTTTTAAGTGAGATCAAAGTTAAGTCAAACATACCAATTAGAAAGCGTACTCTTCTCACTATTTTACGCATTTCAGCTAATTATGTTAGGTACACAGATTATACGAGAAATTGATGCTCCAAAAGGATAAAATTTAGATGCATAAAGATCGAATACGTTTACACTTTAACTAAGCTTTACATTTAGAAATACTGGCTGCAATATACCAAAGTTATAGCAGGGGCAACTATCAAATATGCATCAAATTTTGATGGCATTCGGGTATCGTCGTCTCACACATACTTCTTGTCGGCTCGGTTTGATGAAGAGACACCCTTTTTTAACTTTTTGTTTGACAAGCGGTCTGTTTGATAGTGATTTTTAAATTGATAAAAATTATATTTTCTCCAAAAATCAAAGAATAGTAAGAATGCACAAAATCATCGTTCGGTTGCAAAATGCCTACAACCTTTCGCTACGAATTTTATTTGCAATTATTGTTGACGCTTTATGTTTGATAGTTGCCTGGCCAGCTACAAGCAGCCGACACATCTACTCCTTGCTACGGGTAACCATCACGACGATACCCGAATGCCATCAAAATTTGATGAATATTTGATAGTTGCCTGGAGCTTTTATGTAGATGCACTCAAGCAAGCTATAGTGTTGTACGAAAAAAATTGGAAGCTAAACTGACGAATGAAAATATAGAAATTAGAAAACCATATTTTCGAAAGTCCGTTTTCCAGTGTAAATTTTTTTCGCTTAACCAAATTTTTTCGCCCACCACTGTAGATATATATAGCACACTGCACATAAACGCAACGGTGGGCAACAGTTTGTAATACAATAAACACCACGCCGCCAGCCAGCATGGGTTAGCCACAGTGAGAATTAAATATTGCACGCGGAAATTTGATATGTAATTTCGTAATGAAAGCCACAAAATTCAAAAATCAATTGAAACCACAAAATAAATGAACCATTAGCGGCGAACTGCGTAAGTGCAGTCAAATTGTTATTTAATATGACCTCATTAGAATGCCACCCGGATGACTGGCGCAACAATGTTTATTGTTATATCTGATTAATTTTTTTGGTTGCATTTTTGAGTGCAATAAAAATTGTTTCGTTTTTTCTTTTTTGCTTGAAAATGGATTTGGTTTAATTTGCCACAACTGACAATTTTACTGGTCAAATTCAATTGTTAATTTATTTATCACGTTAAATTATGCATTAGTTAAAATTTGAATAAAAATACAAAAAAACTTGGAAAAAAATAAACGAAAGACAAAATATAAACACTTCAAAATTTTTTCAATATTTTGAAGTTTTATTTTTGAAATCGAAAAGTGTGAACAAAATTTCGAAAAAATGCCAGTGTTGAGAAGAAATAAATTATTTTATTCTTACATACGTTAAAGAGGATTCGCTGCGTAAAAAAAAAAAATTTTCAAAAATTGAGGAAACATGCGGTTTTTGAAAATTATGCTGCGTACTAGCATAAACTGATGATGCCAGCTTTAATAATGCTTGCGGTTAAAAAAAAGATCCATCTCAGACTATTTTAAAATTGCAGCATCCAATTGATTTATTGTAGATTTTTGTAAAAGGGCGTGACACCGCCCACATTCGATTAAGTAAATTGAACAAATGTTATTAAACATGAATCAAAAATCTTGTATCATAATTAAACTAGGTGCACAGATAACATTAAATGTTAGGGTGGTCCTTGTTTGTATGGAGATAATTTTATCATCAGATTTTCGAAGGCTCAACACCCAAATCCATAGTAATATAGTCGAAGATATCACACACAACTTTTTATCCCGATTGGTGATGGTTTAGGGGTGTTGCAGCGGGGATCAAACTTCAGATTGCTCTATGGAGACTCAAAAAATGAAAGTAAAAGGGAGTACATTTTTATTTATAACACAAACAAAAAATTGTGTACTAGCATCTGGGTTAATGTCATGTGATGTGATGTCATCATGTGATGTGATGTCGCCATGTGATGTGTTGGCATCATGTGATGTGATGTTGCCATGTGATGTGTTGGCGTCATGTGATGTGATGTCATCGTGTGAGGTGATGTCATCATGTGATGTGATATCATCGTGTGATGTGATGTCGTCATGTGATGTGATGTCAGAATGTGATGTGTTTGCATCATATGATGTTTTCGTATCATTTAAAATTAAAAAAAAAAAACTGAATTCAAACGGTTAATAGTAACGACCACTTTCACAAGGCGAAGAACTGTCGAGAGTGATACAAACTACACATGGGACGTGATCTGTCGTGAAGCGCCGAACAGAGTGATATTTACATAAGTCCATTATCAAAGCTCTATGCTCCAGAAGGAGATCAGCACCTGGTTTTAAAAAGATACAGAAACCAGGTGCAGGACAGCAGTAAGAAAATAATAAAGCTCTGAAACATAGATATCGCCGGTTCCAAAGTATAGATACAGAAGTATTTCAAAATTTAAACTATTTTTGAAACGGCATTCAAAATTTCATTTTTGCAATGGATAAATGAAGAAATAAATAGTTTGAAATGCTGTTTCCCCAAAAATTTTAAAAAGTAAAAACATCTGTATACTTTGGAACCGGCGATATATTCCATTTTTTGATGTTCGAAAGTGATCTTAAAACAAAGGCCAAAGCAAGCGGGAAAAAATCAATCGCGAAATGGTTTCGAAATGATCCCGAATCAATGATGAAAAAATCCTGAAAGGTACCTATATCCAACTTATATTCCTTCACTTGTTTTTAATAGAAAAAAAATCCCTCAGTTCCGTTCCCTGGCTGCAACTTTTGGCTTGGATCCCACAAACGGCTTTTATCACTGAAATATTTAAATTGTATGTTTAAATATCTCGCATTATCACCTGGCAGCCGATTTACGTCTCTCTCACCTTGTCGTCTTTATAATCATGGTTTATCGTTCGTTGCATTGACGGCGCAAAAGATGGCTGCATTCAACTGTGGCAGCTCACGTGCGCATTAACCTAAACTTCTTGCCAACAAAATAAATTGCATTTAATCCCCCATGACCCTGACTCATTTCGTATCAAAACAAAAACAAAAACAAAAACTAAAAAACATAACAGCCTGAGAGTGAAATTAAAATAATCATGCTCGAAATACCAACAAAAGGTCAACCCATCTCAACGCATACTAAAGAAAAATGTATCCACCCAACTACCACCCACAGTCTAGTTAATTGTGTCCATAACCTTAATCGCAGGCTAACTGAAAATAAATTTAGTGCTTCAGGCTTGTAATGTTTTTTGTTTTGCGACGGATGCGTTTAACGAAGTGTGAATATGCAATTAAGTGCCGCTAAGGGCATAATTTCACTTTTTCGTTGTATTCTAATTTCCAACATAATATTACATTTTTTTGTTATGATCAACCGGGTCTTAGATTGGATTGTACTAGGTGACCACGGAGAGTCTCTTTAGGGCAGAAATATTTACCTTTAGAAAATCCCAACCGTATTACAAAAGACTCTTTCATAGTTGTAAGCAGGAATCCCAGTCTTTTCTAACTTTACACGAGCTATCCTCTATTATCTCGGAAGCGGCTCAAGCAATTTGGATAAAATTTGGTATTTAGATAGTAAAGTCCTTTCCATGTCTTCCTGTCAAGGGTTGCCACTGAGGACATTTTAAGAAGGTTGCCATCTATTAGATTTTTTTTTGATTGATTGAGATATGCCAATATCAAACGTAAAATATTTCAAGTCGTATTTCAACCAAAATATTTCTAGATATGATAACCACCTAGGGTTGCCACTTAGTGTAACTTTAACTTTATTGTATTGTAGATAGTTAAGTCCTTTCTAAGACTTCCTGACTAGGGTTTTGCTATGTTTTCGCCTAATTGAAGCTTAAAAATTATGGGTATCGAACAAAAGGTGTTTTACGCCGACTGTGAAAAAATAAAAAATGATGTCTATATATAAGGTTACCACCTAGAGTTGCCACTTGCAGCGAAATTTGAGGTATTAAGCACTCAATCAAGCACAATTTGTCACAAATTGCGCAATTAACAGTCTGTCTTTTTCAGCTAATATTATCACACAAACTAATTGACCAAATTAAAATGAACAGAATGTCAACACTGACGAGTACTTATTGGGGAAAAAATTAATTATACGGCAACCCCGAAAAATGTGAAGTAAAGCAAGTTCGAGGGAAGAACGAAGTCGCCGATGTGGTGGAGCTCGAAGAAGAAATTGCGCTTCACTTTAAAATTTTGAACTAGCGTTTATTGAACTAGTTCAAAATCCCCTTTTACTTTTGTTAAACTAGCTTTGTAATTCACAACTTGTTGCTAATTTTGCATTTTTTTTTTTTTTTTAAATTGGATACGTAAATTCTCAACAAAGCCGGCTTATTCATAGTAGAAACAACAACAAAAATTAACACGCCAACACACACCCACATAACACATTGTGAAGTGTGATTGACATATAAGTTTAGTGTAGTGGCGTTAATTCGTTCGATTGAATTCACAGCCTTGCCAGGTACAAAAATTTGCGACAATAAACCGTTTCAGTTTTTTTTTTTATATTTCAATTTCGCTTTCAATGACAAAATAGAACATACCAAATATGCTGAGATTTTCAACTTTTCAACATACAAATAGGTAGCACAATGCCAATGGCTAATAGACTTACAAGCAGATGTGGGGTAGTACAAAGAGAGCAAAACAAAACTAATTGCGAATGGTGTGAAAAAAATTTGCGGTTTTTTTTTATTATGCTTGTCAATTAAATATCTAATTATTTTAATATCGTCAAGTAAAAAAAGCATAAAATAATTATGGTACTCATAACACGAGTAAGTGGGTGATAAATGCCCTGTAGGAAATACAGTACAACCAGTAAAGTATATAATTTTTTCTTTCCCCTCTCTTGCCCTAATTAAGGCTACTCAAATGTATTATGAATAATATCTACTTATATAATGTATAGACATCGGCCTATTTCAGATTTACTATATTTTTTTTTAAATATTTAAAACCAACTTTTATGCCCACCCTCCTGTGTACGGATGGAATAAAACATTTCTAGTGGTCAAATGGATCCTAAACTTTAACTTGGATATCTAGCAATACATCTGTGGAAATTGCTTTAAATTCTTAGTATCGTTTATTGAGTGATGCGCGTACAAACATATAGACAGACAGACAAAAATTCCAAAAACTGCTATCTTGGCTACTGGTACTTTTATAAAAACCCGCTTAGACATTTTTTCTTTAATATCCATTAACACACCATAAGCTCAACGATTTCATTCGGCAAACATTTGCAGTTTTAAATCTCAGCTTACATTCCTACCGGGTCACATCACCAGTAGACAAGCGAATCATACCTACGACAATAAAACATGCAATATGACGTCGCAGCGCGTATGAAGCATTTAGCATTGAAAGAAAATCACACAAATACCTACTTGAAGAAACAAAAGAGCAGGTTAAAGAATTTAAATAAACAAAAACAATAATCTTTTATATGCAAATACATATTTACACTTTTATGAAAATGTAATCTAGATCATTATTGTATGGTTGGCAACCCTGCCTTGGCAATTTGCATTCATACCACCTTCAATGCTCTGAAATTGTTTGTGTAATTGAATAAACTGCATTTTGCATCAAATTGCACATTTCAGCATAATAAAATCTGTTTTATTTAGAAAAAATGTTGATATTATGTAGTTTGATTTATTTAGTCTTATTTTTCTTCGTCTTTTATTCATATTTAACAAATTATCCCAAAATGATCCTAAAATTACCCAAAAGTGATCCAAAAATGATCCTAAAATTACCCCAAAATGACCCTAATAGTACATTTACACTGGCAAATTTGCATTTGGCTTCACTTTTCCTGCAAGAATCTTCCATCGCAAGCAAATCCATTATCGTGATGATTTAAACACCTCTAGAGTAATAATAAAACAAGAGTCAAGAAGGCGTTTCCTGGTAGAATTGGCCCATTTTCTTAAAAAAATGGTTGAAATTGTTATTTACAGCTGTGCATAGTGCAAAAGTTATCACACGTCAATTACCCATTACGGTTCTTGCTGGGGAACACTCGCAGGGTTGCTATTTTGAGGAACTATGGATTTTAGGTATTGTTCGTCAAATGAGGTGAAATGTGATGGAATTGAAAATTTGGAAAATGAGATTTGTATGGAAAAAAGCGCCAAATTTGCCAAATTTGGTGCGGTGTAAATGTACTATAAAATAATTCCAAAACTACCCCAAATTGATCACAAAATGACCCCAAAAAGACACTCAAATGGTCCGAAAATGATCCGAATATTACCCAAAATTTATTGAAAAATATCCTCAAAATGATCCTAAAATAATTCACATATGATCCCAAAATTACCCCAAAAAATATTAATACAATACTATAAAATGGTAATTCTGGGCTGGAACCCCTACTTGAAAATGTTTTAGTTGGTATGTCACTTTTCGTTTGATACCAATATTGGCATATTTTGATCCAAGTGGATAGTCTTAGAAATCGAATATTATCTCTATGCCAAATTTCATCGAAATATACTGCGAGAAGATAGCAACCCTAGGTGGTAACACTACTTGATACCCATATTGGCATATCGCACTCAATATTAAAAAAAATGAGATAGGTGGCAACCCTGTAAAACTCCCAAAGATTCTTGTTTCAAGTTCTGGACGAGAAACATTAAAGTGGTTTCAAAAGGTCTCAAAGGTCAAAGGTTTCTAGGAAACTCTCCATAACTTCGTTTATGTTTGTGCCCATTCGAGATATAAACTGTGCAATTAAAAACGAATTTCCTTTTTTCATGCACAATTTTTATTGCTTTTGGTTTCCATCTGTAAACGAAAGAAAATCGATACGGTACTGGAGTACAATCAACAAATATGCCTGTTGAATGAGTCACCCGCACACATGACTTTACTAAACTTTCGTCTACCAACAGCCTCATACGATATGCTGCACGCACCCACATTTCGGGTGATATTGATTTTCTTTCTATGAACTACACATAAATTTGCTAAGATTAGGGGCGCCAACAACTGACAGACAAACAAAAATCGTCTTAATTACACACACAATAACAAAGAAAGCATAAATGTGACATTTGAAGCTTAAATAATTAAGAGAATTCTTTTTTCGATGAAAACAATTATTGTATTAACTATAAAAAATTGTATTTAGCTTAATACCTAAACGAATAGCAGCGTAGGAGAAAGAATAATATTTTTCCAATAGCTCATGTGTAAACGGTAAAATGTGACAAGCAGTGGGCGTTTGCAAAAACACGCGTGAATGTTTATGACTTGTAAAATTTTTACATGGATTTTTAGAAAATTCCAGTAATGAAATGTGCAAGTAAAAGTTATAAAAATAAACCGACATCAGCATATACTACATAGATTAGGGTGGTAATTTCTAGATTTATTATGATAAGTAATCATAATTGACTACTAGATTGACCCAAGGTGTTGGCATAAACCAATTCAGGTTAGGAAAGATATAAGAAGATGAAACAGAAGAGGAGGCTAAGAAAGATGATTTGATACTGACAGTTCCCGTTACTGTTACATTTTCAGTTAAGATTTTAGTTCAAGTTACGGTTACATTTTCAGTGAAGATTTTAGTTCAAGTTACAGTTACGTTTCCAGTTAAACTTCGGTTCATCTCAAATTACCGTTACAGTTACGATTTCAATTTTAATTACGGTTACAATGTAAGAAACAGTTTCAGCTTATTTTACGGTTACGGTTTCAGTTCCAGTAAGGGTTACGGTTCAGATGCGGTTTCAGTTGCAATTAAGGTTGCGACTTCGATTTTAATTCTGGTTACGTGTAAAGCGTTCAGCAGAATCAGTCCGTCAATACGTTGAAATAACTGACAGCCAATTAGACTGCGGGTGTTTGTATGCGTAACCACAGATACGACGAATACGGTAAAATAGAATTGGCTTTAAAATTGACGTACGTCACCTAACTAACGTATGGGCGGACTGATTCTGTTTGAGCTATAAGTTATGGTTTCACTTTAAGTAATAGTTAGAGTTTACAGTCATAGTTTCTAGTTTTAGTTACGGTTAGGGTGCAAGTGACGGCTTCAAGTCAAGGTAAGGTAACGTTCAAGCGGTATACGGCTTCAGCTTAAGTTACAGTTATGGCTATGGTTACAGTTTTGGCTCTAGCTGTGGTTACTGTTTCGGTGCTATATAGTTTTACATTTTTAGTTGTTGTGAAGATTACTGTTACTGTTCCAATTAGGATTACGATTCTAGTTATGGTTACGGTTATGCATATGATAAAAGTGACAGTTACAGGCTTTATTACGGTTTTGGTTATGATTTGGTAACATTTTCAAGTAAATTACAGTTGCGGTTATGTCTATGGCTACAATTATGGTTACGGTTTCGGTTACGATAGTGAACAAAAAATTATTCAAATCCCTTTTCCAGTTTTGTTTACTGTACCAGTTAGGACTACGGTAACGATTAAGTTCTAGTTAATGTTAGGGATATGGTTATGGTTATGGCTTACTTAGTTGGTTTAGTTACGGTTACAGCTATGATTATGGTAACGATTTTAAGTATAATTACGGTTACGGTTATGTATAAAATTATCATCACATACGACACACCCTAATATAGAACCATGCATGCATGACTAGTGTGTGATGTAAACAAATTTAACCGAATATTGCATTAAAATGAAAAAATAAAAATTTGTATGCGAAAAAACTATCATAATTTATATAAAATTATTAACAAATGATGAAAGCATTTTTAAATTTAGGCACACCAAGTTGCCATCATCAATAAAATGGCGCAGTGCTGCACACAACAAAAATTTGTTCACCGTGGATATTGAATATTTTTCATGTGAAGAGCCTATAGCTTTTATTTATAGAGTGTGGCGTTAAATTGGCTGCAGATTGTGCTCCCGTTTCGGCCAAAGTATCTAGCGCAATGTCAATGCTTTACAAAAGTAACCACAAAAACAAATACCAATGCACACACCCAGCGCCAGTGGATCAGAAGTGGGTAAATATTGTGTAAGAGGGCGCAAAACGCACAAAAAAAAAGATGTTTCTAAAATTTCGAAATGAAAATCAAATGTGATTTATCTTAGAATTTTAGAGAGAAAGTGCAGAAATGCGAGTGGGTGTATGAATGAACGAAAAATTCATGAGATCATGGGGCAATTTGTATGATGCCAGCAAGTGTATGAAACGATCGCATTTTGTTGTGAGAAAAAAATTAAAAAAGCCCAACGACTAAAGGAAAATAGTTTTCAATAAAAAGAAAATGTTATAGAAAAAAAAAAAAAAAAATCAACAAAAAATGAAATAAATAGTATGAACGTTAGATGTACAGCTCACAACAAAGTTTATTTTAAAAATATTTAAAAATGTAAACAATATGGTATACTTCATATCATTAGCCAAAACAATACTCGTTCGAAAGGCATGCCACACTTCCATTTGTTGTGCGTTTAAGAATTTGTTTCAATGTTAAGAGAAATTTAGAAATGTCGACAATTTGCTTTGAAATGAAACATTATAAAATATTTTAGGTCAAATTGAAATTTGCCAAAAAAAAAAAAAAGAACAACAAGCATAGCCGCAAAAAAACGTTGATAGCTACCATGACACAAATGAAAAAAAATTAGGATAATATTTTGGTTGCAAATAATTGTTCATAATGAAGTAGTAGATGTCTGCGACTTTGCCTGCGAAACTAGCGCTATCTAGCGACGAAAAATGTATCGTATGTCGAAAGGACGTTACCAAGGAAAAAATGGCAAATACATAGTCTAAGAGCTGGCAGCATAAAAAACTGGATCACTCGAGTAAAGATCAATTTCAACATTTCTGTGGTCATAAGCAATAACAGCCTAAGTCGACTTAAGAAATAAGACCAGTTGAAATTTTTGCTGGCGAATTTTTGTAACAAAACTGTTTTATAACTAAGGTAAACGTATTGGATTTAATTGTTTGTAAAGAAAGTAAAAAAAGACGAATGAATGTCTTGAAAAATGTCTCGATGTTGCTATTCAAAATCACCAGCAAACATTTCAACTGGTCTAATTTCTTAAGTCGACTTAGGCTGTTATTGCTTATGACCACATATTTATGGGCTCGACGTCAGCCCGGCCGCACAGTGGTCCAAAAAGGGCCTTTTTGTTTCAAAATCACCCAGAAGTCACAAAACTCAAGCGTTTCAAAAAATTTAAATGGGGTTTTATTAACAAAATGAAATGCAAGGATTTGTGAAAGCGCGTTCTTTAATTTTTGTTTAAAAAGAATTACACTGTGTTACAAATTTGTAACGTGGTTTTTTTTACCCTAAATAGAAATTATGGCGGGGGGATTCAAAGTTTTGAGTATGCGTTTTTTGTGAGCTTGGCAAGGCCTACAATTCATGAAAGCCATAAACAAAATTCTCAAATTTTACAAATTTGTTACACAGTGTAATTTTTTTTAAACAAAAATTAAAAAAGCGCCTCCTCAAATCCTTACATTCTGTAAACAAATTTTCCTAAATTTGAAATTTTCTTCTCGTGGCTTCCATGAGTTGCATGTTCTTTCAAGTGTATAGAACTGCATACTAGAGCGTATCACGGTGTATGGAGGAAAAAAATATGAAAATGTTCCCCCCCAGTTTGAACACTTACCTTAAGAGGTTTTCAAAAAAAATTTTTAATTTTTTTGTCACCCTGTAAAAACAGCGAAATTTGTTTTTTTCTATAATTTCTATATTTCTCGTTCGATTTTCAAAAGTGATACATTTTTAGAAAGGTATTCACCAAGGCAAGATTTCATCCATAGAAACTTTTAGCCCATCATGCCAAGTTCAGATTTTATTCAATTTTTACTAAAACAATTTTTTTTCCGGAAAACTAAGAAAAAAAGGGCTAAAAGTTTCTATTGATGAAATATTGCCTTGGTGAATACCTTTCTAAAAATGTATCACTTTTGAAAATCGAACTAGAAATATAGAAGTTATAGAAAAAAAAACAAATTTCGCCGTTTTTACAGGGTGACAAAAAAATTTAAAAAATTTTTTTTGAAAACCTCATAAGGTAAGTGTTCAAACTGGGGGGGGAACATTTTCAACTTTTTTTGGTGATACGCTCTACTGCATACTCAAAATTTTGTATCCTCCCAAAAAACCCTGAACCCTGTTGGACCACTTTGCAGATTATTACTACGAACACTTCAGATGTAACTTGCCTCTGTTCTGTGTTAAAAAATGTTAAGACACTTTTGCAGAATTTCTAGCAAGTTCTCTTTCAAGTTTAGTATATATAACAATGTGCAAGTTTGAACTAGCTGAAAATGTCCTAGTCCGGTCAATTTAGACATTTGAAAAAACAATAATTCCCACAGAGCCAAATTGTTGTAAAAAGCTTAGGTTCGTCGTTAGAAAGAAAACTCCAAAAGTTCGCATCGATCCCACGTGTGCTAAAAAAGTTATTCGGAGTCAAAGGTCAAAACTTTAGATTTTTTGGACTTTTCTCGAAAACGGTAAGTTTTTTTCGAAAAACTACCTGAGACCAAGTTGTAGACCTGTAAATTCTCTACAAATATGGTCCTGGAATTTTTGTCTCTTAAAGTAACCAGTTCTGAGATATCGGGACTGTAAAATTAGCTCAGGGAGTTTATAAATCCAGTACCTTTGATACGTTAAGCCAGCACCCTACTCGCTACACCGAGGCGCTCGTCATATACTCGTATTCAAAATTAAATAAATTTACAATTATTTGTTTGATTTTCATGCGTATAATTAGCAGAACGCTTCGCCAACATGTCAAAATGATTATTTGATTTTTTTGTTGTTGTTGTATTCTTCAACAATTGGCAAGCGCAAATATTCAATTTATCGCAATACAGACAGCAACCAATATTGTTTTGTCTATTTACATATGTTGCCAAAAAAATAAACACTTGTTGCGTTATTTAAGTGTTTTTAGAATGTGGCCTTAACACATAGTTTTTCAAATATTTTTTTCTTACTTTTGTACAAGTTTTCAGACAATAGTTCTATGTTTCTAGACATCATGGGAATGTGTCGGCGATTTATTATAATCGTGTTTTTTTTTAATATATGTATCATATATTTAGACGACAGAATCGCTGTTTTGCATATTAAAGATATCAGTTGATGAGAATAACTTAACAAAGGTACAAAGCCCGGTTTCGTTTTGAAAACCCGTTACCGAAATTTTTTTTGAAACCGAATCCTTTTTCGGTTTAAATTCGATTCATATTTCCAAACCCCAAAACTATTCCAATTTGAAACCGTTTTTTTTCTCAAACTCGAAAACGTCTCCTATTCGTTTCTCAAATCTTGACCCAAATCCTTTTAAACCATTGAATTTTTTTTTTTTTCAAAATCCGATTCGAGAGCATAACCGTTATTTTGATTTGGAAAGAAACGGAACTGAAAACGTTTTAACCGTTTCATTTTTCAAAATCGAAGCCCTATCTATTTTCACTTAACGGAACCGTTTAAAACAAATAATTTAATTCAAATCTAACCCTTTTAGTCCAGTGGTTAAATCCCCATCGATCCCATGTGTGCTAAAAAAGTGAATCGGGGTCAAAGGTCAAAATTACCTAAGACCTAGTTGTAGACCTGGAAATTCTCTACAAACATAGTCCGAGCATTTTTTCTCTAAGAGTCACCAGTTCTAAGATATCGCGATTGTAAAATTTCATCTGGAAATTATATGAAAATATAGCCACGTATGGACTTTTCAGGATTTTTGGCGAAAATCTTTAGCATGCTTAAAAAATTTTCTTTTACCGTTTATTTGCCACGAACTTCCCCATCGACAATGAAAACAGTTCTCGAGAGAGCCATCTTTGCTCCATTCATAATATCAAAAACTACTAGTCCGGTAAATTTAGTTTATCTCATATAACAAAAATATGCACGAATCCAATTTTTTTGTCAACAGCTTAGATTCACCACCGCCAGGAAGAAACTGCAAAAGTCCCTATCGATCCCATTTGGGCTAAAAAGAGAGTGACAAGAGTCAAAATTGTAGGTTTTTTAACGTTTTCTCGAAAACGGTAAGTTATTTTTTCGAAAAATTAATTGAAGCCTGGGTACCGACTTCCTTTAATTTCCCGTTTTATATGTAACATACCTAAAAAAGTTCTCCAGCCCTACAAAAAATATCCCGCCCAATTCTAAAACGATACGAAGTCGTGAAGATATCGGATTTATAAGTGGATATTAGAAGATTTTTAGCCAGAAGGTTTCTGGGTCATATTCCACAAGAGTAACAACAAAAATATTTTGAAAACGTTTTCATAATTGTGTGTTGCCCCTCACTAATTGCAGAGAGCTCTTAGCATTAAACAAATTATTTTTTATTATAAGCTCTATCAGTTATGAAAAGTGTCATATTAATAGCAATAACTTCTGCAAAGTGAAAGCCATCGGAACCTAATATAACCCACACCATGCATGCCTCAAAGAATTTAATTTAGTTGTAATAACGCTATCGTATATATCATTACTGGTTCATGGTCGATGATATCGCATCAATGCTTACACATACGTAAGCTACCTTAACAATCCTTCTTGCGTATTATTCCAAGCACTTATGGAGCTTCCATGCAGCTATGCAACTATATAGGCAGAAAAGCAAATTATGGCTGCTAATACTAGATAATAGTTATGAATGTGTATGGTCTTAGGTATTACGCATTTTAGTATGAAAAGAAAAATAATAGAAAGGTAAAGTGAGTAGATAATACATCACGTGTGTTGTTTTGTGCAATATGAAAATATGTGTATAGTTGAAAATTGAACTTGAAACTTATATAAACATCTTTAGTTGATATTTACCTTTGTTCATGACAATCGATAGTTGTTAAGTATCTAAGTTATTGTTTGCAATATAAGTCATTTGGGACTACTG
Organism: Campiglossa producta; assembly: GCA_964058755.1. Lineage (NCBI taxonomy): Eukaryota > Metazoa > Arthropoda > Insecta > Diptera > Tephritidae > Campiglossa > Campiglossa producta. The sequence continues at coordinate 21,872,733 of CAXKVI010000002.1, read as the reverse complement.
TTGTTTCTAAGTGTTTACGTTATTAAATTAATTTATGTGATTGATATTTCCAAATGCTTTTTCTTTTTAGAATTTCGAAAGAAGATATTAAATTCGGTCTCTGATTTCTATACAATAGTACTACTTCAAGATATTGTTAAGATGCCCTCATTTAGTTCCAATATGTCACAATAATAACTGTAATTGCGAGATTGTCTACAAAACAAAAGACATAATTACAAATCAGCTTCATAGAAAACTTTAACAAAACTTTTATAACAAAAGACTTGCAGTTATATTGTATACTAACACAATCAAACCATCTCCCCTATAACTTTCCAACATACGAACATGTTTATGAGTATATCAAGATTGCAAAAAACTTAATTATCACAACAAAAATTAATATACCACACATCTATTTATAAACCCTATATAAACCAATTAAGAACAAGACAAATATCAAGCATTAAAGATCTCTAACCATAAAGAGCAATAAACTAGTAAACTAGAATGGCTGACTGACAGCTGAGTTATTAAAAATGTGGTTAATGAAGAAGCGAAACAACACAGGTACAAAAACACTTGAAGTTAACAACCTGTGGTGATATGAAATCTATTGTGTTGTTAACAGCACAGTATAGTAGGGCAAAGTACGAGTACATTACAAAACGCTTACCTCATCGGTGTAAAAATACATATTCGACAGTATAAAGAACAAGTAAGGAAGTCTAAGCTGCGGTTTCTACCGATTTCACCACGAATATTTCCTATACCACTATGAAACCTGTTTCATCATTCTAATATAATCAGTTTTAAAGTTATGACCAATCGAATTTCCAAAAAAACGCTTCCCTTAAAAATCCACGGTTCCACGCCCGCTTTTCCAGGTTAACAAAAAAACACAATAGAAGAAACAGGCGGTGCCACGCCCAAATTATAATAGAATGGCCAGGGGGATTCATCTATAAAATTATATCATTGTAGCCATTTCAGCTACCGAGATATGTCAATATATGCAATTTTCGATTTTGGAAAAAGGGGCGTGGTTATCATCCGATTTCGACCATTTTCAATAGCAACCTACCTTGGCCAAATGTACCAAATTTCATGCAAATATCTCAATTTTTATTCAAGTTATTGTGTACACGGACGGACATGCCTTAATCAACTCCTCTTTTCAACCAAAGAGCTTTTATATATGGAAGTAATCAATTCTTACACTAATTCAATAACAAATGGGTATATAGTCCAGTCCAAATAAACAATCTGAAATAAAAATAGTTCCCACATTTTTTGGACTTTTCTCGAAAACCGTAAAATGTAGACCTGAAAATTCTCTACAAATATGGCCATAGCATTTTGTCTCTAAGAGTAACCATTTCTGAGATATAGCGATTGTAAAATTAGATCTGAAAATAATATGAAAATATATGCCACGTATGGACTTTTAAAGATTTTCCTCGAAAATTTTAGTATGCGTCGAAATATTGCCATTTACCGTTTATTTGTCACAAAGTTCCCTATCGACAATGAAAATCGTTATCTATCTATATATAAATACGCCACATGAAAAACTTTAGGAACCTCCTGTGAATGAAGTATGCACCGATGGAAAGGAAATTGAAAAAACCGAGGTATAGGCGGTATATTTTCAGGGGCGTCCCCGAAATTTAAGGATTGGGGGTACGGGGCTAGCGACCCCACGACCACAAGCGATACTAGTTTTTGTAAAGCCTGTAGTTCTCGAACTAGAACCACCTTTCATCATGTATAATACCAAAAAATATTAGTCCGGTAAATTTAGTTTATCTTGTAAAACAAAAGTTCCCACAGAACCATTTGTTTTGTCAAGAGCTTAGGTTCACTCCCAGGAAGAAAACTGCAAAAGTCCCAATCGATCCTGTTTGTGCTAAAAAAGTTATTCGGGGTTAAGAGTCGAGAAAAATCGAAAAAACCTCAAATTTGGATTTTTCACGACTTTTGGCCCCGAATAACTGTTTTTAGCACAGAAGGGAATTTCCAGGTCTACAACTTGGTCTCAGGTAATTTTTCGATAAAACATTCCGTTTTGAAGAAAAGTTCAAAAAACCTAAAATGTTGACCTTTGACCCCGAATAACTTTTTTAGCACACATGGGATGAAATAAAGGACTTGATGGCCTTCCTCAAGTCATATAAATGATTCAAGAAGGAGTAACGGTGTCGGCTTAGGAGTGTCAGTCCCGGGATTCTGCTATGTGGAGAATCCCAACAACTCAGGGGTTTTGCGTATGGCGGGGTCCCGGGACTGACTTTCCTAGTCATGGTGGTATCACAACCGGAATTTCAGAACTGTCCTAAGTGTGCCTCTGCGGATGCCACATAAACCTAACCTAACTTAGTCGACGATTTAGAATGATTTCACATTTATTTTTTAAACTTTTGCATCGTGAATACTTCCTAATCATATTCGGGTATTATTCAATCCTGATATTTTTGCATGAAAAAAAAATTAACGAGAATTGGATGTGACCCGGAATAACCCTGGAATTTCAATTTTCCGTGTTCATTTCGTGACGTGTTTGGTATCATTTTGGGACTTTTTCGGGACCATTTGGGAATCTTTATTTATTTTGGTTATTCTAGGATCGTTTTCGGGACTTTGTCAGGAACAATCCAAAATGGGTTCTGGAACATTTCGGGACCATTTGGGAATGTTGATTTATTTTGATAAGATATTTGTCAAAGAAATATTAAATATAAGTAAGGATGAGAAAGGGGATATACAGGAAGAAGAAGAAAGGAAAAAGAAGAGAAGGAAAATATTATGTAAGAAACTAATGAGAAGCAAAGAAGGTAGGCATGGAAATGACAAAGGGAGAAAATAGATAAGTACAATATTTCAAACACATTTTATCGTCGGATCTCATAAAATATTTCTGTAACTTTTTAACGAAGTTCGTTACATAAAAATTGTTAATTTTGACACAATTTTCTGTACAAAATTTGTCAAAATCGATATTAACGACAATAACGAATTTCGTTAAAAAGTTACAGAAACCGGTTGCTGTGCTGGGAATGAATGAGGCATTCAAAATTAGTCAGAGCGTGTGCCACAAATTGGTGAAAACTGAACAAAAATGGAAAGCACACAAATTTCAACAAAAAAAAAAAAAGATCGCTCAATGCCCTGTGGAAAACAACGAATGACTAATGAATAAATAATAATAGTAATCATACTAAGCATGCAATTTTCAAAACAAAAATCATAGTTCTTACAAATAAATTGACACAACAAAAATGAATAAGTACTAACTTTTTTGATCTCTCAAATTGCCAACCAGCTGTGGGGTGTCGTCGACGAGTGCCAACACTGATGCCATATCATAATTGCGATTATTACGATTAGCGTTGTTCTTTTTGTTGTTGTAGGTGTTGTCGTACTGGTTACAATTGTTGTAATGATAATTTGTGGTAATAGCGCGCAAATTGTTGCTGCTAGCGGCACTGCCACCATTATATGAGTAGTTGTTGCGATAAATGTTGTTTATATTGTTAGCAGCTGCGCTTGGTGTTGTAGTTGTACCTGTTACACCACCAACACCAAGAGCGCCAACATTTAAAGCGTTAACATGCGAGGCAACTACACCATCGCCACCACCACCACCGCTGGTTGCAGCGGTAAAAATACTCTTGTTGGTGGTGTTGTTGCTGCTGTCATGATGATTATGGGTTGACGTTAAATTCAAAACACCTTCACGTATCAGACACTCCTTAATTGCGAGCATAATTGAAATTGAAAATTTACAATTTAGCGTTAAAACTCGCGCGTACTTGAATTTTGTTTCCACTTAAATTTTTTTTACAATTCCAAAGTAGGTATTGTAGGTGGTAATTTGATTATTTGGATTATGATTTGAAAGTTGAGTTGTTTTTGTTTACGTTTAATTTTGAATATATGATTGTGCAACGTTTAAAGTTGCAAGTTGAGCAAAAGTTTTTTTTTTTTTTTTTTTTTTTTTGTTTTCTAAATTTTGGTTTGTTTTCTAATTTTTTTTTTTTTTGTTTTATAAATTTTTTTCTTCTTGGCACTTATTTGCTTTTAGCTCAAGTAGGTTTTACTCGTAGATATTTAAACTTTATTCTTTATTTATTTAGTAACAAATCACGTTTATTTTTTTTTTAACTTCGCTCATTTAATTGAAGTTCTTATCGTTTCACAATTTACTGGGCGCTTACAAAACGTATCTATCTATCGACCGGCCACCTTCGTTATCTAGCGATGTTGGCAAATAGGCGGACATAGTCTGTCGGTATGGTTTATTTATATTTTCAAGTGGCTAAATATTCTTACGTGACTGCTGGGATTTACAAATGTACGCCACTTTTACACAAATTCGTATGTATGTAGGTAGGTTTTTCACTTTGTTGACTTTTGTGTTGTAAAATAAATATAGTACATACTGAATGTTCTAAGATTAATCAGTACTAAAGATTACTAAAATTAAAAAAAAAAGAAACACATTTTTAATTACTGATTTTTGAAATATGAAAAAAAAAATGTTTTAGGGTTATTTTTACATTTTACTGATTTCATTTAATTGATTATTTAGTTGAGATGTTTGCCTAATTGATTATTTCACATTTTCAATGATCAATTTCTAATTGATTAATTTGATTATTTTTTAAATGATTAAGCGATCGAATTTCTTCAAAAATAATTATAAAATTAGCATTAATCATTACAACAATTTTTTTTTCAATAATCGCAAATCATTTTTTTTTTGTTAATTTTAACGCGAATCGTATATAACACTGTACAACAAAATTGAAATTTTTGAAAATCCCACCGAGTTTCTCAACGGTTTCTGAAACTTTTGGGTGTAGATACTGAAACCGAGTCTGAAGTCAGATTTATCGGGTCACCCTAGTTTTTTTTTTTGCAGAGGGTCGTATGTAACGCGGTTGGTGAGGTAAAAAAAAATGGTGTAATAGTTTAACAAATTTTGGTTTTTATATTTGCGGACATCCCGATGTTCCATAGTACAAAAAAACGGGATATAGTAAGTTCTTAAGAAAAAAAAAAAAAAAAAAAAAAATGTGTTACCTCTACTAATCACTGAACAAACTACCCTCTGAAAAAAAAACCAAGGGTGGCCCGAAAAATTTTACTTCAGATTCGGATTCCGCACACCCAAAGCTTTAGAAACCGATGAGAACCCCTCTGGAATTTGTTGGCTGTTGTACAGTGTAATGATTACACTAGGTACTCAACAAATTTTGATCAACTTTAGTTACCAAGAAACCTGATTCCGAATATCACTTAAATACTTCTGTGACAGAACTAGTTTCCGAGATATCGGTGAAAATATGAAAATTCCCATTTTTGCAAAACACTGCAAAGTTTGTATATTTCACTTTTTCAATTCAAACTGTTGATTTACATATTATACCAATTCCCATAAACATTTGTTGCCTTTATCTCTAAGTATCTTCAGTAGTTTGGTCACTATGAAAAAAAAAAAAAAAAACGTTAAAAAAATAAAAAAAAAAATAAGGAAATTTTTACAAAATTTTAGATTTAACCACTTTAAAATCAGAAAAATTCTATGGACGAAAAAAAGTTAGCCCTCCTATGTTGTAGGTAATTTAATTATGAAAATTTTAAGCACGCCAGCACAACATTGTGATGTGCCCTTGACTTTATAAGGCACGTTTCATTGAAAGTCCTCAATCAAAAATTTTCTATTATTACCCGACAAGTTTTCGAAAATTTACATATTCTTGACTTTTGATAAATAATCCCTATGAGGAATTATCTGTTGATTCCGAATATGTAATCATTTGTCTTAAAAGTAGAACAGTTTTCAAGATATCCTGAAATTTCAGTTTTTGAGATAAGGGAAAATTTGGATTACTGTTCTGTTAGTATTTTCGCTATTAACTTCTCGATTTTTATGACATTTGATTTCGCTTTGAGGAGATGAAATACCTTTTTAACCAATGCAAAAATAATAAAATCGACATTAAGGTGATTGAGTTATTATGAAAAATTTTTTTTTCTTTATCCAAATTTTTTCTTTGACCAACTGCTATACCAAGCATGTCGGGGATAAGCTATCATAGTCGACTTTGGTTGGTTCCTTCTTTGGGAAGTATAAAATGTAGCCTAAAGATGAAAACTATAAACTTTTAAACACTTTTTATATACATTATTTTAACGTATCTCAAAAACTGAAATTTCAAAATATCTCGAAAACAATTCTACTTTTAAATTCTACATAGAAATTATGTATCAAATGTCAAGGATATGGAAATTTCGGAAAATGTCTTGGGTAAAAACAGAAAATTTTTGATTGAGTACTTTCAATTTCACAGGGCTTATGAAGTCAAGAGCACATCACAATTTTGTACTGGTATGCTTGAAATTTTCGTTATTGAATTTCCTACAACTAGGGTGGCTCACTTTTTTTCGTCCATGGAATTTTTCTGATTTTACAATGGTTATATCTGAAATTTTGTAAAAAATTTGGTTTTTTTTTTCAAAATTTTTTGAACGTTTTTTGCAGTAGCGACCAATCTTCTGAAGATACTTATAGTTTATGGGAATTAGTAGAATGTAAAATTCAACAGTTTAAACCGAAAAAATGAAAAATACAAATTTTCTACGTAGGTACCTATATGAAGTAGTGTTTTGCAAAATTGGGAATTTTCATATTTTCACCAATATCTGGGAAACTAGATGTGCCACAGAAAAATGGATGTGATATTCGGAAACAGGAGAACATTTTACATGAAAAAAATGTATTTTTATTCTTGGAGATTTTTTTTGTCGAGTAGTGTAGTATTAAGTATTATTAAGCATCGCGTCAAGTGATAAATGAGTATCCCCGAAGACGGTTATCGCGGAATAACTGAAATATATTAGAAAAACTTATAAAAGGCTGTGGTTTCCACTAAAATAATTTTAAAATAAAATGACAATATAAAAAAAAAAGAATTTTTGTTTGATGTTCTCATTAATCAAACTCATTAATTTTTATCACTTCTTTCGGCACTTCACTTTTTTTCAATTTTTATTAATTTTCCTTCCGTTAACTACTTTTTCCATACATCACACGCTTCTTATAGGTAAGCAGTAGTTAACACACAGCACTGAACTTGATATCCGCTCGATGAAGAAATTTCCACTGAACTAAATGAATTTCCCAAACGTGCCGCAAAAGCGTTATTCTTTTTTTTTAGTTCGTTTTTCAAGTCTTCACTTCAATAAAACACGGATGTACTTTGTCTCATACTCGTATCAACAGCAGCAGAACACGTTTAACGCGACCAACTAAATATCTACTTGCCACTTGAAGATGTCCGCTTTTACAACTAACGGCTGCATAGTGAATGAAAGTGTCTAGAACTCTCACCAGAAGCACATAGAGCAAACGGCTGGTTGAGCGGGCGTACATATGTACGTTACATTTCAACAAATTGAATTTTACGATTTATACACACGCAACCCCATTTATGTAAATGTGTAAGTGTGTATGCGCAACAATACATCCACATTTGGGGAGTCTCATGTACAGTCTGTGTGTAAGCACGAAACAAAATAATTAAAACAAAAACCGAAAAAACGTGTAAAGAAATATTGAAATTTTTTTATAGGTAGTAGTGTGTAGAGACAAACAAAAAATCAATTGTGTGAGAGCGAAAATGTGGGGATATATCAACAGCGGAAGAGCTAAAAGCATGTCGTATGTTTATTGGTGTGAACCAGGGCCGCACTATCCATTTTGGGGCCCGTCGGCAACAAAATTTATTTTTTAAAGAGACGAATATAATAGTCAATATATCTGCAAAAAAATTTATATCAATTCTGTTTTACTTCCAAAGTAGAGTTGTCAGAAGAAATACGACAAATTATAATTTTTTCGCACCGCCCCTTTTTTTGATCACGCCTAATCTAAAGTTTCGGTAGCCATACCTCGGATAAGTTTTGACGTCATGACAATTTTGGTAAATAACGTGGAATACTACGTAGAGCGAGAATTTTTCTAGGCAAAAATGGGTAAAATCGTTTAATAACCACGCCTACTTTTAAAAAAATAAAAGATAGATAAAAAAGTACGCTGAAAATTTTAAAAAATGATAACTCTGAGCGTTGCACAATTGAAATTTTGTTAAAAGAAAAGCTAATGTTTTTGATCGATATTCAGTATGGGGACCCTAGGCGGTTGCCTACACCGCCTTACTGAGAATGCGGCCCTGTTGAGATCAACTTGTAAAGTGAAAATTTGTTAAAGCAAAAGTGATGATAATAAATTATGGTGCAAGTGTATGATAATGTGAGAGAAAATACACACACAGATAACTTGGCTGGGTATAGGTGCCTCTTTAAAAAGGCAAAATCAAAACAGACTAGAGATATAAATAAATTCAAACAAAGCGTAATCAAAAAGAAAACAAGCCGAGAGTAGACATTTTTAAACAAACCGCATACAGACAGGCAGTCAGTCAGTCAATAAAATGAAAACAAAAACACAATAAAATGCGGTGAGTAGAAAATTTATATAAATAAATAAATAAATGAGAGAAAGAAAGAATGAATACAGAATTCGCCAAGAGAACAAAAGAGCAGCGGTAAAATCGTGGTGAAATCTGGTATCATAAAACGTGCGCGTATCACAGTGGTGAAAAGACTCGTCATAAAACAGCTGATTGAACAGTGGGACCTTTGTGATAACAGAAAATTTACTTGATATAAAACACAAAAAAATTTAATTGAATTAAAGCCGTTTTTTAGGTCGTTAAAGGGTTAAGAACTACTACGTCCGCGACGTAGCCTCGGTTTAAGAGCTTGCCAAGGGATTTCATTAGCAGCGTCTGTCATCATGAAGTGCGGTTGCAAGCGGGCGTCTGTCTTGGATCAAGCTATATAAATGTGTAACATAAATCCAACTGCCCGAGACACGGGTTGAGCTCACATAAAACAAAATTCCAATGAGATCCATAGGACGGCCAAAATCGCCCTAGGCAAATAAAGGGTATTTTATGTAAGTAAGTAAAGGGTTAAGACCAACCAGTATGTATGTATATTTCGTTGCATATTATATCACGAATAGACATGTGATATCGATACTACAGTATAGATACTGTAGTATACAAATTTTCACTAAGTCTAATTAAATTAATATTTTTAGGCGGATTTCCTTTTAAACAAATGCGAAAAGAATGCTAGCTTATTCATCGAAATACCTTCAAAGGAACAACACACACTTTGTTAGTTTATCTATCTTTGTGAAGTCACCAAAATGCTCCCAATAGGACTCCAAATTGATCCCAAAATTACCCCAAAAAGGTCCCAAAAGGACTCCAATACGACTCCAAACTGATCGTAAAACGTCCCCACTATGATCCTGAAAAGATCGCAAAATGACCCAATTATAATATCCTAAAATAACCCCAAAACTACCCCAATACCACCCCAAAAATATCCCAAAATAAATGCAATGTGATCTCAAAGTGACCCCAATGTGATCCTGAATGGACCCCAAAAACAACTCCAATATGACCTCAAAGTGACCCCAATGTGACCCTGAATGGACCCCAAAATGACCCCAAAAAGATCCGAAAATCATCTCTTTACTTGTTTCCCCTTTTCTATTTTCTATCCTTTCTTTTGCATTCCCTTCCTTTCCTTCACTAACTTTCCTTTCCTTCTCTTTCCTTTAATTTATTATGTCCTTTTATTTTCTTTCCTCCCCCTTCCTTTCTTTTCGTTTCCATTTCTCTTCTTTAATTTCCTTTCCTCTTGGAATAGTCTCACAAACAAGTCAAACAAACATTTTTAGTCTAGCTCTTCATAAGGTACCTCGAGTTTAGAACATAGGTACATCAGACAGAATTGGAGCAAACCTTTAGACGAAACCCCGAATATGATTAGGGGTCGTGCATATATGACGTCACGCGAATTTTGGTAGTTTTTGACCCCCCCCTCCCCCCATGTCACACCCAGTCACAAACGCCAGACCCCCCCCCCCCCCCCCCCCCCCTCCCCCTCGAATGTCACATCACACCCTTAATAAATATAAATTCAATATTTATTTGACATAAAATCTGATACATATTTAGAATGTTTATATTAATTATTAAATAATATTTGCCAATCGAAAGAATGAAAACGTGCTAAATTTAAAAACGTTCATGGACGTTGCACGCTAGAAAACATGCAAAAAATAACGTGACATCACGTAAGTGCTACTCCCCCCCTCCCCCCATGTCACATTTCGTCACAAATCGCAGACCCCTCCCCCCCTCAAAGAGCGTGACGTCATATATGCACGACCCCTTATTCTAAAAGTATTTTTCCACAAGAATATGCAGTTGGAAGAAGATTACGCAAAAGTTTAGCTGAAACAAATTACTAACCACTTCTTAGAAAAAAGTTGTTGAGCATGAAATAAAATAGAATAAAATAAACCAAATAAAAAGCTTGAATAAACTTACCACGCCAACATTTACTTTATAATTTCATAGAACTGAAAGTAAGCTCATAACATTTTCCCCTGGCCATATTAATAAAAATAAATGAGTTGAAGTTAGTTGGGCTTCAGCTTTCCTGATATTTTCGAGATTTCGCTCGAATTACTCCGCTTTACCCAAGAGCTTATCTAGAAGCTTGGGCACCTGCCCAACTGCGTGAATTTCTATAAAATTTTGTTAGCGAATTTGTTGTGATGCAGTGAAAGTTAGCTAATATAATAAAGAAAATTCAGACTAAATACATATAACTATGTTGTGGCACAAAGTTCTCTGAAACTTTCATACAAGCTTCTAAGCTTTTATTAATAAAACAAGGACAACAAAAGAATTTCACGAATCCCATAATGAAATAAGTAAATTTCATTAGAAGGCTTACAAAGCGGAAATAGAAAACAAGTTTTGATATGCAGCAAAGGAAACGCAATTTATTTAAGGCCATTGTTGAGATATCAAAGGATTCCTTCGCATGAGAAAAGGATAAGTTTTTGTTGGAATTATAGAGCGTTAAGTGGACGGACCAGAGCATTTGAACGGTTTCAATAAGTAACAGAAGTGTAACGAAATCATGTGTAACAAAGCTACATGAAACTTAAACAAAAAGCTAGTAACACAAACGAAACCTGTAACGAAACTGTCAGACAAAACTGTAACAAAACTTTTCTGTACAGCAACGATAGTAATTTGTTTCTCGTTAATAAAACTGTATAGAAACCTCAGGAAAAGAAACAAAACTATTAACGTGTCTGACATATAGAAACTGTAACGAACCTGTAACAAAACTCTATTCGGTTTCTGCTAAACAAACAAAAAGAACTTTCGTTACAAGTTTTGTTCTTGCGGTTTGTTGCTATACTTAAACATTTTGTTACAGTTTGTTACAGGAGTTTCGTTACAAGTTTTGTTTTGATACAGATTTTGTTTCGCTGAAACCGTTTCGGAGTTTTGTTACAAAGTTTCAGTTTCAGTTTCGTTACACCTTTCGGTATAGCGTTATTGATACAGGTTTCGTTAATTAGCTGAAGAACAATAACTAAAAGCGAAACTGAAACGCGTTACAAGTCTCTGGTAAAAAGAAAGGTATTATTAATACATAATTAAAAAAAAAATAAAAAGGGAAATTATATGAAGAAACAGGAGCGGATCCACGGGGTGGTTTCCAGGTTCACCCCTCCCCCCTCCCCTCCCCTCATTCGGGATCCAAAAAGTTATATTTTTCACAGTAATACACAGAAAAAATATAGTTACAATTACACAAGAAATATATCGTCCCGTTTCTGCCTTAACCTCGTATCTACAAAAAAAGAATATTCCAGAAAACCAACTAAAATTCTCAAGTTGTGCATACTAAAAATGTAGATACGAGGTAATTGATCGTACAAAAACCCACAAAGGTTTATATATTTTACCAAGCTGATTTTCGATACGGATTTCTCGATGTTTTAAGGGCATTTCCACATAAAAAACGAGTTTTCTCAAAAACTGTAGTTACGAGGTTAAGGCAGAAAAGGCACGTTATGTAGTAGAAATTAAGCAAAAAAATACAGTAAAAACCTAATAAAAATTCGACAAAAAATATAGTAAAAGTTACGCAAAAAAAAAAAAAAATTAGTAGAAATTACACAAAAAATTTTAGTAAAAAAAATAGTGAGTAATTACACAAAAAAGATACATATAAAATATAGTAAAAATTACCCAAAAAATATAGTAAAAAATTACGTAACAAATATAGTACAACTTACACGAAAAAGATAGTAAAATTTACAAAAAAAAAAAAAAAAATATAGTCAAAACTAAGCAAGAAATAGTCACAGCTACCCAAAAAATTATAGTAAAAATTACGCAAAAAAATTACCCAAAAAATATACTAAAATATATAGTAAAATCTACATAAAAAGACAGTAAAATTTACAAAAAAAAAACATACAGTAAAAATTTCGCAAAAAATATAGTCAAAATTAAGCAGAAAATATAGTCAAAACTACCCAAAAAATACTGTAAAAGTTACGCAAAAACTAAAGTAAAAATGACACAAAAAATATGGTAAAAATTCAGAAAAAATACAGTAAGAAATTACGCGAAAAATATAGTAAAAAGGAATATACAGGCAGGTTCTGGCAATTCACTTCCGAGTACAATTTGTGAAAATTTTGTCAAATTACATAGCAATTAAAAAATTTTCACAAAATTTTATTCGGAAGTGTATTGCATAACCTGCCTGATAGTAAAAAATTACGCAAAAAATTGAGTAAAAATGACACGAAAAAGACAGTAAAATTTACACAAAAAACGCAGTAAAAATTAAGCGAAAAATATAGTCAAAACTACCAAAAAAAAAAAAAAATTGAGTAAAAATTACACGAAAAAGACAGTAAAATTTACACAAAAAACGCAGTAAAAATTAAGCGAAAAATATAGTCAAAACTACCAAAAAAAAATACAGTAATAGGTGATTGAATTTCAAAAACTCGACTACCTATTCGTTAATGCCTACTGGAATTGAATCGACTACAAAAGTTATATCAGTTCTTAATTCTTGCAAAACTTCATTCAAAAGTCACAAGTTCAAGAACTTTTTGCCAATTTGCACGTTGCTTAAATACAAACAATCGAAACATAAAGTATAAGAATAGTGAAAAAAACGTGCAAATCCAAGAAAAGTAGAGTGAAATAGAGAAAAGATATCTTAACCATTTCAGAAACAATTTTTAGACGAAAATCTACGTTACCAACTTAAAGCTCACTTGAAAGAAGTCTTACTAACAGACAAAAGTGTCATCAAAAGGTCAAAGGTTTTGCTGGAATTGCCCATATTTAACATTCCATGTATGTAGATACTATAGTTCGCTAATGCAATTAAAATTAATTAAAAAATGTATGGCCATTCAAGAGGTCGGTGAATTTTGTTTATGAGAAAATATGTAGATAGATATGTGAGCCATTTGTGGAGAAAGAGTAATAAATCACACATTGACTTCCTGAATTATTTATATGCAGGTATTTTTGCCTGCAGTATATGTGAGGGAGAATGTGTATGATTTATTTCCACTCATTTACATTTAATTTTGTATGAATTCAGTATTTCATTGGCAAGTCAATTAACTACGGCAGGATATACTATTAACGATTTACATATACTAAAATTTGAGAATATTATCTTTAAAACAACATGTACCCATATAATATAGTAGCTTAGAGTTTCCTCTCAGTTAACTGATCATTGCTCTCAGATTTTAATTACACCCACAGAATGGCTGGTGTAAGAAAAATTGCGCCTCCTCCCATAGACCTAATTTCTTTTGCATTTGCATGCCTTCTTCATGTCATTTAGTATTTATTATCATGTCAGTTACTAAATTAGCTGTCATATTCGTACAAATGTTTAATGACTGTCATGCGATGATGATTGCCGGCAACTGATCATGTGTGCGCATCAATTAAATGAAATCAGCTGATCTTTGCGCGTTTTGCCTCTACACAATCGTGATTACAGAAAAAAAGATACATGGCACATACAAATTTATTGTTTACATGCCATATGGAACGTCAATTTCACTTGTTTTACCGTCATTCCGTTTGTCTACGATACCAATTGTGAAGGTGATGGCTGGAACGCGACAAAGCAATACCGAGCGCACGCTGATATTGCAGATCATGGCATGTGACGGCTGACGTTGAACTTACTGCAAGCAAAATTGTTTACATTGTCGAGATATGTTCACATAAATTAATTAAAATGATATTTAGCTATTGCTCAACTCAACTCAGATTCGTTCATTTTGTACGATTAGAAAAGTGTTTTTCATAATTGAATTTTATGTCGTAGCTGATCATTCAATGCTCGTTTGTTTAGGCGCTCGTCGTGGGAGTCTATTAATTCGATTTGCTTGAGCTTTTGTATTGGGAATTTCGTACGACGACATGCGATCTTATGGCTATGGAAAATTTATTTATTTTATTTATTGCTTTGACGTGATGCTGATGAAAGACTGAACCCTATCTACGACAAAGGTTTCATTTGCAAAATTCAAATAGGTGAACACGTGCACATCTTGCGCCAAGAAACACAACGCAGTTCCACAAGTAATTTAGAGATGATCACAGAAGAGTTTTCAAACGCTGCATAAGGTTGCGATACTATTACCCTACTATCACCATACCATTACCATACCATTACCAAACCATTACCATACCATTACCATACCATTACCATACCATTGCCATACCATTACCATACCATTACCATACCATTACCATACCATTACCATACCATTACCATACCATTACCATACCATTACCATACCATTACCATACCATTACCATACCATTACCATACCATTACCATACCATTACCATACCATTACCATACCATTACCATACCATTACCATACCATTACCATACCATTACCATACCATTACCATACCATTACCATACCATTACCATACCATTACCATACCATACCATACCATTAACATACCATTACCATACCAATACCATTACCATACCATTACCATACCATTACCATACCATTACCATACCATTACCATACCATTACCATACCATTACCATACCATTACCATACCATTACCATACCATTACCATACCATTACCATACCATTACCATACCATTACCATACCATTACCATACCATTACCATACCATTACCATACCATTACCATACCATTACCATACCATTACCATACCATTACCATACCATTACCATACCATTACCATACCATTACCATACCATTACCATACCATTACCATACCATTACCATACCATTACCATACCATTACCATACCATTACCATACCATTACCATACCATTACGTCACAGTGCAAGACACCAATTAGAAATGATATAGAGGATATTTGCGACAAAGCAGTTCTTTCCACTTCACCAATACCCTTCACATTAATGCCATTATTGCATCGAAGCATTGAACATTTTAGCATTGTTGCATGCGTGAATAGCTTTGAAGAGCCCATAATTGTGTATACTAATGTGCTTAATGCCACTACTATTGTCAATAGATTTTGCATGGACCATGGATTGGATTGCAATGTAAGAGGTTGTGGCATCAAGTGCACTTTGCAATAACATCCAAGTAAATAGCAACAAATTTTATCACAATTGTATCGCACGCATATTTGCGTACATGCCCTGTAGGAAAAAGGACCGAGGAAGCTGAATTAAATATACTAATTTTCAACTGGGTGTAACTTTGCTTCGGTCTTGCAACTCATTTGAAAATAGTGACTTACATTTTTTTAAACAAATATTTAGTTAATTTCCAACTAGTTAGAAACTAGTTATTCATAACAAGTGTTTTAGTTAGTTGTTTAGTAGAATGGTTATCTGGCATTAGTCGCATGCTCCTTCTGCGACTCATCCCCAACTCATGCTAGACTAATCACATTTTATGCAGTGCCATGCAAACTTACGCCTCTACTGCATGAAGGTTGCAAGTGAAAATTCTGCATTTCTTCAACAAAAAAAACTAAGTGGATTAGCTAGCTGCAGTTATCACCATTTATGCTATGTTGTTAACACAAATTTAAATTTTTCAGGTTTCCCCACAATTAACTATGATGACGGTATTCACACAAAAAAAAAAAAAGTTTAGAAAAAAAATGTGGTACAACAGATAGTGGCAATGAAAGGCGCTTGAACGAAAAAAAAAAACGACAACAAAAAGGTTGGCAACATGATATTAAATTGTTAAGTGCAACCTACTTTTGCTGCAATTAGACAGACAAAAACAAACTAAACGCTTAACTGCACACAACAAAACGCACGCACAAATAACAGCCTAACGACGCATCAGCAACGTGCTACGCAGGTGAAATGTGGCACAACGATATGCAATATTCACTTGGTTATACTACATTTCTATACCCAGCTGTGTTAGTGCACAGGGTATTTTGTCGAGATCGAGTTCGATGTATTAAGGTTCGTAGTATGAATACCAGTCCTAATGTACGGCTTGGAATCATGGATAGTATCAAGAGCAGATGAGATGGTCTTGGAGTAGTTGAGAGAAAAATTCTCCGAAAGATTTATGGTCCTTCCCGCGATGCCAACGGTGAGTACTGAAAGAAATTTAACGATGAGCTGTACGAGCTTTACGCAGACCCCACCATAGTGCAGCGAATCAAAACCCAAAGGCTCCGCTGGCTGGGTCATGCTATGCGAATATACAAGGAAGCTCCAGCACAGAAGGTTTTCCTATCGAAACACGAATTCGGCAGCAGAGGAAGGGGAGACCTCTACTGTGATAGAAAAAACAAGTGGGGGATGACTTGAACTCCCTTTGTGTTTCCGATTGGCGTCAGTTTTCGCTAAAAAGGAACGACTGGCGTGTTTTGATACGAAGCGGCCAAAATCGCCTGGGCGGTTAAGCGTCAATAAATGGTTGAATATACTTTCTAGATTCTCTAGAGAATTAGTACGAAAATATACGATATCAAAATCATACTCACAGAAAGAATATCAGTTCTGCCAAAGGGGACGTGGCACCTCCCATATATAGTTATTTTTAATTCTGAATATCTTTAATACGGGTCATGGCCGGGATCTGGAGATTGGTATGGAGATATACGATATCAAAACCATTCCCACAGAAAAAACTGTCAGTTTTAGGAAAAGGGGGCGTGGAGCCGCCCATATAAAAGTAAATTTTGAAGCTAAGTATCTCTGAAACAGGTCAAGGGAGAGACTTGAAAATTGGTATGGAGATATACGATATCAAATTATACTCACACAAAAAGGTAGCTTTGGGAAAGACACTTCTCATTAAATCCTTAATTTTTATGGCTTAATATTTCTAAAAGGGTTCATGGCAGGCACCTGGAAATTCGTAAAGAGATATGCATATGTATGTACTTTGTAAATACAATTCTTCCAGAAAAAAATGAGAGTTATAGGAAAAAGGCGGGGCTTTTAGAGGTGCGATTTCGTCAATGCATTGAGAAAAAAAGTTGTCTCAAAATGAAGCACCCTACATGATATATTTTATATTCTTTTGAAATAGCATACTGGCGGTGTTTCCTAGTAATGAGCTTTGTATGAGTTATGTTTAAATTCATTCTACAGAAATACTTCAGATCGTTAAAGAAATATTCAACTTAGCTCGGCATAGAGACGTGTGCGTTTGCTAAATTTCTATGCATATTGGGATTCTAAAATTCTGATGCAATCGTATGAAAATTGAATATATTATCAATTCATCACACGTTTATAAGCAATAAAAAATTATGAATAATGTAAGGACAAGTGAAAAAGTAGGTAAAAACAAAAAGGCTGGAAAAATGTGTCATGGTGTTGCAGACGGAGCAGAAAGTAGGCAGCACGTTTGGAGAAGCTGGCCTCTACGTTGGGGCTTCCCGGTCGTAGGCACGCGTATGAAAGCTCTTTGAGCCTAAGTAAGCTTTTAAAATGAACTTTTTGAGAGGAGTGACATTTCTCATCGCACCAGTTATTCTTTCACCAGTTATTCTTTCTGGAAGCCTATAAAGTTCGTAAGCATATGTATATTTAATATACTATATTATTGAAATTCTTTGTTTTTTTACACAATATTTGATATGTAAAGCTTTCAAAACTTTTTGAGTGTATCGGTGCTTTTAACCAATGTGCATCAATCAGTCAAGCACTTAGCTACTTCCAAGCAATCATTCAGCTAATTTGCTAGCATTTCCTTTAATGGAAAATAATGAAATTTCTACTTTAATAAAAACTTTTTCATAGAATTTGAAGCGCTTAAAATATGTGTGTATGTGTTTTTTTTTTAATATTCAGTACAGTCAATCAGCACAAGCAGCGCACCGCACGTACATTTGCGCAGAAATACAAAGAAAAAAATGCATAATTGCTTGCGAGTACGTGTGCAAAATTTTTTATTCTGATTGTGATTTGTCTTGCCTTGTTACCACCATTAAAAAGAGTATTTTACACAATAAGACTATGAGTCGTGTAGCACAGACACGCCCCAATAGTAAAATTGATTGATTACCAGCTAGCAAATTCGTATAATAACACAGCCCCACAAAAAATCGTGTCGGGGTTTGGGGGATCAGACCACCCTTTTCCCATGTATTTCGACGCGCTGAACACGAGTCCGGTGTCCGTTTTGGTCCAAAACGTCTGGATTTTTTTCGAACCTCAAAAAATTCGAAACATTTGACATGTTTTTTTGAGGTTAGAAAAAAACCCAGACGTGCTGGACCAAAACGGACACCTGATTCGTGTTCAGCACGTTAAAATACATAGGAATAGGGTGGTCTGTCACCCAATCCTGACACTTTTTTTGTGGGGATGTGTAATTAGTGGCCGGTCAATATACGAAGAAATAAATAAAATGCATCGAAATCGGCCAACGGTCCTAAAAAACTAAAATATGACCTTAAAATGATGCCAAAATGTTCCCAAAATAATTCCAATATGACCTTAAAATGATCCCAAAATGACCCCAAAATGGCCTCAAAATTATCCCAAAAAGACCTCAAGACGATCCCAAAATGACCCCAAAATAGTCCCCAGATATACATATAACTACGATTCGGCACAATGGCAACCCTGGCCAGCAACCCTACTTGAAAATATTTCAGTTGGTACATATGTCGCCGAAAATACCTCTCATTAGATACCCATATTGGCATATCTTTGCTCAGTACTTGGAATTTTTTTTTAGATAGATGGCAACCCTGTAAACTGCCCAAGTGGCAACACCCAAGTGAAAAGACTTAGAATTAACCAAAAGGGATAGCCTTAGCTAAATTTCATCGAAATCGGTCAAACGGTTTTCGAGATAATACCGGATACCCATACAAATATACATATATAATGCTATTAGGTGGCAACCCTGGGATGCAACCCTACCTGAAAATATTTCAGTTGGTATGTCGCCGAAAAGGATGACTTGAACTCCCTTGGGGTTTCCAATTGGCGTCAGTTATCGCTAAAAAGGAATGACTGGCGTGCTTTGATACGAAACGGCCAAAATCGCTTAGGCGGTTAAGCGGCATTATGATGCAAGCCAAGATTAGATGTCGCCGAAAATACCTTTCATTTGATACCCATATTGGCATATCCTGCTCAATACTTGAATTTTTTTTAGATAGATGGCAACCCTGTAAACCGCAAAAGTGGCAACACCCAAGTGAAAAGACTTAGAACCAACCAAGAGGGTTTCTGCTAAATTTCATCGAAATCGGTCAAACGGTTTCGAGTTAGTATCGGATACACATACAAATATACATATATAATGTTGTTAGTTGGCAACCCTAGGATGCAACCCTACCTGAAAATATTTTAGTTGGTATGTCGCCGAAAATACCTTTAATTTGATACCCATATTGACATATCTTACTCAATACTTGAAAAAAATTGAGATAGATGGCAACCCTGTAAACAACCCCAAGTGGCAACACCGAAGTCAATAGTCTTAAAATCAAACATACTATGTATATCTATGCCAAAATTCATCCAAATCGGTCAAGCTGTTCTCGAGATAGTACCGGATATACAAATAAAATGCGGTTAGGTGGCAACCCTACCTTCAAATATTATAGTAGGTATGTCGCCAAAAATACCCTTTTCATTTATGGACCATGAACCATTGTCAAATATGTATAATTATTTTCACATTACATATTACGAAATAATTTGATTATTTCATATTTTGATTTTAATCGGCTATGCCACCTACGCGCATGTGCAACACGGTAACAGGCAAAAACCGTTTACAACAAATAATCAAGTACATAAAACAAATTTGCTGACCTTTATAAATTTTTGGCACAAACGCAGCAACAACAACAACAACCACCACCACTACAACAACATGCCTTATATGGCACAAAGTTAAATGAGTGCAAAATTTTAATGGCCAACCAAGCGCAGCAGCAGCAAAAGCCAACGAACCGATTACACGGCTTAACAAGACAACAAAAAAATCAGAAAACCAAAATACAAAAGAGTCAACCACGCAAAGCACAAAATTAAATAAACTCTGCTTCTAATATGTTTGTGCATATGCAAGTGCGCTTGTGCTGCATGAACAAAATTTCGTAATAATTATTATGATTTTCTGGTGGAAATATGTTATATCGCCTTTGGTGTAGGCGTTCTCGTACATATGTGCTTGTGTGGGTTAGGAAGCTTCCGGCCTAAGTGCCCGACCGTAACAAAGTTAGCAAATATAGTAAGTAGTTTCATATGTGCTGTTTGGGTACTTGGGTATATTTGTTCATATTTGGTGGTATGGTAAGTATTTTTTGGCATGCATATTTTGTGTTACCAAAATATTTGATTAATTACTTTTACTTTTCTGATTTTCATTTTAACAATCGGTTGAACATTTCTGGGTTCGTGTATCTGCAAGACTTACATGATAGCTTTTCATATTTGATAAATAAAAAATTTGGGAAATATGTTAAGCTTTGACTAAATTATCGAATTTTGCACCAGTGGTCGGCAAAAAGTCTCTTTTGTTAACTTTTACTTTTCATATTTGAAAGATACGATTATATTTGTGTGAAGGCCGAACATAGTTTGACTCCTATGAACATTTTTGGCGATCGCCGATTTTCAATAAGTTTTTAGAGGTCTTCTAAGATAAACAAACCTCAATATTCCAACTTCAGCGCAACATAGCGGCAGAATTTCTTTGCATTTAGTTTTTTTTTTTAAATAAATTTGTTTAATATGCTGACTTATGCGCCACCTGGCGGGATAATTTTTGTAACAGAGCTCGTCCTACCATAACAAACTTACGTGGTAAAACGTAGCAAAAACGGGCCATAAATACCGATTTTCTCAATATTTCGACTCTAGCGCCACCTATCGGATTAATTTCAAAGACAGTTGTTAATTGAAGCATCGTCGGGAATAACGCTCTAACTACTATTTTTTCAAAACCTGTTTTTTTTGCATTTTCCGTTTAAATAGCTCTCCCACATTGGTCAAGCACACACTTTGCCGAAATTATGTGGCCTATTAACAATTCCATCGAACGGTAAACTCGACAGAAACCACCAAATTCATCGACTTATCAATTGAATTCCGATAACTTTACTGATTTTTATCGAGTTTCGAGTGCTGACGGAATTGTTAATAGAGCCCCAATACACTTTTTAGCTCTGAAATTGAAACTAAAAATAATTTTTCAGCGGAAAAACGTTCTCGACAATGAGGTTTTTTTGCCTTCCTGAACTTTTTTGATTTTGTCACTTGAAACGTTGTTCGCGATGATGCTTCACTTATTTATCAAACATATGTGACAAATATGATTAAAATCGGACCATAAATACGGATTTTGTAATTATAGCGACTCCCGCGCCATCTAGCGGGAATAAATAAATCCATTGTTCAGAGAAAGTATCCAAGAAATAAACTGTCCAAATTTGAGAACAACCTGTTGAGTAGTTTTGGAGCCAATTGATCATAAAAAAACCCCTACGTTTTTATATTTATATAGAATATCGTCGCTCGCTTGCCAGAAGCATGAATGTGCCAAAATTAAAATTTTGCCAAATCGTATTTGAAAGTTTATCGCTCTCGCAAAGTAAATTTTTTCAAATTTTCGTTGCGCCAAAAACTCGAATGTGTGGTGCCTGTGGTTCAGTGCAATACATTCTTGTTTATGGTTCAACGAAAATTTTTAAAAATTTAGAAATTCAAATTTTAAACATATTCGTTGCGCCAAAAACATGAATGTGCTACACATTCATGGTTATAACACAATTTTCAGATATTGAACTACATATTCATGAAAATGGCATTGCAAATTTCCGGGGGTTCCTTGCACTTTGGAAACCCAGGATTTTCGTGAATCATAGAGAAGCGAGAGATTAGTCACTTGAGCCTATTAACTCAAATTTGGAAAATTTTCACATGCATGCCTCTGGCAATCGAGCGACGATATCATTTAGATTTGCTGAACTAAGCTGAATAAAACTTTCGCCGTTTTGAAGATCGAACATTTATAGAACATTTTTCTCGAGGTTTCTAATGTCTAATGTACCTATGTACTTGAGAAAGAAAAAATTGTTTGGTAATATTTGCTTTCATCTCTCGCAGGACAACACTAGCTCCCACATTTATAAAAAACATTCTGCTCAATTTATTTTCAGATAGAAAATGGGCTAATATGGGAGGTTCATTAATGGTTCGCATACTTGAATTCTTAAGTAAAAACGATCTTTGGAACCACTAAGAGAGCATTTGAGAAGGACAACCATATACTCTTCTTCAATGTCGTCCGATAAAAAAACAAAGCTTCGTGTCTTTTAATATTATTTTGCTTCAGTCCTCACATCTCTACTGAGACATCAATTTGCTTGATGCAAAAAATATTTTTTCCCTCGAACAAAAACATAAATGATAACTTTTCCCAAACTTCCTTTCACACGAAACCACATCCTTTTATTAACAGAACAAGCGAGGAAAAATTATTTGAATAGTATATTCTCTTTCACCCTCCCTCTTCCTCATCTTATCGCCATTAGCTCGATTAGGGGCAACCGTTTTCATAAACTTCCAAGAACATAATACTGCATGGTGTTTTAATAGGATATTCATAAGTGCAATAATGTATAAGTGCATTAGGGTCAAAGCTTTCAACATATTTCTAAAGGATGGATAAAATAAAATAGAAAAAAAAAAAATCATAATTGCAAAACTAACATTATTGCGTGGCGAGGGACACAAAACCATACTCAATCTACATGCGCTCACTAGAGATGCACAGAACCGGATAAAAGAACCGGTCGTTCAGTTTAAAAGTTACTACCAGTCGAATTTTCAAAAATACCTTGCTACACGGACAGATGGACGGACAAGCCTTAATGAACTTTTTTTCAACCTAAGAACTTTCATATATGGAACTCTATATCTATCTCGATTATTTTGTGCTGTTACATAGTACCGTTATGTGGACAAATTTATACTACCCTTGTACTGGTCCTAGTACTAGTACGCTGGGTATAATTATAACTGATTCAGTGACTCTAGCGTAAATTGATCATTATGTTACCGGAGGAGGCGAAACCGATCTAAATACGAGGGTGAGCTTGGTACCGGAATCAACTAACCTGGTTCCTTAAAACTTCACTAGCACGTGCATACTACATGTAGACTGACTACAATCGCTTTGCTTACAACTTTTGCAATAACAATAGCAACAATGATAAAAGTCACTATCAGCGAGTAGAAATCTCAATGTCACATAAGAAAATATGCATAAATTCTGCAGCGTAGCGGTAGACGCGATAGGGCAAAACGCTTAAGGACATAGCATACACCCGCAGTGAAAATAGATTATGAATAAGCAAAAGAAAGAAGGCCAATAAGTCGATTGCAAGAGTTGGAATTCTAATAAAAATTATGGAGCCAATGACAGTATCTTCGCTGTTGGATTAACTGCAGTATTTGGTTGTTTTTAAAATGACAGTTCCTTCGATGTTGGATTACCCCAAAATTCTGTCAGTTTTACCAAATTTTGTTGATTAAAAATTGACAGTTTTATGACTGTTGACTCAATAGTTATTTCAACAGAAAATTTTGTTGAAATAACCAAAACTTGGTCAATTCAACAGAATTTGGTCAATTTCAGGTTAACAGTTCGAGACTGTTGATTTTACCAGTGCCATTTTTTCTGTGTACATTTTTACTGGATTGTTAATTAGAAAGTGTTGAGATTTATTAATTAGTGACATGAGATCTTGATCTGAGATATAAAGTATAATATTGGAGGGACTGCGCTACAACTACAACAATGACGAGAGGTAGGCGTGAAAAATATTAAAAAGAAAACGATCTTATAAATTATGTCACGCACTGCACTTTGGTATTTTAGAGAATTTTTTTTTGAAATCTAATATTCCGACAACATTGCTAGAGCAATTGGACGAAATTAGTGGAAGCTCCCCTTATTTCAAAATATTTTTCTATAACGCTCAAGGCGAATTCATACAGGTGTGTTCGAGTGAATTCAGATCTACACCCACACACACACTCCTTGTGGCTAAAAATGTCAGACAAAGCAACAACATAAGAAATTTTACAGCTTCGATTCGATTTTCAAGGAAGAAGAAGAAACCATATGGTGGGAAGATGCCACCTGTAATGAATTCGCCTTGATAACGCTATATCTCAGAATTATTTTTAAAATTGTTTTATTTGCAGTAAAATTCAATATATTTTTAGCTGAGGTAAGTCGTGTTTAATCAAATTCTCAGATAGGGCGCTATTGAAAAACATTTTAAAATTATCTTCTTTTTTGGTATCATTCCTGGATCTTTTTGGTATAATTTTGGAACTGTTTCGGGATCACTTCAGTACTTTTTTTGGGATAATTTCGTTACTTTTTTTTAAGGATAATATCCAAACTTTTTCGCTACTATTTGGAATTATACCTGGGCCTTCTTGGTAAAATATCTTTTCTCACTTCTTCGAGCCCTGCTTTCGGCCAATAAACAGTTGAGTTGACTTAGTATTTTTATATAGATTTTTGAAATTTTATATTTTTTTTTTTTTTACCTTTTTAGAGTAAATTTTATTATTTTTTTGGTTGTTTCAAAGTAGAAATACATAATTTTTTTGAAATTTTTAATATTTTGTATATTTAAAAAAAAAAAAAATTATACATGTTCCGAATTTCAGCCAAATCGGACCATAAATGCCATTTTTGAAAATATAGCGACCCACGCGCCACCTATCGGATCTTTTTAATTGATGAAAATTTGAAGACCCTAGCTCAGCAGGAAGTTGGTTTAAAATCGAATGTAAAATTAATAAATATCGACAATAAACAAACAAAAAAAAAAAACACCCAATAAAATTTAACAGTTAACAACTTTTATCAGTCATAGCTAATCACTTTGAATTCCTAAACATTCTTGTGTTAAGCTATTTTTAACCTTTCCTAATAGTACATTTACACTGCACCAAAGTTGGCAAATTTGTCGTTTTTTTTTTCATACAAATCTCAATAGCAACCCTGCGGGTGTTCCACATTAGGGATTGCCCAGCAAGAACCTTAATGGTTAATTGACGTGTGATAACTTTTGTACTATGCATAGCTGCAAATAACAATTTTAACTAGTTTTTTTTTAAGAAAATGAACCAATTCTACCAGGAAAAGACTTCTTGACTTTATTATCACTCTAAAGGTATTTAAATCATCACGGTAATGCATTTTCTTTCGGTGGCTTTTTGTCCTGGTAGAAGAATTGGCTTCACCAAATTAAAATTTGCCATTGTAAACGGTGTCAAACTGGCTCATCTGGATTCGCCAAATTTTGTGCAGTGTAAATGTACTATAAGATTCATTTCCTTACATTTTCCCATGCCGTTAATTACAAAAGTTCATTAATTATTTTATCACTTTTTTATCGCTCATCATTAATGTATGTGTGTGATTTACATACGAATTGAATTCATTATTATTTTGCTCTTTATTTTCAACATCAATAATAAATTTGTTTTTGGTAGCGGTGATTATGTCATACATGCAATAGGCATGTAAAATATTTAGTGGTCTGTGAAAATTTAACGTAGACACGCTACACACCCGATTAGTTGAACAGATGGGAAAATAAATGGTAAATAATGCGAAGAGAAATGCACGCACCTTGGATTTTTAGTTACCCAGTAGGAATGCTGAGGAGTGCTTGATATTTTATTTTTAACTTTAAATTGTGAGAAAGCATATATGTACATTGGAGCGTATCGGAAAAAAAAGTTTAAAATGTTCCCCACTGATTTGAATGTTTACTTGTTGGTGTTTGCAAAAATGGAAAAAAAAATATTTTCGGCACCCTGTAAAAACAGTGAAATTCGTTTGGTGGAAGATTATCAACTTTTTTTTCCTCCTTACACCGTGATACGCACTAATATACATGAAGCTAGAGCTCTATGAGAGATTTTCATGCATTGTATATTTTCACCTACTGAACTTAGGTACATAACTAAAGGGCGAGGTGAAGCCACTATTCGTGCAAGCACACGATATATCACTTCTTCAGCGAATAATACAATAACATCAACTCACGAAAACATGTCCTAGTGGGTTTCAAACATTTCTCTTAATAGCCATTTACACGCATGAGCATTCAAAAATCCATAAAAAGTATCGAATTTAAAATAAATATTAAATGCCTTAACCATAATCCATTTACAAACAAGCAGCCACTAAATAGTAGATATGTATAATAATGCATAAAAATATATATTAATTTCACCCTTTCCATCGGCACACCGTTATAAAACTTATGCAATTGTCGGGAAATCTATTTTTGCGGCTTTTTAACCCAAACTCGTTTTGTTACTCGTTTAAAAGTAATTGCTTATTTATGTTTCTACGAGCTTATATTACGGCTTTATAAAGCTCAACGAGATAATTTAATGCGTTACTGAGCTCATAAAGTTACTCATAAATAAACATGGATCCAGAGTTGATTGCATTTACACACACAGCTGATGGGGCGAAAGGATTCCACGCGTACCGTTGCTGTCAAACGTTTCCTGCTTTTGTGGCATGCATGTCAAATACTTCCTTACTCTTAGCTTACAAATATCGAACAGCAAATCATGCATATTGCATGAAGTGTACTGATGAATGTATCTCAAGTGACTTGGATTTAATTGAGTCATCATCATAGATAGATATGTTAACGGTTTCTTTTTGATACATATGTATGTACATAGGGGGTAAAAATTCCTCAAGCGGACCACCTAAAAATTCGATTTGAATGAAATTTCGTTAAAGTGATCTGCTATGTAAGAAAGAAAATATCACCAAAGGTCGCGTATAAATATTACATGGCAGGGTTGGGCCATTTTGAGTAAAAAATTATTCAAATAAAAAATTATTCATTATTTTAAAAACTTTGAGTGATGAGTGACCGCTTATTTTTATTCATAAAAATCAAAGTGATAAATAATAAGTTATTTTTATTTCAAGCGATGATATGACATCATATGATATGACATCATATGATATGACATCATATGATATGACATCGTATGATATGACATCGTATGATATGACATCATATGATATGACATCGTATCACACAAAAATTTTCTTTTTCGAATTTGGACATTTTTAATATTTTTATACCTTTCATGAACATAAAATGGTATTATAACTTTGGTTCGATGTTTGTAAGTATGAGAAGAAGAAGAGATGGACCCATCAATAAGTATACCGAAATCATCAGGATGACGAGATGAGGTGATTTTAGACCAAGATCCCAGAGCCTAAAAGCGTCACTTATTTTATAATGGATGAAACCAATACCGATCGATAGTCCTCCCCGAATCTAGAAAGAATGTGAAAATTTTAAAGCTGTACCTATGACAAGGGCCTAGGAATCGGGGGTCAAAGTCGCCAAAAAATCACCCTAACTTCACTTATTTTATAATGGATGATTTTCACATATTTGACGTAGATTACCACCCCGCGTCAGTATCAAGTGTTGTTAGACCCGTACCAGTGACAAGGCTCCAGCCAGACACCCCCAGTTCGCGGATTTTCCTATGGAAATTTATTCTGTTTTACTAATTTCACGCATTTGGGCCACTTTGGCTGCTTTTAACTACCCAATATTTTCCCATTTTTTGTAGAACACTACCCTTAAGTAGTATCAGGAATTTTTAGACTTCGTCCCATGGAAAAAACTTCAGCCAGACACCTCAAAACTCGGGAAATTTCACTAATTTTTACAGCGCTTTCACATGTTTAAGTGGATTTGACAAACTTTCACTACTTTTAAATAGCAGATCTTCACACATCTGTCGTAAAATGCTATCCTTAAGTAGAATCAAGCATTTCCAGACATCATCCCATGGCCAAAACTTCAGCCAGACACCTAAAAGTTCGGGAACTTTTATTTTCCTATTAATTTGCTTTCTCTTGTTTGTCCCACTTTTACAACTTCTAAACGACGGATCTTTTCAGATGTTTCGTAGGACACTACCCTTAAGTAGTTTCAGTCATTTCTATACTTCGCCCCATGGCAAAAACTTCAGCCAGACACCTCAAAGCTCGGGATTTTCACTAATTTTTACAGAGATTTCACTTGTTTCAGCAGGTTTCTCCAACTTTGTTCACGTTTAAACGGCGGATCTTTACACACGTGTCGTATAACACTACCCTTAAAAAGTATCAGGCATTTCCGGACTTCATTCCATGAAAAAAACTTAAGCCAAACAACCCAAAGCACGGGGACTTTTCATCATTTTTAATGTGCTTTCACATGGTCAAATGGGTTTACCCAACTTTGGCTGCTTTTAAATGGCGGATCGTTACAAATGTATCGTATAACACTACTATTAACTAATATTAGGCATTTTTAGACTTCGCCCCATGACAAAAACTTCAGCCAGACACCTCAAAGCTGAGGAAATTTCATAATTCTTGCTGCGAATTCACATGTTTAACTGCGTTGCTCTAACTTTGGCTGCTTTTAAAGGGCAGATAATTTCACGTGTGTCATAGAAGACCACCCTTAAGTGGTATCAGGTACTTTTTGACTTCGCCCCATGTCAAAAACTTCAGCCAGACACCTCAAAACTGAGGAATTTTTATAATTCTTACTGCACTTTCACATGTTTAAGCGAGTTTGTCCAACTTTGGCTGTTTTTGAAAGGCAAATCTTTGCACATGTGTCGTGGAACACTATCTCCAAGTAGTATCAGGCATTTTTATACTTCATCCCATGGAAAAAACTTCAGCCAGACACCTCAAGCCTGAGGAATTTTCATAGTTCTTACTGCTTTTTCACATGTTTAATCGGGTTGGTCCAACTTCGGCTGCTCTTAGAGAGCGGATCTTTTCACATGTGTCATAGAAGACCACCCTTAAGTGGTATCAGTTACTTTTTGACTTCGCCCCATGTCAAAAACTTCAGCCAGACACCTCAAAACTGAGGAATTTTTATAATTCTTACTGCACTTTCACATGTTTAAGCGAGTTTGTCCAACTTTGGCTGTTTTTGAAAGGCAGATCTTTGCACATGTGTCGTGGAACACTATCTCCAAGTAGTATCAGGCATTGTTATACTTCATCCCATGGAAAAAACTTCAGCCAGACACCTCAAGCCTGAGGAATTTTCATAGTTCTTACTGCTTTTTCACATGTTTAATCGGGTTGGTCCAACTTCAGCTGCTCTTAGAGAGCGGATCTTTTCACATGTGTCATAGAAGACCACCCTTAAGTGGTATCAGTTACTTTTAGATTTCGCCTCATGTCAAACACTTCAGCCAGACACCTCAAAACTGAGGAATTTTTATAACTCTTACTGCACTTTCACATGTTTAACCGAGTTTGTCCAACTTTGGCTATTTTTGAAAGGCAGATCTTTACACATGTGTCGTGGAACACTATCTCCAAGTAGTATCAGGTATTTTTAGACTTCATCCCATGGAAAAAACTGCAGCCAGACACCTCAAGGCTGAGGAATTTTCATAGTTCTTACTGCTTGTTCACATGTTTAATCGGGTTGGTCCAACTTCGGCTGCTTTTAAAGAGCAGATCTTTTCACATGTGTCATTGAAGACCCCCTTAAAGAAGTATCGGGTATTTTTATACTTCACCCCATGTCAAAAACTAAAGTCAGACACCTCAAAACTGAGGAATTTTCATAATTCTTACTGCGATTTCACAGGTTTAAGCGAGTTGGTCCAACTTTTGCTGTTCGTAAAGGGCATATCTACACACATGTGTCATAGAAGACCACCTTAAAGAAGCATCGGGTATTTTTATACTTCGCCCCATGTCAAAAACTACAGCCACACGGCTAAAAATTTGAACCTAAATTTTAAACTTTTTTGGACTGCATATATGACCAAACCAAATTTGGATTCAAATTCAATCTAGACCAGTTTTCATGAAAATTGGCTAAAGGAATCGGGTTTCAATTATTAACAAGAAATGTTTTAACAATTTTTTAAAGATAAAATAAATTTTTTGTCCTTTGGCGGGAATTAGAACCAAGACTCCCCGCATCATGCCCGCCTGCTCTACCACTGAGCTACATCGCACACATAAATTTTGTTGGCAAAATTCAATCTTGAATAAGCTTTCAAAAATAAATTTGAATTTTCAAACCCAAAAGTTTAAATTTTAGACCGAAAAGTTTTAAGAATAAAATAAAACTAAAAAAAATGTGGCAGCTGACAGAACTCGAACGAAAACGCTCAGGAGTCACAGCCGACTGCTCTACCGCTGAGCTATGACGCACATGAAGTTTTTGTGGGAAAAATTCAATTACAATAAAACAAACCAAAAATAAAAAATTTAGACAGCTTTTTCATTTAGATTTTAAATCGAAACCAAAAGAAATTGAAAATCTTTGTAGGTATTTGGACGGTTTGAAATATTGTACAAAAAAGTTTGAGAAATTGATTAATCTTTATACGGGTTTAAAATTTAGGTTAATTTTTTTAGCCGTGCATAATTCATAATTCTTACTGCGATTTCACAGGTTTAAGCAAGTTCCCTGCAGCGAAACCTCAAACTAATCAGAAAAATACTAGTATACAACTATAATTTTGTGACAGAACTCATACTAGTCAGGAAATATCCATTCCATACTAGTATACAACTAGATTTTTCTGGATGAAATTATACCAGTTGAAAAAAACAAAATTCATTCGTTTCGTTTTCTCTTATAATTCATAGATGCTTTTTCGTGATAGGATAAATACAAATAGCCGCTGCTTTCTTAAGAATAAACATGAAAATAAAGTCAAATGATAAAATAAAGGGTAAGCCAGGAAAATTCTGGTTGAAATCATACTAGTCCAGGTTAAAAGCCTTTTTGACTAGTATATTCCATACTGGTCCTTTTTGGACTAGTTCATTTTATGGAAATTATACTAGTCCAGGATGAACTAGTATGGAACTGGTATCTTACAACTAGCATGAAACTGGTATTTCTGAAATTGACATCTTGTAGGACATCAACACGTAAAAAATACCAGTTGCTTATAAAAAGACAGAACACCGGGCCCAACTAGTCAGTGTTCTGTCTTTGTTCCATATAAGCTCGGTGCACCAACTAGGTGTAAAGTAGTTTTCAACTAGTTGCTTTCGCTGCAAGGTAGCGACATAAGAGTGACATTGTCTGAAATGCAACAAATTCCACATCTGAACACTTTGTATGGGCTGAACTGTTCTAATTTGCTTGATCATGTCCTATGGAGAGATCAATTGCGAAAAAAAACTCGAGCTCTGAGGTGTTTGGATGTAGTTTTCGTCATGGGAAGATCTCCAAAAATGCCTGATACCACTTAAGAGTTGCGTTCTACGACACATGTGTAAATATTCGCCTTTTAAAAATAGTCAAAGTTGGACAAACCTGCTTCAACAATCGAAAGCACAGTAAGAATTATGAAAACTACCCAGATTTAAGGTGTCTGGTTAAAGTATTTGTCATAAGGCGAAGTCTAAAAGTACCTGGTACCACGTAAGGGTGGTCCTCTATGACACATTGAAAATATCTGCCCTTTAAAAGCAGCCAGAGGTAGACGAACCATCTCAAACATGTGAAAACGCAGTAAGAATTATAAAAATTTCTCAGTTTTGAGGTGTCTGGCTGTAGTTTTTGACATGGGGCGAAGTATAAAAATAGCCGATCCTTCTTTAAGGGGGTCTTCTATGACACATGTGAAAAGATCTGCTCTTTAAAAGCAGCCGAAGTTGGACGCACTCGCTTAAACCTTTGAAATCGCAGTAAGAATTATGAAAATTCCTCAGTTTTGAGGTGTCTGGCTGAAATTTTTGACATGGGGCAAAGTATAAAAAATACCCGATACTTCTTTAAGGTGGTCTTCTATGACACATGTGTGAAGATATGCCCTTTACGAACTGCAAAAGTTGGACCAACTCGCTTAAACCTGTGAAATCGCAGTAATAATTATGAAAATTCCTCAGTTTTGAGGTGTCTGACTGTAGTTTTTGACATGAGGCGAAGTATAATAATAGCCGATCCTTCTTTACGGGGGTCTTCTATGACACATGTGAAAAGATCTGCTCTTTAAAAGCAGCCGAAGTTGGACCAACCCGATTAAACATGTGAAAAAGCAGTAAGAACTATGAAAATTCCTCAGGCTTGAGGTGTCTGGCTGAAGTTTTTTCCATGGGATGAAGTATAAAAATGCCTGATACTACTTGGAGATAGTGTTCCACGACACATGTGCAAAGATCTGCCTTTCAAAAACAGCCAAAGTTGGACAAATTCGCTTAAACATGTGAAAGTGCAGTAAGAATTATAAAAATTCCTCAGTTTTGAGGTGTCTGGCTGAAGTTTTTGACATGGGGCGAAGTCAAAAAGTACGTGATACCACTTAAGGGTAGTCTTCTATGACACATGTGAAATTATCTGCCCTTTAATAGCAGCCAAAGTTAGACCAACGCAGTTAAACATGTGAATTCGCAGCAAGAATTATGAAATTTCCTCAGCTTTGAGGTGTCTGGCTGAAGTTTTTGTCATGGGGCGAAGTCTAAAATTGCCTAATATTAGTTAATAGTAGTGTTATACGATACATTTGTAGCGATCCGCCATTTAAAAGCAGCCAAAGTTGGGTAAACCCATTTGACCATGTGAAAGCACAGTAAAAATGATGAAAAGTTCCCGTGCTTTGGGTTGTTTGGCTTAAGTTTTTTTCATGGAATGAAGTCCGGAAATGCCTGATACCGTTTAAGGGTAGTGTTATACGACACATGTGTAAAGATCCGCCGTTTAAACGTGGACAAAGTTGGAGAAACCTGCTGAAACAAGTGAAATCTCTGTAAAAATTTGTGAAAATCCCGAGCTTTGAGGTGTCTGGCTTAAGTTTTTGCCATGGGGCGAAGTCTAGAAATGACTGAAACTACTTAAGGGTAGTGTCCTACGAAACATCTGAAAATATCCGTCGTTTAGAAATTGTAAAAGTGGGACAAACAAGAGAAAGAAAATTAATAGGAAAATAAAAGTTCCCGAACTTTGAGGTGTCTAGCTGAAGTTTTTGCCATGGGATGATGTCTGGAAATGCTTGATTCTACTTAAGGGTAGCAGTTTACGACACATATGTGAAGATCTGCTATTTAACAGTAGTCAAAGTTTGTCAAATCCACTTAAACATGTGAAAGCGCAGTAAAAATGAGTGAAATTTCCCGAGTTTTGAAGTGTCTGGCTGAAGTTTTTGCCATGGGACGAGGTCTAAAAATTACTGAAACTACTTAAGGGTAGTGTCCTACGACACATGTGAAAAGATCTATCATTTAAAATTAGTAAAACTGGGACAAACAAGAGAAAGCAAATTAATAGGAAAATAAAAGTTCTCGAACTTTCAGGTGTCTGGCTGAAGTTTTTTCCATGGGATGATGTCTAGAAATTCTTGATTCTACTTAAGGGTAGCATTTTACGATACATGTGTAAAGATCTGTTATTTAAAAGAGGCCAAAGTTGGTCAAATCCGCTTAAAAATGTGAAAGCGCAGTAAAAATTAGTGAAATTTCCCGAGTTTTGAGGTGTCTGGCTGAAGTTTTTGCCATGGGACGAGGTCTAAAAATTACTGAAACTACTTAAGGGTAGTGTCATACGACACATGTGAAAAGATCTATCATTTAAAATTAGTAAAACTGGGACAAACAAGAGAAAGCAAATTAATAGGAAAATAAAAGTTCTCGAACTTTCAGGTGTCTGGCTGAAGTTTTTTCCATGGGATGATGTCTAGAAATTCTTGATTCTACTTAAGGGTAGCATTTTACGATACATGTGTAAAGATCTGTTATTTAAAAGAGGCCAAAGTTGGTCAAATCCGCTTAAACATGTGAAAGGGCAGTAAAAATGAGTGAACTTTCCCTAGTTTTGAGGTGTCTGGCTGAAGTTTTTGCCATGGGACAAAGTCTAAAAATTCCTGATACTACTTGAGGGTAGTGTTCTACAAAAAATGGGAAAATATTGGGTAGTTAAAAGCAGCCAAAGTGGCCCAAATGCGTGAAATTAGTAAAACAGAATAAATTTCCATAGGAAAATCCGCGAACTGGGGGTGTCTGGCTGGAGCCTTGTCACTGGTACGGGTCTAACAACACTTGATACTGACGCGGGGTGGTAATCTACGTCAAATATGTGAAAATCATCCATTATAAAATAAGTGAAGTTAGGGTCATTTTTTGGCGACTTTGACCCCCGATTCCTAGGCCCTTGTCATAGGTACAGCTTTAAAATTTTCACATTCTTTCTAGATTCGGGGAGGACTATCGATCGGTATTGGTTTCATCCATTATAAAATAAGTGACGCTTTTAGGCTCTGGGATCTCGCTCTATTTAGCCATGTCCGTCTGTCCGTCTGTCTGTCTGTCTGTTTGAACGCAAACTAGTCCCTCAGTTTATGAGATATTTGGCTGAAATTTTATTTTATTTTGTGAAATTTTGGAACCAGCAAGATCGGACCGATATTACATATAGCTCCCATACAATCGATTGTTCCGATAAACGGATTTCGGGCTGTAACTCCTGTAATTAAAGAGGTAGGAACGTCAAATTTTGTAAGAATTGCTTTTTTTATATAAGAAATATCGATGTTGAAAATGATCGAGATGGGATAAATATTTCACATAGCCCCCATACAATCGATTGTTCCGATAAACGGATTTTGGTAGATAACTACTGTAATTATATAGGTAGGAGAGTGAAATTTTGTAACTATTTCTCCTTTGGAATGTGGAATCTCGATGTTAAAAATCAATGAGATTGGACCACTATAACACATCGCCCCCATATAATTGATAGTTCCGATAATTTCGGTATGAGCTAAAGTTAAGT
This sequence comes from Campiglossa producta, assembly GCA_964058755.1. NCBI lineage: Eukaryota > Metazoa > Arthropoda > Insecta > Diptera > Tephritidae > Campiglossa > Campiglossa producta. Next base: position 21,837,420 of record CAXKVI010000002.1, on the reverse strand, counting down.
ACAACCGGCTGTACTGGGGATCGAACAGTGAAAATCGTGACGCTTATTTATGAAAGCTATATATGTAGCCTTCGGCACAGCCGAAGACAGCTTTCCTTACTTTTTTTTTTTAATTTTTATATAAAGCTTGATCTTTTTCCTTTAAAACGATGCATTTTTTGCAAATAAAGTTCACCATAAAATGCAATTAATTTACGGATTTTTTTTTTGTTTTTTAAATTTTCGGCTTGATATGGTGTCCGATTTCTCTGTTAAAAATTTACAGCTGAAATTCACCCATTACACATTATTTCATGATGAAAAATAAAAGTTAATTGAATTTTTTGGTGTGCTTTTTTTGTTTAAGATAAAAATTCATTAAAGAAATTTTCGAGGTCCATTACAAAAAAGGTATAATTTTAAAGGAAAAGAAACAAGCTTCGAAGTAAAATTAGAAAACAAAAATATTAAAAATGTTCAAATTTGGAAAAAATGTATAAACATTTTTTTTATAAAAGTACTAAAATTTTGCAATAAATTTTTTTTTAATTTATATTCGAAAAGAACGGAAAAAATACATTAGAAAAAGGTTTCCATGCTCCTTTTTAGCACGTCAATTACATGTCTTCTAATTTAAAGAAAAAGGGCTTAGGTACACAAAAAAATTGCCAATTCAAACCCGTATATCTCGGTAACCATCCAATATTTATACGCTACCTTTAGTGATATTTTTTTTCCTACATAGCAGATCACTTTCATAAAATTTCATTCAAATCGAAACGATGAAATTTTTAGGTGGTCCATTTGACGAATTTAGCCCCATACATAGTTAGTATTCGCATATGATTATGTTGTTTGATGACTGATTGACACAATTTAATTTCCCGTTTCGTGGCATACATATAACGTTTGAATGGGCGCCTAGTGCCTTGTGCTTCATTAAACATCATTGAGTTGTTGGTGTGGTAATGAAAGAAACAGTTCTAATTGCGATTGATAAGTAGTTTTATGGATAATTTCCTTCTTTGTTGTGATTTTAACATGGTGAACAGAGCTGTAATTTAAACATCAGACGACGTACGCCACCTTTTGCGACTGCGAGCAATTCGCTCAAGAAAAAAGGCGGTTGAAAGAGACAATTGGCGAACTTTCCCCGGGCAGTGTCATTCTCAAGATGACCTGAGAAAATGCCAGATGGGATATAGTCAGGCGATACGCGAGCAACGTCCTCCTTGCCGTTTCGCAAGACGGTTGTCTAGCCAGTTAGCGTAAGAGTAGCCACAGGGCTCACGTAACGCGCTTCCTTACCTGAAGTAATGCTAAGCGCGGTACCAGGTAAGTAAAAATGTGCGGTCCGTGGGAGGTTAGGTTTAACTGCGGTATACCTCAAGATGAGAAGGAAGTCTCACACTCGGAGAGTCCTGCTGCTAGAGCATCTAGTAACTAGGTGCTAAACCCGGTTAGTGCATAAAGCATTTCCCCGTCCCACGAAAACAAAAAAAATTAATGACCTCATTATGTATTGCGAACGTTAGCTTAGACGAACGATTCCTCTGCTCACACCATCGCATTTTCTTTCATTTTTGTGTTTTTAAGTCAAAGAAAAGTCGAAAACATTAAAAAAATAAAATCTATAGAGCGAACGAAAATGATGGACAATGCTAGGGATAGGCGTTATTGTGAGCAGACGAATCGTTCGTCTGAGCTATTTATCATTCGCATTACATAATGAGGCCATAAGCATCATGGTATTGTTAGATCGATTCTCGTTGAAAGCAACAAACCAACTTGAGAAAGCATGGTGACTTTTGTAACAAAGCTGTAGTTAGACGCTAGGAAGCATTAACCCTGCGGGTTAGTGGCTTAGAATATGCCCGATGTAGGTATGCCGGTCGTAAGAGGCGACTAAAATCTACGAAATCGTTCCCAAGTCAGTCTGGCAGTACCACAAGGTACCCAGCAAACATCAAGGTTAAAAAGGGACTAGAAGACGATTCGCATTCGAGTGACGTTCTCTAGGGTAGAAGGTTAGAGAACGATTTGAGAAACTGTCGAGAACTGTAGCATTCTCGACAAAAAGGGTACTTTGTTCTCGATATCGAGAAAAATATGCTCGAATTTACGTTAGTTCTCTAATCGTTCTCGAGTCCATTTCTAGTGTAGTTTTCTAACATTTTTCTCGACTCGAGAACTAAACTAGTTTCTAATGTACAAAACCAAAATTTCTCTAACGTTAGAATCTGTGTTTGCTGGGTAGTACCGGATTCATCCGGCAAAGGACTGTCAACACCCGTACAACCCCTGTCTGGTCTGTCACGTTACTTTTTATAAGTGAATCTTCTGACTAGGTAGAGCAAAGTATTGCTACAACAACAACAACAACATGGCATCTTGGTATGCACCTGGGTTGAGCGTTCAAGATACTCAACTTTCTTCAGCTCGATCTCCAGAAAAAACAGTCCAATCGATATTTTTTTGTCATTGTTACCTCTTGAAATCTTGAATGTATTTTGTTGAATCTTTAAAAAAACTTGGCAGCTTCAAATAAATCAAAACTTTCTTCTCGAGATTTGTAGGTCAAAAAACTTACTACAAAAATTAACATAGTACATACCTCTTAGCATATGTTGGAAATTAAAAAGCACAATTTTTTACCTGCAAAGAAACAAGAAATATTTTCATTAGTTAATATGTCCATAAAATGTAGTAGAATTTGTCATAACAATGTGTGGTATTTAATATGTATAACAAAATGATCTAATAAATATTTTAACCAAAAATAGCACAGAAAAATGCATTTGACCAGCGAAATGCAAATACAAATGTCATGGACAACGAAAGCATCCAGCCAAGAGCGAAGCTAAGCCCAACATTGCATTAGCCAAGTTGACAGTCGGCAGCAAAAAAACAGAATGAGAAATTATAGCCACTTGCAAATCAAAAAACTACCAAAATCTGAAGGAAAAACTACCAAATGAAAAAAAAACTACCAATTGAAAAAAACTAACAAATGAAAAAAACTACCAAACGAAAAAAACTACCAAATTTTATTTTCAGGTACTTATTGTAAAGAAACAAAAATGTATTACACAATTTTTTTTTAATACAAAATAAATTACATACACGTAAGACTCAAGATTAACAACAATATTTGGGAGTTACATCGAGTCGATATGATATCTATGTAAAAAAAGTACCAAATCTGAAAAAAACTACCAAATTCGAAAAAGTAAAAAAAAGTACCAAATCTGAAAAAAACTACCAAATTCGAAAAAGTAAAAAAAAAACACCAAATCAGAAAAAACTACCAAATTCGAAAAAGTAAAAAATGTACTAAATCAAAAATGACTACCAAATTCAAAAAAGTAAAAAAAAAAAAAAACTACCAAGTTTGGTAGAAAACTACCAACTGTGGCAACCGCGACGACGGGTTAAAACTATGAAATCGCTCCATCCATCAACAAAGTCGGTACAGCAGGTGGGACGACGGTAGATATATATGTAAAAAAACTACAAATTTAAAAAGTGGAAAGCAAAAAATGCACAAAAAATAATTTCGCTGCACTCGACTAAATGGAGTGAAGTTTAGTTTTTCTTATTGTTTTTTTACTATGAGGCAGCTGCAAAAGTAAATTGGGCCAATTGCAATTTCCCCTGTAAAGAGTGGACGTGACTAGCGAAATTCGCAAAAAAAAACAAACTAACGAAAACTAGTCAGGAACATAGAGATAAATACTGAAAAACAGCGACAAGAGACAAAGTGGCATATACAAAAACACTTTTATTAAAAGTTGTAAAAAGTGTAAAACAAAGAAGCAGAAAAAGAAATGTAAAAACAAGCGCATAAATGAAAAAATTGCAATAAAAAAACATTGTTTTTCGCGTATTTCCCAGTGGTAATGAAGGCGGTCCGTTTTTTCGTATGTTTGTTGTTGCTTGATCGTACAGGTGTTTCACAGACAAACTCACACACACTTAAGCAACTATGAACAAAATTTGCATGAAAGTCATTTGCAGTGCAATAAACCCGATTTTTTGAAATTAAAAGCTGTTATGAGATTTGTTTGTAAAAGTACACCTGCATTTATTATTCATATTGCTAATTTGTTGTTTTTTCTTTTGTTGTCTAACAAGTGCTTGCGAGTATTGTAATTAAAAATGACAATCGAGTGCGATGTGCTTAATGACAAAAGTCGTGTTTGAACAGCTGGGAATAGGAAACTGATTTTGGCTGGGTGACTAGTTGGATATCCCTGTAAAAACGTTGGAGTACCCACACTACTCCACGAAAAATCCAATTCCATATAAAAAAGGTGATCCATTTAACATGGCGATGTCCTAGGATTGGACCACCTAACCCCACTAGGATTACACCACCCCGTACTCCATGGAGTACCCACGCAAGAGTATTTTCCAAAAAAGGTCTAACTAGACTACTCCAGTTGGAGTAGAGAGCGTAGCGAGAGAGGAACTCCTACTCTAACTCTCGCTTTACATTGGAGTACTCTGTGGGGTACTAATTGCATGTTCGATGTTTTCGATTTTGTCCAACATTTTTTCCAATATTCTTATTTACCAACATAAACTTTTCAAAACAGATTTCCGAAAAAAATATCAAATAGCTGGCAACTTTATAAAACGCCTCAAGTGGCAAGTCCAAAAAGTAAATCTTAGAATGAAGTATACTATCCATAAATAAATTTCATCCAAATCCTTTTTTAAGACATCATGACTCCCAAATTACCGAAGGATGATCCCAAAAGACCCAAAAATGATCCCAAAATGATCGCAAAATGATTCCAAAAAGATCTCTGAATGAACCCAAAATGATCCGAAAATGACCCCAAAATGAACCCAAATGATTTCCTTAAATGATCCCAAATAATCCTAAAATAATCCAAATATGATCCCAAAATTACCCCAAAATATAAAAATATAACACCGTAAAATGGTAACCCTGGGCGGCAACTCTATTTGAAAATATTTTAGAGGGTATCTCGCCGGAATTACCTATCATTTGATACCCATATTGGCATATCTTGCTCCACAATTATAAAAAAAATTGAGATAGGTGGCAACCCTGTAAACCGCCCTAAGTACAAACACCCAAGTGGATAATCTAAGTCAGTCAAGCGGTTCTCGAGATAGTACCGGATATCCAAATATACTGCGGTAAGGTGGCAGCCCTACTTGAAAAAATTTTAGTTGGTATTTCGCCGAAAATACCTTTCATTTGATACCCATATTTGCATATCTTGCTGCATATTTAAAACAATTGAGATAGGTGGCAACCCTGTAAACCACCCCATGGGGCAACCCCCATCTTAGAATCAATCATACTATCTATATGACAAATTTCATTCAAATCGGTCAAGAGTTTCCCGATTAGCTCATGTAAAGTTATAAGATTTATATGGAAATGTCATTATAAAAAGCTTTATAAACATTGTTATATATTTCTATTGCTTTTTGTTTAAACTTAGTGGAGGTCTCCGCTTTCCGATGATTCCAAAGTCAGGTATTAGTAAAAAAACAACTTTTGCACGAAGCGAATTCGCATTACACGGCGCACGATCCACACCATCGACTTTCTAAACTTTTCACTAATCAGGGTTAGGGCGATATGGTATGGTAGAGATGTTTTCCATCTTTCCAGAGAAGGCCACAAAGCGATCCCTTAGGACTCCTGAGAGATGAATTTTTCGGCAAATTTTTGTTTTGAAGTTTGTCAAAAAGATGTCGCATGTTGTTTTGAATGAGCATTTGCCAGAGAGCAGAGCATTTGACAGATGACACTCAATTCTGGAAGCTTGCGTCCGTACCTTGCATAGACCAGTGGTTAATTCGTTGTTTCTTGACCTCTTATTATTTTTGAGCCGGTATTGTCATCCTCATTGTATCAAAGTATGGTGGTGGTACATTATTTTACCTCGTTAGGGATTATGGAAACAGGTTATTCATTTCCGTCGAAATTCAGCAATGTGGAAAAGTTATCCCAGCGTAATTTATCCCAGTGTTTATCATGTCGACATTATTGTCCCGCAGGAATTCGCTGGTCGATGTCAAACTTTCCTTGGGTTCTTCTGAGCATAGAAGCTTGTGGGTATATTAGCTGTCACAGGATCATAGCCTTCGCACTGTGAGATGTTACTTCATAGAGATTGTAGAGCCGAAAACTCCTTCCTTGCCAACCCAACTTTTATGAAAGTACCGGAGCACGATTTTAGTTCATCAGAGCAGGAGTCGCTATGTATGGATCCTCTGGCTGGGCGTAGGCGCAAGTGATCGTTACGTTGAGGAAAATCCATTTGGTGCGATTCGATGCGAGACGCTCGTTCCCGGGCGTGAATGATAGTACTTGTCCTCACAGTGACTTTCCCACCACAAACCGAACACCAAGATTTGACCGTCTTTCTTCCTTGTCTGTTCCCTGTTTTAGACTTTTCAAAGCGCCATTGTCCGTCCTTCTGGCCCTACTCTGATGAAATTGTAGGTCAACATTTCTAACATATCGAATTGGTTTTAGAAGTTAACCAATTAAATTTATGTAGCAAGAAAATATTAAATATTTTTAATAATTTTTATCGCTGTAGCTAAATATTTTAACAAATCACTGTTATTGCATTTTATTATCATTTTTTGCCAATCAAATTGATAGCTATTGGCAATGTCATTCTTGTACACATAAAAAGCCAGTTGTCACCGTTAAGTGTGAGGCAAGCAGCCTTCGACATTGCTAGGTAGGTAACAAAAAAAAAAGCAAATATGCATGTCAATATTTTCCTCTGTCTATTTGCCCAACAATACATCAGGCATAGTGCCATCAAGTGTCGACCAATAACCTGCTACTAGATATAAACAAATACACAAAGCTTGTCCGTATGTCACTGTTGTCAATGAGGTGTCAACAAAATTGACTTACTGGATACTCTTACCAGGGATGGGCATTATTTTATTTTTGAGTGACAAGTGATCGGTTATTGGTTATTCACAAAAATCAAATAACCATTTCTTTTTTCGAGACTGTTTCGGGATAATTTCGGAACTGTTTCCGAAAAATTTCGGAACTGTTTTGGCATCACTTTTGGACCATTTTTGGGATAATTTGGGTAACATGTTATAATACCCAGCGAACTAGTACTAGTAGAAGGGTAGAAAAATCATTTTTCTAGATTTATTTAATTTTTTCTAGTTCACCGCTGATTTGTTCGCCTCTTCTGAGCTTTTTAGTTCCAGTTCTCTATTTTTACTTTTTTTTTTATTTCAGTGAATTAGATTACAAGATAAAATAAAAATTTCCTTTGGGGGGGTTATTCTCGTAATATGTCTGTCAAAATGTTTGTAGCCCCTCCAGTAAACAATGCGAACTAATGAAAATACACACTAACATATGTACATAAGCAATTCTAGGATAATAACAAAGGATAACTCAGAAAATGTTACTTTTAATTTGATTATATGTAATCCCGTTTGTATCTTGTAATAAAGAAAAATTCCACATCAATTACTCATTCCGATATCATACACAGAGTTTGTACAGCTAAGTTGCTAACCGTGTAATTGCTTATTTATGTTCCTGTTTTCTGGGTATGTTCATACAACATTTGTGGATAGCTCCAGAGACGCATAAAAATATACACTCATTTCACATAAATCATCTGTTTCTTCATTATATACAACAAGCGAGACAATTAAGTCAGCTTGTTCGTGTGCTGAGCTCACTGATGGTCGGAGTAATGGACAGTTGTTGCTGATAACATTCAAATATAAAACATTTTGCTCATCATTGTGCGAAAATGACAGTTGTTTGACGTGTAAATGTCAAAATGAGTACAACTGACAGCGATATATTAGGTGGAGAGCAACAATGTAGAGCTTCAAAAGTATCGATTTTCGATATACCTATCGGTACTTTCGATATTTTTACTAGATATATTAATTTTTCTTGAATATGGCTGCCGAGAAAAAACACAATTTTCTTTGCTGCGCAGAGCTCATCTTTATTTTGACTATCAAACAATATTTTATAGTGAAACGTTTTACAACAAAAACTCATGCATTTAGAAATACATTTTTTTAAGTACATTTTAAATGCGGTTTTCTTGTTGAATTTGCTTTTGTCTTCTGTTTTAACAAGAAACTGAAGCTTATGTACCTACCTACCTAGTTCTTATAATGAAGTGAAGTCAGGGTCAAAATGAGCGCAGCCTTCAATTTAAACTTAAGTGCCGTTACCACAATGCGTAACCAATATGTAATTGTACTTATATGCATATAGGCATTTGTGTTAACTTATAACCTTACCGAATGAAACAGAATGAAAAAACCCAAGAAAAATTATAGTTAGTTAGCAAATATATAAATGTCCCCCCCGCCCCCTTTGCGAACCTTTGAGAAGAGGTGGGTACGCCCTTGCTGGTTTTTGTTGTCAACTGCAAAAACACGTTGAAAAGTGTAGGAGGAGGTATCAAAAGACCCGCTCTGGAATATTGATACCGAGGCCAAGCCGCATCTTTTGATACCCCTCCCAACTTTTTCGACGTGTTTAGCAGTTATTTTCTAACGAAAACAAATACAAATAAATGAACTAAATGAAATAAAAACGAACTACATTGGTGAGCTTGTTCGAAATCTCTGATCACTTCAATGAACTAAAGTTCCCAACTCTAATCTCTAATCAGCTGGATAATAGCTTATGTAAGTTCTGATTATAAGACATTCGTTTCAGCGTAAGCTTTACCTTCGAAGGCTTAAAACGCGGATTCTCTGGAGTGAGAGGTAAACTTTACTTTATGAAAGTTTCAAACTTTTTTTGGTGGGTATACAGAAAGGTCGTGAAAGTAATGTGAAGCGATATAAAAATGGTTTAAATGTTAAACAATGTATAGATAATGGAAAATTATCAATTTAATAGGGGCTGATAATAAAACTTGCTGATGATTAATACAAAACATTTCCAATCTTAGTATTCTTTGTTTTCTACAGCGACCAGGGATAGTCGAAACGTCGGAAACAAAAAAAAAAAAACTATACGTAAACCTCTTTGGTTTTATGTGGAAATTCTTATTGATATTATTAAGTGCGATTTACTTATACTTATACTTTAAGTATTAATACGTGATTTCTCTTTGAAAATATTAATACGATTTTATCTGCAAATATATAAAGGACTTCTTTTTGAAGAAAGTCCATGGAGATATCAAATCATTTTTGTTCTATTTTATTAGGTAAAGTTCAGACCGTGCATTGCAGGCTTATTCAGATAGAGCGATTTCGAAACCCAAATCCATAAAAAATCTATAAATTCGCAGTTTTATCTGTAAAATCTCTTGGCAAATCATCACCATAATAATTATATTTTTACCCATTTTTCTTATTCCCTTTTTTCTGCTCACTAATTTATTATATTTTTCCTTATTCTGCGGACCACCTTGCAAAACACGGTGCTCTGACAGCATTTTATGGTCCGGAACTGTTTTGTGGGCTCACCAAGGCCCACGTAAGGGAGACCATAAACAACTGGGAAGGCAAACAGCTTAGGCTTAGTTTGGCTTAGCAGCCTAGGACAGAGGCAGTCCAAACTCTTTATAGAACCATCGCAAAGAGAACCGGCCAGGCTCATAAGTCTAAGAAGGGTGGATTAAAGAACCCTCACTGGGTATTATACGGTTCATTGTAGTCTACGTTATCACCTGAGTAAACTGAATCTGTCAGAAAACGAAAGGAAAGGTAAGGATAGGAGAGGAAAGGGAAAAAAGGAAAGCGAAAAGGAATAGAGAGAAATGACAAAGGAAGCAAAGGAAAGGGAAGAAAGGGAAAGGAAATAAAGGGATATGAAAAGAATGGAAAGAAAAAGAAAATAAAGGCAAGAAATTACAGGGAATGAGGGCAAAGGATAGGAAAGGAAAGTAAATAGAAGGAAAGAAAAAAAGGAAACGAAAAAAGGAAAGGAAGGGAAAGCAAAGGAAAGGAAAGCAAAGGAAGGGAAAGGAAAAGAAAGGAAAGAAAAGGAAAAAAATTACAGAGAAGGAATGTAAAGAAAAGGAAGGCACAAGAAAGGAAAGAAATGGCTGTAAAGGAAGACATAGGGTAGGAGAGGATGGGAATGGAAAGGAAAGGACAGACAAGGAAAGGCAAGAACAGGCCAGGTAGTGAAAAAGAAATGGATAGAAATGGCAAGGGAAGGAAAGGAAGGGGAAGGAAAGAAAGGGATGGAAAAAGAAAGAAAAAAATTAAGAAAAGTAAATATTTAAAAGAAATGAAGGCAATGGGTAGGAAAGGAAAGGAAATGGAAGGAAAAGAAAGGAAAGGATAGGAAAGGAGAGGAAGGCAAAAAGAAAGGAAAATAAAGGAAAGGAAAAGAAAGGTAAGTAAAGGAAAGGAGAGAAAAGGAAAAGAAATGACAAGAAAGGAAAGGAAAGCACAAGAAAGAAAAGAAAAGAAAAAAAGGAAAGGAAGGAAGGTTGGGAAAGGAGAGAAAAAGAAAGGAAAACAAAGGAAGGGAAAGGAGAGAAAAGAAAAGGAAAAGAAAAGAAATAAGAGAAGGGAAAGAAAGGAAAGAAAAGCAAAGCAAAGGAAAATAAACGACAGGAAAGGAAAATTCAGCAAAAGAAAGGAAAGAAAAGTAAAAGAAAAAACAGGAAAAGAATGGAGTGGAATGGAAAGGAAAGAAACAAGGAAAGGAATGGAAGGGAAGGAAAAGAAAAGGAATGGAAAGGAAAAGAAAGAATAGGAAAGGAAAGGAAAGGAAAGGAAAGGAAAGGAAAGGAAAGGAAAGGAAAGGAAAGGAAAGGTAAGGAAAGGAAAGGAAAGGAAAGGAAAGGAAAGGAAAGGAAAGGAAAGGAAAGGAAAGGAAAGGAAAGGAAAGGAAAGGAAAGGAAAGGAAAGGAAAGGAAAGGAAAGGAAAGGAAAGGAAATTAGAATAAAGGAAAGGAAGAAACGAAAATGCAGAAAATTTTAAGAAGGTGGAGGAAAGGACACCATAGAAAAAGGTAAACTAAAAAATTATATGAACAAAAAAAAATAAAATTAAAAATTGAGACAGCGTTACCTAATTATGAAGAGAGTGAAAAGCAGAAGGAAGAAAAATGTAAAGAATGGAAAAATATAGAAAATGAATCTCAGTTTTTTGTACTTTTAATTTTTTTTTATGTGCACTCACTGACAATTTGTCTTCAACGTGAGGCTCCCTAAATGTACCTGCTTAATTTACGATAGATGGCTTATGGCCAGTAGCCAAGAAAGTTTTACTCTCATTACAACCGCAGCACGTGAATACACATTGTAAGTGCATTGAGAATTACAGAAACCAAGACCATACATATGATAAAGAAGGTAAACAGCTTTGAAAACTGGTTTTACTACTGCAGACATGCAAACTTGTCTATGTCTATGGTTGGACTTGTTCGAGAGCTAACGTTCGTGATCTTGGATGCGTTACATTTACAGTTGCAATTAAAACATGTACATTAAGAATTAAGAAATGGAACACAATGAGAGAGAAAATGTAAATAAAAAACAAAATTGCATCTCGCATTGTTCGTGCGCTACTCCCACAGACTCACCCTGAGCGATAAATTACCGAAATTCAACCGTAACTGCATTTAAAAAAGAATAAACAGACCAAAACAAACTTGAGGCTGCAGCACCCAAAGGCAGCTACAATTACAATTAGAGAGCAAATTAACAAATGTTTGCATTGCATTTTTAGCACTCACATTAAACAAATCTTCGTTATCTACATTAGCCGCACGCACGATGCACAACATCTGGTTTGGGGGCTTCTGCTAATGGCAGCTATCACGAATTAAAATGCAGATTTATTTTAGAACTTATTTTGGAGCTGTTCCAGCATAACGAGCTTTGTCGACAGTCAAGGCATTTGGCAAACAAAAGTAAGACAAGCTGGAAATTTCGAGCCTAGTTAGATTCTTGAGACCATCTCAATATATTAGTACTTCCCCGGACACGATATTATCGAAGCGAAAGTGACTAAGACGTCTGGAAGAAAGTTCGACAATAGTCCAATTTATACATTTTCATTGGTGCTCAAAAATGGGATATCCTATCTCAGCTCGGTGTCTGTACTTCATCGAAGTCGAGTAGCTTCCTACTTTTTCGAAGCATCTTGTTATCCCATATACCTACCTAGTATAAGAAGTTCATTAGGGCCGAGGGAGCCCTACAGTGTCCTCCGCAGTAGACTAAGTATAGAGCGGTAATAGCAGATTTTGAAGATAATGTTGTCGTCGATCACTTAAGATTTGTGTTATTAGATCAGGATATGGGTATTTTCATGTTAAGAACTGGTATTAAGGAAGGTGCTCGCCAACCGTTAAAACGAAGACCTACTGTCTACATATTGCTTCAATTTCCTACAGAGTTCTGTGCGATTAATTTTTAATATGAGTAAAGAGCTATTTTTATAAGCTTTTATTTTGTATATACCTGAATTGAACATGCAGTGAGTACAAATTTAGGTACACAAATATCAGCAAGACTAGCTTGGTGGTTGCAGACGACTGACGACTGACACAAAAGTTTAACAAACTTTCAAATTTGGCACGACATACATTATTGGAGACGGCATACAAAGCAAAAAAAAAAAGTGAACATAGCAACCCAGTGAGTATATAACACATGGTATTCCGACTGGTGCTGAACTAGACGAGCTGGAATCGTATTTTACCATAGGATATATTCAGAGAAGTATTAATTGATTGCTAACGGATCTCTCGAAAATCTTAGGACGATTTCGAAAGTTAAGCTGACTGTAAGGGAAATGCTATTGTGCAGGTTTTGTTTGATGCCCAGAGGAGTTAGATGTCGAAGTTTTTTGGGAAAGTTTCAAAAAGGTTAAGTCAAGAAAAAACTAACAATAAATCACCAAGATTTGAAGCGTTGTCATTAACAGCACACAAATTACTACCATGGCAGGGAAGAACGCTATAACCCACTCCAGAGGTTGTTATAATCTTTCCCAAATATGTAACGAAACTGCGCCCTACTATGAAAACAGAGACGGAGAATTGATTCGCATGTTTCCCTCGAAAAAAAAAAAACTGAGATCCCAAACCCTTAGCTCTATAATATAGAGTCTTTATCAAGGTAGACTCTATTTGTGCATATTCAGTTTTCTGATAAGGAGGCACATATTTTTCCTGCTAGGCGAATTTTCTTTGTACAGGGACCGCATAGTTATAATATTTTTATTAGAGTAAAATATCCTTATACAGATTTGAGACTTCCATTACTTGAAGATTTTTTTTTTTCAGGTTGTCCAGTCCTAGGACATCGCAATGTTATTTGGAGCACAACTTTTATATGAAAAAAGAATTACATTTGAAGTACTCTGATACTCCAATTGGAGTACTCTTTATATATCGAACTGAGTACTTTCGATTTTTGCAGGGTAATGAGATATTACGAACTGCTATATTTTTTCATAATACACAAAATATTGAGGAAGACTTCTTTTGTTAAAACAGTTACGATCCCTGGTATACTAAAGTCCATATAGAACGGAACAAAACAACACTGAAAATGTTCCGTAGCGATAAGAATATATATTGACGTATACACTGGTTGGTTACTACCTTTATATTAGGTGGCTTTTTTGCTGCCCCCTCAGTTTTCAGCACAAACAATTTGAAAATTATTTCGAAACTGAGAATCTTGTTAATGATTTTTATGTAGCTTACAGATTCAATCTCTAATGAGATTTAAAACTTGGAGTATAGTCTAGAACCCAATGCTAAAGCAATATCTACATAGCTTGTGAAAAAGTTTAGGGCACTGAAACATTCAAACTGATCAGTAACTTTTAAGGTAAAATCGCCAGGTGGCGCAAGGATCGATAGTCAAATTTTAATTAAGTTTCCGGTGAAGAAGATAATTAAACTCAGAGCACTATAATGATGCCATGTATATAAATAAACCAAAGAAATTCAAATGGGTGGCGCAGAGATTATGAAAGCTCGTGCCAAATTGGGGAATCTTATGATATGTTTTCATGTTATTTCCTGGTAAACAATGGACTATAAAAACATAGCTCAAAGCCCAATGAAAATACAATAACTAGAGAAACAAATGAATGTAGTTGGCGCATAGATTAAAACATTTATAAATATCGTGCAAAACTAGGAAGTATTGTGATAGATTTTTAAGTTACTTTCCGATGAGCTAGGTACTTGAAATTTGGAACATATATAGTTCAAACCCTGATGATTATAAACTATCAAAAGTGAACACTAACAAAGAAGTAGTCTTGATGAAATTTGATTTAGAAATTAAGTAAAGAATTGATTTTAAAAAAAAAACAATCTAAAAACTACGCTTAAATAAAACTTTGACTATTGATGTTGGTCTACTTATATAAAGGTAATCTTATAAAATTGTTTTATCAGTTAACATACGAACAAAATCATGTATGAAGTCAACAAAGCGGGAAATTTGTTTGCATTTTAAATTGAATATATGTTAAAATGAGGAACAAGTAAGTACATACGTACTAAAATAAAGAAGATAATCAGCTAAAAATAGCGCAATTGAATGACTGATGTCTGATGAAAAACAAATTAGCTGACGACATTGAAGGTAACAAGGGAAAGGGAAAAGCAAACAAGTGAAATTTTTAAATTAGAGTCTACCAAAGAAGACACTTATGTACACTCAAGCCTCAAAAGATCAATGTACGATCACGCGATTTTTTATTTTGTATTCGAAAGTGACAACAACTAAATAGTTATACAAAAGTAGGCACGGCAGTTACAAAAACAAATAACTAACGAGGTAGAGTAATAAAACATATGACCTGCTTTCGCAAAGTTCTCAAAGCAGCTGATCCATATGTAGGCGGGAAATTTCCACAACAGCGAAATTGCAACGGAAAAAAACTTATGTGCGAAATGAACTAACGAGTAATGATGGCTGAGAACAAACACATCCAGACATGGATCGACAGAAAAGTAAGTGCTAGTGACTAAGTTACTTATGGGCGGCATAACATATCATTTAAATCCCACAGAAAGCTTAGAGAAGTGCGGAAAAGATGAATAGACTGTGAAAAATAAAACGGAAATACTAAATGGATGCGCAACGGAATGTTGCTGACAAAACGGACAAAACAAAACAGCTTTTGCGTGGAAATTAGAGCATAAAATCACGTATGAACGAAGTGGTGCAAAGAGACGCGCTAGCGGAACGCGACCAAACAGCATGGTTGCAATAAAAATGAACGAAACAAAGTAAAATAAAAAATTGCATGCAAACTCGCTTGTGGACGGAGATGCAAAAAGGCAGAGCGCGGCAGACGTGGAATTAGAAGAATAACTAGCTTTGTTGCTTCAAGGTGCTAATAGAGGTGCAAACTTTGTCTATTGGTTGTATTAATCAGTTCTCGGTCTACTATAAACGGGAGTTCGCGTTGGATAATGTGCCTATAATATAAGCAAATATCAATAACAACAAACTAGAATTAAGTATAGGATGTAGCAATGTGGTATGATCGATAAGTTTTGAAAACATTTCAGCTGAAAGGTTCCTTTGAACAGGGAAAGATATTTTGGATTCATATAAGAACACTTCCCTGCTTCTAAATCGCTCCTTACATTTCGTCACGGCAAGAAAGGGTTAATAATTTGTCAGAAAACATTTCAAACTTATAAAAACGAATGATTCACTTTAACTGAGAATCTGTAGATCTTTTGATCAATGAAGAGCTGACGTAACTAGTACAGATGACGATAGGCCTCTTCATTGCTCAAAAGTAAAGTTTGGAATGAAATATTCATTTGAGTATTTTGGAATTAATAATTAAATTTGGAAACAATTTTAAATGTTCTCGGTCTACCCTTCGGAAGTTTTCGGGTGCATTTCGAGATTGTTTTCGGGACCGGTTCGGAAATTTTTCGCGATCACTTGGGAACTGTTTTGAGATAGGTATTTTTTGTAGACTATTTCATGTAATTCGATAATGCTATATAATGCTATTCGAAAGCTGTCAAGTCACATAAACTTTATTTCAAATGCGAAAGAAATTTCTTTCGGATCGAATAACATGATAAGGCCCCTGGACTTTTTCGGGACCATTTTGGGAATATTGTTTTCGGGACCACCTCCGGACTATTTTTTTCGGGACCAAATTTTGTAGTCGTTTCGGGACTTTGTCGGCACCATTTTCGTACAATTTCAATATAGTTTTTAGTATCGGTACTTTTTTGGTAAAATTTCGCTAATGTTTTTGAAATTATTTCTCAAAAAGTCTAGAAATTATCCAAAAAAAGTTCGGGCCATATCCCGAAAAAGTACTGAAATGTTCCCAAAAAGCATCCGAAATGATCGCAAAAAAGTTTTGAAATGACCCCAAAAAAGTTCGGAAATGAACCGAGAAAGTACAGAAATGGTCCCGAAGAAGTTCGGAAGAATCATAATTTTAACAATAAATAAATAATCGAATGAGGTAGCTCAAAAAAATGTGTTCTAGAATTTGTCACTCGAAACCTTATGGAAATCAAAAGTTGAAAAAAATGCATATTGTTTTTGTAAGGCTGTCCGCAGACGAGGCGCATCGTCATAGACGCGTACATGTCAATTGACTGAGCACCAATTTCCCTGTGTGCAGACACGTATCGACATCAAGCTTGGTTGCAGAAAGAAAACACACAAAGAAATGTCAAAATTCAAAAATTAATTAATACCTAAGTTATGGCCGTCCATCTTTCCACAAATTAAAAAAATTTTGAGAATTTTTCATCTTCCATTTAAAAGCAACAATTAATTTTTTTTTTTAAAAGAAAGCAAAGGCACGGCAAACAAAAATCGAAAATGAAAAATGTAAACAAATGCTTGTTCTTCGTCTTTTCTAAGCGTACGTTCGCCTAGCGATCAGCATTGTCATACGCTGAGCAGCATGTAGCTTTCATGCTATGCCACTTTCGTGCAGCTGACGATTCGTGTGCATCCCTTCATTTAAATATATGTGTTCAGCAACAAAGCGTACAAATATCGAATGTAGCGTCTAATACGCGTCTATGACGATTCGCTCCGTGTGCGGACTCGCTAAGAAATCAAAAAATTCGTCGTTTTTTAGGTGTATTAAAAATAATAGTTTTGAACATTTTTGCTCACCAATTTTTTTTAATGATAATATATATCTAACTGTCCCGTTTTCACTACGATCCACTATATAAATCAGCCATAGCCACGTAGTGACTTTTTTGGCTCGTTGTGGCTGTACAACAACAACATGTGGCTCTTTTATTTCTCACATAAACAAACTAGATTCGCAAGAAAAGAAAAAAATTATGACATTGTTGTTGCATGGCTCAGTAGGTTGAAATCGCTGGCTACCCCTGATATAAACATTCTAAAATATTTTTGTTTTATATTTACTTTAACTTGTTAACGGCCGGTGCATAAGACAGCTAATCCTTCGAACACACACTTCTCTCAACTTTTGAGCTTGATGCTGAGCTTTGGTTGTTATTATGTATTCAATTTTGCTTTTTGTAGAGATTTTGTTGTTGGAAGCAAAGTACAGATGTTAAGAAGTTATCAAAAAACTTGAATGATGACGTAAATAAAATACAATTATAAATAACTTTTAACAATTTAACACACTTTTGATGAAAACAATTTTTTTAAGATTTTTTTTTTTTTTTTAAGAACACAATTTTAAAACACTTTTTGGATCACAAATTTTAGTTTTAAATTTTCGTTTACATCTCTGTAAGTTTTTTTTGCATTTTGCAACTTTTAAATACTTGAATTTTCACGTTTTGCCCTTTCTCTTTGTTTCATTTAATTTTTTTTTTTTTTTTATTCTCTTATAATAACACAGTTAATAACCTGATATTCGCGCGACATACTTATGTACATAATTAAACATATAAAAACAAGTACATAAAGTACATAAAAAAATGTAATCGTAAAGAAATTCTCGACTGCCTCTCTGTGCTGCCAACAAAATACTAAACACGTTTTTGGAGAATCGCAATCATTCGAACGGCAATCAAGCCGACCAAAGCCACAGCGAACGGCAACAAAGGCAGCGCAGCACAAACAAACCGGTGTCTCGCCAGCAACAGCAGCAGCGACCGCATTGCTGCTCCAACACTATTTCATGTGCAATAAACCAATGCGAAATTAACATTTGTAGCACCGCACCGCACCCAACCTCCCCACCCCTAAATTTTATGAACAAACAAAATAAAAACAAAGAGATTTAGTATTTGATTGTTTTGTGGATTTTATACCTAGTCGCGCTACGTACACAAATCCGTTGATAACCACGCCCACTTTTTTTATATATAACACTTTCGAAATCGAAACCCGTTCAAGATATCAAACCGAAATTCGGCACAGATGTTACACCTTACTACAAACAATGTTCCGACAAAATCGGTTAAGGATCACGCTTACTTTAATATAAGTTACTAGCTAGGACCCTAGCTAGAACGACATTTTCACTATTTGCTCATTAGACCGCATACTTGCTAAAAATTAAAGAATAACCTAAGGTCAGAGGACTTGTCCCACAATAAAGAAAAATACTCAGCAAATTACACTGTACAACAAAATTGAAGTTTTTGTAAATCCCACCAGGTTTCTCAATTGATTCTGAAGCTTTTGGGTGTGCTGCATCCGAATCTGAAGTCAAATTTTTCGAGTAATCACAGATTTTCTCTCCAGAGAGTTGGTTTATAAAGGGATGGGCAGTTGTATAAAAAAATTCTAATAATTTAACACTTTTTCTGGCCACAAGGAACCATAATTTAATTTTGTTTTTTTATATTTGGTGGCATATACATACATAGATGTTCCATAGTGCAAGAGCATAGTTGCTCAGAACGCAAACGCAAATGAACCGGCGGCTGTGATTGAATTGCTTTTCTTCCTCAATCTCTTGGGCTTTTGTCTGTTCATTGTGTTGCAGCATAAGCTTTTTTCGTTTTTTTTTTCGTATATGTATTAGAGAGAAGTTTAAAAAAAATGAACAACAGAGAAAGAAATGTTGTGCAGATGCACAGAAATTTAAAAAGAGCAAAACTAGTCCACAAAAACTTAATAAAAAGAACTCTTGCATTGATACAACACAGACGCTGAGAGTTAATACAGGGCGCTCTTATCTTTGAACGAAGGTTAATTGTCTGTTGTCTCACTTCTCTTATTTGCACTTCTCTCATTTCTTTAGAATTTTGGTTGATATCTCAAAAACCATTTCCTTTTCCAAAACTCTTGTACGAACAAAAATCCAACTTTATTTTATATAATAGATTTGGAAAGTGTCAACCTTTTTCTGTCCAAAGCCGTTGACGATTTTAAAATCGATTCGATATATTTCTTTTTTAATGATTTTGGCCCTTAAGCAAGATTTAGGGGATGTTTCAAATTTTTTTAACGATGTTTCGTGTATAACTCGATCAGATGAACAGTCTTTATTAGGTCGCTTTAAAAGTATAAACTCACTGTAGCACTGTGTAATCATTATCTAACTGATCTGCTACTAGGTATATAATATTCAGCTACACCCGAGCTTACACTCCCCTACTGGTTGTTGTTGTGCTTGGTCAGCTGCGTTGGCAAGCTCAACTTTAGCCAGCAACCAAGCGAAATTCCTTGTGTGAAGCAATGTTAAATGTGAGTGGCAACGTCAACAGCGACGCCTCTGCATTTTATGTCGCCGCTTTTGTGCTCCACTAAGAAGAGGTGGCAGCGCTGCTTGGGTGTGTATGCTCGTATGAGTAACATCAAGTATATCGGTACACCGGCCGGGTTTTTTTGCCAGCCCACAAATACTGCACACTATGTACGTGCTCTGTTATGTTGGGAGCTTATTTGTGCTACATTTACATTGATTGAGAGTTGAAGTGGTATGGAGACAGGGATCGTAAATAGTCAAAAATTTTATGTAGATAGAATTTGACTTTTATGGGGTAAATAATGGTGACCAGGTAACTGACTTACAGAGCGTGCCTATGTTATGGAGGGAACATTTCTTCTCATTGTTAACTTGAGACGGGGTTACGAAATACCGATACCCTAATCCCTAACCATTATGGTAAATACGTCTCACTATCTAACTGTGATGAAGTGCTCTACAATCCACAAGAAAGATGATCCCAAATCGCCAAACCTACCTCAGAGGCAATACCCTTAAAATCACATATAAGACAGTATGTAAGCCCAATCTGCTTTTACCTTTTCATCGACGAAATCTTCACAATACGACAAATCCTGAAGAAGAACTACGATAATAAATCCTACTTGAGCTTCACACAAACGAGGCTTCAGACAAGACAGCTGAGTGCACATCTGAGGAGTAAAGTGCTCTCTCGATGAACTAAGATCACGCTCCATAAGTCTCTTATCATATCTGTTTTCAATCACGGCTGGGAATCATGGATAGTGTGGAAAGCAGATGAGATGGCATTTGGATTACTCGAGAGCAAAGTGATCCGGAATATTGATGGTCCTTCTTGTGATGCAAAACTACGAGTATCGAACGGAATTTTACGATAAGCTATACGAGCTTTACCCAGATATGACCATATTGCACGGAATTGAAGTCGAAAGGCTTTGCTGTCGATGAGCCACAGCAGCTTGGACAAAGAAGGATTTGCTATCGACATCTGAGTTCGGCTGCAATGGAAGTGGAAGGCCTCGGCGGAAATGGAAAAATTGGCGTCAGTTATCGCTATAAAAATATTTTTCAATAAGTCGAGCATGCCTAACCTAAACTTGATTAATTAATCGGAGTCAAATTAATTATCGATTAACTAAAACGATTTATCTCCCTCACATTTTGATTAAATATCAATCAACTAATTAATTTGACTATCGTTAACTATAAACCACACCGATTATTTTGCTAATTAATCATCTTTTAATTGTTTAGAATCTCACTAATTATGATCATAACTAGTTAGTTTGATTATAATTACCCATCGCTCACATCGATTAATCTTATTTTGATTATTTACAATCTTAATAATTTTGATGATTTACAAACTACTTAATTCGATTAGAAAATAATCAATCACAGTGATTATTCTCCTAATTAATAATAGTTTGATTATTTAGAATTTATTATTCTAGAATACATGGAAATGAACGTAGCTACTCAAATTTCTTTTTGGAGAATCAGATTAATCAAAAAATTATAAATTTTATTTTATTCTAAATCTCGAATTCCCTCCCATTTTCCTCCTTAATCTTTTTCACTCAATTATCGCATTGAACTGCATTACAACCACCACAAAAAAAAACAACAATTAATATCTATAAATCAAGCATCGGCGCCCCATAGATCTTAAGATCAGTCAAACAAGTTGGATTCATCACACAGACACGTTGTGCTCTTTGTTTACCAAATGATTTAGTCGTCGCTGGGCAAGGGGCGAAACCACATCACGTGGGGGTGTCGCTTGTTTGGTCAGCGAATGTTAAAAATATAGTTCGGACGATCACAGCGCGTGTATAAGCGTTTTCACTTATACACCTGCATTTACAAATCTGCCGACCCATGCTCTAAATATCACACAGCTGGTGGTTTGTCCTACACAACACCAAAGCACAGTGCATTGACACTTATAAATGTGCCACCAACTCAACTAAATCAACAACAGCAACAACACTACTGCAACCATTCTCTGCACATTGAACACCTACTTTACTCTATTTGCTTGTAGTAAATGCTCCTGAAAGCTATACGCCCTGGTATTTATGTAATTGCATTTATGGCCAACAAAGTCGAGTTGCCTCTTGCTAGTTGTTTGCATTCTGTCATCCACACACTCACATAGAGGCGACATTTTGACAAGCTTGCTGCAGTGCTTTCTGCAATTGCCACTTGAATATCCTTCTGTTGTGGTGGCATTGTTGCAATATTGCACCAACAACAAACAACACGAAATGTCAACTCGGCATGTAGGCCATATGCAACACATTTGAAATTGTCAATAGCCCTGTATTTGGAGTTATGCTTAATGCTGGGGATGAAAAGTTGAGTGGCTAAAAAAAGTTAGTGTTGTTCTACAATCAGATTGCAACGCCGGGGTTTGCTTGAATTTGAAAAAAAATGTGAATGTGTTTGATAACTAATAGTGTAGTAAATGAATTAATACCTTTCCAATCTCTGTTTTCGTAGTTTATTTGACGGAGTTAACATTTTTGCGAGGAATTAAATGAACCTCAAATGATATACCGATCTCCCCGCTCCATTTTTTAGTCCGGAAATGTCGGAACTGTATTTATTCAAACCCCGGGCTTTCGCGATCCGATGATATAAAAATCCCACGAAGCTGCTGAAACGCGTCCAAAAATGTCGGGAAAAGGTGTCAAAAGACGCGTTTTGACTTCGATATCAATAATCAGCTCTATTCTGATTGTCGGTCAGTCGTTTGACGAAATTCACAACAAACGGCATTACCTTTGTAGTTACGAGGCAACCGTCGACTTACTGTATTACAAATCGGAATTCTAGTAGGAGTTATAAAATTTCAAACGTCTCTATAAATGTAAAATTTTATCATAGAATTTACTGCCTGAAACATATAAGGTTTGTTTACTGACCAAAAAAAAGTTCAGAGCAGGTTAGAGCAGAGCAGAGCAGGGCAGCTGTCAAAATAGAAATAGAGCAACTTGGAGCAACTCAGAGCAGAAATGCCATGAAACACTTGAATCTCGATAGTTTCTTTTTATTTCGTTTTTTTGTTTAAATCGTCAAAATTAATGCAAATTCACGTATACAAAAACATTGATTTTCTTGCAAGCTAATTTTTTTGAAGTTTTCAAAAATTTATTTTTTCCTGACTGACAATTACTTCTCTGCTCTAACTTACTCCATAAAAAAAGCTAGAGCAGAAATTTGTGATCTGGATTACTCTAGTTTTGTTTTGAGCGTACTCATGAAACAAAAGATAGAGCAACATAGAGCAAGAAAAGTGTTCGTTAAACACAATTTTGTGAAATATCTCAATCTGGCGTAAGCTAGAGCAGCCCAATAAACAAACCTATAATATTTTGCTAAGTAACTGAGTGTTTGTTGTAAGCTATTTACAGCTAATTAAGTTAATTATCTTTCCCTTTTTCTCTCTCCTCCTCTTTACCGTTCTCTTTCTTTCCCGTTTATCTTTTTCTTTTCCCTCTTTTCTTCCTGTTCTTATTTCTTCGTACCCATTCTCCTTATTTTTCCCCTTTTTTCCTCTTTACCTTTCGATTTTCCTTTCTTTTCCTCCTTCTCTATCTTGTTCTCTTTCACTTCCTCCTTTTCTTTCTCTTCCTACTTCCTAATTTTTTTCTCCTTTTCTTATTTTACTTCTTTCTTTTTCACCCTTTTCTCTTCCTCCTTCTTTTTCTCTTCTCCCTTCTCTTTATAGTTTTTTTTTTACTTATTTCTCTTTCTTTTGCTCCTTGCTTTTTTACTTCCTTTTCTTATCTTCCCTCTTTTCTTATCCTATCTTTTCTTTTCCTCCATATCCTTTTCTCCCTCTTCGCCCTGCTTTTTTTGTCTCCTTTTGCTTCTTTTTTTCACTTCTTTCTTTTTCTTGTCCCCTTTCTTTACTCTTTTTTTATTTTCCACCTTTTCTTTCTTTACTTCTTTCTCTTATTTCCTCCTTTCTTTCTTTTCTTCTTTCCGTTTCTTATTTCTCCTTCCCTTTCTATCCCTTCTTTTATTTCTTTTCTTCTCACTCTTTCTTCTCTTTCTACCTCTCTCTCTCTTCGTCTTTCCCTTTCTTTTTTCTTCCCCCCCCCCCCCCCCCCTTTTTTTCTTTACTTCTTTCTTTTCCTTTCCTCCCTTTCTTTCTCTTTCTTTTTTTCTTTATAAACTTCTTTCTGCTCCTTTGGTTTCTTCTTCTTTTCTTCCTAATCTTTTTCCCAATCCCTTCCCGCACAGCTACATACATACATATATCAGTTAAAATTACTATATGTAGGTTTTGGATCAAGGATCCCTGCAGTTCACTGGTTCCAAAATCTTCAATTTATCCTCTATCAAGTCAAGGATGTATCTAAAACATTCCATGCTTGGACAGAGCTCCAGCTATCAGTTGCGTCACTGTTGAATCTGAGCATTTTAAATTGTGGGCGACGTCGGGATTGTTGGCTAAACAGTTCGTGAGCATGGTGTAACGTAGCGGCTGATAGTTGGGACATCGCTGAGACTACAGGAAATGAGGAGTTGTAAATAGCATGGAGCTTCTAAAGAATGCAAGTTATGCCATATTTGTGCTGTATTTTTGCGGTAGCTTGAAACGGTGTATTTTTTGTCAAAACAACAAATAATTTTACCGGGTCCGATCCCAAAATTGGGGCAGGACCCATGGCATTTATGTTAAGTTGAAATATCTCTTGACAAAATTAAATTACGAGTCTTCGCCCTACAGAGGTCGAAACTCGACTTTCGATACCCCTCCCGACGTTTTTGGACGGGGGTGGAGATAATTTCGAGAGCCCGGGATTGTCATTTTAAAATCCCGAAATCCCGGGATTGGTAAAAAGCTTCGGGATTCGATGCCTTACTACTAATGATATTATATCCATTTCTTTGCAATAAAACTAGTACAATCATAGTAATCATTAGCAAAATGAGCGAAGAAAAAATGCACTCCATTACATGTCCAAACTGCAAACTGTAAGCAAACTTAAAACTGGACTAAACAACACGAAACCGGTCAACACTGAACTGGACATTTGCCACTAATGGTTGAGGCTACAATGTTACGCTCACGTCACAAAGGCAGGAAAGTAATCAAAAACGGACCGAGCGAAAGCAATGACTTTTTCAATGGTCGCACAGATTTTGTAGTTATGCAATTTAATCATTTAAAGCGAAAAGATATATCAAAATATGCAATGAAGAGCTAGAATTGCAGCAGCATCAACGAAATTAACATCACGTAATATAAGAATAGTTAAATAGCAACAAAAAAACAGCAAAATAACTACCGAGATATGCATTTAAGCGTAGCTCACGTAGCATATTCTGTTGTTATTTATGAAAATTTAAATAATTTAGTAGAAAATATAATAAGTGCAGAGCAACCAACAATTTTATGGCCTTGTCCGCGAATTATGACCGCACGAAAAGATTGCTTTTGCCAATGTGATTTAAGATGAAAAGACATTTCCCAGAGTTTTTCCGTATTCATGTTTGCTATGAAGGCTAATAATGAATTTAATTTTGGTTACACTTCATGCATAGAACTTTGCATGGACTGATATTGGACCGTGGCGTTTAGTAAAAAAAACTAAATATTTGGAATAATGTCAGGACACGATTCCAGTCGGTGGCGCGAATAACATTATTAGCACACATAGGATCGATAAAGACTTTTGAAGTTTTCTTTGTGACGGCTAACGTAGCTCTCTACCAAAATTTGGTTCTGTGGGTGTTATTGTTATTTCAAAGGTTTATTTTTACCGGACTAGATATGATCTATTTAAAACCTGAATAAACTATAAAAAATGTGACGTTCCATGTATATATGCTATGTATATAGATACCCCAAACCCTGTTTATCGGAAAATAGATTGTATGGGGCCTATATGTTATATTGGTCCAATGGTTGTCCGATTTTGCTGGTTCCGACAAATGTTTAGTTTCACATAAAATGGCGTCTGAACACAAAATTTCAGGCCGATATCTCCAAAACTGAGGGACTAGTTTCCGTTCAAACAGACATACGGACAGACAGACATGGCTAAATGAAATAAAATGGCTGATCATGTCGGAATACTTATTGAGTGGATCCATCGCTTCTTCTTCTTCTCAAAGTTATAACACCATTTCATGTTTATGAAAGGTATAATAAAATAAAAAAAAGATAAAAACTAAAAAGAATGGTCCAAAAATTAAAAAAAAAAAAACAAAACATGAAACAACGGCATTAGTCGAGGACCTTTGCTCCAATAGAAGTTGAGGAAAATTATGATAACTAGAGTTTGTCCAGTGGTTGAAATTCAACCACAAAACCTTATTTTAATTCCCTACCTTTTTGCTATTTCTTAAAATTTCCTTTCTTTTCCTTATTTTTTATATTTTTCGTTTCTATTCATTCGTATTCTTTTTGCCTTTCCTCCCTCTCTACACCATTCAGTAATATAGTTTCAATGTTGATAATTATTTATTCTAGGTCGTCTTTATCCGCCTTCTTTCCTTTCCTTTTCTCTGCTTTCCTTTGCTTTTCTTTCCTTCCTTTCCTATCCTTTCATCTCATTTCATTTCTTTTGCTTTTCTTTCCCCTCCTTCCCTTCCCTCTTTTCCCTTTCTTTCTCTTCTTTTCCTTTTCTCTCCTTTCTTTCAATTTTCTTCCTTTCTTTTCCTTTTTATTCTTTTCTTTTCCTTTTTATTCTTTTCTTTTCCTTTTTTTTCTTACCTGACCTTTCCTTTCCTTTCCTTTCTATTACATTCCGTTTTTCCTTTTATTTTCTTTTCCTTTGTTTACGTTTCCTTTCATATCCTTTGCTTTAGTTTCATTTCGTTTCCCTTAGTTTCCTTTCATTTTATTCATTTCATTTCTTTTCTTTTTTTACTTACCTTTATTTTCCATTACATTTCTTTTTTTCCTTAGATTTCTTTTCCGGTAATTTCCTTTCCTGACCTTCCTTCCGTTTCCTTACTTTCTTTCCTTTCCTTTTCATAACTCCTTTAGTTTTCTTTCTTTTCCATTCATTTCCCTTACTTATTTTTTCCCTTTTCATTACCTTCCTTTCCTTAATTTTTCTTTCTTTTTATCTTCATTTATATTCCATACCTTCCTCCTCCCTACCTTTTCTTTCCTTTCTTTTTCTTTTCTTCCCTTTCTTTGTCTTTCTCTATTTGCCTCCATTTTCCATTCCTTTACTTTTATTACATTTCCTTTCTTTCCCTTCCTTTTTTCTTTTCCATTCCTTTCTTTTCCCTACCGTTACTTGCCTTTGATTTTTCTCCCCTTTCCTTTTCTTAACTTACCTTTATTTTCCCTTTTTCCATTCCTTTCCTTTCCGATTCTTTCCTTTATTTTGTACTTATATTTATTTCATTATGTTCTATTTTTATTTATTTTATATTATTTAATTTCATTTCATTTCCCACAAATTTCTTTCTTTACTTTCAATCACTTTGTATTTTTTATTTTACTTTTTTTATTATTTTATCAATTTTGCATTTTATTTTATTTCACAAAGTCTAGCCACGAAGGGTCTTCTGAATGATGTAGCTTATTTGTGCTTTTTTTTTTCAAAACATCAAGTCTAAAGCTACGTTTACACTGCACCAAATGCGTCACTTCTGGCCAAGTTTTTTCGAGACCGTTCATCCGCAGATTGAATTTGATCACCAAATTAAATTAAATTAAATTCGTCTAATTTGGCAAACAAATTCATTCTGCGGACTAACATTCTCGAAATAACTTCGCCAAAAGCGACGCATTTGGTGCAGTGTAAATGTATCATAAGCAAGCATTTGCTTCTCTGAATACCTATGTATAGGTATAGAGTATACTCACAGATTTTGTTTTTGTAAAAACTGTTTGTACCTACGCTCAATGTTTATTATTTCTGCCAACACAACAACTCTTGTTCTCACACTCGGGCTCTCCCCAA
The DNA here is from genome assembly GCA_964058755.1 of Campiglossa producta. Classification (NCBI taxonomy): domain Eukaryota; kingdom Metazoa; phylum Arthropoda; class Insecta; order Diptera; family Tephritidae; genus Campiglossa; species Campiglossa producta. The sequence goes on along the minus strand of CAXKVI010000002.1, from coordinate 21,809,856 downwards.
CAGCTATGAATGCAAACACAACAATGTAAGTGGTCATACCTACACAAATAACAGCGGCTCTATTAAGTGAATGCGTGTTTAGCATTTGTAGTGATGTGACTTTCAAATCAGTTTTTTCATATTATAATTAATTTTTTTTAATTTTTAAATTGTTGACGCACACCTAGCTCGGGGAGATCTATCGATACATATCAAATTTTATATACCTAGAATTGTGGTTATTGCAAGAAAGGGATAAAACTTTAGAACATTGCGCATTTATATATAAGATGATAACAATATAATTTCTAAATTAAAACAACTTAAAATACAAGAACAAAATAAATTGAACGCTAAAATAAAATAAATTGAAAAAGAGTAAAATAAGTCTTACTTAAGTACTTACATTGGAAATAAGATCACATTACCTGAAAGAGAAGGAAGTTATTAATTTTCTGGTAATGTGGCTACATAAAATAATAGACTAATGTTTTATGAGCAAGGGAAAGCATTCGATTATTATAAAACAGATTGAGCTTTAACAAAAAGCAAATACATTCAAATAATAAAAATATCAATTTTGCTTAATTTTAATATTACTAAGTTACCACCTATCAAGCTCCTAGTTTATATAATACGAAAATACTCTTATTACCGAGTATTTTAAAATTTTTTTCGGAAAACCAAGAGGAAAGAAGTTCGGCTCCATACTCGATATTATACCCACTTAAATACTCGATACGCATACAAGTACGTACTCACACCAGCTAATTGACTACAATAAGTTCTCATTACTTGAGCAAATTTTCGAAGAAAACTGACGCATACAAATGACTTCATTGGAACACTCGATCGCTCTTTACACTTCGAACAAAGCAAAAATGTATTTGGCGTCACACTTATGCTTCCCACTATTCAATTCTAAGTGTAAAATTCTCACCTTACCAGTAAAGTGCTAAGTAATAAATTCTTTCATTTCAGCTAAAATACTCTTCAATTAACATTAATACTTAATTATGCTAATTAGTTGTAGTAAAGTGTTGAATTCCGTAGCAATGAAATCAAAGCGCCGCACTATGGGATATTTAGATGATAATTGTATCATAAACAAACCTCAAAAGCTGGTTATAATCAAAAATATTTGAAAATATATTCACAAAAAATATTGTATTGTCAAAACTGCAAAATTTTGTAACAAAATTTTTTTCATGCAACATCAAAATACGTATGTTTTTGTTTCTGCTGGACAAAATTTTGACAATAGTGTAGCAATTTCTTGTGTTATTTTTGAAAAAAAAAATATTAGAGGGAATAGCCCTATCATTGATAATCAATGTAATAATTTGATTAAAACTCATCACAAAAGGGATATTCTCTCTAATTTATTTTCAAAAATAACATAAAAAATTTGTAAACTATTGTCAAAATTTGTTCCAGCAAGAACAAAAAACACACGTATTTTGATGTTGCATGAAAAAAATTTTGAAAAAAAAATTCCCAAAATTTTCAATTTTAGTTTATACACTTCACTTCATTATACTCTTTCCACTGATATAATTTTTACGTTGATATTCCTTTAATTCCTCGAGGTTCGGCACATTCATCTTTAAAAAATTTCCAAGAATTTTTTTTTTAATTTTTGTTTTGCCAGAAGCATGAATGTGCAATTGCACTCAACAATAGACGCCACGGCGTATACGTAACAATTTTGTTACACATTCATGTTTATGGCAAATTTTGAAAATTAAATATTCAGTTTTCAAACATTTTTGTTGCAACAGAAACATGAATATCAGAGATTAAACTACACATTCATGAAAATGGCATTGCAAATTTCTGGGGGTTCCTTGTACTTTGGAAACCCAGGATTTTTGTGAATCGTAGAGAAACGAGGGGCTAATTACGTGAGTCTATTAACTCAAATCTGGAAAATTGGCACATTCATGCCGCTGGCATGCGAGCGACGATATATTGTTGCAATTTGTTTGGTTGGAGGCCAAGAATAATAAATTTGGGCCACCATAATGATGTTTTCGGATTACATTACGAACAAGTTTCGAAAAGAGCTCGAAAACGATTTCCAAACGAACCCGAAATGATCGGAAAATATTACCGTAAAAGCCCGCAAATTATTCGTAAACAATCCTAAAAAAGTCCTCAATTAATCCCGAAACTATAAAAAAAAGAAACCGAAAAAGTCACGAAATGATCCCGAAAAAGTCTAAAATTACCCGATAACAATTCCTGAAAAGTCCAAAAATATCCAGGAAACAATTCCGAGGTTATCCGAAAACAATTTCTAAAAATTTCATGATCCCGTAAAAAAATCCGAAATGGTCCCGAAAAAGTTCCAAAATGATCTCGGAAAAATATTCAAAGTTGTCCCCACGAACGAGAGTGCATGTTCCCTGGTAAAAATCTTAAATAAAACTACCCTTATAATAACGGTGATACCTAGGTGAAAAATGTGAATGGCTATTTTCAGCTGCCACCCATTCTGAAAAGCTTTGGGGTATGAGAACTATGATATTCGGAACTATATTTATCTCGATTATTTTATACAGTTACGACCTACCGTTACTGTAGCTCATGCTCAGTCTAACTTTTGTCGAGATATTTTGAGACAAACTTTATGGAAATGGCCCATAGTCCATCACCGCATTTGAAATGTTGGCGGACGTCAGCAAACTATCTAAGCGCACTTAAAACTGAACCCCACGCTGCTCAAAGCCGAAACAACTAAACGCTTACTTGCTACTGCTGCTTTTGTTCGAAGATAAAATATTTTCAAATCATTTTTCCCCCTCGTCTTTTTTTTTGCATAAAATTAAACTTGAATTAATTTAAGGACAAGCTGATGCTCGCATTACTGTTCGTAAATTTGCATTTATAATTTTGTTGATATTGAAGGTATCAAGGGATTATATGACAATAACGATGCTTTGTTGTCATAGTAAAGGATGCTATGCTATTGTAAACGATAACTGTAGCACTTTCCTATAACGTCTTTCGTATTTACATAATTGTTCAAGTTTTTCCGTGACGTTTTAATTTTACGTCACTTTCGCAATCTTTTAAGCAATTTTCATTTAAAGTGTCTTATATCTGCGCCCTCCGCTGACTGTTTGCCTGATATTGTCTGCTCACTGTCTGGCAACTGCACTGGCTGGCGCGTTTTCATATGTACAAATATGGCTTGCATTTTATCCTACGCATCTGCAGACCGAAACAAGTTTTGATTTTTAGCAAGTTTATTTTTAATTATTTCTGGTATGGCATTTTGATGTAGCGATTTTGAAATGATTAAATTTCAATTATTTAATTTCTGCTTCTTCTGAATTTTTTTAAAATTTGCTTATCTTAGCTTGTTGTTGTTTTGATCTGACCAATTTGGTGTTTATTCCAATAAAGTCATACGCAATTAATCATCACAAGTAAAGACTTGCCACTATAAAAAAAATACATATAAATTAGGCGAATAGACAACAATCAGCATGTGTTATGTAGGCCTTACGTGCGTAGGTTTTCATGCTTGCAATAAAGCAAAATAAAATTAATAGGTTCGTACGCCTAAAGGTAGAATCTCAATGCCTTCTTGTCTACCGTTTGACCTTTTTATGTGATTATTAATTTATTTTGTTGTTGTTTTTGGGTCGTTTTTTTTGCACTAAAAATAAAATTTTGTTTTTCAACGTAATACTTTGGGACATGGGTCATTATTTTCGATGCATGGGCCAAATAAAAAAAAATTGTGTTTTGAAAATCTTATAACTTTAACCGAGCTCTTCTTGTATGTTTGTATATCCGGAAAACCTTTTAGATGGAATTTGGTATAGAGATAGTATGCTTGTTTCTAAGTATATCCACTTGGGTTTGCCACTTGAGATGGTTTACAGGGTTGCCACCTATCTCAATTTTTTTTTTAATATTCAGCAAGATTGGCCAATATGGGTATCAAATGAAGGTATTTTCGGCGGCATACCAACTAAAACACTTTCAATTAGGGTTGCCATCTGGAGTTGCCACCTTGCCGCAGTATATTTGTATAATTGTATATCTCAAGAAGCGATTGGACGATTTGGATGACGATTGGCATAAAGATAGTATGTTGGATTTAGACTTTCCACTTGAGATGGCATACAGAGTTGCCACCTATCTAATATTTTTTTTAATATTGGGAAAAATATGGCAATATGGGTATCAAATGAAAGGTATTTTCGGCGAAATATCAACTAATATATTTTTAAGTAGGGTTGCCGCCCATGATTGCCGTTTTTTGGTATTTGTATTTTTTGGGGTAATTTTGGGATCATATTGGAATTAATTTATGATCATTTTGGGATCATCTTGGGATCATTTACGGATAATTTTTTAAACTTTTTTGTACTCAATATATGACCAAACCAAAGTTGGATTCAAATTCAAGCTAGACCAGTTTTCATGAATATTGGCTAAATGAATCGGGTTTATAATTATATAATTATAAACCAGAAATGTTTTAACAATTTTTTAAAGATAAAATCAATTTTTTGTCGGTTGGCGAGAATTTGAACCAAGACTCCCCGCATCATGCCCGTCTGCTCTATCACTGAGCTACATCGCACACATAAATGTTGTTGGCAAAATTTAATCTTGAATGTGCTTTCAAAAATAAATTTGAATTTTCAAACCTAAAAATTTAAATTTTACACCGAAAAGTTTTAATTTTCAAACCAAAAAGTTTTAATTTTAAACCGAAAAATTTTAATTTTCAAACCAAAAAGTTTTAATTTTAAACCGAAAAGTTTTAAGAATAAAATAAAACTAAAAAAATGTGGCAGCTGGCAGGATTCGAACGAAAACTCTCAGTAGTCACAGCCGACTGTCCTACCGCTGAGCTATGCCGCACATTAAGATTTTGTGCGCAAAATTCAACCACATTCAAACAAATCAAAAAAAAATTAGACTGCTTTTTCATTTAGATTTTAAATCGTAACCAAAAGAAATTTAAAGTCTTTGTAGGTATTTCGATGGTTAAAAATATAGTACAAAAAAGTTTGAAAAATTGATTAAACTTTATACGGGTTTAAAATTTAGGTGCATTTTTTAGCCGTGTATGAAATCATTTTCGGTTCAGTGGGGTCATTTTCGACCGCTTGACCGATTTGGATGAAATAAATTTTCTACTTGTATTTGCGACTTAAGGCGGGTTTTGCCATTTACATATTTGACATTTTTTCCGGAATCTATTTTGAAAAGTTAATTGTTGGTGAGTAAGACTATTGAACAAAACCGAAAACAGCGAGCAAGCCCGGCAAGCCAGGTACTTATATGCTGGCTAACCCAGACCTTCTACTTCCCAAAAACCGATTTTCCAGGACTCGGACCTCTCTCTTTACCTTAACATTCCATATTTTGAGCTTGTACACCTTCCTCATACTCTTATTTTTAAAACATTCCTTCTCTTTGTCATCCTCAGGTTTTTCAGCATCCCAACCTCATCCCTTAACTTTTCTGAAAATAGTAGCAGTACTTCACGCGGATAAGTCCGCCTTTAAATTTATTAAAACGTTTGTTCATCCTATGCCTCTTCTTTTATCCCCCTTTCCTTACCTTTTACCTTCCTTTTTGCCCCTCTACCTTTCTGTTTCATTTTGCCTTTCCTTCCCTTTCTATTTGTCTCTCATTTCCATTTCTCGTTTTCTTTTCCTTTCTCTTTTCTGTTACCTTTTCCCTCAACTTTTCGTTTTCTTTCCCTTTTTTCTATTGTTTTTTCCTTCGGCTATCCCTTTTCCTTTCGCTTTTCCTTTTCCTTTCTCTTTCACTTTTTAATCTTTCCTTTGTCTCCCTTTTTCTTTTCCTTTCTTAAAAAATATAAGTCCTGGGGAGTTATCATGTAATCCGATCCGAAAGAAATTTCTTTCGAATTTGAAAAAGCTTTCGAATCGCATTTCCTTTCGGATCGGATTGAATGATAAGGCTCCTTGGTTATGCAGAATTGGATATTTTATTGCTTGGGGCGTGACGCCGTCCACTTTACCAAAAATTACAACAGCAAATATTGAAAATATCTCTCAAGTTGAACGCAACTATGCATTTATCTCAATTTTCCTCAACATCGGTGAATTTCGAGGGACCAGCCGGATACTGTGGCGGAACCCGCTACACACGGCTGTGTGGACTGTTCTGGTAGGTATCAGCTGCTCTCTCTTAAGACCACACCCACCTTTGGATATGAATTTCATGTGTAATGGACAATACGAGGAAGACGGCGCAAATCAAATATCGCGATAAGGGCTACAAGCTCATGAGCTACGGTCACTCCATATTTCTTTGCTGTCTTCGAGTTCAAAACGGTTGGACAGAATTTGGTACTTGTGTACCAGATGTGGCGAGGTATAGAGAATTCTGGTTTCCGCTACCTACAGTCTGTAGTCTTGAACAGATGAAACTGTGTAAGTGGTGGGCTGAAGTTACCCATGCGTGGGTTACCCTTTTGGGTAGCATGATCCTACTGGCCAAAGTAAGATTGCAAGTAATCTGCGAAGCTTATTGGTTTCACTAAATCTCATTTATACGTAGAAATTGTAGAGACAACGAGGTGGAATCACGAAGTCATTTCGGGCTCAGCTGTTCAGATTTTACTAGAAGGCAGGTGTTCTTTGACTTTAGATTACTCGGTTCTCTAGGGCACTGGTGTCTGGTTAAAGCTCGTACAGCTCATCTTTTAATTTTCTTGAATACATACAGGAATACATAAGAGGCATCTCACCCTGTTTTGACGTCGTCCATTAGTTCGGGCTATACATCAGACAGATAGGTCGACTTGCTCAAAAGATCTTTGTGCTTCGACAAAAGAGTTTACTCTAAAAATTTGAGTTCCCCTGTTAAGGGTTCTGCTACAACAACAAAAACAACATAATATTCATAGCAGCCGATGAGTGAGTCTGCTGAGAGGAAACTATTATTCTGAAGTTTCCACAAGGGACTTCTTATCACTATCACAAATTTCTTCGACTTCAACCAATTTCCTTGGGTTGAAAAACTTGAATCAAAATTTTGCATTTCCCGTAACTTTAATCACATACATACATACATGCAGCAAACATTTTAAATTTACCTTTTCCACACTTTTTTGTGTGCAAAATTTTGTCTTTTGCTAAAAAGCAGGTTCGCCTTCAATATTAAAGTGACTAAGGCTATTTGTAGGCCTGTGGGCGATTCAAGTGAACACAGAGCACACACGAAAATATAGTACCTATTCAGTTGCGCTGGAGCTGAAGCTGGAACTAGACAGCGCTAGGTGTATGATTGTTAAAACTTTGCTTGGTGAGTTTGCAAAAAATTTATTATGCGTTAAATTTGTTCACGTTTAAATAAAATCTGCGAGTTAGATTTAGATTTTTCTTTAGATTTTTTTAAACTATTCATATTCCATTAGGAAATGTTAGTTTAGCGACGAAATCGTTTTGAATTGTTGACTTTAACGAATTGAAAGACGAATGGACGATTAAAATCAATAGTTTGCGCGACGCTTTTCTGGTAGTTTGTTATTTGTTTTCTGAATTTTATTTTGAAATGCAAAAAAAAATTAAAGAAAAAAAAATTAATTGCGTCTCGTTGGCAGTTGAAAAAATTTAAAAATTTCAGAAGTGAAGTTTTTGGTTGTTAAAAAAAAAAAAAAGTTATCCGAAAGCTGAGAAAGAAAAGCACAGCGTGTGTGAAGTTTTTGGAATAGTTTATTTTTAAAAACAAAATGCAATTTTTTAGACTTTTTCTACAAAAGTTACAAAGCGATAACATTTTTTTTAGTACCACGACTCCAGCGCCACCTAGCGGATTTCTTTTTGTAACAAAGTTTTTGATTACATGTCAAACATATGTACGTACCAAAAACCAATAATAAATACGAATTTTGTAAATATATCGACCACAGCGGCATCTAGTGGAAAAATATAGCTTTGATAGAGGGGACTTATCCAAAGGATAAAGTGTAGCAACTTGGCAAAAATTAGTTCGGTAGCTTGTGAGCCATTTCGTTACATAAAAAAACCACCTACAATTTTATTTATATAGATCATTTAAATTGCATGAAAAATTTTTTAATACCAACGAAAAATTAAATAAAATTTGCTTTTATATAAAAAATCATTTTGAAATCCATCATTTATTTTCAGGAAGCGTAGTTAGGCTCTTTTGAAATTTAAAAAGGTGAAATGGCTTTAAAACAGGCATGTCCACTTAGTGGCTCTTTTGGCTCGCTATGGCCCTACAACAACCAAGATGTGGCTCTTTTGTATCTCGCATAACAAAACTCTAAAGTAAAACCCAGTAATTTTTTTAGTGCAGAAAGAAAATTGATTTTAATTAGATAAAATGTATAAAACCGAAGTTTTTGAACAGTACTTTTTAGTACTTTTCAATTTCTTTTGGTTTCGATATAAGATCTAAATGAAAAAGCAGTCTAATTTTTTTTTCGTTTGTTTGAATGTAATTGAATTTTGCCCACAAAAACTTTATGTGCAGCATAGCTCAGTGGTAGAGCAGTGGGCTGTAACTCCTGAGCGCTTTCGTTCGAATCCTGCTAACTGGAACATTTTTTTAATTTTATTTTATTCTTAAAACTTTTCGGTTTAAAATTAAAACTTTTTGAAAATGTGTTTTTTGAGAAAAATTTACCCACGCGCTGCAGGAACCACACGATGACACTGGAATTACATCTCTTCATGGACTTTCTTCCCGGCATTGTGAGAGTCGAACTCTCAACACTGTAGTGACTTGTATGCTAGAAGGTCGAACACCTTAGGCCACTACCCAGCTTGAAGGTAAACCCTTCTTTTTTGGTTTGAAAATTAAAACTTTTCGGTTTAAAATTTAAACTTTTTGATTTGAAAATTAAAACTTTTCGGTTTAAAATTTAATCTTTTTGGTTTGAAAATTAAAACTTTTCGGTCTAAAATTTTTGTTTTGTTTTCATTTATTTTTGAAAGCTTAATCAAGATTGAATTTTGCCGCAGACGGGCATGATGCGGAGAGTCTTGGTTCGAGTCCCAACCAACGGACAAAATATTATTTTTTCTTTAGAAAACTGTTAAAACATTTGTGGTCTAAAATTGAAACCCGTTTCATTTAACCTACTTTTCTTAAAACTGGTCAAGCTTAAATTTAGAGCATCATTATGTATGACGAACGATGGCCCAGACGAACAATTCTTATGCTCACAATATCGCTTACCCATCGTAATTTCTTTCATTTTTGTGTTTTATGTCAAGGAAAAGTCGAAAATATTAAAAAAAAATCTATAAAGCCAACGAAGCCATTTATTATATTAAAAATATTTGTTATTCAAATAATAGTAAGAAGCGAAATACTTTTGTGAGGTAAAAATCACTGATATTGAAAAAATTATGCGATAGTTGTTGTAGGGCACAGTGAGTTGAAAAGCCTGGACACCCCTGCTACAAAATCTTTATGGATATACAACATAAAAAGGGCGGGCGACATGAAAGTGCAGCAAACCGTCAAAACAAATAAAAATTGTAAACAGAGGAGGTCAATGGGCCGGCCGCAGGTTATGTTGCTCTCATCATCTTGTACATCGCACAAGCTTTGGTATATATTTACATGTAAATAATTCGCGAAGAGTAGTAACAAAGCAAAAATAAAATGAAATATAAAAACCTGCTTTAACAAAAAAGTGGCAAAAAATAATACAAAAAAAAAAACTTAAAATAAAAAATTTGTAAAAAATATGTGTTGTAAATAAATTGAGTGAAATTGCGAAATTTAAATCAAACTATATTTTTAGACTGGAAAACGTTATTTTAAAGGATTATTTACATTTTTTTAAAGGGGTTTCGATAAAGTTTGAAAAATTAAGGGCCTTGAACGTGTAATAATAGGTGAACCACTTTGGGAAACAGTCCCAAAACCCATCTAAAATAAGTAAACCATGAGTAACTGTAGTCTAAACTGTAGTTCTAAAAAAAATTCAGCAAAGAACTATTGTAGAATACATGTTTTTCTCAAACTAATTTAGAGTTACCTCGGATCCAATTTCGAACAACATCTCGTCATAAGCATAAATTACAATTTTTGAGGGTCATCCAAGATATAACCCACAGGTGAGCTCGCATATATTGTATAATCAGGTTTAAGAACCTCATAGGACAAAATTTCGGTACTAGGGTCACGCAGGAAACCAATATCTTGAATATGAAAACGATCGATATATCTATCATATATTGACGTATCACAAAAAGCACGCCTATTGACAGTCTTGCGATCCACGAAAAGTACGCTACTCAGTCAGTACTAATTGACAGTATTGCAATAAATATTTTGCGTTCCGGATCGTGATCCATGAGTTTTAAATGCCACACAGTCAATATTGATCAAAATCCATAGATTACGTCAATCCATATTGAACGTCTGACAGCACTTTATAACTTTACTTTTCCCTAAAAACGGCTTTTTCATACGAGCCTATATTGTAAATTTTTTTTTTTGGCTACATACTTAAATGACCGAACCCAATTTGGTTTCAAATTTAAACTAGACCAATTTTCAAGAAAATTGGTTAAATGACTGGGTTTTCAAATTTAAACCAGAAATGTCTTTACAATTAAAGAAAAAATTATTTTTTTGTCTGTTGGTTGGGATTCGTACGAAGATTCTTCGCATCACATTCGACTGCTCTCCACTGAGGTACATCGCACACATAAATGTCGTGGGCAAAACTTAATGACTTGAAAAAGTTTCAAAAATAAATGAAAACGAAACAAACAATTTTAAACTGAAAAGTTGTAATTTTAAGAATAGTTTTAATTTTGAACTGAAAAGTTTTAAAACAAAAATAAAAAATTGTGAGTTGTCAGGACTAGAGCCAAGGGGCTCTGAATCACAGCCCACTGTTCTACCTCTAAGCTATGCCGCACACAAAATTTTTGTGGGCATTGAATTTTGTGTAAAGTACTTATGTTAGACAACTCAAACGTGGTAAGAGGTTAGATCAGATCGATCCCTACCACCTCCAAAAAAAAACTGTGGATAACGAAAAAGAGGGCGTGGCACCTCCCATACGAATGAAATACTTCATAGTCCATATCTCTGGAAGTATTTATGTTAGACCACTGAAATTTGGTGAGGGGCTGTATGATTTCGATCCCTACCATCTTCATAAAAGCAGGGGTCCACGAAAAAGGGGGCGTGGCACCTCCCATACGAATGAAATACTTCATAGTCCATCTCTCTGGAAGTATTAAGGTTAGACCACTGAAATTTTGTGAGGAGTTATATAAGATCAATCCCTACCACCACCTACGGGGGCGTGGTTCCTCCTATACGAAGAAGATAGCGATAGGGATTAAAATAGATATAGGGATCGGTTTGGAGAAACATGCAGGGAAATAAATTTGTGGCAGGACAACGTCTGCCGGGTCAGCTAGTAGCTTAATAATTTGTCCAAAGATCAGGTTCGCTAAAACTTACTTAAAAGAATTTTTTTTTGAAACTACTTACTTTTATCACTTGATAAACTTCAGATAATTTGAAACAAAAAAAGTTTGACCAAAAATTCCAAGCAAAGCACTGATACCCATCTCAGATCTCCTGCGCTTCCCGTTCCCTGTTAAGTAAGTTGGCTTTAAGGGGCAAAGTACTATAAGATTCTTTAGCAATTCCAATGAACACAGCTCTTCCTCTATACCCTCACCTAGTATATCGTTGCCTCTCTTTTCCCGCCTATTTTCCACACACTTTTCTTCTTCAGGGCTCCACACCTCCACACTACCACTACCATCACTTCCAGATAGATTCAGCATAAAAAAATCCTACTTGTATGAGACGTATCAGACCCCCGCTTTCGTCCCTTCTCATGTAACTCATTACTTCATTTTGGGGTTCTAACATGAATACTTCCAGCAATATGGGTCTAAATTCGTCAACCGCCTAAAACCACCTAAAAATTTCATCGCTTCGATTTGAATGAAATTTGGTGAAAAGGTCGCGTATGAATATTGGATGGTTACCGAGATATACGGGTTTGAATTTTTTTTTTTTTTGTGTAAGGCTTTCTTCTTTAAATTAGAAGTCATGTAATTAACGCGCTAAGAAGGAACATGGAAAACGTTTTATACAGTAATATAACTTAAAAAAACAATTTGATTGAAAAGTTTTAGTAAACATTTTATAAAAAAAAATTTATCAATTTTTTTTCAAATTTGTACATTTTTAATATTTTTTTATTTTAATTTAAATCTATAATTGATGTGCTAAGAAGGAACATGGAAATCAGTTTTTAAAGTATTTTTTCCGTTCTTTTCGAAAAAAAAAATTTAAAAAAATGTTAGTAAAAATTTTATAAAAAAAATTCTATATTTTTTTTCAAATTTGGACATTTCTAATATTTTTTTTTTTTAATTTTATTTTAAATCTTGAACTTTTTCTTATAAGAAGATATCTTTTTTGTAATAGACCTCGAAAATTTCTTTAATGAATTGTTGTCTTAAACGAAAACCATGAAATGATGTATAAAGGGTAAATTTTAGCTGTAAATTTTGAACAAAGAAATCGGACACCATATAATAAAAAATCCGTAAATTGATTGAATTCGCCATACATTTTTGTGCTTTGTTTGTTTAAGATAACAATTCGTTAAAGAAATTTTCGAGTTCCATTACAAAAAAGGCATCATTTTAAAGGAAAAGATCGTGCTTTAAATTAAAAAAATTAAACAAAAAAAAATATTAAAAATGTCCAAATTTGAAAAAAAAAAAAATTATAAAATTTTTACAAAAATTTTTCAATGATTTTTTTTTATTATATTCCAAAACGGACGGAAAAAACTCTTTAGAAACCGGTTTCCATGGACGCTTGATATATGGAAAGGATTTTAAATAATAAATTTATCAAGTTTTTGAACTCACTTCTTAATTTTTAATCTTTCCCGAGATGTTAGATTTTGCCCTTCAACACACAAAAACACACTCATAATAACAATAATTTTGATTGCAATTTTTCACTTGGATTTAAATTTAATAAAACTGAAAAAGATTGCTCAAATTTATCTCATTAATAGCAGGTGCTAAGTCACATTTCATTGTTTTTGTTTTGAAGTATTAAGTTTGGGCTCGTTTCGGTTGATTGATTGACACTTTGCTTTGAATAAGTACATATGTATGTGGTTAGGCTTTCGATTTGGCCTAGCTAAAGTTCCAGTGCAAGCAATGTTAGTATGTTGTTTTTGTTATTGTTTTCGTTTGCCAATCAAATACTTTTTGGCCACTGGCACTTTTTACTTTTTTTTTGGTGCTTTGAGCCGTTGCGACTGCGGCCGCATTTACACGATTACTAAAGTTGCTGGTCGCTGTTGGTGGACATTGAGCTCCAAAGGTTTCCAAACACGTATGAAGAACAGCCAAGAGCATCAAGCAAACAAACTACTTAAGAGCATAACAAGAACCTGCAACTGTAGCAACTTCTAAAAATGGCAATGTGCAATTGAAGTGGGTTGGGTTTTTTCTTCACTCACAAACACATCAGATTTACTGGTTCAATTGTTTATGTGACTAACTGGTTTTTTTGTTTATTTAGTTATTTATTTACAAACAATTTATAACTTTATGTTTTTGTAATAAATGATTTTTTATTTTCTCGTAGACACCAAACAATTCAATAAACTTCCGACGCGTCCCACTGCTTGAGCGATATTGGCTCGCTGTCAAAACTTGTTCTACACACGAAGGTGGTCAACATTGGATGCTAACGTGACAGCAAGCAAACAGCTGTTTGTCCTGACAGCGAGGGAGAGCGAGATAAATAAGAGAGAGGCATAGATATGTATGAGTGAGCTGCTCATTGCAGAGGCGTAGCCAGTAGCAGCTTTGTTTTGCAACGGAAAGGCGTTGGAATAATACAACTGTAAACTCTCGCAGCACAGCAGGTTTGTAACTAGGGCCCCTTCAAGGGATGTACCGGACTCTTAATAGTCCACAAATACAATTTTAAATACATTTAACATTTTTCATAGTATGACACTACTCCTAATAACGCCGCAATTGTCATCATGCAAGATCTGAATATTTAAGACTAGGTATCTTCACATTTTGAAGTGCCCCAAAAAATTTTCTCGATATTTGTTGTCGAATGACGCTTTTGAGAGTTCTAGGGAGCAATTGCTGCCAAAAAATTCGATTACATTCTGACCGAGGAACTTAAACGGTCAGCTCAAATGTTGGCTAACTCCAAGCTATAGATAAAGTACTTTTCAGCCTTTACTTTCACATGAAGCCTGGGTCCTTCCTCAAAACAAGCTCACCAGACCCCTGCTCAAGATTTGTTCCCCATGTCACTACAACTGGGGGAGAATCCGGGACAGAGGTATAAAGTCATACAAGAAGCTATATCAGCCCAGCCATTCCTGTTTAAATAGAGCAGGCCTAGGCACTTAGTGGGACAATTGTCCGAAAATCTGAGAACCAAATTCACATATATTATTACGCCCTTTGCTTGGATTTTCGAACAATGACATTGTTGATATGATCGCATTGACCAATCAATAGATGTCGTTGTTTATGCACGGTTTCGGTACTTGCTAGTGAGCGACGGAGCAAACAGATGCGATAACCGCTCTTTCGCTAACACCTCTTCACTTCCAATTTCGCCGGGTCCTGGAATAGAGGCACATAAAGTCCATAAAGTGGTCTCTTTATAATCGCATTGCTCCTTGTATTGAATTATAGAGTAGGCTAGAGTTAAGCCTATTGAAATTTGTGGGTGCATTGGTAAACAGATTTGGAAAGGTACGTTCCACAAACTTTGTATGAAAGTGGATCCTTCAAAGTTTCATGTAATTGGGCCTTTACATTCAGCATTTCGTCAAAGTGAGTGTTAAACTCCACTAACGTCATATTTAAAATTTTGTCATGCAGCTCGTATGGGTTAGCAGCCTCACTTGACTCATCCCACTGTATACGCCCATGCTCTTTACCGAATTGAGCGCACCATTCTAGCGCATTCTCCGAAAGCATTTTTCGTTACTCAGCTCATTACGCTTACACAGATAAGCATTTACACACGGAGGACCTGCAGATTGGAACTGGCTCGTGGAAACAGGCTTGCGCCCATTCGCCCATAGGGCAGTTGAACACAAAAACAGCTGTGTTGTAAAGTTCAATGTCTTGCTTTTTTTGTTTTTTTTTTTTTTTTAGTTACACTAGGAAGCTCTCGCTTGTAATGCGAAGTTGAAGGTAACTGCATATGTAAATTATAACCTTCGCCGTAATGCAATTATAGTTTTGACGTTTCGAGTGGTGTACAATGCCATCCATGCTTTTCTTGTCTTCGAGCACACTTTAAAAGCGTTGAAGGAAAGAAATGTTTGCGGATAATGAACGCAAAAAACCTTAAGAAGTGTCAAGTCAGGGACGAAAGGGGCCAACCACTAGGCTTTGAGACGAAACTTAACATTGAAAATTATTGAGGGATGAACAAGTATAACATCAATCAAATATTTCTCAAACCTTTAAAAGACTATATAGTTCTCAAGTTGATATCCAACATCATTATCTAAGTCTTCTTCAGGTTTGAGATATTTCTGATAGCTTTATAGTTCTCAAGTTAGTATACAAAATGATTTTCCATTATTTTCCAACCTTTTCGATTTCGTCGCATAGTCTTACCAACATAAACCGCCTCCAGTGGCAACCCCCATGTAGAAAATCTTAGAATGAAGCAAACTATCCACGTCCTTTTCATACAAAATAAATAAAATGACGATAGGTGGCAACCCTTTAAACAACCCCAAGTGGCAACACCCAATTGGAAAGTCTTAGGATTAAACATATTATCTCTATGCCAAATTTCATCCAAATCGGTCTAGCTGTTCTCGAGATACTACCGGCTATACAAAAATACTGCGGTAGGGTGGCAACTCTACTTGAAAATGTTTTAGTTGGTATGTCGCAGAAAATAACTTTCATTTGATACCCATATTGACATACCAAGCTCAATATTTAAAAAAAAAATCGAGGTAGGTGGCAACCCTGTAAACAACCCCAAGTGGCAACACCCAATTGGAAAGTCTTAGAATTAAGCATACTATCTCTATGCCAAATTTCATGGAAATCGGTCTAGCTGTTCTCGAAATAGGAGCGGATATACAAATATACTGCGGTAAGGTGGCAACCCTACTTGAAAATATTTTTGTTGGTTTGTCGCCGAAAATACCTTTTATTTGATACCCATATTGACATACCATGCTCAATATTTAAAAAAAATCGAGGTAGGTGGCAACCCTGTAAACCACCCCAAGTGGCAACACCCAAGTGGGAAGTCTTAGAACCAAGCATACCGACTCTATTCCAAACCCATTTTATTGCATTTTTTAAATTTAACTCAGCATTGACAACACTGTCCTTTTCGAAGAGGGCATACTTTTCGAAAATTTTACTATTTCGAAGAGAGGAGCAAGCTTAACCACGCCATTAATACATCGGAAAGAGAGAACAGTTAGAGTAAAAATGACTGTAGAGTATATCCTTATTCGAAAAAGATATTATATACAAACAAACAAATGGAATTTGTTTGTACCTGCGCAGTAGCAATATTATATTATGTATTGGAAAAATCAGAAACTCTCACCGTCGTAAATAAATCCAGACATATGTATGTTTGCACGTATATTTCAACGTATTGGTAAACACAATTAATGCCTTTCGTAAACAAATGAAAATTCAGTATAAACACAAATAACATAAAACCGAAAGATTTATGTACAAACAGTGGGTAGACACATCCTTGACGTTGCTATCATTTTCCTGATGAAGTAGCGATTGGTTCTCAGTTGATCTGTTTTTGGGCCTTTTGGAACTACGTCTTACGCAGTCCACAATCTGAAAAACTCATAATTTTAATTATGTATACATACATAAAGGACTGCGCAACATATCTCTAGCTTTGTGTTTTTATAAGGACAACAGGATCCTTTACCAGAATATTGAAAAAACGTATGCACGGGACAAGGACATTGGAATTTCAAAAGTAGTTTAGCAGATTACGTAACAATATGTTTTCTAGCAAAAATAATTATGTATATCTTGAAATTTTGCAATTATAGTCCTATTTTTATAGGTCATACATGGCGTATGAGTAACATTTAGTTATCCAAGTAAGAAAAGTTCAGATAAATTTCATTCATGTTTTGGCTGAAACGGGTTGAGATATCGAAATAACACTTACACTACGTTCAAGCTCTTATAAAACCCTTTCATTTAATATCCATATTGTAAAATCAAATTCAAGGATATATTCTATTTCACTCTATTCTATCCCATTATATTCCATTCTATACTATCGTAATTATTCTATCTATCTATTATATTATATTCCATTCTAAGATATTATATAGAATTCTATTCCTTTCCACTATATTCTATTGTCTTCACTTTTCTGCTGGGTAAATCAAATCCTGTCAATGCGCTTTGGGAATAAATCACCCAATTCACTCCACACTAAATTATCTCCCTCTCCCTAGTTCATAATCAACTTGCATACACATGCGGCTCCCCGCTCATATTTCCTATGCATACCAAACCGCACTACATCCTGCTTCCTACTCTCTCACAAATGACTTAAGAAATTATTCATGAATCGGAAATGTCAAATTATGGCGCTGACGTTGAATGCCGGTTATGGCAATTAAATTCCTATGACGAACGGAAAAATCCTTTTGGGCTAATGACAGCTAATGATAATTTTTTTTCTTTAATTTTTTTTTTTTTTTTGTTAGAAATAGGCGGATGAATCAGCAAGGCAAATACTGCAGGAGTCACTTACATTTACAAACAAATAAATCTAGTGCACTTTGCATAAGTCATTCACTTGTCGTAGCGACGTGCTAATGGTGGGTAGCTACGGTAGATGTTGAGAAATGTCCTAACTAAGACGGTGGTGACTCATAAGGGAGACACAGACTGACAAGTGCTTATTTACTTGCATTTGTTGGTTTTTATGCTAGCAACGTAATTGACAGGAGTTTTTTTTTTTTTTTTTTGTTAAATCAGGTCAAGTGTTTAATCCTTTTGCTTTTCATTCATTATCATATTGCTGTATTGTCTTCTTTCTTGTTGAGGTTATTCAGTTATATACAAACTGTTCAATGTATGTGTGGGGAAAGCCGGAAGGAAAGTATTTCCTTGTAGACGGGCTAAGCGAATGAGGACTCTTTCTATGATAAATAAGAAAGACACACGATTTCAATCCTAACGAAGGTTGGGCAAGAAAGGAATACTTTGTTCAAGACTCGAAATATTAACCCTTTTCCAAGATTTTGGAGATTATTGCAGAAATAATGAGATCTTACCGCATACAATCCGGTACCTTGAGGTACTACTTTAAGAACTAGTTCCGCCGTTTTTATTTTTCGGCTGTTGTGTCCTCCTAGGTCATCATATCTTCTTCTCCTTAGGGTGGGGCCAAAAACCAAAACATCGCGTACAGCGCCGGCAATCTTACCAATTTGAGAGTCTCTTCCAGCTAGGCGATCACAGTTGAAGAGGCACTGGAGTATCCACGGTTGAAAAAAGTCCAGTAAATACATGTGAGGAAGTCTAAGTTCTGGTAACCCGAACATTAAATACCCAGCGATTTCTACCAGTTTCACCAGATATATTTCCTATACCACCATGAAACCTGCTAAATTTCATCATTCTACTATAATCAGTTTTTAAGAATTTTCAAAAATGCCCCCCTTAAAATGCACGGGGCCACGCCCACTTTTAAAGTTTAACAGAAAATCACAATAGAATGACCAGGAGAAAGTGGGCATGGTCGGGCAGCGATTTTGTCCAATTTCATTAGGTATACTCCCTACAATGCTAGTATACCTTGTGCAAATTTCATGATTGTACCGTAATCAGTATAAAAGTTATGACCAGTCGAATTTTCAAAAACGCCTCCCTTAAAAGTGGGCCCACTTTAAAAAATTTAACAAAAAATCATAATAGAATGACCAGGGGGACTAACCTATAAAATTGTATCATTTTAGCCATTTCATATACCGAGAGATGAAAAAGGGGGCGTGATTATCATTCTATTTCGCTCATTTTCAATACTTTGGCAAGAAATTTCAAATTTCATGCAAATATCTCAATTTTTACTTAAGTTATCGTGTACACGGACGAACAGACGGACGGGCATGCCTTAATCAACTCCTCTTTTCAATCTAAGAACTTTCATATATGGAACTCTATATCTATCTCGCTTATTGCTGTGCCGTTACGTAGTACTATTATGTGGACAAAATCATAATTCCCTTGTACTAGTATTAGTACGCTGGGTATTAAAATTTGACTTCGTGTTAAATTAACATGACTCTCTGTTAAATTAACATGTCTTTACCTAAAATTAACATGATTTTTTTAAACACAGTAGTTCTGTGTCCGAAAAGCCATCTGATGTGGTCCCTGGAAAGTCCGAAACGCGTCATGGTATCCATCGCTGTGTAAATCTTTGTAAATTTTCTCTAAGTATCAAAATTCATCATGTCTTCCTGTTAAACCAACACTATCTACGACCTCTCCAACGTGAACTTGTTCGAGTCTACAATATTTCATTAAGATCTCCGGCAATTAAATTCTCTTGGAATATGTCAGAAAAACAGTAGCTATATGGGAAGAAGAAAGTTGACTTTGAATTTCTGGTTGCTTTAGCTAAAGGTTATTTACATACACAGCCATTTCTGCATACTGTATGTGTATACGTTAGGGTGGTCCTTATTTGTAGGGAGACAATTTTATCATCAAATTTTCAAAGGCTCAAACATTAAGTCCACAAGTACATATATAGCCGAAGATATCACACGCAAATTTTGCTCGCGATTGGAAACGGTTAGGACGTGTCGCACGGGGTTAAAGGTTCAGTTTGCCCCATGGATACTCACAAAAAAATTAAAACGAAAAGTTCAGACTACCTTAGGTGCATCCAATCGAAACCAAATTTTTTATGTGATATCTCCAACGATATGCTATCGCTTCCAAGTATTAGATATGAAGGAAAATCACTTTTATTTTTTAAGTCTTCATAGGGCAATCGGAACTTTGACCCGTGCGACACGCCTAAACCATCTCCAATCGGAATACAAATTTATGTGTGATATATGTATTTGACCGTGGCGCAACCTATCTAGGGGGTGAAAAAATTGTATATTTGATTATAAGGCCCACCCTAGTGTACATATATACATATCTCTCTCTCAGTTGAATGCCCTTTTAAGCACCACCAAAATGACTTTTATTATGCGGCATTATTACATTTTCGCAAATTTTTCGCCACTTTCATTTTGTTTGTGTTTCTTTCCACAAAAAACATTTATTTTTTTTTGGCTAATGCAATTTCGGCTGTTACGCCCGCATTGTTTCCTTTGTTCCTAGAGTGTTAGTAATTTTTCTTTGCTTTTGTTGAATGCATCCAGCATCCATTATACTACCTTCTTCACGCTCTCACTTACTTTCATTTTTCAAGAATTTTAGTTGTATTTGCTGTGTTGCTGTTGTTGTATTTGCTCGTTACATATTTCCTTGTCTGCTTTTTTATTGTGTTTTTCGTTGTTGTTGCGTTCATCGCACGCTTTTTATGTGTTCATTGTACAGAAAAACCTTTTGCTAGACGAAAAGCCACTACCGCAGACATTTTACTACATTCTATGACGTTACGTATACGTCATGGTGCACGAGATTTTTTATTTGGGCAATCAAAGCACGTTCACAACTATATTTACACGTACATACATGTGTGTTTGTATGTATGTAAATAAGTACTTGTACTTCCTCAAAATAAAATCTTTAGTTCCAAGCGAATATATACGCACATACAAACATACATATGCGTCATCTGTAAGCATCGTGTAGTCTGTGCTCAAGAGTCACTGAAAGTCTATAGTTTTTGATGAGTTTCATAAAGCTATTACAACTTCTTCTTTGTACATAGTATATTCTTCTTAGTTAGTTATATTTTATTATTATGTTGGTGGCTCAAGAGGCTTCTGTCACAACTACATAGTTTCAGCAGTAACGATTTTTCTTTTGCAAGATTTTATGCTTTTGTCTGCTTTGTGAGAGCTTAGTCAGCCGAGATTTATACCTTTAGATACTTTCTATTTTTATGTGAAACTTAATTTACCGCATATTCGGATACAGAAATCCAAATTAGGCAGTTTGTTGGAAACAAAATATTTATTAACTCGAAATAGAAGAAAATTTCGTAGTTAGAAGATCGTTTGAAGAACAGGCAGGCAAATTGAGAAGACCAGAAGGTAAGGTGAATCAACCCAATCGTTGTCGCAATAGTTGCGCTAGTAGGATAAGCAGGGATGCAAACCGGTTTTGAGCTGAACCCAGCTGTTTTCAGTCTTTAAACCGAACCGAGCTATTGCATAGATTTTATCGCAGGCCTTGGCGGTGGGAGTGAAATGAAAAAAATGTTAATGTTAAAAAAGTTCGTAACGGACTTTTTTCAGTGTTAAAAGGTTCGGCGTTAGCAACATAACTTGACAAAAATAAATATAAGCGTTGCCTACATTTAGGCGTATGACATTGTACTGATGTTAGCAGCAGGCCGATTACATAAAACTGTTAACAGGTTAAGGCTGTACTGCTCTAAAGTCATAAATATGCTCATTGAGTTTTCATAAATATTATAATTGCATAAGTTGATAAAAAGTGATATGCAATAGCTTTACCGCGGCAGTCCCCGAGTGCCACACATCCTTTTTTTTTTTAGATGTATGAACCGAACCGAAAACCGCTAAACAAGTGGTTCGCTTCGGTTGAAAATTTGAATAAATTTTAAAGAGTTTCATGCCGGTTCACGAGCCGGTTCAAGTCTTATAAAGGTGGTTAGAACCACTGAACCGAGTTTTTTGAAGTGGTTTGCATCCCTGATGATAAGTATTAAAAATATCCAATATATATGTAAATAAGGTAAGGTGTTCGCGTTTAAAGAGATTAAACCTTTCGTCAGCAGTGTTCTCACGTGTTTACGGCCATAGCTGAAATACAAAATTTTGATTTGTGTACCCTACTTATAAGTGCTTTCAAAGTACATGCTCAAATAAAAGTGATCAGCTCAGTCTATATAAGAGAATCTAAACTGGCATTAGCCGCATGCTCATTTGCGACTCATCGCTAATTCATCCTAGACAAATCGAATTTTTTTTTTGCAGGGATGTTTTCTGTTAATTTTTTTTTTTTTTAGTTTTAGTACCTAGGGTCGGTGCTATCGATTTAGCGCTAACTTTACTTATCCAAAAGGACCTCAAAATACTCCCAAAACAATCCTAAATTGATCCTAAAACGACCCTAAAAAGACGCTTGAATGTTCCCAAAATACTCCGAAAATGAACCCAAAACGACACAAAAATGATCCTAAAAGGATCCCAAAATGGCCCCAAAATGATTCCAAAATGAGCCCCAAAAGACCCTTAAGTACACTCAAAATGATCCGAAAATGACCCCAATATTCTCCCAAAGGATCCCAAAATGGCCCTAAAATAATCCCAAAATAATCCTCAAATGATCCCAAAATGGCCACAAAATAATTCCAAAATAATCCTCAAATGATCCCAAAATGGCCCCAAAAAGACCTTACAATACGGTAAAATGGTAACCCTGGGCGGCAACCCTACTTGCATCTCCTAAGTGGCAACCCCAAGTTGATAGTCGTAAAATCAATAATACTATCTATATGCCAAATTTCATCCCAATCGGCAAAGCGGTTCTTGAGATAGTACCGGATATACAATTATACTGTGGTAAGGGGGAAACCCTACTTTAATATATTTTAGTTGGCATGTCGCCGCAAATACTTTTCATTTGATACCCATATTGGCTTATCTTGCATAGATAATTAAAAAAAATTGAGATAGTTTGCAACCCTGTAAACCGCCATTAAAATCAATCCTTCTATCTGTATGCCAAATTTCATCCAAATCGGTCAAGGGTATTCCGAGATAGTGCCGGATATACCAATATGTATACAAGTTAAGCTCGTTTAAAGTTATAAGATTTTTGTTCGATTTACAGAAGAAAAACCACCAACTCGCTAACATTTCTGTTAATAAGTATGTTAATATAGCGCTGTTATTAACAGAATCGCAACAACGGCGACATCTGGCGGCAAGTAGCTGCACCACTTATTAGCTAACATTGCAGCGTATCCAGTAACCGCTAGATGGCAACCAACTGCAGCAGTAACCCAACCAACCACGTACAACAATTTCCGATGGAGATAAAGAGCAGATGGCAAGGACGGTACATACATATGTACATATATTACAACAGACTCTATGAGCAGAAATTTTGTACATTTATAAAATAAAAGAGAAATATGACAATGATTTATATACACTATGGAGCATAATAGTACATTTACACCGCACCAAATTTGGCAAATTCGGCGCTTTTTTCCATACAATTCTCATTTTCCAAATTTGGAATTCCATCGTATTTGACCTCATTTGCCGACCAATACAATCCACAGTTCCTCAAAATAGCAACCCTGCGGCTGTTCCACATTTAGAATCGCCTAGTAAGAACCTTAATGGGCAATTGACGTGTGATAACTTTTGCTGTAAATAACAATTTCAACTACTTTTTTTAAGAAAATCTGCGAATTCTATCAGGAAAACACAGAAGCCTTCTTGACTCTTCTATTATTTTTACTCTACAGGTGTTTAAATCATCACGGTAGTGCATTTTTTTCGGTGACTTTTTGTCCTGGTAGAAGCTTTTTGCCGGTAAGGTGAACCCAAATGCAAATTTGCCAGAGTAAACGGTATCGAACTGGCTCATTTGAATTTGTCAAATTTGGTGCGGTGTAAATGTACTATAGGTATGCGTACAGATGGAGATATCTACATACCTATTATTTTAAGTATATGCGTTTGATTTTTAGAAAGTAAGTTTTTTTTAAAAGTTAGGGATTTATTTAGCTTAAGCATTGTTACATACATACTATAGGTTATACAAACATTTTTGCGGCGATAACGGCAGCATTCTCAATAACGAATAAAACACAGCACTTTTATTTTATATATTTTAGCAGTATTTTATTTTTAACTATTTTTTAATAACAAATGCCATAATATTATCTGTAAAGGGGATAAACAAAAAAAGATATTTGTTAGGGATATAAAATTTTTAAACACGAAAGCCAATTTTGACTGGTTTTCGTTTGACTGCTGTGATATTGCCTGATTTCGTTAATTTTATGCGGACTTGAATTATGAAAATAATAATAATAAACGAAGCTTGTTTTTGTACGTGAGCTGGTTTTAGACTGCCGACGATTGTTTGGTCAGCGTTAAATGTGGGACCTTTCATGGAGCTCCAACCCTGCCAGCTAGCGCTAGCCATGTTGAAAACAAAATTACAAATTAGTGCTGTGCAATACCTACTAGAAATGGCTGTGGGTAAAAGTAGGCATCGAAATACCAACGCATAGTCCGATACGACTCGATAATATGATAATTTTCGGCACGAATTAGCAGCTTCAGTAGAAGAGGAACGTCACTAAACACAATTGCTCACTTTTTATCGTCTTTATTGGTAAGCGCAACCCAGTTATTTCCCAAGATTTTATCCGCAGCTGGTTAGCAGGAAATTTTTGTACTACGAAATTCCCCACAAATTCTTCACAATGTAACGCTGCCCGAAAATTACCCGCAATTGAGGGAATTATCCACAAAACTGCAACGCTGTGCAGGGTACAATTTTTAATTTTTTCGCCTTTTTAAGATTTCATATTCTCTCAGGTAGGCATTCTTTGCTGTTTTAACTGGCTTCAAAAAGATACAAAAAATCGTATTTTTGCATCTTTAGGACCGAATTGTGGGGAAAACTAGTTGTATTCTGTTATTAGCAGACTGACAGATTACTTTCTTATACAGAAAAAACAGTCCAAGAGCTATCGCTAACAAAAAAAATCTTTTCAGGGCTTCTTTTTTTCACTGCTAAGTTTTCGGTTCCAAACTACGATTTTCATGGAATGGACTTTGGTTAGTTTTTCTTTCAAGTTCTG
Source organism: Campiglossa producta (assembly GCA_964058755.1). NCBI lineage: Eukaryota > Metazoa > Arthropoda > Insecta > Diptera > Tephritidae > Campiglossa > Campiglossa producta. The sequence goes on along the minus strand of CAXKVI010000002.1, from coordinate 21,784,824 downwards.
GGTAGTCATAGAAGTTACTTCCTTCTTTTATCTTTCATGTTTCTAGCAAAATTTTATACATACTTACCTTAAAGAGAAAAAAAATTCCCGAGAAGTTGATCTGACTTTTAGGAGAGTGCAAACAATTTAAATAGTGGGTGGACAGAACTCTGATTAGATCCCATACACCTGAGTCTTTGAGCGCAATTTGCATTCTATCACCCATAGCAGCTTCAGGTTACTTCTCCTGCCTTTCAAAAAAAAAAGGGCACAAAAAAATAGTGAAAAATATTTCAGGTGGGGACTTTTTTCCCTATACTATGCGGAATTAGGTTGAAATATTTTCAAATGGAGCAATTTTTTTTTATTTCAAAAGTGTGTAAGAAATAAATTGAACGTAATTTTAACATTTCAAAATTACCACTTTTTATACATATGAATGAAGTTTTGTTATTAACTCTCTCATGTAAAATTGTTTAAAAATCAATTTTTAAGAGCTTAATTTTTTTGTTGCAATATTCAAAAACCAGTTTTATTCGAAAAAACTAGTGAGAATAATTAGTTGCATTTTTCTTTTTCACAGGACTGAGGCAATATCATAGCAGCTAAACGATTCGGCGAACTTAAGCCATAAAGCAAAAATATCAATAATAAAAAAACAATAAAAGATACACAAATAGAATGAAAATAAAAACATGGAGCGAAATACAATTCAAAACATTTTATTTATACTTTTTCGTTTACAAATAAAATATAAACATAAAACATAAAGTTTAAATTAAATATATAAACACTAAATATACAATGCTATCATACATTAAATCGTATAAATATATAATGAATAAATTTCTTGCGATTTTTTTAAACAAATTAAAATCGTAAAAGTAATTCAAATGCTCGATTTTGGTTTCAAAAAACTTAAAGTGTTTAAAAATTCATAATTTTTTTGTATGCTTTTATTTTGTAAATGCTTAGACTACGGTTTGAGCTGAAAATATATGGAAAGAGAAGAGATATAAAATGTATTTCATATGTTTGATAACAAAAGCCTTAAACTGTGTTCAGACTACAAGATAAATTATGTAGTTTCGCTTAAATTGCCAAGTGGTACTTGTATATGTACCGAAAGAGAGAGTCTACAAACTGCTTAATTTACTAACAAAACTACTTAACTTATAGATAAGATAAGGTCAAAGTCTGAACATAGTCTAAAAAACTAAATTTTTAGGTATTCTAAAAAATGATGTAACTAAATAAATTTTTGATTATTTAAACTTTCATTTATTACTATTTTTTTATTTTAAATGCATTTACAACATTAATGAACGGTAGCATTTTTTTTTTACATAAGATGAAAAATGTTACAAAATTAAACAAAAAACTAGAAAAAAATCATTGGCACAAATTGCAGTCTAACAATAAATTAGGTTATTATGTATGTATATTGATATGTTTGAAGATATGTATATTTACAACGACAAAAAATGATTACAATGCACAAATTAAGTGAAGGTGAGCGTGATAGCTTTTAGACTTAATTATATTTTTTTCTAAATTAATAAAACTAAATTTAATGAAATATTTAAATAAACAATTATAAACTAGGAAAAATTTGTGTTTTTACTTTTATTGTAATTATGCTTCAGTACAGTAAACAATAAACGGTATTAAATTTTTTCAGTAATACGCGCATTGCTACTAAAAATAAAATAAAATTTTTGCATTTAAAAAATAATATTCTTAATTTATTTGCTAAAATATAAGCATAATTTTGTTTGCTGGGTTACAGCTTTCCGCACAGGGTGTCTGACAATTTCAAAAAAAAAAAAAAATTATTTTCTTGTCACAAAACAGCTCGCACCCAACAAACAATCTATAAAACATATCTTTTTTAATAAAATAAAGTTTATCGAAAAAAAATTTAACTTTTCTTATTTGTCAGCATATTTCGTTGTAATAAATCTCGTATTCGTCGCACGTTGAAACGATATTTGGAAATAAAAGCATTCGTTGTATGTTTCACTAAAAATTATTTTTTTAAATAAAAAAAATTAATACCTTTATAATTATATATTTCGAAGAATATATAAACAAAACATATTTGTTTTTAAATATTAAAAATAAAGTAAAGTTAATTAAAAAAAAAAAATAAACTTAAGTATTAAAAATTTGTAAATCGTTAAGGGTTGGTTTTAAGTTAAAAATCGTTAAATTAAGTTAAAAAATCCTTTTTTAGAAATGCAGTAAACTTAAAGTTAAATAAAGTGCCTTTAGAAAGAGAAAAACGACGATAAATCATAGAAAAGCCACAGGTTGGTAGCACAAAATGTTAAGAAGAAATAAAATAAGTGCTCAATGGGTTAATACTTATAGAAAAGCATGGGAAAACAGTTGAATCGAGAAAATTTTTTACTTTATCATTTTAAAAGTTTAGATAATAATTATAAAAAGGGTCATTCAATCTTAAGTTTGTATAAAAAAAAAAAATTCCAAAAAAAAATTTTTACAAATTTATAGACATTAAAAAAAATGTTACCTAAAAAAATTAATAAAAAACATTTAAAAAAATCAGAAATGGAGCTTGGTTTAGAATTAAGCAGAAAATTCTAACCTCTAAAAAATTTATTAAAAAAAGGTTTTTAATTTCGAATCAACATTTTTTTTTTGTTTTAATTAAATGCTTTGTGAAATTATCGTCGTTTCTCTTTTTCCAATAACAAACTGCAACTGTCCTCAACTATACAAAGCTACTTACATAGATTTGAGTGCCTTTCGTTATGCTCTAATACAAGGCCGGCCATGCGTGCACATTGTGCACTTTTGAGTTTATACTCAAACACCAACGCTAACGATGTGGACGCACGAAGTTGTGCTTTCGGTGGTTCGTCGTTGTTTCACTCATGATGCGGAGTAAGAAAAACAGTGAGCGCAAAAGAAAACGTACATAAATACTACTTTGCGTAATTTAATGAATAATTATTTCCCTTTTATTTTATTTGTTTTATTTTATTTTATTATATTATATTATATTGTATTATATTATATTATATTACATTATATTACATTATATTATATTATATTTTATTTTATTTTATTTTATTTTATTTTATTTTATTTTATTTCATTTCATTTCATTTCATTCCATTTTATTTTATTTTATTTTCTTTCATTTCATTCCATTTTATTTTATTTCATTTCATTTCCTTCCATTTCAAAGCAAATAATAAAATATCCTTTTGATTTTATAGTTTCACAGTCCGCATTTTCTTTGCAGCCACTGTACGTAAAATCACTCAAAACTTACGCACACTTATGCAAATGTTTTAGTATTTGTTTGGCCGGCCCTGGCAAGGCCGGCCATGCGTGCACATTGTGCACTTTTGAGTTTATACTCAAACACCAACGCTAACGATGTGGACGCACGAAGTTGTGCTTTCGGTGGTTCGTCGTTGTTTCACTCATGATGCGGAGTAAGAAAAACAGTGAGCGCAAAAGAAAACGTACATAAATACTACTTTGCGTAATTTAATGAATAATTATTTCCCTTTTATTTTATTTGTTTTATTTTATTTTATTATATTATATTATATTGTATTATATTATATTATATTACATTATATTACATTATATTATATTATATTTTATTTTATTTTATTTTATTTTATTTTATTTTATTTTATTTCATTTCATTTCATTTCATTCCATTTTATTTTATTTTATTTTCTTTCATTTCATTCCATTTTATTTTATTTCATTTCATTTCCTTCCATTTCAAAGCAAATAATAAAATATCCTTTTGATTTTATAGTTTCACAGTCCGCATTTTCTTTGCAGCCACTGTACGTAAAATCACTCAAAACTTACGCACACTTATGCAAATGTTTTAGTATTTGTTTGGCCGGCCCTGCTCTAATAGCATTTCTACTCATAATAAGACACTCATTATGAATGAGTCAAAGAGTTTTAGCTCCACTTTTTTTGTCTATCCAACGCTATCAAACTTAACAATGTGCAAAATCTTCCATTTATGCTTACTCTTTTGCTAAACATCGTTCTGTTTCTATACTTATTATCAACAACTACCAGTGATAGAAACAAAAAACTCAACAACAACAACACTCAACTTTGACTCAAACTCAAGGCTTGCGCCAAATTACAAGCTACTCAAAATAAAACCAACGCTATTAAAGTTATCATGCCAACTATAATAAGGCACAATGTGTATAGATCTGTGGGTGTGATAACTCCCAATGAACAAGCTAAGAGTACGTGCTCAAGTGTTGTGAAGCCACCAGTCACCGCTGCGGCCGCCACTGCTGCTGGGCGCAGCTCACCAAATATTGAAAGTTCACGAGAATACTTTTGTGGCGCGGATGCCGCTGCTGCAGCGCTTGTTGAAGGCTTTTCATCATCGCGCTGATAATTTTCATAAGGTTCATTATCGTCAATTGCATTATTTGTGGAGGAGCGCCGTCGCCATAGTAATAGTTGTGACTCCGTAGAGAGCATATTGTTATGCGCGCCACCTTTGGATTTAGCGCTCATATAAGGCGACTCATCGATTTGCCCTTCATCGCCGCTAGAATTCGTGGTTTGTGTTAGTTGATCACATAAATTACTTTCAGTTTCATCACCAGCAGGAAAACTAATTTTCACTTCAGAAATGTTGAGATTAAGCGGTGGCGTTTCAATGACAATGCTTTGTTTGCGTGATGGCGCTCTGAGTACTTCTGTGGAGGTGGCGCGCCTCAAAGTATTCTCTGCAAATTCTTCTTCATCCTCCTCTTCCTCTTCTTCCACAATGCTTGGCAACTCATCGTTATCATTTAAATTTCTTTCTAAGAGCTCATTAAATGCTAATCTCAGATGTTCTAAATCTGTATGAATGCGCGCGCTAATACTTGAAGCGTTTTCGTTTGCTGTATTTGTCGCGTTATCTTGCGACATACTTTCAGGCGTTTCAGTAGTATACAATTCTGTGGAGGATGTGCTATTTCTACGAGAATCACTACTTCTAACCAACTGCGCTAATTGAATTAATCGAGTATCGTCAACCTCGTGTGTGGAGTTGGATTTTTGTATGGCCGTTGAGTTATTTTGAGTTTGTGCGGTTAGAGCGCCATCTGTAATGGAATGTTTTACGCTATTTGAAACTTTAGTTCCGGTAGTCTCTTCTTCCGTACATTTCAAACCCAAAGTAAAATCTTCTTTCTTCATTAAACTTTTCTCTTCAAGCAATTTTGCGCTCTCTGGTGTTTCATCTTTAAGCGCCTGGTGCTCTTCCTCACCCCGTGCGCTCTCATCATCCACACACTCATTAATCTCATCTACCGCAATCTCAATGATTTCCTCTACCAAACTATCGAGTAACTCTTTCTCGCTCGGTGGCGGCGGAAATTCTTCCATAACCAGCGTTGCCTCGAGCTCTTGAGTTCGTGTCTCCTCAAGCTCATTCTCAATACGGGGCGTAATGCATACCTCATTGACAAAACTCTTTTTCTTTATCTCATAGCGACTATTGCAAGCATTTTCAAACTGCAAGCAAACATTGTTCGTTTGCGCGCTCAGCGGAAAGTCGGCCAAACTTACATTACCCGAATCGGGATTGGATGAGGTTTCATCTTCGCAAGAGCTCAGCGAATCACATTGAGTTTGGCGCGCATTTCTACGCGCTTCCTCTTTAACATTATCGACCACAATACTTATTTTACTAGCATAGATTTTATTAAAATTAGGTGATAGCTTTAAAGGAATCGCGCTTGACCTAGACGCATTTTCTCCCTGTGACTCTGGTATTGATTCGAGCTTACAACTATTTGGACTTAAACTAAGGGATGAGCATGAGTTTTTGTTGATGGTAAATGAGGGTATGATTGTAGGATTATTAATAGATATGGTACTAGAACTAGCAGGAGTAACATCGACTACATCATTATGATTAACAATAGCATGCCGCAAGCGCTTTGAGCTATTAGTAGTTGAGTTTGCGGGTACGACACATTCACACGCTTGCTTGGCAACATCAACAAGAGCTTGGGTATTAGTAGTTAGCTGGCTAGCGTTACTATTAGAGGTAGCAAGCTTGGTTGCATGGCGCGCGGTTGCATGATTAGATGATGATAACAATGGCACTGGTGGCGACGCGCACGCATGAATTGATTTGCTAACAACATTTTTACCTGTAACATTTGTTGGCGGCATTTCAACCGGCGCTTGTTGTGAAGCGGCGCGCATTCGACGCTCTTGCTCGTCAATACCAAATATCATGGCTAACTCTTCCGAGGAATTGTACTGCGATGGCGTTGAAAGGGAACGCGCGCGTAGACGCTCTTGCGATTGACGTGTCGCAGCAGCGGCAAGGGCCGCGGCATCAGATGCGACTAACGCGCTAGAACAAGTATCACCGTCAACTCTTTCATTACCCACGCCCGTAATTGTCAATGGCGGTGGTGGTGATGGCGTATAGCTAAACGTTGTAGCGCTAATATTTGGTGTGGCCGCGCTCGTTGTTGTTTGTGCATCATACGAGGTGGTGCTAAATGTTTTTATTGGATCGGTGCTAGGTGTATGATAATCACTACTTGTTGGTGACTTAACATAATCACTGGATGAGTAGGGGTTAAAAGAGGTAATGCTCGACGATTGTCGACGACCAGCGGAGGGACTTGATGATTTGGCTAAGCAATCGCTTGACGAAGAAAATGACGAAGCGGTAGTGCTTGCGCCTGGTTTACCGCCAACCGCTGCAGCGCTACTACAACTACTGTTGTTGGTCGTTGTGGTAATGCTGGGCGCTGTTGTGTGATCATCGCTGCTGCTCATAAGACGCACAGCAGCAAGCTTGGCGTTGATGACAGGCGCTGGCAACGGTAGTGGTGGTGGTGCAACTGTCGGCGCATATGCGTGTCCAGCGCGCATTTTCGCTTCACATTCTTCCATAATTTGATCGATTTCCTCAACATTTTGCTGCGGCTTTGCTGCTAATTTGGTACGCCCCGCTTCTGTAAGTGTAGAAACAGAATTATCAACTTTTGGCGTCGAGCTCAAATGTATGTGTTCGGCGTTACAGGCAATAGCTGTTGCTGCACGCGCGTGATTTTGAGGTGATCCATGCTGCGCGCGCTGCTGTTGCTCCCGCTCCAACTGCTCCTGTTCACGCTGCTTCATTTCTTGATTGAGATTATCATAGTCGGGATTGTCTTCCGCAAGCTCGCTTAGCTGACGCATACAACGTTTGGCTATCGCTTCAACCCTCTCTGATTGTATGGGATCCAACTTTTTGATTAGATTGGGCGTGACGAGCGATTCAGACGATACAGAAGTAGAAGCGGACGGTTTATTCTTCACTTTGACCGCCTCCTGTATAACCACAGGCGGTTCTGTAGTCACAATATCTTTCAATATCTTTTCGCATACCGCATTTGCCGCCTCGGATACCTGATCGATGGCCTGAATTAGTTTGCCCTCTTTATGTAGCTTGCGGGGTTTCGCTTCCGCCTGTGTCTCAGTGGCATCGGGTAATGTGTCGAGCAGCATTTTGCCACAACGTTTTGCGGCTTCGGATACCGCTTCAATTTCCTGCAAGTCCTTCTCGAGACGCGCTTCTTCAGCGTTGGCGCTGTTGGGTTTTGCGATCGCCTTGGGACGCGACGAGGTGATGAGTGCTTCCTTGCGCAACTCTTGCAATTCTTTTGTTAATTTCATCGACTTCTCTTGCGCTTCCTTTGCTATTTTATTCAGCGCATCTTCCATTTGCGCATTCGCTGCTGTCGGTTCGGGTGTAAGACTCTTGCGCGGCAATGGAACTGGTGGTTTTTGTACTTCCTCTTTGTGCGCGCTGCTTTGATTGGGTAGCTTTTCAGGTAGCGCGCTTATAGCGCCACCTTGACTGGGATGCCGAAAAGGTATTGGCGCTTTTTTTGTAGGTGTCGCAAGTTCTTGCTCCTGTTGTTTTAGATTACGCAGCAGCGCTAGCGTAGCAGGCACATCTGAAGCGCGCTCACCTCTAACCTCGTCGCCACCCTTGTTATGCAGCTCAGACATGCTGCCAGCGCGTTCCAAATTACGCGTCAGTTCCAAGTAAGATTGCAAATCACCACCAGAAGGTTTGGCCGCATCGCGGTGTATAAGATTGTAAATGTTAGCTGACTGCGTGCGTGTAGCGCGATTCTTTTTTTGCTGCTGAAATGAGCTGTAGGGATAGTTGAATTTATCCTTGGGACCATGCGGATCTTTGCGCAGCGCGCGCACTGCCAAATCATCTTTGACAATATCGGGCGCTTGACGCTGCGGTGGCTCCACAATAGGCGTAACATGCAGATAGTCGGTTTGCGGTGCGGCAACAACCGGGCCAACAGGTATGCCAAATGGTGGCTGCTTTTCCGCGGTTTTGTGCTGCAAATTCGCCAACTGCATGTTGCGATAGGCAACATCATCGCGTATTGGATCCGGTTCGCCTGTGGGCGAGTCTTCATCGTCATCAAATTCGGCTGCACGCGCCAGCGCATATTTTTCAAACTCGCTTGGTGTAGGTACCCGCTCTTTCTGCTCTGGTGGCTCAGTGAGCCCAAGCGACTTGTATATTGCCTCGAGCTCATTGATTGCTTCCTCGAGGTTGGCAGGTTTCTTGCGCGGAAAATAGATGGGCAGCTCGGGCGGCACCTGGCTGGGCGGTATCGATAGTTTGCGTTGCGGTGGTGTGGGCGTGGAATAAATAGGTTTGTGATGTTGTTCGCGTTTTTCCGCCACATATTCATCGTATTTATTTGGCGTATTGGGTATTTCACCTGAGCGCCGTTGATAATGATTCGGCATTGAGTTACTTTTGCTATAGTCTTTGTTGCGTATCTCCACGTAGTTGGCGTTTGCTGTGTCAGGTTTTGATTTTATATGCAAGCTGCCACACACAATGTTATCCACCTCATCTACGCCACTACTGGTCGCAAAGGGTGATGCTTGCGGATCTCTTTTTGGTTTTTGCACCTCTGAGTAGAGGGGTATGGGGTAGGCGCGTAGCTCGCCTACACGTGAGCTAGAAATCGAACGCGGCTTGGCGTGTACCTCGGCTGCGTGTGTGGCACGTCCACGTTGTTGGGCGACGCCTGCATCCATGCGTTGCCAGAAATCAGTAGCACCACGCGGGGTTGAAGGTGATGCGAGCCCACTTTTGGTGGTGCGCAATATACCCACGCTGCTTTGCTCCTTCGCTGCTACATCGTGTTGTGGCTCGAGCATGTGTATGGGTTTGCGTGAGCGCGGTGTCGCATCGGCAACATAATGAAATTCTAAACCATTGGGCAGTGACTTTTTCCCTGGATGCGCATCGCGTTCTGCGCGCGTTATAAAACGTCGATGGTGTGGTGTACTACCAGCTTGATGTTGTGCCGCTTGCTGCTCATGCTGCACGCTCACGGGTGGCGTATTTAGCGAATGCACTGATTGATAGTGTGGGCCACTGGGGCCGGACCAAATTTTATCGTCAGATACGCAACGACTACTAAGGCGCGTGTTCGTTGCAGGCACCACAGGCAATCCGCTCTGATCAAAAGCGTACGAAATGGGGCGCAAATCGCCAGCGCTGCTGCCATTTTGCATTTGTCCGCTTACGTTTACGCGACGCAGTGGATCACGCGGTGGTGGTGGTGGTGGTAGTGGTTTCGTCTGCATTCGGCCATTAATATTTTGCAAATGTATGTGACTATCATAGCTAATGCTGCGCTTTGCATCATTAACGCTATTTTGTAAATTCTTTGGTTGTTGTTGTTGTTGTTGTTGTTGCTGCAATTGACCCCACTGTACGTAAGGTGCTACATGTTGCAAGCTACTGGTGTTGCGTAGACGTGGCGTATTGTGCGCCTGCGCTGCGGGATTATAAATAGACAGTGGCACAGGTTGAGTTTTCCAGCGTTGCTGTGGAGTTGGTTGTGGCGCATACATCACCGGCACTTGACCGTTACTTGGCTCACCATCGCGCGACAGCCGTTTGTAGTAGCGTTCATTGCGCGCTGCACGACTACGCTTACTTTGCATATTATTAGCTGCACCCTGTCCACCGTCATGTATACTCTCATCGCTGCGATATTTTGAAAATGTGGATGAATTCAAAGAAATTATTTCCTCTTCACTGGAGGAGCGTGGTGGCGCGCCTGTCGCATCATGCGGTAAACGTTGTGCTGAACGCGTTTTGTATGCTGCACGCGCTGCACGTCGATCCAGCGAGTTTGCAGAGCGCGTATATGCAGCAGCGCCTGGTGTCGCGCCATGTTGTAGATATTGGTGTTGATTCTGATAGTACGATTCCGAAGGTGATATCGTTTCTACGGGTAAAAAGAATTCATTATCCGCATGCGGCGCTGGTGGATGTGGTGGCGTTATTGGTGCGCCCGTTTGCGGATGCAACACTATGTGATCAAAACTAGCACCATTCAATTTACTACTGCGGCTCAATTTATTCGTTTTATTCGATTTCGTTTTAAGATTGGCACTACTGCCGCTAGTGGCACGTGAATTTCTATGGGTGGGCGTAAAGCCAGCTTTGCGATCCTCCTCGGACGATGAATCCGAGGCGATGTCTTTCTTTCGTCGAAACAGTCGTCCAAATGACCATTTCTTTGTAGCTGCTGTTGGCGTCGTATGGTTCATTGAAGAGGTATGTGTAGCATTTGGGTAGTTCTCCTTGCGGCTGTTGCCGTGGTGTTGTGCGCGCTGCTCCATGTCGTTGCTGGCAATGGTGGAGGTGGCGTCTTGCTCATCTGTGGAGCTGGAGTCACCGTCCGGTTCTTTGGGTAGCGGTAGCTGAGGACGCCACGATGTTTGGACAGTCTATAAAGAAGAAAGAAGCAAAAAGAGAATAAGAAATTTTAGTCTATGAGTTCAACTAGAAACATGGTAAATAAAATACTGGCAACATTCAGAATTTCTCAAATTGAGTCAAGTTTTTATTTTTTTTTCTCGCAAATTTGTATTATTATTTGCATTCTAATCAGTAGACAAATATGAGACGCCAGCATGTGCGGGCCCACTACCAAGTTCGAATATAGATATGTCTATTAGGGATGCTACGGAAGTAAGTTGGTCGGAGTTTCTAGGGCGTGTTTTGATATTCCACTAAAACTGTCTGCTCCCAGTGAGAGCACATTAGCCATATCGGAACACTTAAGGAAAATCAGAGGAAGTGAAATGAAATGGAAAAGGAACTGGAAATGGGACAAGGCAATTGAATTAGAAAAGGGAAGGAAAATAGAAATGGGAATAAAACCAAAAGTGGGAATGGTAATGGAAACAAAAAAAACGAGACGAAATGAGAAAAGAAGTTTATAACGAAAAAGAATTGGAAGAAAAGGAATTGAAAAATTAAATGTTATTAAAAATAAAAATGGAAATGGAATTGCACGCAGAACGGGAAATGGATATGGAAAACGGAAGGGAGTTAATATGGAGAACAAAACGCGTTGAATATGGAAAACTTTGAGGAACGAATAGGGAAACGTTTCGAAATAGATAACTAAGCAAATTTATAAGGAAATAGAAGTGGAAAAATAAATGGAAATAGGAATAGAAATGGAATAGGAAGCGGAATTGGAAGTTGAAAAGAGAACGAATATGGTACGAAATGAGAAACGAAATTTATAGGGAAAAAGAGTTAGAAATGGGAATAGAAAACGGAAGGAAATGGAAGTGAAGTGAAATGAAAATCTAAAAGGATATTGATGAAATAACCAAAATGAAAAAGGAATTAGAATGAGAAAACTAAATGGAAAAGCCAATGCAAGTAGAAAAAGCAAATAAAAGAGAAAAATTATAGTGAAAAGAGAAGAATATGGAAAGGAACAAGAGGAAGAAGGAGAGTTTATACGTCATGAAGAAAACTGCTCGTAAATTTTTAAAAAAATTTTTGTAGAACGAAAATTCGCTGGCGGATTGCAGTTAAAATTTTGAGCGAAAAATTTGGTGAGAAATTTTAGGATGAATTTTAAAAAACAAATCGTACACGAACCTAAAGAAAAATGTTCAGGTATACTAATTTGGGAGGAAATACGCTGTCGACTTTCAGATCGAATTCAAGGCGAACATTTAGGGTGATTTGTACAAATGTTCACACATCAAGCTTTTGTGAGTAGTTATTACTGTTTGCTTTTTTGTTATTTATCTATCTTTGTTTATTACTTAGTCCTCAACACTTATCTTACTTTGAACTTTACTTTTAGTACAATGCCAAGCATTGATATACTATATTTGCAGTATAGTACATATATACATTATTGAAAAGCCTTATCTTAGAGACTGATGGACTCACGACAAGTTAAATAGACTCTCACTTTTGTGTGCAAAGCATTAGGGGCGCTCATGTACTTTTCAAATCTTATAACTTTACTATTTTGTATTTGTATATTTTTGAGTAATTTTGGGATAATATTTGGATTATTTTGGGATCATTTTGGAATCATTTAGGGATAATTTGGGGGCTATTTTGGGTTAAATTTTAGGATCATTTAAGGATCCTTTTGGGGTAATTTTGGTATTATTTTCTGGTCATTTTTGTGTCATTCTGCGGTCTTTTTGGGAACATTATGGGATCATTTTGGCCGCTTAACCGATTTCGATGAAATTTGCCGTCATAGTATGCTTGATTTTAGGGTCGTCAAATTGGGTGTTGCCACTTGGGGCGGTTTATAGGGTTGCCACCTATCTAATTTGTTCTTAAATATTGAGCAAAGGTATGCCAATATGGGTATCAAATCAAAAGTACTTTCAGCCGCATACCAACCATGATGTCTTAAAAATGAGTTGGCACCAAGGGTTGCCACCTTACTGCCTTTTATTTATTTTTTCGTATTTTGACTAATTTCGATGAAATTTTGTTTGTGGATAGATTTTTTACTTGGATTTGCCACTTGAGGCGGTTTATAAAGTTGCCACCTATTTGATTTTTTTCGAAATATTGGAAAAATAATCGAAAACACCGACCAAGCGCGGTCACCCAGGTATGTACTATTATATAGTACTACTATATATTATTCTCGTTCATCACTACCATAAAAATTACCAAAGGAATGCTATGAGGTAATGATAAAATATTCTGAAAAATACGGGAGGATTTAAAAAAATATATTTGTTTATTTATAAATTAAGATTCACAAAATTTCACATTTGGTCATTTGTATGTATGGCGTTTGATGAAAGAGGAAATATTTCAAGAAAAAATCGCACTCATTTGTATGTTGAGCGCATTCCCTGTGAGCTATGTAAAAACAAGCAGATGGTAAGTTGAAGGTATTTTATTTATCACAAAAAGCAAAGCTGATGAAGAGAAGACAAATTTTGATTACTAAATAGTTGATACAGAAACAATTCTAAGAATACCTGAAAAAAAAAAAATACGTAAATGTCGGCATACCCTGTAGGGAGTTCTAAAAAAGGACTACCTTAGAATGTTCTCAAATGCCTGCTTTTACATACACAGAGAAAAAAGAGCTGGGAATGGATAAGAATTGACCGTGATTTTGGTTGAATCAACAGATATTTTAGTTAATATAACTATATTTTGGTTGATATGACCAAATCACTGTCAATTCTTATCCATCACAGCTCAATTTTCTCTGTGTATAGAGATGGCTAACTCACTACACAGAATAGTTTGAACTCAGCTAACTACAAACTGACTATTTCTAAACTAGCTTGTAGCTAATTGTAGTTAGTTAACTAATTAGTCTAAAGGTATGAAATTGGCACGCTTATAAGAAAGTTGACTTAGAAATACTACAGGGCATCGTAGCTGATTTGTTATAAGCAATTGCTTTAACCGCTTCGGTGCAGACACAGTAGTTCTGTGTCCGAAAATCCATCTGATGTGGACCCTGGAAAGTCCGAAACGCGTCATGGTATCCATCGCTGTGTAAATCTTTGTAAATTTTCTCTAAGTATTAAAATTCATAGCTTGTAGTTAGTTGATCAAAGGAAGAATTTTGCTAACTGGAATATGTTCATTGATTAGTTTTTTTAGTAGGCTTCTACATCATTTCCTACAAGGTTTGATACTTAGACAAATATATCAAAATTAATTTTGTTTTTTTTTCTTATTACACGAAACATACATAACTACACATGTTTTCAATTATGTATTTTTATAAATAAATTTATTACAATTTTTTTAACACACAAACGCACATTTTTATTTTTACCACAACGTATAAAAATGAATTCCTCATTGCTGCGCTTTTGCGGGTTGTTTTGTGAGAATTGACGTAACACCGGCATTTTTAATGTCATACAAAATACATGCATAGACTATATAGTACATATATATATATGATGTACTTTGAGTATGCTTTTAGTATTTCAAATTTGCAAAACGTTTCCTATTTGTGTAATTGTAATTTTGTTTTGAAACAAATTTTAAAGCACGTAGAGGATCGTAAAATAATTTTATTTTTTTTTTTTGCAACACGTCGTTCTTACGTTTGTTGTGTCGGCGGTGGAGGTGGATCAAAACGTGTGGATATTGTTTAATAACTCAACTGAATACTCTAAATACTTGGATATTTTGTCAAATGCTGTAAAATGAAATTTTTAGAATTTATTTTTATTTTATTTTAATATTTTTTTTCTTTTTATTTATATATATTTTTTTAATGCTTTTTATATTTTTATATATACCGAATTCTAGTATATATTTGATACAGTCATAGATGATGCCATAAAGCTACCAATTTAAATATGCAAATCAGGGTGGGTTGAAAAATAAAATTGTTTACTTGGCATTATAAGAAGTGGAAATTTTTAATTTTAATTCAATTTAAGGAAAAAAGTTGAGGAAAAAAGTCTTTAAGTTGAGGGAAAAGTCTTTAAGTTGAGGAAAAAAGTCTTTAGGTTGAGGAAAAAAGTGTTTAAGTTGAGGAAAAAAGTCTTTAGGTTGAGGAAAAAAGTTTAGGTTGAGGAAAAAAGTCTTTATATTAAGGAATATTTTACTTATGTTAAGGAAGCCATGTATTTGGAGCCAAAAAAAGGAAACTTTTTTTCCAGTGCTGTGAGTTTAACTCAAAACGCCGGAAGAAAAGTCTTTGAAGGATGGCCCAAAAAAAAACTAACTTCAAATATTCACGCTAGGCACTCCTCCTTTTTTAGAATGGTGTTCAATATACCTCTGTGATTTTTTCAAATTTTTTGGTGGATGGGAAAACGGTGCTCAAATAACCCTAAGTTTCACGATTTGTATTAAAAACTCAAAAAAAAAAAAAAAAATTCAAAATCATATTTTTTTATTAAGTGTGTTTCTTTGTTGCAAAAAAATATCATTTATAAGATCTAGATTGACAAAACTTAATATTATACAGAAAACCATCTCATAGCAGTACCCAAAGTTATACCTGTTTGGCGTCCAATTTTCCTGCAATAAGGCAGTCTAAATGCGTTTTCCTATCAAAAAAATACATTTATCGGTGGGTATTGAATGGGAGAGAGCGGTAGTATGAATAGCTCGGATTTTTGAATTGGCTCCCTTTAGATCTAGGTGTGCGATATGTCCTTGAGCACTGTCTTGCCGTTGGAATATTAGGTTGAAACTTTACCAGAATATTTGTTTTGGCGATAACTAAAAATGTAGGAGAGGTGCATACATCTGTAAAGCTAATTTGATTGTTCGCCTATATAATATGGGCCACCCTAATGTACATCCAGTATCATCGAAAGATATGTATGTCGGCTTGCTTGGTCCTGCAGTGCGTGTGTAAATTTTTCTCAAAAATACATATGATACAACAACAAAAGTTTCTTCGAAATGCCGTTGGCATTTCAGCAATCGACCAAACGTCATCATACCAATAACTAGCATTGTTGGTTGCTGGTATACACAATTATTAAAAAATGGGTCTCATTTATTCTTTACTTTAATTTCAAAAATGATACGGAAGAGATTGTTTCAACTTCTAACTCTCCATTAGCTCTTGAAAGGAGACTTTTAAAGATACTAGAAAACCCTTTAAACATGTTTTTCCCCGTCGAAGTGTATTTCAACTCACCCTAACCTAAATATGTATCTAAATAAATACTATCGAAAATATTACGCCCGGATAAATATTTCAGAAAAAAAAAATTGCGAAATGTTACTCAGTTTGTGCGTTTAGTATACGCCCAAGTGTGGCAGGCATTTTGCCAAGAAAAGCATATGTCATACATTAGAGTGTGTCGCCTAAAAATTTGGCGTTATATCAAAAATAATTATTAAAAATTTGCTGAAAAATAATACGGAAAAGAAGTAAGGTAGTCTAAGGAAGGTTGAAGCTGAGGATTATATAGATATTAGATATTGTGGCATCTCATAAGCAGGCGTTCGATTTCCCCAATATTCAAGGAGAAGATGAAAGAAATATTTTGTCGAAAAAATATTTAACCCGGTAATTCAAATTGTAAGAACCCGTAATTTTTCTTTTTTTTTTTGTATTTACTCTGAGACACTCTAATGTACACACATTATGGGATGGGGTTTACTAAGATAAAATATAGAAGCGACGAGTGATTTAATAGAAAAAATATTTAATTAAAATAAAATCAGTCATACTAAATTTATTTGAAGCAAATTATACAAAAATTTTAATTTAATTAAATGAAAAAGGAAATAATAATTATGAAATAAAAAAAATTATAAAATTAGTAAATTAGTTGAAAAAATATATATAAACTTAAAATAATAATAAAATATTTGAAAAAGACTAAAAAATTCAAAATACGATCCCAGTTATTTAAGTTTTTTTGGATAGATCTTCAAATCAAAAAGGATTGGAACAAGCGTTCCATAACTGAAAAAGGATCAGATAAGGACGGGTTCTCTTTTTGGAAACAAGTTACATTGTCAGCTTCAATATCAGTGAGCAGTTGATAGGATTCCGATACTATCTTAGGGAAAGCAATGATAGTTAAGTTTACACACTGACTGACTAAAACGTCTAGTTATTCATAAATTCACAATCGTTCTCAAGTAATTTTCTCAGAAAACATATGCGCAAAACTGTATCAAATCCACTTAGACACAACAAGCAATAAATAAGTTACAACAATAATAAACTATCAATAAAATATACAATCCAACAACAACATTAAGCACAACGAAGCTACAACATTGGCACAACACTTGAACAGATACCAAAAACAAGATAATGTTCAGCAAATCACAAAGGCATTGAACTCTTTAACGTAAAAAAACGAACTACGTTTTTACTTAAATTTATTTTCACTATTTTTAATTGCTTTTTATAGAACGCAGCAGTGAAATAAAAAAAAATTAAAAATATTTCGAAACCACAAAAACTGCAATAAATTGTAGATTTGTTAATTTTCAAAAAATAGATTTTTCTATTTATCGTTTGTGCGTAAACAATTTTGGGCTACGACGTAACCACCCCACGATCACACTCGCTCGACAACTAAAATGCGCCAGTAGCAAGTGGAAATAGTGGAGCTACTAGAAAAACGCTGCCAAAAATGTAAAGCAAAAGCAGAGCGAGTGTACCTACTACAAACTTATTTGTGAAGCAACAAAAATAAAAAGCGAGCGTTTCAAGAGACTTTGCGTTAGCTGAAAAGTTAAATCGGTAGCTGTTTATGTGTATACATATATGGGTCATTCCATGTCAAAGCGTCAAATGGTTGGAATAAACCGCTTCCGATTTCAATTGTTTCCTTTTATCAAAAAAACAAGGGAAAAATTAATCAGAGCACTTTCCCACAGTGAAGAAAAATACTGAGCAAATTACACTGTACAACAAAATTGAAGTTTTTGAAAATCCCACCTGGTGTCTCAACGGTTTCTGGAGCTTTTGGATGTGCTGAATCCCAATCTGAAGTCAGATTTTTGTCATTCTAGATTTTCTCTCCAGAGGGTGGTTTGTAAATAGATGAGCCGTTGTAAAAAAAAAAAATTCTAATTATTTAACCATTTTTCTGAGCTCAAGGAAGCATAATTTAATTTTGCTTTTTTATATTTGGCGGCATATTAATGTTCCATAGTGCAAGAGCATAGTTGCTCAGAACGCAAACGCAAATGAACGACGGCTGTGATTGAATTGTTTAGCGCTTTCGTCTGCTCGTTGTGTTGCAGCATAAGCGAATCGAAATATCAAAAATTTCGAAAATCACATAAATTGACATAACTGAAAATTTTAATGTTTGCCTGAAATTTGGTATAGAGGTCACATTCTGGCCAAGGTTGCTATTTGGGGAGGCATTTTTGAAAATTCGACTGGTCGTAACTTTTAAACTGATTACGGTAGAACTATGAAATTTGACGCAAAGCATACTTGTATCGTTGGGTGTATTCCTGATGAAATTGGGTAAAATCGTCCTTCAACCACGCCTACTTTCGATATCGAAAATGACCCAAATTAACATAATTCGGTAACGGAAATGGCTAAAATGATAAAATTTGGTAGGATGAATCGACTAGTCATTCTTTTATGTAGATTCATGAAATTTGGCACAAGGTATACTAGCCATATAGGGAGCATAACTGATGAAATCGCACGAAATCGCTTCCCGACCACGCCCATAACTGGTTAGGTAAATAGTTAAAATAGTATAAACTTTTAGGTAAATCCTCCTAGGGTATATATCATTGCTATCCCGTTCTGAAAACTAACGGTGGGTATTTAATGTTCGGCTCACCCGAATTTAGACTTCCTTACTTGTTTTCGTATATGTATGTATTAGAGAGAAATTCTGAGCAAGAGAACAATAGAAAAGGAGATTTTGTGCAGATGAAAAAAAATCCCTAAAGAGAACAAAAATAGTCCACAAAAACGTAATAAAAACACACTCACATTGATACAACACAGACGCTGAGAGTTATCGGTTAGGTTTTTACTTAGATACGAACAAAAATCTTACTATTTTATATAATAAATAGAAGATGTCAGATGTATGCTATAAAAAAACTTGAGTACAAAATTTACTGGCGATCTTAGTTGTTACGTATTTCATTCAAATCGGAAAGCGCCGATTCCAATTATATCACGATTTGGCATGGAATGACCCATATGCGATTAATTTTATACATATCTATGAGTTTGTAAGTATGTATGCTAATGTGTTTATAGTTTCTTTTCCCAAAATAGTAAGTATATTTATCGCCTGAAAGCATAACTGTATCGTGCGGAACTGGGTGGCAAAGCGTAGTATTGCTTTGGCCACAAGCATAAAAAAACAAAAAAAAAAAAAAAAAAATCACAAAACGCGCTACCACTTCTTAGCCACGGTGATTACGGTAATTTGGTTAATTGCTTTTTAAGAAGTGCAAAAAAAGAAAAGAAAATCATAATAATAACAATAATAATTTTTACTATCTTTTTTGCGCTACTTTTACACTTACTTTGTGTTTTTGCTGTTGTTGTAAACAATTACTTAATTTCACATTTTATTTTATTTATTTATTTTTTTTAAGTTTTTTTTTTATTGTTGTTGTTTCTACTGTGGGAAATCTTTATTTAAATTAAGATTTTTTGGTGAATGAGCTGACAATTAGCAGTTTATGTGGCAAGCAACAATTTAATGAGTGATAATTACGTTAATAAGTTTGAGTTTTTCTTTGAGTTGACAGTGAGTTGCATATTTCATATTGAGTTGATTTGGTTGGTAGTTGTTAATTATAATGTTAGTCTGACGTGCTACAAGCAATTTAACGTCACTGCTTGATCTTGACCTTCATCCTCTGAGTGTTAACAAGATTTATTATTTATTAAATGCGAGCTGCAGGCATTTGTTTAAGGTTTAATTTGATTTTTCTTTTTTTTTTTTTGGTTTGTTTAGAGTGAACGTTTTTTGAGGTGCGGCGAAGATGGGCTTTACTAAAACTCAAAAGCCATTTAAGCTGATATAAGGAAAATCGTCACAAATGTGGTTAAATGTATTTCCTGAAGGGTGGCATCTTCCCGACTATAAATCGTACATACCACGGTTGCCACTTGCAGAAAAACACTACCAAAATCTGACAAAAAAAACTACCAAATTTTATTTTCAGGTATTTATTGTAAATAAACAAAAAATGTATTAAACAATTTTTTTTAATACAAAATAGTAGTACATACATCGATTGGATATGATATCTAAGTAAAAAAAAAAACTACCAAATTAAAAAAATACTACCAAATTAAAAAAAAAACTACCAAATTAAAAAAAACAAGTAAGGAAGTCTAAGTTCGGGTGAACCGAACATTCAATACCCAGCGGTAATTTTTAGAACGGGATAACAATCATTAGGCCCTAGGAGGATTTACCTAATTTCCGTTACCGAATTATTTCAATTTATGTGATTTTCGATATCGAAAGTGGGAGGGCGATTTTATCCAATTTCATCACATATACTCCCAACGATACTAGTATGCCTTGTGCCAAATTTCATCGTCCTATCTTAATCAGTTTAAAAGTTACGACCAGTCAAATTTTCAAAAATTCCACCCTTAAAAGTGGGCGGTGCCACGCCCACTATAAAATTTTTTTTGGAAAAATCATAAGAGGATGGCCGGTTGGATTCACCTATGAAATTACATCATTTTAGCCATTTCAGTTACCGAGATATGTCAATTTGTGTGATTTTCGAAATTTTCGATATCGAAAAAGGGGGCGTGGTTATCATCCGATTTCGCCGATTTTCAACAGCAACCTACCTTGGCCAGAAAGTAACCTGTATACAAAATTTCATGCAGATATCTCAATTTTTACTCAAGTTATCGTGTACACAGACGGACAGACGGACGGACATGCCTTAATCAACTCCTCTTTTCAACCTAAGAACTTTCATATGTATATGGAACTCTATATCTATCTCGATTATTTTGTGCCGTTACGTACTACCGTTATGTGAACAAAATTAATATACCCTTGTACTAGTACTAGTACGCTGGGTATAAAAACTACCAAATTCGAAAAAGTAAAAAAAAAACTAACAAATTTGGTAGAAAACTTCCAAAAAGTGGCTACCGTGGTACATGCTCCCTTTATCACTGGCTGATCGAGGATTTTGGGAAGGTTGGGTTCAATTTTTTTTAATTCACAGTTTCTCAAACCTAAATTGAGGAGAAACACTTTGGCAATGCCATTTTTATGCGGTGAAAATGTGCGCTACAAATTGTTTGGAAGAACAAAAATGTCAAACACCTACTTATGCTCATATGCATTACGAGGGTTGCTATTTATATCAGTAAAATGGTTAAACTGAAAAGCTGAAACAATTTTCTTTACATTTTGTGAAGAAATCATAAGATGAGCGACTTCTGTTTTACTATTTATAATTTTTTGTTTGATTGCCAATTTCAGATATTCGATGCATAGCCCTCGCAGAATATATCGAACAGCCCACAATATTTATCGAATGACTACATGTGGCAATTAAAAGTCGGTTGGCAGTTTGAATGTAATGGGAAGAAGATGCAATAATGAAAATAGGTCACTAGGCTCGGCGCTATTTTTGTAAAGTTTTCATGTTGAATGCAGTGTAAAAATATTTGTATAGGAGGTCTGAAAGTTAGTGAAACTTATTTGCAAATTATTTCACTAATTTGGAAAGAAAATAATTTTTTTTTTTCAAGCTCTAAAATTAATTGAAACTTTTTGGGATTGTAATATGTGTGTGGAGATTGTTTCATGCATCGATAACCACCGTGGGAGAGGACAGTCAAACCAAAATTTAATTAGAACAGAATTTTAGGAATAAACACAGATAGGCGCATACGTTAAGTCGAATAAGTCTATCTGCATTTTTCGACTACCCCTGTGGGTTAGGGGCTTAGAATATGCCCGAGGTAGGCATACCGGTCTTAAGAGGCGACTAATATGCGCATAGGTAATGACGTGCTAACTCGAACCCATCTTCTCCTTCCTTAGGGATGGAGAAATGCCATGGCCTAGATGGTTCCACCGGTCATACCAAATAACTACCACGACGGTTGGGCAGTACCGCAAGGGAGTACCGTAGCGTACCGGGTTCGTATCCGGCCAAGGACTGTCAATTTCGTCTTCACTACCCAAAACCTTCGGGGAGTGTTTTTGCTGCTACAACAACAACAACAACAAGGGTCCCTCCTGGTTCACTACACCATTTTAAAATACACATCAACACCTTTCGTTTGATACCCATATTGCATGAACACGTTTTTAGGTTACCCTTGTCCACATTTTGTGGGATATCTCCAAATTCTTTCCAAATTTCTATTTTTTTTGGTCCAACCGTTTGCGACCTTTAATAAAATTCCAAAAATTAGGCGCCACCACATTTCGACCGATAACTCTGTTATCGATAAATATATCGAAATATCATGATCCATGTTAGACGTAATAGACATAAAATAGTGGTTAAGCAACAATAATTCCCACAGAGCCAAATTTTGGTAGAGAGCTTAGGTTCGCCGTCAGAAAGGAAACTTTAAAATACCTCATCGATCCCATGTGTTGTGAGATATTGCAATTGCAAAATTAGCTCTGGATATTATATGTATGGACTTTTTAGGATTTTTCTCGAAAACGAAGTTCCCCATCGACAATGAAAATAGTTATTTTTGTAAAGCCTTTAGTTCTCGAGCTAGAGCCACCTTTTCTCCATGCATAAAATCAAAAAATACTAGTCCGGTGAATTGAGTTTATCTTGTACTAGCTGGTGTCCGCGACCTCGTATGCGTGTAATTTCTGTTTTTTTGCAGCTGGATTAGCAAAGAATAAAATCCAACAAAAAGACTGGAGTTCAGCACTTAAGGGTACTAATGTACTAACACATTTTTGTGGAAATATTCGTCGATACCTCCGAAACCGGTCGAGCTATCGAAATTTCAAGATATCTCCCAAACCATTTCAGATATTTTAATGAATCATATCGCATATTATAGCACTCATTGACACCTTTCGTTTGACACCCATATTGTACTAAGACATTTTTGGTCACCCCTGGTCCAATATTGGGCGATAACTCCAAAACCCGTTGAGATATCGCAAAAAATAATATCTTAAACTTTAATTCCATTCAGTACTTTTAGAATTTTACGACCACAAGCATACAGACAGCTATGGTCCACATATTGGGTAATAACTTCAAAACCGTTTGAGATATCGCAAAAAATAATATCTTAAATTTTAAGTTGAGCGTCGAGCAATCCAACGAAAAAAGTTTCATTCAATTCCATTCATTACTTTCAGGGTGATACGGCCAGAAACATACGGACAGACAGACAGACAGACACACAAAATTTTTTTAAATTGTTGACTTGGATTCTACTCGCTTAATAATGCTTCCCCCAATCAATTTTTTGTTGATATCTGCCATGTACAGACATCGACCTGTTATAATTTTATTATATGTAGAGATAGAGAAAACAAAAGTTCTCGCAAAGGCAATTTTTTTGTCAGGAGCTTCGGTTTACCCCCAGGAAAAAAACTGCAAAAGTTCTCATCAATCGTATTGTGCTAAAATAGTTATTGGGGGACAAATGTTGAGAAAAATCCAAGGTTTTTTTTTTGATTTTCCTGAGTTTTGAGCCCGAATAAATTTTTTAGCACACCTGGGATCGATGGGGACTTTTAAGTTTTCTTTCTAACGGCGAACCTAAGCTGTCTACCAAATTATGTCTCTCTGAGAAATATTGTTATTTAACTACTATTTTTATGTCTATTTTGACCGGGCTATGAATTAAAGGGCGTTTTAGTAAGTCCTAAATTTTGGGAAATAGGGAGTCATTGAAAAATTTTGAGAGAGGGTGTTCTTCACACAAATTCTGAAAGGTTTTTTTTTCAAAAATTATTTATAGTAATCTTACACTCAGCACGGCAATCTGCAGTGACATTGAAAAATACTAAACTATAAAGAAATATAAGATCAAATAGTCAAAAGTTAGTGCCGTTTAGTTATACTAAGTGAGGTATTTTGAAAAATATTTTTATTTTATTTCGAAGCACAACAACTACTACATATTTAGATGAGTAGAATTTCATGTTAAATCTGACCGCAAATGAACATAAAATTTTAATGCTTATTAATGAGTTGTGTGTGTCAAATTTGTTATGACTTTTGCAAACTGCTAAAAGCCGAAAAATATATAAAATGACATTTATAAAAAATGGCAAAAAATGTACGACTAATATATGTATGTTTACTGAGTGAACAGAAAAAATGTGAGAATATTATTTTTTTGAATCTTTGAAGAACAAGGTAAAAGGAAGAGGCAGAGAAATGGAGAGCGGGAGAGAAAAATGAGAAGAGAGCGATGAAGGCAAGAAAGAAACGGAAGTTTTTTTTGCAGAACAAAGCCAACCGGGTAGTTTAAAGGCTCATTTACACGGCTCGATTTTTTGGTCGATTTTGATCGAACCACTTGTGTTCAACCCTTAAATACAAGGTGGAGATCGATCGAATTGCTGTTTACACGGTGGATTGAAAAAAAGGTTAGAAAAATCTACCCGGCGTAATTCATCCTTTAAAAAGGTCACTTGAATGTTCACTTCGACGAGTGAGTGGTATATCAGCCTATTTCAAAACTTGTTTCAAAACCCCCAGCTGCCGATTTGCACTGATGAGTGGTAACAAATAAGATGTGTAAGTTTTGCCTTTGCAGGTGCTTAAAACTATTTTTTTTTCACATTTAATGACGACCTTCTCAACTGTATTTAACTGACCATTGTCTTTATCGCTTTGTTTAATTTTTTCCCCTGTACTTAAATTTTATTTACACCTCGTTTTTGTCTGATGACACACATTTTGGTTATTCTGTAATCGATACGAGTATATTTTGTTTGCAAAGCGGCAAGTGGTGCTAAAGACAAAACAAGTCACGGCACAGCAATTTTTGCTTTGCAGTATGCTTTTAGCCGCTTTTTCGCTTTGGCCTTAGTGCGCCTGTAAACTGAGTCAAAAGGTCAGCGATTCTCTTGTTTTAAAGCCAATTAATTTGCGTTTTCTTGTTTGGTTTTTTTTTTATTTCGTTTTTTCATGGCAGTTTAAGAGCATGTGCTTAATAATTTGGCGTTGAAAAGTAAGACACACTGGATATTTTTATTTATTTTTAATTGAGAAGAAATCGGTTAATGCATTTTCATTGATAACACAGTCCCACAAAAAAAAAAAGTGTTGTGGTTGGGGGATCAGACCACCCTTTTCCTATGTATTTTGACGCGTCGGATTCGTGTTCATTTTCTACAACAAAAAAATAAAAATTACAAAAATTCAATAAAATGGCTGTTTAGATTGTACAATTTTGTAATCAATTTTTGTTGCATGTAAAGTTGATTCCAACTATGAAAACTATTTATCATTGAAAAAGTGAATTTACGAAAAATTTAAAAAAAATCTGTTTTCATTCACCGCCGTTTAATGGTGAACACCTTTTTCAGCTCCCGTCCGGCCAATGCCGTCCTGCAACAACGAACACCACCGTTTGTTGCAGCGGAACGCGATCTCTCGAGAGACACCAGAGACACTCTTGCCCTTGCCTTGCTTACTTTTTCAGATTCAAATGTTTTCCTGGCATGCGGATCTTCTCCTCACGAAACTAAACCCTTATTCGCCTGTTCCTCTTTTAACAGCAATCTCACTTTCTTCTAAACCTATTGAAACAACCCGATTCCTGTAATTCCCGTTAGATGAGCTTTCTGACAATTTGGGACAAAAAGGGACTCCGATCTAAGCACTCTTGAAGACATCATAATGGGAGCGTCTACGGATTTCATTGAAAGGTGGAGTCAGCATGGAGTCTTTCCAAATTATATGAGGGAGTGTGTCCTTTTTTTCTGTAAACGCACCTTTTAGGAGCCCAAAAGTAACATTTTTTCCAAAAAGATTTTTTCCACGTCGGATACGTTCCTTTGCAAGTCCTGGTTGGATGGGATGGAACGAACTGCCTAGGCGGATTCATGCCAATTAAAAGATAAACAATTTACTTGATGAACAGTTTTGTATATAAAATGAATTTAAATTTTATTTACAAAATTTTACATCAAAATCTTACATTTGTAAACAATCGCAGGGTTGACCACAAGTTGAATGATAAGTTGAACAAAAGTCGGCTGACTGCCAACTTTGTTGCATGCAATTTTCGGAATCAATTCTCGGAATCAACAAAAAATTGAATGAAAAATTGATCAATGTAAATGCCCTTTAAGATCAATTTTCCCCTAAACTGGTCACGTGATTTATGGACGCCTCCTTAGGGAAGATGGGATAGCCCTTGAAGTATCTGTTCGAAAAAAAGACGGGGGACACCAAGTGTGTGGACCGATTGAAACTTCCCGAGCTGTAAGAAGATATGAATCAGGTATCATTTCGGGACTGTTTCGGGAACATTTTCGGGATCATTTCGGGACTGTTTCAGGACCACTTTGGGACTGTTTCGAGACCATTTTCGGGATCATTTCGGGACTGTTTCAGGATCACTTTGGAACTGTTGCGGGATCACTTCGGGTACATTTTCAGGAACATTTTCGGGACCATTTTCGGAATCATTTCGGGATGACGGAAGACGGGATGGCTGACACGCTTTGTTACGCAACAGCCCAAATCGACAAGGTGATTTAAGACCAAAGATTGAATAAATGAATACATCTGTATTAAAAATTCGAGATTAAACAATGGATTTCATTGATAAATATGCAATCAACTTTCAAGAGGACTATTGAACTAGCAATAAAAGCACCCAAGTAACAGAGATCACACTACAGGCATGAAATGCCCAACAAAACTGAGATCCACTTGTGCGCTCGTCAAAGGACTACATACAAAAGTCAAGTGCGAGTTCAAGTTATTATTAAACAAGCAAAAATGTTATTAGCAAAAAAATTCCATTAAAAAGTCACGCAAATTGAAAAGCGATAGTCAAAACAAAAACAAAACCATTTATTTATCATTTAACGCTTTTTGAGTGCAACAAATTGTGGCATGTTGTTTATTGCGCTGCACCCACAAGAATCGTTCTACAAGTGCGATTATGAGTGCGCATATGAAAAACTTATTATTGCTAGTATTTTTTTCTCAATATTTCCTTTGCTGATTAGCTGTCTGCTGCGTGTTGTCCAGTCCAATGCAGTGACGGTCAAGAACCTGTCCATTTGTGGCAACCAACAGCTTTGAGGCACTTATACTTCACTATTCTCCACACAGTCAGCCTTGTTTGTTACTTTTTAATTTTTTTCATTATTCATGCGTTATGCGTTCACATATCGCTGCATATTTCAATATTCTTTTGAAGCAAGTCCATTCTATGCCGTTCCATTTGAATCCGTTTCAAACCTTTAGCATTGACTTGATGTTGCACGTGCTACGCATGCCTGATGTGTTTGTGTGTAAAGAAATGCGTTGCATGTTGCATAGACTTTCTTAACACTTACCGTGCCGTCTTTTGGCTCATTGCATACGCCGATGGACAAGGTGAATGACATTTAGTGTTTAGATACAAATTGAAAATTAACACCATTTGTTTCTATTTTTATATGCCACACACAACAGTAAGTACATATTCACTTATGCATACATAAACTAATCTTCTAAAGTTGTTTGTCTCAAGTATAGGGTGTTCTTATTTGACTGTTGAAAATTGCAAAGGTAATAGCTTTTGGTGAGATAGGTCGGGTTTGAGATTCATTCTGAGATAGGGCGTTCTTGAACCAAACTTTTAAATAGAATGTTATTCCAAAAAAAAATCTAAAATAGAGCGTTTTTCAAACAAGTTCTTATAGG
Organism: Campiglossa producta; assembly: GCA_964058755.1. Taxonomy (NCBI): domain Eukaryota; kingdom Metazoa; phylum Arthropoda; class Insecta; order Diptera; family Tephritidae; genus Campiglossa; species Campiglossa producta. The sequence continues at coordinate 21,757,151 of CAXKVI010000002.1, read as the reverse complement.
GGACGTTTTTTGAAAAATATTTTCAGCTAGCAGACGCGGATGAATGTTTTTTCACCCAAAGGTGAAACTTGCTCATTTCCCCCTCATATTTGGTAAGTGTCACCTAATTCCTAGTTCGTATAGTTCGTGGTACCAAGGCAAAATATTATACTTCATAGTCCAGGACTTTGCACTTTCGTCAATCTAATCTTTTCAATATCACAAATATCACAAAATTTATGGACTAATCCGGTCAGAAGCTTTCTATGGACTGCGATTTTTAACAAATTGGCTTCTTGAAATCTAATAGGTTAGGTCCAAGTGGCTGTACCAGAGTCACACTTAGGTCAGTCTTGAAAGGCCCGTTGTGATACCGGTCAAGAGACTCGGCCATATGGAAAATCCCTGTGTTGTTTGTATTCACCACGTAGCTGAATCCCGGGACTGACACCATTACTCCTCCTCGAACCATTTAGATGACTTCATGAAGTCCAACAAGTCCTTTATGTTCAGGAACGGAATTCCCAAAAAACGCACCCTTGCGCCGCTTAAAGTCGGGCAGTTGCAGATGAGGTGTTCCACCGTTTCCTCCTCCTCATCATCTTGCCAACTCCTACAGCATCGTCGGTAGGGCACGCCTAGTCTTGCTGCGTGTCTACCAATAAGGCAGTGCCCGGTGGAAATACCTATTAATATGGATATTTCTCTCCTTTTTATGGCATAAATGTGTCTAGATCTTTTACGATCTCATTTTGGCCAGGTTTGTTTCAATATCCGGCAACCTGAGGATTTTTGCCATCTTTCGTTGGCTTGACGGAGTGTGTGCTCCTTCAGAGGGCATACCTAGGCGTTCGTTATCCCAAAGAAGCTGCTTGGTCGTGTCCTGCCTAGAAAGTTTGTCTACCCTACAGTTTCCATTAATGTCCCGGAACCCATGTGAGATTCACGCGAGCGTCAGTTCAGAGTTGAACGAGCCAAAGGGATGTGATTGGTCGCTTGGCTGTCGCTGAAAACGACGATATCCTGTCCGATAATGCGTTTACCTATCCGAGCCTCGACCTCCATGATTGCTGAGACTTCAGCCTGGAAGACGCTGCAATGATCAGATAGTCTGAAGTAGAGCTCAAAGACCACGTGTAAAAGTAGGTCGCCTCCCAGTTGGTGCACCCTGGGTAACGCTAAATGACCTACATAGCCTACACGGCTAGTTTCTTGTATTGCCGGTTCTACGAGAACGGTACCAGTACTTGTGCTGTACCCATCGTGCCGAAACGACCCGGGCCGTTTTCTTATATCGACCCGGCCAAGAGCAATACACTCGGGGTGACCCTGTCTGACATTTAGGCAGGGCTACACCTCGCTACAACAACAACAACCACGTTCCCCTCCTCTAAATCTACCCTCGAACTTCGAGTCGTCGGTGTATAAGGAAGTACCGCCATTAGTAGCTGGACACTGATCCGTCCTCTTCAAGTCTTCCGAAGCATAAGTCAAAGTTACATGGGTAAATCAATAAATATACATAAAATTTTCGCAAAAGGTGATAAGTCGATAATCATTGTAGGCCAGTTCAATAAACTCAATAAAAAATGATGGACAGACAAATAAAAAAATCAAAATCACATCTTAATTAATTCAAATTAACTTCCAAAGCAATGAAAGCGAAATCGATAATTAAAACAAAACAAGATTGAAGCGTCGACACAGCGACAGGCAGATCAATAATTAAAATCGTAACATTAAACTACTTGTGTAACTTTTAATAGGTGTAATTAAATTTCGAATGATCTTTAACAGATATTGAAAAATCCCGTCTAAAATGAAGCAATAAAAACATAATGGCCCGTAATCATAGTCGTTGCTTAACACGCGTATTAGTTAATATCTTCATTAAACTTAAAAAGAAATTTAAAATTTTGGTCAATCATAGTCACGCTAAACAAACATATTAGCTGAAAAGAAATTTAACAGGGACCCCACATGAAAAGAAATTAAGTTGGTTGATGGTATGAAGAATTTTATTTAACTTTGGCAGGATCACCCTGTGCCAGCTAACATAGCATATCTGAGTCACAAACCATTGCACATTTGTGCTAATAACCGACTGAGGGCAAACTCATGTACTGTCACCCACACAACCATAGACACTCACCGCTTTAAATAAATGATAAAATGGCATTGTTTAAGCGACATAACATGGTTTCGTTTACTTCATCTGCATTACATACAATTGTAATTCACAGATAATTTATGGAATATTCGGAATACATAGCTTATAGTCGCAAGCTCCCAACAAAAATATTGGCTCTGTGGGAATATTTGTTATACCAGATAAACTCCGGACTAGTATTTTTTTTAAATAAAGCATGAAAAAAGGTGGCTCTAGCTCGAGAACTAGAGGATTTACAAAAATAACTATTTTCATTGTCGATGGGGAACTTCGTGACAAATAAACGGCAAAGAAAATTTTTCTACGCATACTAAAGTTTTCGAGTCCATACGTGGCATATATATTCATATAATTTCCAGAGCTAATTTTACAATCGCTATATCTCAGAACTTGTTATTCTTAGAGGAAAAAATCCAGGTCTCAGGACATACCAATTAAAATATTTTCAAGTAGAGTTGCCACCTAGTGTTACCACCTTATCGCAATATATTTGTATGTGCGGTACTATCTCGAGAACGGCTTCATGGATTTCGATGAACTTTGGCTGTTGCCACTTGGGGCGGTGTAGAGGGTTGCCACTTATCTCAGTTTTTTTTTAATTATGGAGAAATATATTCCAATATGGGTATCAAATGAAAGAAATTTTCGGCGACTTACCAACTAAAATATTTTTAATTAGGGTTACCGCCCGGGGTTACCATTTTACTGTATTGAAATTGTATATTTTGAGGTGGTTTAGGGATCATTTTTGGATTATTTTATGATCATTTTGGAATCATTTAGAGGTAATTTTGGGGCTATTTCGAGATCATTAAGGGTTAAATTTTGCGATAATTTTCTAAACATTTTGGGATCATTTAACGGTCTTTTGGGTCATTTTGTAACCATTTTGGGGTAATTTTGACATAGTTTTAGGATCATTTTGGGGTTATTTTGGGATCATTTTTGGGCAATTTTGTTATTATAGTTAGGGTCATTAGTTAGGGTCCTTTTGGGATACTTTTGGGGTCATTTTGGACTCATTTGATGATTTTTTGGATCATTTTGTGGCCATTGTAGGGGCCATTTAGGGATCATTTTGACGATCAATTTAGGATCATTTTGGGATTATTTTGGGATAATTTTGTTGTCATTTTAGGATCATTTTAGGGTCATTTTGCGATCATTTAAAGATAATTTTGGGTTAATTTTTGGGTATTTATCGGATAAATTTGGGGTCATTTTAGATCGCTTGACCGATTTCGATGAAATTTGGAGTAGAGATAGTACGCTTGATTTTAAGACTGTCGACTTTGGTGTTGCCACTTTGGGCGGTTTACAGGGTTGCCACCTATCTGATTTTTTATTAAATATTGACTGGGTATGCCAATGTGGGTATCAAATGGAAGGTACTTTCAGCCGGATACCAACCATAATATCTTAAAAATGAGTTGGCACCTGGGGTTGCACCTAGGGTCTGTGGGTAGTATACTTTATTCTAAGATTTTCTACTTAGATTTGCCACTTAAGGCGATTTATTTATATTTGATATATTTTCGGAAATCTATTTTGAAATTTTATGTTGGTAAGTAAAAATATTGGAAAAAATGTTAAAATCCAAAACACCGAGCAAGCTCGGTCACCCAGGTACTAAATTAAAAAGTTATAATAAAAAAATAAAAAACCAGGATGAAGATACAAGTTAAATGAAAAAAAAAAAATATATATATTAAAAAAATTGAAAAAAAAAATTTTAAAAATAAAAATAATAAAAAATTAAAAAATTAAAAAATAGAAAAAAAATTTAAACTTGATAACACAAAAATAAAAAATTAAAAATTTAAAACAATGACAAAAAATAAAAAATTAAAACTAACTGCCAAAATTAAATAAAAAATAACAAAAAAAAAAAAATAACGATTGGCAATAACAAAATAGAACTGCTAAGTTGACTGGCCGCCCATCGCGTTAAGTGTAAAACCACAAAAAAAACAAAAACGCTGCTAGCAATTTAAAATCAATTAACCTTTTTGTCTGGCGAAAATGGTGTTTGTAGCTTTTTCCACAGTAAAAATTCATCCCAATGCATTAATACAGCTGTGTATACGAAAATAAGAACACGCTAAAAGTTTTAGAAAAAGGCGCGAGTCTCATACAAGAGACTTGGGCACGCCAAGCCGGTTATCATTGGTTCCAGCTAGCCGCGAGTTAACATTATCATAAATACAGCAGTACGTGTTCCTATCCGGAATGTAATTAATGCGGTTCCTAATCTGATTCTGAAAGGTCGGAATTTCCGATTGATATATAACACTTACTTCGATGTCAAATCTAATTTGAACGAACCAGTTCCAATTCCGGTTTTAGTAAGCTCACGTTATGAGAACATTTTTGATACTTTTGTGATTTCCTAACAATCTAACAATCTTCATATACGAATTGAGGTTCCTGGTTCTGGTATTTTGCACACAACTGTACTCACATAAAATCTCTGCATAACTAACAAAACACCAATTGAAATTACGCGCAAATTATCTAAGAAGAAAGAAATACAACTTTGTAAGGTGTTTAGCTTTTTTGTTGCCGTCAAACTGCGGTTCGTTATGCTTTTTTCTTTTTTTTTTTTTGTTTATTTACATCAAGTGAAAGTGCTCCATCCGCGCGAAACGCCGAAAGACGTCAAATAGCCACAAGCAAACCGGTAGTAATGGATGACTGTCATATGTAGAGACATTACGACAAACATATATACGTTCATATGTATGATTAAGAGGAAAAATAGCGTCAAATATCACACGCGAAAGCAGCAAGTGTGTGTAGCACTTACGGCATTTGACAGACGAACGGACTGTACCGGACGGGCGGTTGAACTGAACTTGTTGCTTGGGTGGGTTTTTGTGTGACGAAAGCGATAAATAAATAAAAAAATGTAAAGCTAACAAACTCACATTGACCACGTTTCGTAATTGTGAGAGCCGGTAAAAAGGGTTCGCAAGTTCATTAATTTACAAAAGATTTCTTTTGGTGTATAAACGACTTTGAGAAACTTTGCATTGAAATTTTGAACCAGTCTCGTTCTATACCGGAAATCCATGCAATAGAAATTTGTGGTAGAGAATGCCCGCGAAGAGGACAATCTTTTAGGCAGATCTACATTATGTCAGAAAGTCAGGCCGCCCTACGTGCCTTGCAGTCTTACACTACAACTTCGATACTTGCAGAAAAGACTCCCTACGATTTCTTAAGGCTTATTTGCAGCACCTTTGTGTTGGATGATCTCTAACTCCCTACAACAGTTTCGTCGGCGTTCTTCTCTCTTTTGCTTCGTAACTGAAATTAAATGCTAGCCTGAATGCGAGGAAAGCATATTCTCAGCATCGACTAGCTCCCAGGGATTCAATTTGTACAACCACGCCGTTTTGAAGACCGAAGATAGCAGCCAAAAAATCCCAGAGGGTTTCTTAACGGTTTCTAATGTGAATGTGAAGTCAGATTTTTCGGGTCACCCTAGTTTTTCTCTCTAGAGGGTAGTTTGTTTAGAGATTGGCAAAAATTTTAATTTTTTAAATTTCTGTTCTAAATAACTTACTATACCCCAAAGTTTCGCGCTTTAGAACATCTGTATGCCGCCAAATACAAAAAAAAACAAAATTATATTATGGTTCCTTGGCCCCAGAAAAATTTTTTTTTTTTTTTAATAATTAAAAATGTTTACAACTCTCTTTACAAGCCACCCTCTGGAGAGAAAACGTACACTTAGGAAAAAGCATTTTCTTGAAACAACGAATCAGTTTGCTTACTTCGATTTACTTAATATAAGGAAAAATATCCATAATTTACGTTTTTCCTCAATTTAAGTTAATGTTGTCCTAAACTTTAAAAACTCAATTTCCTCAATACAAGTAATAGTAAGATAAATAATAGTTTCCTCAATACAAGTATAGTTTCCTCAATGCAAGTAATAGTTTCCTCAATATAAGTAATAGTTTCCTCAATACATGCAATAGTTTCCTCAATACAAGTAATAGTTTCCTCAATACGAGTAATAGTTTCCTCAATTCGAGTAATAATTTCCTCAATAAAAGTAATAGTTTCCTCAATACATTTAATAATTTTAATAAGGAAAAATATCCTTAATTTACTTTTTTCCTCAATTTAAGTTAATGTTGTCCTAAACTTTAAAAACTCAATTTCCTCAATACCAGTAATAGTAAGATAAATAATAGTTTCCTCAATGCAAGTATAGTTTCCTCAATGCAAGTAATAGTTTCCTCAATGCATGCAATAGTTTCCTCAATACAAGTAATAGTTTCCTCAATACATGCAATAGTTTCCTCAATACAAGTAATAGTTTCCTCAATACGAGTAATAGTTTCCTCAATCCGAGTAATAATTTCCTCAATAAAAGTAATAGTTTCCTCAATCCGAGTAATAATTTCCTCAATAAAAGTAATAGTTTCCTCAATACATTTAATAATTTCCTGAATATAAGTATTAATTTCCTCAATACATGTAATAGTTTCCTCAATACGTGCAATAGTTTCCTCATCACATGTAATAATGTCCTCAATACAAGTAATAGTTTTCTCAATACAAGTAATTATTCCCTCAATACAAGTAAAAATTTCCTCATTAAATGTAATAATGTCCTCAATACAAATAATAACTTCTTAAAAACGTGGTCCGACTCCATAGTTGTAATGCATAAATTGCAGTTTGCGGATTTACAGTGGGCGACCGAAAATATTTGGAACCAGAAATCTTGAATGAAAAATTGTTGGTGTTAGTTTTAGATATTAAAATTTTAAGTTTTATTCCCGGAAAATCCCAATTTTGAACTCCTAAGGCCAAGGTAATTTTGGTTTCCTCAATATAAGTAAAATTGAAATATTAATTTCCTTAATATAAGTAAGAGATTTCCTGTGACAAGTAAAATTTTCCTAAAAACAAATAAATAAGTACTTAAAATATGGAAAAGAACTTCCTTAACTGCGTGCAATATTCTAATTATGTTAAGGAAGCTGTGCATGTCTTTAGAGCCAAATAAGGAAAATTTGTCCTTGAGATATGGCATTTTTTACTTGCGGTAAGGAAACTTTTTTTTTATTTTAGGGTGAACCGGATTTTGCACGCCCAAAAGCTTCAGAAACCTTTGAGAAACCCGGTGGGATTTTTAAAAACTTCATTTTTGTTGTACCATGTAATTAAATTATAATATGCATAACAACCACTGCAACTTTTTTTTAATATTTTCATAGTTTTTGCCCATAGAAGTACATATACCATGTGTATTGCCTTAGTCAAAGCGGAAGTTCTACACAAATTATTTCCGTTTATGTAGGAAATTCCATGTGCATTTAGATAGTTTACGCATGCGCAGAAAAACCATATGCATGTGCACACTGCATTGGGGTGGTCAATGTCAGTGTCATTGAGCTTTTTGCCGTATATGTAAGTGGATGTCTAATGCATTTACATACATGTTTATTAAAAGTATGGTTTGTTTAACAACGGATGCATTTATGTAATAATTGAAATCTACACACAAGTTTGCCTTAATTATTATACTTTTAGCTATATATGTATCGTTTACAATAGTCATTTAGAAAGGCAGTCTAAGCTCATATTAAGTAATAATGCACGTCTATTAAGATGTTGCAATATTAAATAGAGAGGATGTTGTGAATTGAAGAAGATGTTGCCAGAGGCACTTGCAATTGTGCTAAGATGATATATGAAGACATGCATGGATGAAGGGAGTATGTCGCATTCTCACACAATTTCTGTTTTTGGCATTGGTGAATAGTGTTTATGCAGATCTATATTTCTGTCTTATCAGAATCTGCCTATCGTGAAAATTGTAGAAGATAATTAATGGATGAAGGGGGTATGTACACAACTTTTCAATATTAATTGTGGAAGAAGGGGGTATGTTCCGATTTTTTCATATAAAACACTAAATATAAACTTATGCTTTTTATTGCATATTATGCAACGTTTTTTATGGCTTTGCATAATTTTTTTATCAGTTTTGCATAAAGATTCGAAAAAACCTCAAATGTTCAAGCAAAACTTTAAAGCCGATTTTCTCGTTTCACTCAAAATGCGACATATCCCCTTCATCCATGCATGTCTTCATATGTATATATCTTTTCATTTATGCGTAAGGGCCGGTATAATAGCAAAATCCAACTGGGTATATAACGTACACCATAAATGTTATAAATAATTTTTCTTGTTCAAATGAAAGAAACTGTATGTAAATAAACCAAATGTGAAATGTAAAAAAATCGAAATAACGCATTTAGCGCTCATTTATAGTGAGATCTATTTTACTATGAAAGGTCTTTTCAAATACAGAAATAGTTGTAATTGTTCGCTTATGATATTAGCAGATCATTTTAATATTCACACACATCACATCCATCCATAGATAAATTCATACAATTCAATTTGAATAGCCTTGACCAAATTCAATGCCAAAGTGAAGGCAGTTCACTTCTTCACAATTACGATCGCCTGCGGTTACAAAGTATAGAAAAGCCTAGACAAGTGTAAATTTAATATGCGGTTGAAATGTAGACAAATAAGGCAGCGCTTTATACTCGCACTTGCATTTGAGCAATTTAATATGCGGCAAGTCAAACGACAACACACCTAGGAACTAGAGTTAAATGTGCATTGTTGCCACTTGCCACTTTTTTTATGCAAAAAAATTTTTTTTTTCGAAAACCGGAAAATATATTTAAATGTTTTCTTTATATTAAACTAGGTATTACTACCTTGACGTGCTTTGCTACGCCAAATAAAAACACCTGACGAAAATTTTACCATATCTCGGAAGATACATTATCTCATATTTTATCTAGGTGAAAAGCCTGTTACACGCCAAATATGAAGCTCATCGAGTCATAAATACGATTGTTTAGAACAGATTGGTCCCAGGTACACTTCCCGGAAGAAAAATCATACCATACTTTAACCTAAGCACAACGCTGCCTACATTCCAAATTTCAAGTAAATCCAACCATTTATACGATAGTTTAGAATAAGTCAGTCCTGGGTCCACTTTCCGGAAGACAATTTATCTTATATCTTAATCTAAGCATAAAGCTACCTACACACCAAGTTTCAAGCAAATCGATCCATAAATACGATTGTTTAGAATAGATCGGTCCCTGGTACACTTCCCGGAAGAAAAATCATACCATACTTTAACCTAAGCAGAACGCTGCCTATATTCCAAATTTCAAGTAAATCCAACCATTTGTACGATAGTTTGGAATAAGGGTCCACTTTCCGGAGGAAAATTTATCCTATATCTTAATCTAAGCATAAAGCTACCTACACACCAAGTTTCAAACAAATTGAGCCATAAATACGATTGTTTAGAACAGATCGGTCCCAGGTCCACTTCCCGGAAGAAAAATCATACCATACTTTAACCTAAGCAAAACGCTGCATGGAAGTATACTTTTTTTTAAGGGTTGCCACCTGCTTAAAATTAAAATTGTTTTTAAAGTTTGTTTTTCAATGTTGAGATAACGAATGAAAGCACTCAGCTCATAGATCTACAGGAAAATAATTTTTTTGAAGGTTGCCATCTGTACAAAATTTTTTTTTCTATTAGCTGTTGGTTTTTTTAAATTATGGGTGTCGTGTGAAAGGAAAAAGGGTTGCCACCTCTTGCAAAAGGTTTAACTTTAATTATATATGTATGTAACACGAAGGGTCAACAGTTTTGCACCGTTAGCACGATTCTCGAGGTGTCAAATGACAGGGCTCAGGCTTTAGATAAGCAGGAAGGTATACTTTTTTCAAAAGGGTTGCCACATGTTTAAGTAGCAAAACATTTTTTTAAAAGAGTTGGCAGTTGTATTAGAACAATTTTTTATAGTATGTTCGATTTTTAACTTTTAGATATCAAAAAAAGGAAATTTTTTTTTAAGTTGCCACCTGTTAAAAAATAATTGATGCCTAGTAGGCAATTCGTTTCTTTTTTTTCAAGTTATGGGTGTCATGTGGAAGAGGTTGATCTGAAAATTAGTAGGTACATAATTCGGTATAACTTTGAAATATATTATAAGGTATTATAAATTATAAGGGTTGCCACCTGCTAAAGTAAATTTAAGTTAACTTTTATGTCTGAATTTTTGTGCGGAGTGTGATATTTACACCGTTATAACGCGTTAGCATGGTTTTCGAAAGATGTGCAGTAAGGAATAATTGTTTCGAAAAGGGTTGCCACCTGTTTATATACGAGTTTTTTCTATAGCTTGTTTCATTCTCAATGTTGAGGTGTCAAATGAAAAAGCTGAGTTTGCAGATGTGCAGTGAGGTTATATTTTTTAAGAGGGTTGCCACCTGTTTTAAATTTTTGTTTTCTCGATAGTTGGTTTTATTTTCAAGCTTAATTTGATAAAATGAAAGAAATGGCTCAGCTTTGGAAGTGAAGGAAGGTGAATTGGTTTTTTTTTTTCTGAAAGGGTTGCCACCTGGCTGCTGGCTTAAAGGGGAAGTTGGGTACATAAAAATAGGTAGGTTGATTAGTTTTATTTTATTGATTTTTCGACAGCCTAACAGTTGAGGTATATTGAAACGTTCTTACGTTAGCAATTACATATCATTGGTTTGGAGACAAAAGAGTTATAACATTTTTAGTTCGGCGCCAATTTTAAGTTGAGGTAGGTAAAATCAGCTTTTTTACCTAATCTTTCATATTAAAAATTTTCTTTTTGGACATTGAAATTTGTAGCGTTTATTTTTGCACTTACGCGGAAAGTTTGTAAACAAAAATTACCAAATTTAGTGGCACATCCACCAAGTAAAAATGAAAGTTGCCAGCTAATGATGATTAAACATTGAATTTTACTTGATTCTCGCCATTAGCCGTTACTTACCTGCAAAGAGAAAGAAAAAAATAAAAATAAAAAATTATTATCTTGCAACAACAAAAGAAAGGTTTCTGAGAATACGCATAAGTGCTTTGAATTTCAAATAAAACATTTTTATAAGCCATAAAAAACATTAATCTAAATTTTTATATCTCAATTTCAACATCATTAAATAAAAAGTGAAGATATAAAATTATTTTATGTAACATAAACAACAACAGATTTCACCACATTTTCACGTTTATTACGCGCAAACTAGCAACATTTTCATGAAAACTCAGAACCATAAAAAAAAAGTAAAATCACTGCACAAGTTTCATTTCGTTTCGCTGTTTGTTCGTCGTTTTTCTGTCAAAGAAAGCAGGTAGCATTGCTGATCGTGCCTGGTGATAAGATCAACACCTCACACATTGTGGAGCGAATAGTGAGTCGCCAGCGGCGCAGAGCACGTAATCTTACACGCACAACAACAACGACTAACACAAGCTGCAATGAAGATGTGCGCGGCGCATGCGCATAAGCTTGGTAGCAGTAGGAAATGCTGTTGATGTGTTTGTCGACTTGTGTGTTGCATAATAAAATGCAGCCAAATAGAAAAACGGGAAATCGAGAGCCACAACTCGAATGCTGCAAATTGAATTTAATTTAAAACTCACATTTTATTGCTTTATAATTAAAATTGAAATTGATTGAAAGCGAATTGTATTAAGCAAAATTTTATTGGTAGTAGTAAAATTGATCGTTTTCTAAGAAATAAAAATTAAAAGTAAGTAGATAAAATAAATGGTGAGTGATTAATTGAACTAAAGTTAGATTAATGGTTGAAGCTGGATGTTGAGCAAGAAAGAGAATTGTGTAAATTACAAATGTCTGGGCAATTTGAGTGAAGATTGGCAGATATCCAGAAGAGCTATATACACAGGTAGCCGAGCTCTTTTGTCAATTTGATAGCACGATAGGAAAAAATACTTTATTCCATCATAGTTGGTATGCGGCTGAGTGTACCTCTGATTTGATACCTATATTGGCATACCTTGCTCAATATTTAAGAAAAAATTAGATAGGTGGCAACCCTGTAACCGCCCCAAGTGGCAACACCCAAGTGGATAGTCTTAGATTCAAGGACAGTATCTCTTGGCCACACTTCATCGATATCGGTCAATGCAAAATTATCTGAAAATTACCCTAAAATGATCAAAAAATTACCCTAAAATTATCAAAAAATTACGCCCCAAAATTACCCTGAAATGATTCCAAAATGACCCAAAAATGGTCCCAAAATAATTCCAAAACGACCCTATAATGATCCGAAAATTGCCCCAAAATAATCCCAAAATGACCCCAAAATAATTCCAAAATGACCCTATAATGGTCCCGAAATTACCCCAAAATGATCCTAAAATTACCGTAAAATGATCACAAAATGACCCAAAAATGGTCCCAAAATGATACCAAAAATTACCTTAAGATTACTCCAAAATGACCACAAAATGATACAAAAGTAATCCCAAAATGACCCTCAAATAATCGCAAATTATAAAATGACACTAAAATGATCCCAAAATTGCCCCAATATAATCCTAAAATGATCCCAAAATTACCCAAAAATGGTCCCAAAATGACCCAAAAATTGTCCCAAAATGATACCAAAATTACCTTAAAATTTCCCCAAGATGACCACAAAATGATACCAAAATAATCCCAAAATGACCCTCAAATAATCCCAAATTATAAAATGACACCAAAATAATCCTAAAATGATCCCAAAATGACCCAAAAATGGTCCCAAAATTACCCCAAAATGACCACAAAATGATCCCAAAACGACCCTCAAATAATCCCAAAATTACCCAAAAATGTTTCCAAAATGATCCCAAAAAGACCCTTAAATGAAACCAAAATGATCCAAATATGACCCCAGAATGAACCCAAAATGATCCGAAATTGACCCCAAAATAATTCTAAAATAATTCAAATATGATCCCAAAATTACCTGAATATGACCGTAAAATGATCCCAAAAGGACACAAAATTACCCCAAAATGATCCCAAAATAACCCAAAAATGGTTCCAAAATTATCCCAAAAAGACCCTTAAATGAAACAAAAATGATCCGAAAATGACCCCAAAATGATCCGAAATTGACCCCAAAATAATTCTAAAATAATTCAAATATGTTCCCAAAATTACCTGAAAATATACAAATACAATACGGTAAAATCGTAACCCTGGGCGGCAACCCTACTTGAAAATATTTTGGTTGGCATATTGCCGTATGACACTACGTATTTTTCTTGTTTTTTTTCCTGTATTTTTCCTCGAATTTTTTGTAAATTTTTTTTGTGATTTGATTTTTTCCATAAAAAATACAAGAAAAATACAAAGTAGAAACGTAGTGTCATACGGACACATGGTACAAGTAAAAAAAAAAAATAATAATAATTTTTCAGTGTTCTTTACTGCCTTCACTAAGAATCGTACTCACTATATTCGAATGCGAAACTCAGGTGTCTACCATGATGCCAGTGCCTACTTATGATTGACAGCTTCTAATTGCAGCTCTGTTCAATGATGGTGAAGGACTGTTTTTTGGAGGAAACTATTACTTGGATGAATTTGAGTTCTTCAAGCTAATGACAAAACATTGAACATAAATTAAGGAAAAAGTCTTAAAATTAATGTTAATTTTCGTAATTTGTAAGTAAATCGAAAAAAACAGCCTAGCTCGTAGTTTTAAGGAAATGCGTTTTTCTGAGTATAGTATTTAGTTAGCGATAATAATAATAATTTGCTAAGCTAAGATAACTTTCCTATGATATTAAATTTTCAAATACAATCACATTAGGCTAATTAGTTTACAAACATGTACAAATCGATTGCCAATCGCGCTGTAATTTGAAACATTTTTGTTGAATCACATTTGTATACAAATTGCCATAATTGCTGATATCTTATTCATAGCCAGAAAAAATGATACGATCAAAATTCGCTTAGACAGCTGTGCAATTCGAGGCGAATGAATAACATATGAACGAACACATGGAATATGTGCATATGTATATTTTACACACATAATTAAAAGATATATGAGCCCCTTAGAATACAAGTGGCATAAGTCCACCTTTTCCCGAACAGAGATATTGAAGGTTTTGAACACAAAACCTGTAGGGGAAAATGTGTTCTATATAACACGCTAACGGGGTAACCCTTAGCTCCCATAGCAACCGAATAAATGACAGAACTAACTTGTGAAATCAAGGGTACCCCCATTTGTTAAAATAGTTAATAAATGGGGGTACCCTTGATTTCACAAGTTAGTTCTGCCATTTATACGGTTGCTATGGGAGCTAAGGGTTACCCCGTTAGCGGGTTATACAGAACACATTTTCCGCTATATAGCATCATGTCTAACTCAGAAAAAAAACGAAAACTGAACTTATGCCACTTGTACTGTAAACGGCTCATATGTATAGTTGTGGCTGTAAATTTGCTTTGGAAAAGATCAAAAATTAATTAAGAATGCAAGCATTTTATGTACACACATTAAAGTACATACATATAAACAACACCGATTCGTAGCATGATCGAAGGCCAATTATATAAATTAGTTAACTTCAACATATCATGGAATAATTGATAAACAATTTATGATACACGATTTTTTTAATTGCGGTAATTTGAGGTACCTATTCACTTTCAGCTATTCAATTTTTGTACACATACATACCTAAAGCAGTTCAAATTTGAGAAAAAATATTGCTAATTTTATATTTAGCTTGTATTTATGTTTTATATTGACGGCAAAGCAATCAATCTGTTAAAAAAAAATCATTCAGTTATTCGTCATTTTATTTAAATGCGGAATTGAAAATAAAAAATAATAAACACACCGTTAATAAAAGATGTTTAAAAATCTTGACAACAGTTTTAGATGGAACTTTTTTTTTTTTTTTTTACTTTTTTTTGGTACACACATCTCCCAAGAAAGACTAACACGGTTCGTTGTTTGCGTGGAAGACTAGCATGGTTCGTTCTTTGAAGATTAACAATCCACCATCTCGGCGCCACCTTTTGTTTTGGTTGTAGTTCTTGCGGTCTAAGGTTAGATGTCGTTGAAAATTGTTTACTTTTTAGCGACATCTAGTGTCCAGTAGCGGTAAAATCGTATTTTTGGTACCCTGCAAAAAATGCGATTAGTCCGGGATGCATCCGGGATCAATCGCAGAGGAACAGGAGACTACTAATTTTTCTAGTCTCTTTGTATGAAGAGTTTTGATCGCATTTGTTCGAGCATGTCCTATGGAGAGACTAATTGTACCCCTTTCATACCAGAACGGGTATGAATGTAGATTCGTCGCTTGTGTAAAGTGTAAACTAAAGTTTTCCCCATTCATATTTGTAACAGCTCCTAGGAGCTTTCACGAGTAAGTGTTATTGAAATTATAGTGTCCTATTGGATTGGATAGGATATAACCTTCCAAATCCCCAAGATATCAGTCTGATTAATCCCCAACTCTATCCGTAAGGCATGTGTTGGGCAAATTGTAGACCAGTTGTACCCGAAAGGGATTAAACGAGGACAACTCTCCTTAGGGATTAATCGCACAATTTTTTGCAGGGTAGTACTTCTTGCTATTTTTGTTTATTTATCGGTGAGACTAGCGATCAAATCGTAATTTCGGTTTCTCAAATCTTCTTTATTTTTAGGAGTTTTTAACTCCCAAAAAGGAAGTTAATTCGGAATTTGCGCTAATGTATCAGTCCTATAAGATAACAATCCATTAAGAAATTTTCGGGGTCCCTTACATGAAAGGTATCATTTTAAAGGAAAAATATCAAGCTTTAAATTAAAATTAAAAAAAACAAGTAAGGAAAGCTGTCTTCGGCTGTGCCGAAGGCTAAATACCTTTCATGAATAAGCGTCACGATTTTCACTGCTTGATCCCCAGTACAGCCTGTGTGAATTTAACTTTAGCTCATACCGAAATTATCGGAGCTATCGATTATATGGGGACGATGTGTTATATTGGTCCAATCTCATTGATTTTTAACATCGACATTCCACATTCTAAAATAGCAACATTTACGACATTTCACGTTCCTACCGATATAATTACAGGAGTTATCTACGAAAATCCGTTTATCGGAACAATCGATTGTATGGGGGCTACCTATGTGAAATATTTATCCCATTTCAATGATTTTCAACATCGATATTTTACATATAAAAATAGCGATGCTTCCAAAATTTCGCGTTCCTATGTGTTTAATTACAGGACTTATAGCCCAAAATCCGCTTATCGGAATAATCGATTGTATGGGAGCTATGTGAAATATTTATGCCATCTCAATGATTTTCAACATCGATATTTCGCATATAAAAATAGCGATACTTCCAAAATTTCACGTTCCTACCTATATAATTACAGGAGTTATCTACCAAAATCCGTTTATCGGAACAATCGATTGTATGGGGGCTATGTGAAATATTTATCCAATCTCGATGATTTTCAACATCGATATTTCACATATAAAAATAGCAATACTTGCAAAATTTCACGTTCCTACGTGTTTAATTACAGGAGTTATAGCCCAAAATCCGTTTATCGGAATAATCGATTGTATGGGAGCTATGTGAAATATTTATCCCATCTCTATGATTTTCAGCATCGATATTTCACATATCAAAATAGCAACACTTATAAAATTTCACGTTCCTTCGTGTTTAATTACAGGAGTTATAGCCCAAAATCCGTTTATCGGAATAATCGGTTGTATGGGAGCCATATGTTATATTGGTCCGATCTTGATGGTTCCGACAAATGATTCCTATATTGGAAAATGGTGGCCACATACCAAATTTCAGCCAAATATCTCAAAAACTGAGGGACTAGTTTGCGTTCAAACAGACAGACAGACAGACGGACAGACGGACAGACGGACATGGCTAAATCAACTCATCTCGTCATCCTGATCATTTCGGTATACTTATTGATGGGTCTATCTCTTCTTCTTCTGATATTTACAAACATCGGACCAAAGTTATAATACCATTTCATGTTCATGAAAGGTATAAAAATAGTCCAAATTTGAAAAAAATTTATAAAATTTTTTTTTTTAATTTAGGGGCCTATTACCGTTTGCGAGTCGAACAAAAATATGAGTGACTCGCCGACATTTGTATTACCGACTACGAATCGCCCGTTAACATTCGCCTCACACTTCAGAATTAAGCGAATGTAAAAAATGAAGCGATTACTGTTTGCGAATCGATCCAAATTCGTTCGCCGGAAGTGTCAAAATCTGGCGAACGGAATTTGAAGGTGACTAAGAGGAAAAATTTGATTTGGTGGTCATATTGGGATCATTTCGGGGCCATTTTGTGGCCATTTTGATGTAATTTCGGGGATATTTTGGGTATATTTTGGGTTAATTTAGTGGTCATTTTGTGGTAATTTTGTGGTCAGACTAATTTCGGGGATATTTCGGTGTTATTTTGTCGTCATTCTGGAGATATTTTTGGGTGGTCATTTTGGTGGTCCCCGAAATATTTTGGTGTTATTTTTTGGTCATTTGGGGAATATTTTGGAATCATTTTGAGGCTATTTTGTGGTCACTTTGGACTGATTCCGGGGATATTTTGTTGTTATTTTGGGGTTATTCTGGAACCATTTTTGGGACATTTTGTGGTCATATTGGGATCATTTTGGAGATATTTTGTGGGTAATTTCGGGGATATTTTGGTGTTATTTTATGTTTTTTTTTTTAATATAACATTTGACGTTCACCGCTTTCTGTTTTCAGAACTGGCAACAAAATGTTTTAGGGAACTAGTATGTTCGCTATCCACAATCATTCGAGCCAGACGACTAGCCAAATAAGGCGACTAGCGAGTGGTAGTAGGCCCCTTATATTCGAAAAGAATGGAAAAAATACTTCAGAAAACACTTTCCATGTTCTGTCTTCTTCTAATTTAGAGAAAAAAGGCTTACACAAAAAAATGCTACATAATTCAAACCCGTATATCTCGGTAACCATCTAATATTTATACTCGACCTTTAATGATATTTTTGTTCTTACATAGCAGATAAATTTCACCAAATTTCAGTCAAATCGAATTTTTAGGTGGTCCGCTTGAGGAATTTTGCCTAATAAGTTCTTTGCAGAAGGCCATCTCCATTTTGTGCCCCAGTCATTTGAGCTTGGAGACGGCACTTAATCCTCTTTAATGCATTCTTCAGCTATGTTTTCATATCCATATATGCAAAGCATTTCCTTCGCCTTTCCAAATCCTTACTAATCCTTTGAGTTCTGATTTGTGTAACAGATTTTATTTTGGTGACTCATTTTTTGTCGATCATGTTATAATGACATCCATACACTCCCAAGCGCATTATCCTCTGCTGCCAACTATTAAAATCCCTTCATTCGCACTCAATTAATTCGTTTCTACTTCACCTAAGTAAAAATACATTAAGTTCGGCGCTTCGGTTTTTATTTTCTCACACTAGTGAAAATGTGCCTACTTAAAGAAACAAAAAGGATCTTCTATTCAGAACGTCAGAAGGCACCTTTAATGATTAGCTGTAATTTTGAGTTGTTTGTTCAATGATGTAAGGCACCAAATGACTTTTAGGCTCATTTAAGGATTTGTTCTTTCTTTAGGGGTGTTTTTTTTCTGTTTTTTTTTTTTTTTTTTTTGACCTGACAACCAGAAAAAAGACAAAGAAACGGAAAAAAACAACATAGTTCGTGGAAATAATGCGAAGTGATGTAATTAAAGATTGGATCAGCTAGATTGGTGGTTGAGTAGTGATTAACATTTTTGAAAGTTTTTTTTTATACCCAGCTGTACTTGTACACAGGGTATTATAACTTTGTTAGGATAACGGTTGGTTGTACAGGTATAAAGGAATCGAGATAGATATAGACTTCAATATATCAATATGATCAGGATCGAAAAAAAATTTGATTGAGCCATGTCCGTCCGTCCGTCCGTCCGTCCGTCTGTCCGTTAACACGATAACTTGAGCAAATAATGAGATATCTTCACCAAATTTGGCATGCGTACTTATTTGGGTTCAGAATAGATTGCTATTGAAAATGGGTAAAATCGGACCATAACCACGCCCCTTTTTCGATATCGAAAATTTCGAAAAACGTATAAAATGGGTTAATTCAATATTAGAAGCAGCTACAATGATAAAATTTGCAATATGTATTGATTTAGATGTTCTAAGGCCGATTTTATAAAAATTTTTGAAAAGGGGGCGTGGTACCTCCCACGTATATTTGAAGAAATTTTAAAATTTTGACTCTTAATAACTTCAGAACAGTTTATGCTAGTATAACGAAATTTCGTAGAGGACATACTATTGTTGTGGTAAATTCAGCTAGAGAAAATAAACGAAATCGCTTCGCGACCACGCCTACTTTTTCATAAAAGTTATATTGAAAGGAGGTGGAAATATTGAAAAGTCCATATCTAATTAACTGATTTCGCTATAATAATATAATTTGGTACATACATCAACTTTCATATTCTTTACATAATTTTTTCAAAATTTTGGAAAGTGGGCGTGGCACCGCACACTTATGAGTCAAGCAATTTTTAAATTCGACTGCTAACAACTTCAGAACGGTGTGAGATAGATTTACGAAACTAGGTACCAGGCATGTTATGTTTATGTAGAGTACTACCACAGAAAATAAGAAAAATCGGTGAACGATAACGCCCACTTTATGTGCACAGCTGGGTATGTAATGTTCGGTTTCACCCGAACTTAGACTTCCTTACTTGTTTTGTTTGTTTAAGTCATCTAAATCCTTTCCTTCGAGTAATTATAGTCATTTTTTGAAGTTAACTTCTTAGGCGGCGATATGAAGTTTTGTTCGAGAGTGAAATTTGAGTAAATGGCTGATGATGCGGAATTATAAATTGTAGCCGACTTTTAGGAGCAGAATTTATGGGTGTTGCCACTTATGGCGGTTTAAAGGGATGCCACCTATCCCTTTTTTTTGTAATATAGAGCTAGATATGCCAATATGGGTATTAAATTAAAGGTATTTGCGGCCGTATTCCAAATAAGACAATTTCAAACAGGGTTGCCACTTAGGGTTGCCACCTAACCGCAATTTATTTATTTTTTCGTATAACTCGGGAACTGCTGGACCGCTTTGAATAAAATTTGGCACTTGATTCATTCTAAGATTACATACATGGGTGTAGCCACTTAGGGTGGTCTACAGGGATGCCACCTATCCCTTTTTTTTGTAATATAGAGCTAGATATGCCAATATGGGTATCAAATGAAAGGTATTTTCGACCGTATTCCAAATAAGAAAATTACAAGCAGGGTTGCCACTTAGGGTTGCCACCTAACCGCAATTTATTTATTTTTTCGTATAACTCGGGAACTGCTGGACCGATTTGGATACAATTTGGCATATAGACGATTTGATTTTTTCGAATAGATCGGTTCCCTGGTACACTTTCCGGAAGTCAGAAATTGTGAATTTAAACCATTCTCGAATACACCTTATTCATAGTTCGTTATTTCTTTTTTAACCTATTCTTTACCTAGTTTAGTCGATTTGTTATTGCCTTCAAAAAATCTGCATATGTATCTAGTACGCTTTTTCCTCAAGTTCGAACCCCAATATATGCATATCAAATACCCTTCGTACATGTATCCACTGCATTGTACTTACTCAATTATTAGCTGATCACGCCCTTCGCGCCCAATCACGAACCCAAAATGAATTCAGAACAAAACAAGAAAAGAGTTTAACAATAAAGAAAATTTTTTCCATTTCCTACCAATAAATTACAAGAACAAAATCGCTTTACCGTAGTCTACTAATCACTTCAACGTTAACAAAAATCCCAAAAACCGTGAAGTCAATAAATTTTCTTTCTACTACCTTTAACCAACTTACCACTTTTCTACACTAATTTGAAAAGGGGAAAAGAAAAAAAGCGTGGAAAACGGAAAATAAATTTGAATTTTTATTGTTTTTTTTTTTTTTAGCCTGATTTATGCTGTCATTCACCTGGACGAGCTTAGGGTATGGGAAAAGCGACTTACAAACCGTTTACAAAACTGTTACCCTACCCTCCTTAGATTTTTCGGCTTTTACCTGCGTTCTCAACTGATAAAGGCTGCTTGCCTTTAGTTGAGTAAATTTTATGATTTTTAATGTCAGCGATCAATTACAAATTTTTATAATTCATCTATTTTATGCACCATAACAAAAAAAAAAAAAAAACAAACACAAAAGAACTCAAAATTGCCTTTAAAATTCTTGATAAGCCTACATCAAATGAAATTATTCTTTTTATCATTTCAATTTTTACGCATGCTTGCACGCGAGCCTTAAACGTGTATAAAAACCAAACGTCAGTTGTTATTGGTCTTCACGTGTGTCTCTGTCTGTTCGTGTTGCCGGTATTCTACATGTCACCAATAAATCATTGTTATTGCGCATTAACCTACCCTACTATATACCTCGCTAGCACCATAACTGATTGCCTCACCCAAAACTTTTTTTCTTGCTATACATTCCTTCGGCTCGATTTTTTACTCTTTTTTTTCTGTCAGTTATGTTTATTTTTTTTCCTTCGTATTTTATTGTTTTGCATACAAACAATGCATTCTTTATGCATTTTTATTGTAGGTGTATTTTTTTTGTTTTGAATAATTTTTTCCAGAATTTAAATATTTTTTGAGAATTTTATTTAGAGCCAACTTTTTTGTGGCTTAAAAAGTTTAAGGCGTCTTGTTGTGCTTATTGGCTAACAGAAAGTGCGTTGGTGCGTGAGAGATTTTTGTTATTTTTTTAGGGTAGATAGAGCATTGTCGAATCGTCTGCAAACTGTTTTGAAAACAATGCTTGAAATTAGCATAAAACAAATTTTGTTTCAGGCGAGGCCGTTGCGCAGAGAAAAAATTTGGTCTTCAAATAAAGTCGTTTGAATTGGAAAAACGATAAGAAACGCATTTAAGAGTAAAGCAACTAAAATGTATAAGTTATTTTAAGATAAAGCAAGTTCTAAGCTCAACTAAGATCGTGCATTGGGGAAAAGGATATGATAAGTTCAAACTGGACAAACAAACAAAACAAAAGTTATAGGAAAGATTATAAATGAGATAAGAAGCTAATAGACAAGCAGTTTGATCACAGTATCAAGATAAACCAAGGCAATATAATATTGGATGATATAAAATCTGTGGAGATTTGACAAAAAAACTTATCTCGAGATAGGAAATTTTTTAGATATTGCTTGCATAAGATTTTCTTCTTTGGCATGCATAATTGTGTCACGCTAGCGTGTTTCTATGAACTTTAGTTTAAAAGTTATGGTACCGGAAAAATCAACATAATTAAATTTTTTGGTACAAAATCAATTATATGAGCCCCTTAAAGCACAAGTGGTATAAGTCAAGCTTTTCTCGAACTGAAATATTCAAGGTTTTGTGTTGTCAACAAATTGGGGGTACCCTTGATTTCGCAATTTAGTTTTGCTACTTAGTTATTCGGTTTCTATGGGAGCTAGGAGTTAGCACGTTAGCGTCATGCCTAACAAAAAAAAAAAAGAAAACTGGACTTATACCACTTGTGCTTTAAACGGCTCATTTATAAAACAGTTGTTTCGCTCTGCCGAAAAATTGTCAAAGAAATAAGTTGTTTTGTCAAAATTCCACAGAAATTATCCATGATGGAAAACGATATGATGAAATCAAACATGACAAACGAACACATCAAAGAATAAATAACAGGTTATAAATAAGGTAGTAAAGGCTGATTTACAAGGGTCGATTTTTCTAGTAGATTTTTGTTGTTCCACTATGTAAATAGCAATTCGATCGATTCACACCTTGTATTTGAAGGTAGAATGAAGTGGAACGAAAAAATCGACCAAAACAGGACCCAATTAAGTGTTAGATGATGACAATTAAGACCCAACATTTTTGTAAAAAATTAAATTTAAAACCGAAGATTCCGAGTTCTCATGCCGAAAAAGGAACAAATAAATTATTTAGAAAAAGGTTATCCTAAACGGTGTCACTCCTCGCCAGTGACACGGCTTCTTAGCCGATGCGGTTCGAAGTCGCCAAAAACTGTAGAGACCCCGGGCAGGTATATCCCGCCTTACATTTAATTTTAAAGATCGTTGAAAATTTTCTTTACAGAGAACTAATAATATCTTCTAAATGTGTTCTCAATATTAAGAGATTTTTACATAGGAAGCGTATCCAAACATTAAAAACTAAAATTTTTTTAAGTTGACTAAGTAAAAAAGTATGCTCAATATTGAATGTAGCGATCGATCACTGCATTTCTTTGATCTTTTCTACCGTCTCTCCCTCAGCCATGCGGGTTATTAAATCACTTTTGAATTTTGTTTTGCTTCCTCTAATTGAGTAATGATCGCAAGCGCTGCATATACACTCAGGGAAAAACACCGTTCTAAAATGCAGCACCACAGGTCTCAATTTTAGATTTTCGTGTTCTTGATTTTTCGGTCTTAAAAAAAGAACACATGGTCTTGAAAATATACCACCCTGTCTTAAAATAACAACCAGGTTCTTGAAATGTGAACGAAGTTATCGGAAATAGAACGGTCGGTGTTGTCATCAGAACGATGTTGTCGAAAATAGAACGGCCGGTGTTTTCATCAGAACACATAACGAGAACGTTACAACATCGTTGCATACTTTTAGGCATTCAGTCTGTAAACAACTTTAATAGAACAAATCCAACAGTGAAGATACTGTCATTGCTGTCATAAGACATAGCTGCAATTAAACGCCAGCAAACATAAGTACGCGATGGCCTGATGGTAAACCCCTCCGTTTAGCAGTCAAAGCAGTGTGAGCTCGACTCCGGGTGGAGGCAAACCACAAAACATAGTGAGAAATAATTTGTCATTCAGAAGAACTCTGAAAAAACATTTTTTTTTTTTAGATTTTTTGTTTACTTTGACCCAAAATGTTCCTAAAATGAGCCCAATACGTTCTCGGAATAAGTTAAAAATGTTCATAAATCAAGTCCAAACTGTTCATGGAACACAAAACATGTTCTGGAAAAATCCGTTCTCAAAATAAGACCATCGTTCACGAGTTAAGTCAAAACGTTACTGACAGACTTTTGTGCACAAATGTTCTCAGTTTTGGACTTGTTTCGTTCGTTTTAGAACGATTTTTTCTTTTAGTGTACATATATGAATTTTGAGTAGTCAAAAAGTACTCAAAAAAAGTCAGGCTTTAAAATTCCATAATCATACATCAAAGTGATCGATGATGCTTTTGCTGCATCATTATGATGTAAGATAATAAATACAATTATCTTGTATAAAAATGCATTAATGCTTGAGTGACTTTGACGAAAAAAAAGGATGAAACATAATGCTGTCTCGTCTCGTTGACCTTTAATGCTAATGTTTTTACTTGTTTGGTATGATGATCTTGTGATCTTCACAATAGCTCATAAAACTGAAACCAGAAATAGCAGACGTTTTATTTTGCGGTTCTAAAACGTACTCTAGTGAGTGTGAGTGTGTTGCGAAGCGTAAACTGAAACCGCATTAGTTTAAAAAACATGCTTGATTTGCCGTTATATTAGGTCACTAGCGTCTGGGATATTTAATCTTAGTTTAATGATCGTCAAGCAGCAATCAGTCAGTGAGCAATGTAAAATGCTTGTAACTGTTTAGTGATACAATTTATAAATATAACGGCATATTTAGTTACAAATTTGTGGTTTGTACTAGAGACCTTTAAACTTTATGCGGACTTTGAAACAACGCCAATACAGCTACGATCATCTTCACAGTTGATTGATTAGTGATGATCGTGTCGCTGATCGCTGTTTCACTTTACGCTTTGAAGTAAATATTTAACATATCTTCTTCATTCTTCGACTGTAACCAGAAGATGCAAAGTCGTGGGTTCTCATATTTATGAGCATATCTCCAATTGCCTATGTGTATATTTTTATTATATCTACTTGATATAAATTCAGTCAGGTAATATGATCAGTAACATTTCAGTTGTGGGTTTATTTGCGAAGATTCACATACTTTGCCGTATTGAGTGTAAACATAAATAAATAAATAAGTACAGTTGAACGATACTGTATCTGTACGCACGTAATTTAAAACTGATTCTTCTTCATGTTCTACCCTTTTTATTGCGTTTTGTGGGAGTGTTAGCTTGAATTTTATGCTCAAGAAAAAAAACGTATGTTATGTAGCAGTAAACATACCTTTTTGTATACATGATTTACTTAAGTATTTTTTTATCTTCATCGCTTTTGTTTTTTTGACATTACGCAACTGTCACTTTAGACCTCTGTACCACCCTATTACGTGGCAATAATTTGTTTGTGCTCTTCCTCCTTCAATTTTTATGGAAGTCAAAGATCTTCAACTTCAACCTTTTTTTTAATTCCCTGCGGAATCTGTGGAATCTTTAATCGCACGATCAATGCGTGTTCACTAGGGTGGTGCTTATTTGTAGGGAGACAACTTTATCATCAGGTTTCCAAAGCCTTAACCTTTAAATCGATAGTAATATAGGCGAAGATATAACACGCAAATGTTGGTCGCGATTGGAAATGATCGCACGGGGGTCTGTTCAGATTGTCCTCTGGAGAATGGAAAAATTACAACGATTTTTCTGTTTATCTAGTACTCAAAATCGATAACACTATGGTCGGAGATATTACATAAAAAATTTGGTTCCGATTGGAAACGCTTAAGGCATGTCGCAGGGGGTTAAAGTTAAAATTACCCCCTGCGACACGCCTTAGTGTTTACAATCGGAACCAAATTTTGCATGTGATATCTCCGACCATCGTGCTATCGACTTCGAGTATTAGATGAAAAGAAAAATCACTTCTATTTTTTGAGTCTCCATAGGGCAATCTCAACTTTGCCCCCATGCTACATTCCTAAGCCTTCTCTAATCGGAATAAAAATGTCTAAGAGATATAGCCCACGGTCAGCTACCTGTCTAGGGGGTTAGACTGGAAAAATGTTCCATTTGATTATAAGAACCATCCTAGTATACACAGCATAAGAATTTGTTTTTTTTTTTTTAAGCCTAAAAATTTTCTAAGACAGCCAAACCCAGAAGCATCCAAATTTGTTGAATCTAATCATATTTTTTAGCATAAATTCATGCGAAAAAGGGCTTGGATGCTGAATTGACTGTGCGTGCCGTATGTAGATTTTGTTAGGCAGATACCACTGCTTAAGCGTTCAAATACTTTTTTTTTTACAAGTTAGTCACACTTTTCAAATATTCCTACGTTGTAGGCTTGGATCATCGAGTAAAATTTCAAAAATAGTTAACTTATGAGTGCTAGCACTTATCTTATCTTGGGTACGTTGGGACTGTTTAATTCATCTACTGAAAATTTGTGGTCGTACGTAGATAGAACAAGTGGCATTATGGTAATTTTGATACTCGGAATAATAGTACCTAACTTCTAGAGGGATTATAATCCCAAATGAGGTAAAAAATTTAGGTCCTTGACCGAGCTCTGATTATTAAAGAAACCTCAAGATAAAAAAAGGACGTGTGTCACTCGGGCACTGCCGGGGTAAAGCTATATCATATCACTTTTTATCAACTTATGCAATTATAATATATATGAAAACTCAATGCGCATATTTATGACTTAAGAGCAGTACAGCCTTGACCTGTTAACAGTATAGACTATACAGCTCCAATTTTATGTAATCGGCCTGCTGCTATTATTATTATTATTATTATAAGGCCTTATTACACCGCGACCATTAGTATGATCTCTTGTGTGACCTATCAGCTTATTGCTGTATGTGGAGGCTCTTTATAAATTTGAGCACCTCCTCAGGTTTTTTATTCCATATTACGAACGGATTTAGAGTGACTCCACCTAGGTAGCAAACTCTCTTTCTTGCTAACGCAATGCATTCACAGAGTATGTGAACCGGCGTTTCGTCGTCCAGTTCGCAGAACCGACAAATTGTTGTATCTGACAGAAGCAGCTTACTCAGGTGATAACGCAGACAGCAATGCCCCGTAAAATACCCAGTGAGGGTTCTTAGATCCACCCTCCTTAGAATAATGAGCCTGGCTGATGCTCTTTGTGCGGGTTCTATAAAGAGTTTGGGCTGCCTCTGCCCTAGGCTCCTAAGCCAATGCTGCATAAACTGTTTATTTGCTTATGGTCTCCTTTACGTGGGCCTTCGTGAGTCGAGGGGTTCCGGACCATAAAATGCTGTTAGAGCACCATGTTTTGCCAGGTGATCTGCTTTTTCGTTGCAGTCATGCCCTTTCTAACCTAACAAAACTTGGTTTTTGGCTCCCAGATCATTAAGGACTACGACGCACTCATCTACTAGCTTCGAGGTTATAGTGTAAGACTGCAAGGCACGTAGGGCGGCCTGACTGTCCGACATAATGTAGATTCGCCTAGAGGATAGTCTTCTTCGTAGGCATTCTCTGCCACATAATTCTATTGCGTGGATTTCCGCTTGAAAGATAGTGGGGTAGTTACCCATCGGCACCGATTTTTTGTAATTTGGTCCATAGATACCAACTCCCGTTTTACCATCTTCCAGCTTCGATCCATCCGTATACCAAATCTTTGAATCGGATTCAGCATAAGTATTCCCTGTGTCCCAGAGCACTCGATCTACGATCGAAACTTCAAAGTTTCGCATGATCCTGAGCGTAGGAGTTATTGCATCACTTACTTGCAATATAGGACTATTTATGAAATTCTTGACTATCTTCATATGTCCTGTCAAATTTCCGATTTTTAGATCGGAAATGTTTTGAAGTCTTAATGCAGCAAGTGTGGCCTCCTTCTCTATCATAATAGTGAAAGGAAGTATTCCCACAAGGGCACTTAAAGCATCAGCAGGGCACGTTCTCATTGCACCTGTTATACCGACACAGACTAGCCGATGCTGCATCTTACTTAACTTAGTTGCCGCTGTTCTTTAAGCAGTCTTATGTGCCACCAGACTAGATAAGCGTATGTGACTATTGGCTTCACAACTGTATTAAATGACCAGTGGCCTGCTGCTAACATTAGTACAACGTAATACGCCTAAATGTAGGCAAGGCTTATATTTTTTTTTTGTCAAGCTATGTTGCTATCGCCGAACCTTTTAACATTGAAAAAAGTCCGTTACGAACTTTTTTAACATTAGCATTTTTTTTCATTTCACTCCCACCTCCAAGGCCTGCGATAAAATCTATGCAATATTTAGCTTAAAAGTGCCGAAGGATTCCCAGTCTCCCGTAAGTCTGTGGGCAAGTGCCTAATGCGAAATGACAACAAGTTAAATGGTACTTAAAGGTCGTAAAAGAAATATGTGTTTAGTCTGAGTCTGCTTCGAATTTAAATACTTTGGCAAACTCTACAAAGGATAGATTTTCAAATATACCTAGCTATATTGTTTGTCATTTAGCCAAGAAATTATAATCCCTCAAACATACAATAACAATAATTATACTTGGCATTGTTTTGTGAAATATTCAAGCAATTTTCAGCATCTTGATAATTTGTTAAGTGTCAATTGTTAATAATTTTGACATTCAAGCTACACATAATAAATCTAAATATAGTACTATAGGGACTATTTTGCTAATTTAAAAACATTTTCACGATTCATAATTTTTGGTGAAACATTTGACACTGAAAACACTTAGATAGATGTTTTTCAGTTGGTCGATTTAATAAATGGATAGTTCCCTACGTCATCCCGCCCGGCACTTGCTTTTGAAAAAATTACAAATGATCTTTTAAAGAAGACTGTAATATAAAAGCACGGGTTTCGTTTAAAAGCTATCTATAGAAATTTTCCAGCTCCTCACATTTTTATTTGTGAATATTTTTATTCATAATTTATGCAAATTTATTTTGTATTTTATCAGCTTAAAACATATGAGAGTAACTAATTCATTGCTTTAAATATGTTTAGCTAATTGACCGAATGGATATTGTGAGCATAATTCCATATGTAAACGCTTATAACTAAGTTCACGACTTAAAGTGCATTATAAATTTAAATTAACCTTATTCTCCAGCTTGTTTATAATTCATTCATAAATTCATTAGTTATTAACAAATTTTTAATAATAAAAATTGTTCGATTAAAATTATGAGGTTGTTTACATTAGAAGCTCGATTTTGAGCATTAGGTGCAAGATTGCTCTTACGGTTCACAGCATCCAGCTGTGATTTGAATGTAGTGAGTGTTAGCTACCAGTGTAACAGCAACAACCTTTGCAATTGAGGGTGGGTGATAGCGCAGTTTCTCATGCGCTCACTCAGTGATAGCCCTCAACAAAAAATTGAAGTTTTGGAAAATTTTCCCATAGAAGCTGCTATGGGAAACAAAACTAATTATCTTTGTTGACAAGGTCCGGTCGGGTGGTGAGCCTATTACACTAAAGATTTATGGTTCTCACCCCGGAAAAAGTACCATCGAAATTCTGCAGAAAACATTTTTCTAAAAAGAGTTGCCCTCTGAAGTGATTTGACAAAATCTCCTAGCGTATTTCTGGAATGGAAGTCTTTCCAGCAAAAAACTTCATCTGGTGTTATGTATTCAAACATCACAGGCACAGTAACGCAACGCCATGCAGCGTTACCCAGTACCGGGTGCATCAGCTAATTCTAACACAATACCAGCAAGCGAGAGTAATCTCACAACTCACGATAAATACAGCTGCACCTGTGCGAGTCTTAGAAAGAGTGCACAACGTGAATGACCACAGCAGCGGCAGGGGGTTAATATGAAAATAATACTCTTCTTACAATAAAAAACAAATGAAAATGCAATAGATGTGTCCGTTAAATGAAAGTCTCCGCTCGAATAGTTGGTGAGCGAGTGTAACTGCTTTTTATTGCCACTAAGCCGCTAAAACCCAAACAAAAAGAATAATAAAAGGGCATAGTTCCCCCTTCCCAATTTACGGAACATTACGCAAGAACAGACCATGAACTCTGTCTAAGAAAAGAAAGAGTTATGCAGCAAGTCGATTTAGTAAAAGAAATGGTGTTGATAATGAAAATGGAAATTGAAGTATTAGAAGCTAAAAGCTAGCTAGGGAAATGGAAATTAACGTAGAATTGTAAAGAAAGATAAAAAGGCTTGTTTCTTGTTAAGAATTATAGCTTTTGATATAAAACCTTTCGGTGTCGCTTGTCCGCAAATGCAACAATTTGTTAAACAATGCTTGGTTGGAGATAAAGAAATGAGAAGACTTTTTTATAGAAGGAGGGAATCTTTTGAAATTTTTACTAATATAAAAAGGCGTAAGTACCAAGTACTCGTGAAGTTTGATGTGTCAACATGTGTATTCTGCACATTATAATGCACATTTTCATTTTAATATATTTTTTGTTTGTTTTTTTTTTTTGTCCTTAATTTTATTTCTTCTTTTTGATATCTTTTGCCGAAAAGGCTCAAAGACGATTCATAAATGACTTATAGACAAGTCATAAATGTGTCAGAGACTACTCATAAATTACTCATAGACGAGTCATAAATGACTCATAGGCAAGTCAAAAATGACTCTTAGACGGGTCATACCTGACTCATAGACGGGGAATAACTGACTCATAGACGAGTCATAACTTTTTCATGGACGATTCATAAATAACTCATAGGTGAAGCATAAGTAAAGCATAGACGGGTCTTTTCCTTTCCCTTCCTTTCTTTTCCTTTCCTTTACTTTGCTATATTTTCCTTTCCTTTCCCTTCCCTCAAGTCATAAATGTCTCAGTGACTACTCATAAATTACTCATAGACGAGTCATAACTGACTCATAGGCGAGTCATAACTGATCCATTGACGAGTCATAACTGACTCATAGATGAGTATTAACTGACGCATACACGAGTCATAACTGACTCATAGACGAGATATAAATGGTTAATGGCCGATTCATAAATGTCTCATGGGTAAGTCATAAGTAAAGCATAGGCGAGACGTTTCCTTTCCCTTTCTTTCTTTTCCTTTCCTTTACTTTACTATATTTTCCTTTCCTTTTCCTTCCTTTCTTTTCCTTTCCTTTGGTTTACTTTACTATATTTTGCTTTCCTTTTCCTTCATTACTTTTCCTTTCCTTTACTTTACTTTACTATATTTTTCTTTTCTTTCCTTTTCTTTCCTTTCCTTTCCTTTCCCTTTCTTTCCATTCCATTCCTTTCCCTTCTTTTCCTTTCCTTTCCTTTCATTTCCTTTCCCTGACTCATAGACGAGACATAAATGATTCATGGACGATTCAGTAGTTTGGCAAACTCTCCGGTTGTATTTCTGCCATGAGAAGCTTCTCAGCAAAAACTCATTTGCTTTGCAAGTGCCGTTCGGAGTCGGCAAAAAACTGTAGGTCCCGCCAACTTGTAGTAGGAAAAAACTCAAAATGAACACACCACAAGTGGGAAATAGAAGCTCGCCATTCGTTTTTTTTTCTTTTCTTTTTTCTCTATCCTTTCCTTTTCTCGTTTTTTCCTTCCTATTCCTCTTTTTTCCTTTCCATTCCTTTCCGTTCCCTTCCATTTCGTTTCTTTCCTTTCCTTTCTATTCCTTTCCTTTCCTTTCCTCAAAATGAACACACCACAAGTGGGAAATAGAAGCTCGCCATTATTTTTTTTTTTTTTTCTTTATCCTTTCCTTTCCTCGTTTTTCTTTCCATTCCTCTTTTTACCTTTCCATTCCCTTCCATTCCTTTTCTTTCCGTTCCCTTCCATTCCTTTTCTTTCCTTACCTTTCCTTCCCTTTCCATCCATTTCCTTTCCTTTCCTTCCCTTTTTTGCCTTCGTTTCCTTAATTTTCTTTTTCTTTAGTTTCTTTTACCTTCCAAAAGATAGGTATTTTGTTTTTATAATTGTTTTAATCTACGTATGTATTTTGGGAGCTATGTTGTGTTCTTTGAAATAAAATAAGTACAACATTGTTACTAAAACTCCCGTCTGGGTATATAATGTTCGATCGCACCAAAATTTACACTATCATGCTTTCATGCAAACTGGCTAGACTTAGCACAACCCCTATTAAGTAGTTGCGGATAATTAAAAGCAAAAACTACATATCTAAGTAGGTCAGGATCATACTATAATCGAATGCAGCCATGTTTGTACGACGATTGCAATTTGAAAAAAAAAAAATTTAGTTTAGCATTCACAAATTGCTTATTTGTGTAAATTTCCAAAGGTGCAACATTACACCAATTGACTGGCGACAGTATGTCAATACACATCTAAATACGTTTGAAAGTCAATCATTTTTTACGCACAAAACAACAAATTAAACCAATTACGAGTGTAAAAGCGTTAAAAGCGTAGAAACAAAAACAACAAAAATGTAAAAAAAAAATGCTAGAACAACGAAATGCAGTTACCTTTACCTACATGCATAAATTTTCAATTCGATCAAGGTGGAAAGTCTTAAAACAGCAAACGCGCCAAAGCTTGCAACATTTTGTGGCGTAAAAAAAAAGCAAAAAAAGGTGCGTACAATTTCTCCTTGAAATGTAATGAACTATAATGTTGAAAAAAGTAACATTTTCTAATGCAATTTTCTACTACAATTACTTTTTGACTGCTTTGACTTGAGAAAATGTTTAGAACTAGCTAACTCAACATATAGATCTACGGAATGGAAGACCTAAAAAAGATATACGCTATACCTAGAAAGCTTTTAAGCTAGGCGGGGGTTTCCTTAACCATCGTAACGATCCCCAATTTCGAGTCAACTTTTGTTGCCACCACTGTACTCGTATAAATAGGGAATAAAATATTTCTTTGCGATAAAATGGATACTTATGGCTTTACGTGGGTCATCTAGTGATACTTTGTTGAAAATTGCATCAAGTTTTATACAATGGCGTTTGAGTGATGCGAGAACAAACATACGAACGGCAAGACAAAAATTCTTAAAACTCTTTTCTTTTAACAACAAATCAACCAAACAGCCACAGAAACCACCAAACATGTGCTCAAGTCAACAATGGGGCAATAATTGAACGGTTGCAACATTGGCAAAAAAAAAGCAAAGTCTTTTACACACATACGGTGAAAAGTGTTGAGAACATAGAAAAAAAACCGTCAAAAAAATACCAACGCTAGAGTTTATAACGTTTGTTAAAATTGAAGGTAAACAACATTTTTTAGCTTATTGTTGCTGACGCTTTTTTCCATTGTTGTAGCTACATGACTTGCGCTTGCCTTCGAATAGCGGTATTTGCGGATCGACTATTGGCAATGGTTGCAGTTTTTTGTTACCCGATTATCTAGTATTACCCAACAAAAAATGTCAAAATTATAGGCAACGGCCAAAATCTCTTAGGCGGTTAAGCGCCAAAAACAGTTAATGATGATGATGATGATAGAAAAGCGCATTTACAGGGGTCAATTTCCTGGTCGAGTTTTTTTCGTTCCACCATATGAACAGCAATTCGACCGATCGACAACCTGTATTTGATGGTCGAACGCAGTCGAATGACAAAAAATCGACCAGGAAATGAAGTAGGGTAAATGAGCCCCTGGGGGAAGCCTGAAATCCCTAGAGGGCGGGTCCCCACGTTGTTGGAAAGGGAAATTCTTTCCAGATATAGGTGGTAGAAGAGTAATTAAATATCTCCCGCGAAACACACAGGCCAAAGAAGAAAGCTTCGGTAATAAACCAAAGTACCAAAAATCCTGTCGCCTCTTTGGGAGCCGGCAGGTGGGCGTCTGTACTCCCTGTAAGAAGCGGCCTGTTGCGAGCAATCTGTGGACTCATTACTCGCTGATTAGAACCTTAATAACATACTAGCAAGGATCAAGCCATTAACGGAAACAATTCTCCACGGGGTAATCCGCATTCTGCCCTGCGGTTTAGGGGTTTAGAATATGCCTGAGGTAGGTTTGCCGGACGTAAGGGGCGACTAATACGCACATAGGTAATGTCTTCCTAACTCGATGGTTAATCTACGGATATGATGCCTCTCACCTCTCATTATCCATCTTCTCCTTTCTCAGGGATGGAGGGATGACATGAGCTAGAAGAGTGATTTTGCTATTAACAACAACGACAATAACAGGTAATCAGAATTTGTAGCTCAATCCCTCTGCCTCAGCAGCTGGCACATCGAATGTAGGTGTGTCAAATTCACGGTTAAATATTATGATGTAATGTAATCGAAACGACCGACCAAAATCGTATTTAACAAACTATCAAGGCCCTATGGAGTTAAGTAAAATGATGATGAAATAAGACTAACCTCATTTAATGATAATGAATTCACATGGCTGAAAGTAAGATCTTGAATGGATTATAGAACATCTGACCAAGCGGCCTTACCGACATGTTCTTCATTTCTTATAATGGCTTACCCAATTTTTTGCTGGGAATAGATTGCTAATCACCCAACGTATGTATATGAATATGGGTATTTCTGAACCATACGCAAAATTAAATTCTGTGTTAGTAAGTTTCCTACTAAACACCTGCTGAAAATGTAAGCCGCATACATAGTAATGTGTGAATACCAAGCCAAGTGGCAGAAAAGCAAGGCAAGTACCTTTATGGAATTTTCTGTCGATAATGAACTGTCTAGGCCGCGGTATTATCTTTCACACATGTAGAAAGGCCTAGCC
This sequence comes from Campiglossa producta, assembly GCA_964058755.1. Lineage (NCBI taxonomy): Eukaryota > Metazoa > Arthropoda > Insecta > Diptera > Tephritidae > Campiglossa > Campiglossa producta. The sequence continues at coordinate 21,722,480 of CAXKVI010000002.1, read as the reverse complement.
ATCGAGTGGAAATAACTTTTCTTAGCCAACCTATTTATGCATAATTATCTTAGCGTAAATAGGGCGAAGTGGTGTAGCGGTTAAGTGTTCGGCCTTCTACACCAAGTCGTGGCGGTTCGATGCCCGGCAAAGTAACATCAAAAATTAATTAGAAAAATAATTTTTCTAAACGGGGTCGGCCCTCGGCAGTAGTTTGGCAAACTCTCCGGGTGTATTTCTGCCATGAGAAGCTTCTCAGCAAAAAATTCGTTTGCTTTGCAAAACTACGCAAAAATACAGTAAAAATTACATAAAAAATATAGCAAAAGTTACAAAAAAAAAAAAGATTGTAACAATTACACAAAAATATGGCAAAAATTACGAAAAAAAACCAGAAGAAATTACAAAAAAAATGTAGTAAAAATTACATAAAAATATAGCAAAAGCAAGGCAAAAAATATATGGTAAAAATTACACGAAATACAATAAAAACTACACATAACTACAATATAGCAAAAATTACACAAAAAATAAGGTAAAAATTACACAAAAAATAAAGTAAAAATTACGAGAAAAATAGACTAAAAATTACACAAAAAAATATACCAACAAATGGTTACCCTAATATAGAAGGCCTTAAAGGCTCATTTACACGGGTCGATCTTCTGGTAGATTTTTAGCGAACCACTTGTGTTCAACCCTTAAATACAGGCTGAAGATCGATCGAATTGCTGTTTAAACGGTCGATTGAAAAAAAAAAATTTTAGGAAATCGACACGTGTAAATCGTCCTTCACTCATATTTTCTTAGCTCGAAAAATTACTGGAAAAAAACTGAATGTAAAGTAAACCATAGCAACGATGGCTTGTTCGAAAACACAAATATCAATGCCTGTAATATTTAACTACGATATAGTATAGTGCTAAGATTTTAGTGAACTTTCGTCCAGAAGTTATTCACAAAAATCCACCATCAACTTGATTGAAAATGAAAAAATAGTTAGGGCCTTTCTATATTAATGTAACGAAATTGTATATTTTTTGGAAAAACAAGCATAAAAGGTCAGTTTTGAGTAACTGTGAATCTTTGGGCACATCTTTGGCTACGCTTCTGTGATCATATCACATGATCAAACAGAATCGGCAAAAAAACTTTCTTCTCAAAAAAACAGATAAAATGAAAAAAAAACCAGCGAAGAATTTAAAATTGCAACCAAAGTTCGACGATAAATACTCTTTAATCATCACCAAATGCTAAGAAATGCAAAACAGCTGTTCCATTTAAATTTTGAACAATTTATTTGTTCGTCTTATTTTAGACAAGTCAATCGCGCAGCTAAAATTAGTAATAAAAAATCATTTAAAAATTCGTCACATCACTCAGCTTGGGCGCTGCTGCTTGTTCATGCAAATACAGACTGATCAGTGAAATTGCTTACTTATTTAGAATGTTTTCTTTTTTTACCATTTCGAATAGCTGAGTGCGTGCCTGCATAGTTTTTTTTAAATTTTGTTTGCTATGCGTTTGTTAAACGCAAGTCGGTTAATGATAAAATGACCAAGGCACGCAGCACACGTAAAGAAAACGCTGCTAAGCAATTAAGTGAAAGATAATTTAGTGACAACAATTCAACGACAGTTTTACCAAAGAAATACCAACAAAAGCTTAAACAGTAAAAGTAATTAAAAAAAAATGTCGTGTGTTAAATTAAGAAGAAGTACGCAAATCAAATTAACCCAAATACACGAAAAAAAGTATTTATCCTCGGGCATGGGTTAGAGCTTTAAATAGAAAAGTGTATTTGGTTATTTAAAGCCTGCAAATAATAATATCTAGATTTCTTTAAAGGGAATTTCTCTTTTGCAGAAAATATCGACTGCTGAATGGAAGATCGCCCTATTTCGACATGGCTTCTAAAAACGTCCTATCTTCAAAATTTGTTCCAAGAACGCCCTATAGGGAACGAAAATCGTTCTCAATCAAGAAGAAAGAAGGAATGTTGTTAAAATAAAGCCAACACTTTAGCAACAGAATTAGAAAATGTTCTTAAAATGAGCCCAATGCGTTCTGAGAATAAGTTAAAAAAGTTCATAAATCAAGTTCAAACTGTTCATGGAATACGAAAGATGTTCTTGAAAAATCTGGGGCCTTATCATCTTATCCGATCCGAAAGGAAATGCGATTCGAAAGGTGTCAAATCACATACACTTTTTTTTCAAATGCGAAAGAAATTTCTTTCGGATTGGATTACATGATAACCCCCCAGTTCTTAAAATAAGACCATGAGTTAAGTCAAAACGTTATGTTTTCAATTTTGGACTTGTTTTTTTCGTTCAAATTTTTTTTTTATTTCAAGGACATTTTTTATTCACAATTTCTCAAAACTGCCTTTTTATATTTTTTTGTGTAAATTTTACTATCTTTTTGGTGTAATGCTTACTATATTTTTTGTATAATTTTTCACTTTATTTTTATGCGTAACTTTTACTAATTTTTTGTGTAATTTTTGCGTAAGTTTTACTTTATTTTATTTTTTTTGGTAATTTTTACTACTTTTTTTTCTGCGTAATATTTTCCATGATTTTTGTGTAATCTATGCTATGTTTTCTTATGTAGTTTTAACTATTTTTATACCTTTCATGAACATGAAATGGTATTATAACTTTGGTCCGATGTTTGTAAATATGAGAAGAAGAAGAGATAGACCCATCAATAAGTATACCGAAATGATCAGGATGACGAGATGAGTTGATTTAGCCATGTCCGTCTGTCCGTCTGTCCGTCTGTCTGTCTGTCTGTTTGAACGCAAACTAGTCCCTCAGTTTTTGAGATATTTGGCTGAAATTTGGTATGCAGCCACCATTTTCCAATATAGGAATCATTTGTCGGAACCAGCAAGATCGGACCAATATAACATATAGCTCCCATACAACCGATTATTCCGATAAACGGATTTTGGGCTATAACTCCTGTAATTAAACACGTAGGAACGTGAAATTTTGTAAGTATTGCTATTTTTATATGTGAAATATCGATGTTGAAACTCATAGAGATGGGATAAATATTTCACATAGCTCCCATACAATCGATTATTCCGATAAACGGATTTTGGGCTATAACTCCTGTAATTAAACACGTAGGAACGTGAAATTTTGGACGTATTGCTATTTTTATATGTGAAATATCGATGTTGAAAATCATCGAGATTGGATAAATATTTCACATAGCCCCCATACAATCGATTGTTCCGATAAACGGATTTTGGTAGATAACTCCTGTAATTAAACACGTAGGAACGTGAAATTTTGCACTTATTGCTATTTTTATATGTGAAATATCGATGTTGAAAATCATCGAGATTGGATAAATATTTCACATAGCCCCCATACAATCGATTGTTCCGATAAACGGATTTTGGTAGATAACTCCTGTAATTATATCGGTAGGAACGTGAAATTTCGTAAATGTTGCTATTTTAGAATGTGGAATGTCGATGTCAAAAATCTATGAGATTGGACCAATATAACACATCGTCCCCATATAATCGATAGCTCCGATAATTTCGGTATGAGCTAAAGTTAAATTCACACAGGCTGTACTGGGGATCAAACAGTGAAAATCGTGACGCTTATTCATGAAAGGTATTTAGCCTTCGGCACAGCCGAAGACAGCTTTCCTTACTTGTTTACTATATTTTCGCGTAATTTTTACCATATTTTTTGTGTAATTTTTACTATATTTTTGGTGTAATTTTTACTTTTTTTGCGTAACTCCTACTAAATTTTTTTGTAATTTTTACTATATTTTCGCGTAATTTTTTTTTTTAGTGTTTTTGCCTAATTTTTACCATTGTTTGTTTAATTTTCACACTATTTTTTTTGTAATATTTTTTGCGTGGGGTGGTTGAACCTGAAAACCATCTCCGTGGATCCGCCCCTGCTCATTACCTATATCTTGCACCTTTGTCTTTTACAATATCTATAATTTTTCATCATCTTCTCTGACTTTAACCTATATTTACCTATCCAACTCTCCCTTCTTTGTTCTCCCTTTCTACCTTTTTTTACCTTAAATGCATTCATCCCCCTTCTTCAATACCAACTCCTTTCCAACCTCAAACACCCATAACAAAAAAATCACAGACACCTTCGATTTAAAAATATAATCGACAACTTTCAAATTTTGTAAACTTAAAAAAAAAATTCCAGTCAACAAAATAAACAAATAAAAATTGTGCAAATTATTTGTGTTACGCAATATTTATAGTACATTTTGTTTACAACAAATTTGCGTTTCATGGAAATGCGAATGTAAAAGAGTGCAAGCAAAATCCACAGTGTCGCCAAATTGACTGCACAATAGCTAAATTTAAAAACTATTTTTTTCACGTTTTGACCATTTTTCTTTTGCTCGAATTTGTCAAAAAAGGAAATTGTTAAAGTCAACAAAGCGTGTAAAATGAAGATACCATTTTTTAGTGGCGCAACACCTAAAGGTAAGCAAAAATTCAGCAGTGCTGTGGCAACATGCGACACAAGTCAGGAGTGGGCATTGCGTTTTTGGGAGAGAGCTTATATTGTCTTTTTGAGCTTTTTTGAAATGAGTGTTGTAAGAAAAACACTTGCCATTGTCCGAATTACCTTTTTTTTAACTTCAATTCCGCTACTCGCAAGTCTCATTTAAGCGTTTCTCAAAAGCTTTTCTAACATATGAGCTTTTTTAAAGCGTTTGAAACCTCCTAAGTTGAAAAGCTTTCTTTCGAAATCCATTTTGATTGTCTTATAAAGGCCGACACAGTTTTGAACCTCATAATGCAAGACTATTTTGGGACCATACTGAACAAGTGTAAGTCTTCCAACTTCAATTGGAATCATTTCGCCCCTAGACGATCCGAAAACGTAATGCCCACCACCAAATTCATGAGCTTTTCCGCTTTCTAAAGCTTTAAAAATGTTCTTGTGCTAGTTGTTGCCACAGATTTACGTAACGAGGAAGATGTCGGTACGTGTCGTTGTTACCTACTTGCAGAACCCGAACCCATATCCTATGCAACGGAGTTTCGTGATTTTCTACATAATAATGCACCGCTCGATTTCGATACGAAAATGGCGCGAGCGCGACCATTTATTTTTGCAAGCTTTATAGCATGGCCGGCATATTGGATGTATCGCGGTATGGATTGGAGTAATCGATCGCATGTCGAACGTTCGTTAGTGAACTATATAAATAAGGTGGGTGAATGAGAAAAATTCTTGATTGATTTACATATACTCTCATTATTTCTCTTCAATGTATAGACCTTTCATCATGCCAAAATAATGCAATTTGCCATACTCGGCGTGGGTTTGACGTTTGCCATGTATGAAGATAGCCTGCTTTTACATAGAGTCAACAATATGCTCAAAGGTATCGACAATATGGACTACAGGGGTAAAGATAATGTGGTTGATTGAAGAATGAACGTATCATAGCTGAGATTTTGGATAGACTCGGATCACTGTAAAAACGAAGCAGACAATGAAAGACTTGGAAGGATGACAACAGATGAATTTAACAATTATGGAATTGGTGTAAAAAAATTGGAAGCACCAGAAGATCAGATCAACAGCATTTATTTATTTGCCAAAAAATTACGGAACGCCTATGGCATAAAGAGCAGCAAATCACTAACTCTATTATATTTACTTATATTTGCCATAAAAAAAATTACAAATTTTTGCATCTCCAGCTTCAATTAAAACCACTGTACCTATGAAAGTTTTTTTTTATTCTTCACGAACAAGTTGGCAAATATTTTTCTATTATTTTGAACATTCACTTTTGAAATTTTGTTACAAAAATAAATTGGAATAAAAAATATTTTTTTTATTAAAAATTCAAAAAGAAAATCATGTTTTTGGTCAATTTGTAAATTTTTGTAGGATTAAATTAAGTTTCGGTGGTATTAATTTTTGAGCGCGAAATTTTTTAGTAAAAAAACAGATTTCCAAAAAAATTACAAAAAATCTACAAAAAAATATCGCAACAAGTGCTTCTTAGCTTCGATTTCTAGTGCATATCACTGAGTAACGGTATTAAAAACTGATCTAAAGCAGTAAAGGATAACCAGCAAAATGGGCTTCTTCGAGAATTTATGGCAACGCTCATCACAGCAACCCTACTATGACCACTGTAAGTTCTTAGCAAAACGGAATTGATCTCTCAATCATCTGTCTCCTTCAATGTTTTAGTGCCCCAAAATATCAACTTTGGCGAGGAACTACGCCGTCTTATGCACAGACGCGATATTGAGGAGGCCATGAGCGCTGCTACACCATTTTTAATGGCCGCTACACTGGCTTGGCCCACAGTTTGGTTATACCGCGGCATTGATTGGCATTCGAAGAAAGGCAAAATGACATTACCACTCTATATAAGACAGGTAAGTTGGAACTAGGGATGTGCGATTAATCGATTAAACATATTTTTCATCATTAGTTTCTGTGAAAAAAATAAAAGACTAGCCAATTAAATTATTTGATTAATCAGCCCGTGTCTACTTAGTTTTCCGATTAATCCATTATGATTACTCTCTAATTTACTTATTAATCAAGTTCAGATTAGTTGACACGTTCGATCAATTGATTAATCGAATATTACTAGTTGCATTTAAGATTAAACAATTTCAGTTCAATTCTATCATTCTGTGGCGAAAGTTACTGATATATCTCTTTTTTTGAATGCCTTCATTTGGTAAGAGTACGCCGTAACTTCTCGAAAGAGAGTCTCTCTCTTGACTTGTCCTTAGGCCATATGATATGGATAGAAATTTTTTCTAGTTAATTTAGATAGGAAATTGTACTGCTTGAAGTCGTGAAGTCATATATGTATATTCTCATGACGGCCAGGGTTGCCACTTGTTTGAGATCTTTTAAAAAATAAAATAAGATATTCCAAAATGAATAACAAACGAGAGACATTTTAGGACCTACATATTTGAAAAAAAAAATAGAGTAATTTTTATCTACCATATTTTTTGTGTAGTTTTTTCTTCATTTTTGGCGTTACTTTTACTATATATTTTTTGTGGTATATAAATACCATAATTTTGAGTAATTTTTACTATATTTTGTCGTAACTTTTACTGTATTTTTTATGTTATTTTTACTATATTTTTTGCGTAATTTTTACTGTAGTTTTTGTGTAAATTTTATTGTATTTTTTTACTTCTTTTTTTTGTGTAACTTTTACTATATTTTTTGTGTAATTTTTATCTACCATATTTTTGAGTAATTTTTACTATATTTTGTCGCAACTTTTACTGTATTTTTTGTATAATTTTTACTATATTTTTTGCGTACTTTTTACTATATTTTTGTGCGATTTTTACTATATTTTTTGTAATTTTCACTATATTGTTACCGTATTTATTACTGTATTTATTGGGTAGATTTTACTAAATTTTTCGTGTAATTTTGCAGTATTTTTACTATAATTTTTGTGTAATTTTTGCTATATTTTGAACCTAAAAACCACCCCCGTGGAGCCGCCCCTGGATATAAGTAATTTACATTTCAAGCTCTCCTTGTTGTTGTTGTTGTTGTAGCCATACTTTGCCCTGTCCTCGGGCATATTCTAAACCTCTAACCCGCAGGGGTATCAAGCGCCCCTTCTCAAGTGTTGCATCTTGGGATTTTTTTACAAGATTACCCTGGTTTTTCTGTAAATGTCCTTATAAGAAGAATCATCAAAATCCTTAAAGCCATCTATTAAAGTTTAAAATTTCTGTTTTCAATTTCGCAGACCTTTTACCAAGCTAAAGCCGCACAACTTGCAGTACTTGGAGCGGGTTTGATTTATGCTGTCACTAATACACCCAAGCGTCTTTAATCACTGACTATAGAAAGCTAAAACTTGAACGACGATTGAAAAAAAGTCAGGGAACAGCACTCGAAATACTCGAAAGAAATCGTAAAATGTATTCTTGTCAGTGCTCGTCAATAGTGGTGAATTCAAAAGAGTCATCTGCATGAGTCAGATGTTTATGGAAAAGGCATTCACCTATTTTTTTATGTGCTGCTCTCTAAAATCCTAAGGAACGAAAATATGCATCGAAAAATACACCAAAAAAATTGTAATTTCGTTAAAACTTTTATGACACTCTTGAATTATATAACTAAATAAATTTTAATGGTACTGATATTTATAAAAGTTGAGGCTTTGAATTGAATTAAATTAGTATAAATAATATCTTATTGATAAGTTAGACCTATTTAAATTAAACGTGAGTCCAGAACATAGGATTAAGACGAGATTTTCTTATAGACACAGTGGCCAAATGAGTTTAGTATTATTGAGAACGCTATATTTCTCAAGCCTTCCTGGGATCGTCCTCTAACGTGAGATATTGGTACGTATGGCTAGTTGTCGAATTTGAGTCTAACCTTAGTGTTGGGTAGGATTTGCAACACTTTTCAACAACAACACTTTTTTTAACACTTTTTAGGTTCTTATTTTTCAACACAACCGATCATGTTATTTTAGCATGGAGCTCATGTTAAATAACTTCACTTCTTGTTAAATTAACATGACTTCCTGTTAAATTAACATGACTACCTGTTAAATTAACATGACTTCTTGTTAAATTAACATGAGTACCTCTTAAATTAACATGACTTCCTGTTAAATGAACATGAAGCTTATGTTGAAAAACTTGACTTTGTGCTAAATTAACATGAATTCCTGGTAAATTAACATGAATTCCTGTTAAATTAACATGAATTCCTGTTAAATTAACATTAATTCCTGTTAAAACAACACTATCTGCCTCATTATCTCATACAAATTTAACAGGACCTTTCTTGTTAGTTTATCATTGGTTCATGTTGACAAAAATTTTTCTGTCTGTGACGTCTATCAGATATTTCGTCGGAACGGGAAACTAAGATAGGGATCACGAAATTATTTATTGGAATTCTGTATACGAATCACGAAAACCTGTTTTAGAGGGTAATTCAAGAAAACCGAGTCTAAAGAATGGAGTAACTTGTAGTTTCTGCCATCAAGTTTCTTCGTAACGGAGTAAATATTGATGGTATAGTATTTTGGATAAAATTTGTAGGCGAAAAAGTTTCACAATAATTAATAAGAAATTAAGTAAACTTTTATTAATATTTTTACCTGCAAAGTTTACATATTTCAAGTTTGCCCAAAGAGCTATAAATCCATTCATCCAGCCACACCGGACACACAACATTGTACTTCGTACATTCACAGCAATCAAATTGACAGTGACAAATGTCATTTTTCTTCGTGTCAATGACATTTAAAAATAACCCAAAATCCGCTTTTAATAAATGTCAAATCTTAGCGTAAAATTAACATTTTACATTTCACAATAAACATTTTTCTTTTAATCTATGCGAGACGTTAACGATAATTTTGCTCCACATACAAAGCAGATTAATGTATTTTTGGACGCCTTACGGAAAATACTGATTTTATTTTACAATTAAAAAATTTTTTTTTTAGTTAAATGGCAATTTTTTTCGCCGACAAATATATGCTTCAAGGAGCCTGCGAAACCTTGAGAATGGCGGGTAGCAAAAAAAATGTGTTTATTTATTTTTAAATACTTAAAAATGAAGGGTTTTATTAAGTACTTGAAAACTTTTTATTAATGATGATAATAAGTGGGTCATCAAATTACTTAAAATTTCATATTCTCGTTAAAAATGAATTACTAAAAAAAAACTTGCAAATTGCCTTTGAAAAAAGATTATAACAAAGTATCAGCAAGGCAAGACTTAAGGCACTTAAATTTTTGTACTAAAATTTTTGGAAATATTTACAATTACGTTGTGAGAATATAGTATTATTTCTCCAGCCTTCCTTCAGATGACCTCGAATTCATCTCAGAACATTCTTCTCTTCAAAATTCCTCTAAAAGTTCGATTGACTGACGGCTAACCTATAATACTGCTGCAGTACAATAAAATTAAGAAAAAAAAAACAAGTAAAAGCAAAAACAAAAAAAAAAAATAAAAAAACAAAAAAAAAAAGCCAAAAAAAAAAAAACAAAGAAATAAGGGTCAAAAAAAATAAAAACAATTAAAAAACAAAAAAAAAATAAAAACAATTAAAAACCAAAAAAAAAACAATTAAAAACAAAAAAAAAAAAAACTAAAAAAAAAAAACAAAAAAAAAATAAAAAAAAAAAAACAAAAAAAAATAAAAAACCAAAAAAAATAAAAAAAACAAAAAAAAACAAAAAAAACAAAAAAAAATAAAAACAAAAAAAAAATAAAAACAAAAAGAAATAACAAAACCAAAAAAAAAAAACAAAAAGAAATAACAAAACCAAAAAAAAATACAAAGAAAAAAATGGTCAAAAAATAAAAAACCCAATTAAAAAAACAAAAAAAAAATAAAAAAAACCAAAAAAAAAACAAAGAAATAAGGGTAAAAAAAAAAGAAATAAAAACAATAAAAAAACAAAAAAAATAAAAAAAAAACAAAAAAAATAAATAATACAAAAAAAACAAAAAAACCAAAAAAAAAAAATAACAAAAAAAAAATCAACAAAAAACAAACAAAAAAACCAAAAAATAATAATAAACAAAAAAAAAATAATAATAATAATAAACAAAAAAAAAGTAATAAAAAAATAACAAAAAAAAAACCAAAACAAAAACAAGGAAAAAATTAAAAAAAAAATCAAAAAACAGGAAAAAAATAAAAAAAAACTTAAAAATAAGAAAGAAAATATTAAAAACAAAAAAATCAAACACAAAAAAATATAAAAATTAATACAAAGAACTTGAATAAATTAGGTATTTAATTTTTATTATGTATTTAAAAAAAAACAAAAAAATAAGCAAAAAACCAAAAAAAATTATTCAAATGGTAGATCTTGAACCATTGTTGCTTGCTCAAAGTCAATTTAAGAAGCATTTTCGAACTAACCTTATTCTAAAATCTAAAACGTTAGTTCTTAAATGCTTTCTCAAACTAAAAGGCACATCGTTAACATGTGATTTTTCAAATTGTGTTAATTCATATTCTAAAATCTAACTAAAACATGACCTCAACGTACTGATTGGCCACTAAACTAATGAAAACACAGTATTTAACCAATATCAGTAACAAAATACCAGCATTTTCACCAGTTCTTTCAGCAGTTTTCTCATCAAATGTTCCAAGAATCCTCATAAAGCTAGAAAATAGCTTTGCGGTTTATGTAGTATCGTGGTTCACCTCTGAGAGCTTGAAAATTATCGATATTCTTCGTACTCGATATTTGAGATTAAAAAATAATCGATATTTTATCGATAATCAACGATATATTTTTTATGTTATCAGCGCCATCTTCCACTCAGTCGTCGGAATGAGTACCACTTTCTCAAGTAAACTTAAAAATGTGATAAATTTTGTAGTCTACTGAGAAAACGGTCCTAAAATTTTTTAGAATAACACTGTACCACAGCCAAAAAATTCCAGACGGTTTCTTAATGGTTTCTAAAGCTTCTGGGTGTGTTGAATCCGAATCTGAAGTCAGATTCTTCGGGTTACGCTAGGTTTTCTCTCCAAAGGATAGTTTGTTCAGAGATCGGTATTAGACAAAAAATATTTTTTTAACTTTTTAAATTTATTTTTTTTCTAATAACTTACTATACCTTTACAAATCTTCAGCTGGAAAAAAATCCTAGGGTGACCCGAAAAATCCGACTTCATATTCGGATTCAGCACACCCAAAAACTTTAGAAACCGTTGAGAAACCCGGTGGGATTTTCAGAAACTTCAATTTTGTTGTACAGTGTAATTTCAATGAAACTGTTTTTTAACGAATTTAGATTTTTTTGGTAGTGAAAAAATACTCGATGCCAAAAAATGGTGCCGATATTAGCAAAAAAAACAGAGTTTTTAAAAAACACTAGAAATTAACACAATAGTGTCAAAATTACGAAATTTTTTTTCAAAATTTTTTCCAGCAAGAATAAAAAAACACGCGTATTTTGATGTTGCATGAAAAAAATTTTGAAAAAATATTAAATTTTGAAAAAAAAAATTATTTAAAAAAATTTAATTTTGAAAAAAATTAAACTTTGAAAAAAAATTAAATTTTGAAAAAAAATCTAATTTTGAAAAAAAATTTAGTTTTGAAAAAAAATTAAATTAAAAAAAAATTAAATTTTGATACTAGTGTGTTTTTTTTTTAATTAGAGAGAATACCCCTGAAAAAATATTTTTCAAAAATATGGAAATTAAAAAATCACAAAAACGATGTGATCACTAAAAATGAATTCACTCACAGTGATTTGAATGACTTTGAATGATTGTCGAAAATGGCAAAAAAACTGAGTTTTTAAGAAACACTAGAAATTAACACACTAGTGTCAAAATTGCGAAATTTTTTTTCAAATTTTTTATTTTGATGTTGCATGAAAAAAATGAATTCACTCACAGTGATTCCCTATGAATGATTGTCAAAAATGATAAAAATTGTAAATACATTGCACTTAAGCAACAAAACGCACGCTGCTCACCTGTATTAGATACATTTTTTGTAGGTTTTTTTTATGAGTTTTTCTCAGAATTCAGAGATCAAGTCAGTATTTTGTTGAATATTTTGATGATTTTGTTTTGTTGATGATTTTGGCGTTGTTTATCAACGTTGCGTGACTTTTGGCAAATTTGTGTAATATTTGTTTTAACCACAAATGTTGTGTGTTAAGTAAACAATTTTTTTTTTTTTGTTTTTTTTTATTAAGTTTGTTTGATTAGTTTAGTTTATAATATATTATTCAACTTTAGGTTTATATTTTGTTCATTTTATTTTCAGCTTCTCGTTGTAGACACTCTAGAACTTATTGTAAGAAATTTAATTTTTGTTATCATTCTGTGTATATTGAGAGGCAGCATTTTTTAAGATTTTTTTACATAAAAACTTCTATTTTACTTTTTATAAACTTTTGTAATGTTTTTTTTTTTTTGTTAGAACTTTTTTTTTTAATTTTTTAATTTTCAAAATTTTTTTTAAATTTCTTTTCTAATTTCTTTTATGTATTTCAAAATAATTTTTTTAATTTTTTTTCGAAACTTCTTTCAAAAATTTTTTTTTTACATTTTTTTTTATTGAAGATGAATCCTTCAAATTTCTTTATTAATTTCCATTATATCATTTTGATATTGTTTTAAGCTATGATGGCTTTTTAGTTGTTTTACTGGTCACTTAATAAGGCTTACGATACAACGCTGCCTCTACTGCACCACTAACTTTTATTCACTGCTTGCTTCGCTCTGAATGCGGCATAAAACTCGCTCATTTTCGGGGCCTATTGCATTTTTTTTTCTTTACAAACTCTTTTGTGTTACAATTCACTCACCTAATTTCCACTGATCGTTACGTTTATGTTGCATGTCTTAGCATGTTTGCTCATTGCATAAAATTTAAAATTTTTTTCATGCGCTATTGCACTTGTTGCACTATTTACACGGCCTGTTTGCGTTTTAGTTGCGATAACTATAAGTTTTTCTGGTTTTATTAACTTTGTAGGAAATTCTGGTAATAATAAATTAAAAATTGTTATTAATTTGTGAAAAAATTAGTAATTTGTTATTGCGTTAATAATCACTTAGCCGTAGATAAGCAAGTGATTTAAGCGATATTTGTTTCAAGGGGAAAATTTAAAATTTTTTTGTTAGTTTTTTTTTTGTTATTTCAACTGCCAGCATTAAACAAAATTATCCGAAGACGTATAATTTCGCTAAGCCGTGGTGTAAAAGTGGTTCTTAACAAATTAAAAAGTAAGTAGAGTGAAATAAGTTTTTGAGAATTTTTTGCGATTGTTTTTTACGATTTCTTCGAAAGTTTTCGCCTTTTTTTTTAATATTAATATTTATTGCGTAACTTCCGTTGAGGTTTTTTTTTTTGTTTTTTTTTTTTTAACACCAACAATTTTAATTTTTTTATTTACAAATTTATAACATAAGCAATATAACCAGTTTCTGTTGTTTGTTGTTCTGTATTTTGTTTTATTGTTTGTGATTATATTTGTTTTTTCCGTTGTTAGTTTTATTTTAGCTCTTTGTTTTTTAGTTCTGTCGCTTATTTTTTATTGTTTCTAGGAGTTACAAGTTAAGGTTATGTAAGCGTTTAAATAAATTTAAATTTTTTTAATTTTTCGCACGTAACATAGAACATTTTGGCTTCCTAATAGATATATGACACTATGTATTTTCTCTGTTTTTTTTCTTGTATTTTTTCTATTTATTATGCGAAAGAAACGGTCTTATACAACTATCATATTGGTGCAAGCGGGAAAGCTATGTTAAAAAAAAATAACGAAAAAATAAAGAAAATACAAACTTGACTGTAAAAAAACATGTGAAAAAGTTTGTATTTTTTTTATATTTTTCAGCACTTGACTTGATTTTATGTGAAAATTTTTTGTTTCCATTTTTATTTTGAAAGTTTTGTGCGCGAATTCATATGAAAACTTTTTTTTGTGAAATAAATAAATCGAATGGACATTTAAACCGTTTTCTGCTTCATTTTCGTGTGTTTCTTGTGAAAAAAAGGAGTCCAGAAAAAATAAACAATTTTCATGTTAACAAAAACATGCCATGTGCGCATGCGTGCAGTCTTTGTCTCTCTTCTTCCTAGACAAAAAATTGGAGAAAAAACGCTTGAAAATAATAGTGAAAATACGTAGTGTCATATAGCTATAAATAAGATTTTGATTTTTTTTTTCATAATTTTTCACTAAGTTTCACTGTAGATGTTCCAGTAAGAAGTTTTAACAAATTACACTGTGCAATAACATTTTTTCGTGGCGCCATATTTCCAACTCAGAAAAATAAAATGTCATCAGAACAAATTTTATGAAACCTTTAAACCTTTTATCGCTTCAACGAAGGTGTTGATTGGTGTCGGGTTCGCCCTCATTTTGCCTATTTCAATTTTTTCAACAAAACAATCAGAAAACAAAATCCTCGTAGGGTCCAACTTCGAACTTTGAAGGCCGTAACTAAGTTTTGAAGGCTAACTTCGAAAAAACGGGGAACGAAATTTTTTACATGTAGGTTACTATCTTCAAAAAAGTCGGTTTGGTCCAATACCCAGCCGGCCTTTTCACAGTATTGTTCATATTCTTTGTAAACAGAATTTGGCTTACGAGTACCTACTAGATTTGGGTAGCTCATCAACTAAAAATTTTCGTCAAATTTATAGAATTTATTGAGAATGAGAAAATACCGGGAAACCAAAACGCATGCTAAAGTAAAGTCCCTGCCAACTAGGGCTAGCCATGGTGAAAACAAAATCACAAATTAGTGCTGTGCAATACCAAAAATGACTGTGGGTAAGAGTAGGCATCGAAATAACAACGCGTAATTCGACATAATTCGATAATTTACGACACGAATTAGTAACTCCAACATGAGTAGAAAGAGAACCTCGCTGAAAAAAATGACTATTTTATCCTCTTTTTAGGTAAGCGCGACCCAGTAATTTCCCAAGATTTTATCCGCTGCTGGTTAGCAGGGTTTTATTTGGTTCCTCTAAGAGTCAACTGCAAAACACGTTAAAAAGTGTAGGAGGAGGTATCAAAAGACGCCCCTAGGGATTATTGAGTCCAAAAGGCATCTTTTGATACCCCTCTCAACATTTTTGGACGTGTTTTATTAGAAATTATTGCACAGTGTTATTGCAGTCATGAATTTTTTTCTTCCAAATCTCAAACGAAAAGCAATATTTTTGCTTACGATAATAAAATGCACTTTTCTTTGATAGAAAATTTTATGATTTTTTGACGGCAATTTTTGCACTAAATGCCACATTTATTACGCTGTCGAATTTATTGCATTTTTCAAAGCTTCCAATGCTGATGACAACACAATAAATTAATTAAGCATTTTACTAGCGCAACAAAAACAAATTAAGTTTTTTCCGTTTTTTACAACTTTTTTCGCGTATTTCACTCACATGGTTGCTAGCGAAAATTTAAAAGCACTCAATTGGAAATGCCATCGCATAGCAAAAAAATTGTATGTAAACAGTAGAAAATTCTTTTGTTGTCAAGTTTATATCTAATTCATTTGATATGCAAAACATACACATTCTTTACACTGCATCGACATCTGCATACCTATCTACATACATATGTATGTATGTTTGTATGTATCGAAATAGGTATGTATTTTTTTCTGCTTGCATAAATATTTCACAAAACAAGTGTAAGAAATACCTTTAAATGCGCTTATCGATCAAACAAAGTGGTAAACAAGCATTTTTTGTTTTTGTATTTTTGTGTTATTTATGTTTCTTATGTTTCAATGCTTGTTATTATTTTTACCCTCAAAGGTTTCTATGCTAGCTCGCAGGTAAACTGACTTGTACGAGTATGTAATGGCATTTGCACGTTCGTCTTTCCTTTGTCACAACTTTCTTTCCAAAATATTTTTGTATTTTTTACAATTTTATTGGTTTTTTTGTTAGTTTTTGAAATTATTTACAACTCCGTTTTTTTGTATTATTTTTTTTTTTGTATGTTTTTTCTTGTATTTTTTTTTTTTTGTATCTTTTTTTTGTATTTTTTTGTATTTTTTTTTTGTATTTTTTGTATTTTTTTACAAGATCTACTGTTCTTCACAGTTGTTCAGAGCTACTAATGAGTTTAGCATTTTTGGCCAACTTAGTTTCATTTCATTCTTCATTATTATGTTTTTCTATATATTTTTTCCACTTCAAATATTTCACTGTATTTTCTTATATAAATTTCTTCATACACAATTATTATTTTCTAATTGTTTCATTTTTTTCTTATTATGCATTTTTTTGTTTTTATTTTTATTTCGTCTCAAAAAAACTCGTCCGTTAACTTTCATTCAACCAACCTTTCTTTAACGCGGTTTGTATTCGAATAAATTTCCAACTCAACCACTCAGCGCATTAAGCAGCTGCACCAAACAAAACAAGCAAACGAGCAGGGTTGGAACAATCGCACAGAAAAATAGTAGTATAAATACAAATTTGGTAGTAGATTTTTGAGATTATAATTTTTCCAGTAGACAGGTGCTTAAATATGACTAAATAGCTCAGGGTAATTTTTTGTTTTAATATTGATACTATTTTTTTACCTTGAATGGATCGATAAATTTTTTTCAAATTAACTTTGGGACGTTAGAATTCGACTCAAAACTATAGTTTTCTCGATTTGAGAATTAACTATGTCCCATTTTGTTGGAAAACGCTGCGGTTCTCGAGTGTTTCTCGAGTCGTCCTCTAACGTTAGAGATTGGAGAATGTGCCTAGTTCTCGAATGAACCTCCAATCGAAATCTAACTTCATGGTTTGTTGGGTTGGGACCGCCGTACCTCTGAACTTCCCTAATATCTAACAGCCCAGTACTCTTTCGCACTCAGCTTTGGGACACGACAATTTCAAGCATACCAAATAAACGATACCTTTTAAAAACATTTTTGGACCGTAAGTTATTTCTAGCACATCGAAAAGAACGACATTTTGAAATCGATTTTGGGAAAGTTTTTTTTTTTCACATAACAATTTTTCGAAAATCCAAAAGCTCGGTTTTTTATTGTTAACATTTTTGGGACAATTTCTCGATCAAATAACCCCAGAATACCGAAAAGTTGTTTTTCTTCTGTATTTTATTTTCTTTTTAACTTATGGATAGATTTTATAGCGGGCTTGGCACCTAAATAAAAAAAAAAACAGAACGGATATTTGTGAAAAAAGGTTCGAAAAGGTTCGCTGTTAGCAACAGGCCGAATACATAAAAGTGGATCTCTATTATAAAGTTAATGTTAAAGTTAAAATTAACCTTAACTTTAACTTTGACTTTGACTGGACTTTGACTTTGACTTTGACTGGACTTTGACTTTGACTTCGACTTTGACTGAACTTTGACTTTGACTGGACTTTGACTTTGACTTCGACTTTGACTGGACTTTGACTTTGAATTTGACTTTAACTTTGACTTTGACTGGACTTTGACTTTGACTTCGACTTTGACTGGGCTTTGACTTTGAATTTGACTTTAACTTTGACTTTGACTGGACTTTGACTTTGAATTTGACTTTAACTTTGACTTTAACTTTGACTTTGACTGGACTTTGACTTTGACTGGACTTTGTCTTTAACTTTGAATTTGACTTTAACTTTGACTTTCACTTTGACTTTAACTAAAAATGGATATGTGCGTGTACGATAACATATGTATATGTATTAGATACAGGCCTGTGCGCACTGGAGGTAATTTTTTTGACACACATAATAGTTTCTAGAATATCGAACAACCCCTTTTCCATTTGAATAAATTACATACATTTTGGTACAGTTTTTCTTGTCAATTCAATTTTAAAAATCATCGATCCAAGCTGTAATTTTTGACTAATTTTTCGGGCAATTGTTTGAATATCTCCTACTTGTAGGAAAACTCAAAATCAACACACCACAAGTTGTAAAGAGAAGCTCGGTTAAAAATCTCGTTAGAGGTTATGATAACCTGTTGGTATATCGCCGCCATTAGTTTTTTTTTTTTTGTTTGAACATCTCAATTTCTAATTTTATTAAATTTTGGGAAGGGTTCGTCAATTTCAAGATTCTCAAATATACAGATAGGTATTTTTTTTTTTAATTTCTAAAAAATCGAAAAAAACCAGTTCCATTTTTTTAATAAATATTTGGACGATTTTTGTCTTCTCATTTCTTAAGGCTCATTTACACAGGTCGATTTTCTGGTCGATTTTTATCGAACCAGTTGTGTTCAACCCTTAAATATAAGGTGAAGATCGATCGAATTGCTGTTTACACGGTCGATTGAAAAAAAAAGGTTAGAAAAATCGACCCGTGTAAATCATCCTTTAGAATAACGAAAAATCCGTTTTTTATTTGAAACTAAACAAAATTGTCAAATAATAATCTTCTTGAGTATTATTTGAGTGTTTTATATAAAAATTTAGCATTTTACCAAAATCGTATAAAATCCACTACACTTGTAGTAAACTTCCAACACTGGCAACGAGCCCCCATAATTAACTTTTGAGTGAATGCATAGCAGTCAGTTTGAGTTGTATCGGATTTTACTCAAACATGTTTGTCGTTGCCAGCAACTCAAGTTGCCGTCTACTTTATGTTAAGTGTTTTGCTCGTATATATTTTTGAATATTCTTCTTTGTTATGATATACTTGTGCTGTTTACTGATTCATTTGCTACTTTTTTATTTATTCTTTAATTTATTTGTATATCCATTAGCAATAATTGCTTCTAGATTAGGAGATAAGTGCTAAGATTGAAGATTTTACTACTTTTTACTTTTCTATATTAGTTTAGATTTTGTTATATGGGTTTCTTTGCCCCAGTAAAATATGGTTTGGCTAAATTTAACAACTTAATTATTGTTGTTGTTACCAACAATACGCAATACGTACTTTGACAAATGAAGACATGCATGGATGAAGGGGGTATGTCGCATTCTCACTCAATTTCTGTTTTTGGCATTGGTGAATAGTGTTTATGCAGATCTATATTTCTGTCTTATCAGAATCTGCCTATCGTGAAAATTGTAGAAGATAATTCATGGATGAAGGGGGTATGTACACAACTTTTCAATATTAATTGTGGAAGAAGGGGGTATGTTCAGTTTTTTCATATAAAACACTAAATATAAACTTATGCTTTTTATTGCATATTATGCAACGTCTTTTATGGCTTTGCATAATTTTTTTGTCAGTTGTTCATGAAGACTCCAAAAAACCTCAAATTTTTAAGCAAAACTTTAAAGCCGATTTTCTCGTTTCACTCAAAATGCGACATACCCCCTTCATCCATGCATGTCTTCAAATATGGTCTTGAATTCCATCTCATAATGGAAGAGTTATGTATCCTAGAGTGAGCCAACTCAACTGATGAGAGACTTTTTTCGTCGCGAGATTACTTTACTTCTTAGTTAGATACTCAGCGGAGAGTAATTTTACCGTAAAAAGGAACGAGGCCCCTCACATTCATAAATTTGTGTCTGTAAGTAGCGGTCAAGGATAGTCTTCCCGGTTCTTTATTTGAAGATAGCAAACTCTTCGTCTTGTGCTCCTTCAAATCAATCCCCAGTTTTTTGCCGGCGAAGTAGTCGGTACTTAAGACTCTGTGGCGAATTTCTTTTACATTTGTTTGGCCTTTTAGGAGCATCTAAAACATGGGTCGGCAGATTTGTAAATGCAGGTGTATAAGTGAGAACGCTTATACACGCGCTGTGATCGTCCGAACTATATTTTTAACATTCGCTGCCCAAACAAGCGACACCCCCACGCGATGTGGTTTCGCCCCTTGCCCAGCGACGAATAAATCATTTGGTAAACAAAGAGCACAACGTGTCTGTGTGATGAATCCAACTTGTTTGACTGATCTTAAGATCTATGGGGCGCCGATGCTTGATCTAAAAAGTCTCAGCGGGCCTAACGAACACCTTTCAGAATCCAGGAGTTGGTTGGGTAGGGTAAAAATAAATCGAGTTTTCATAATTTTTTTCAGTGTAACTTGTTATGTTCTTGCAAGTCAAACATAGCACAACCAGAGCTGTTAAAGAATTAAATCTTTTGCTCTTTGAAATCATAGTTTTTCTTCATTCAGTACTTGAAATTCTTTTCATCGTTGAAGAATTTAACTTCAATTTACGCATTCAGCAATTCTTTACAGAAATCATGATTTATAAATCCACCAAGTGTCAATTCAACAAGAATTCAAAATAGAATTACGAAGAAAAGCTCTTTAATTCAGAATGGCCATTCAGTTGATTTGATTCTTTTGGAGAGTTAATTCCGCTAATTCAGTACGAATCAGTTTTTGGAAAAATGCTAATTTACTCCCTTAAATAGTACTAAAAGTTTTCAAGTTCCTTTCACGCTAGAAGAATTTGAAAAAAAAAATTACATTACATATTATAATAATCTATAACATAAAATTAGTGGAAAAAGCTTATTCGCGTGTAAGAAATATGTGAATTTAAAAAAATTCAAGTTAAAACATAAAAAAGTAT
Source organism: Campiglossa producta (assembly GCA_964058755.1). Lineage (NCBI taxonomy): Eukaryota > Metazoa > Arthropoda > Insecta > Diptera > Tephritidae > Campiglossa > Campiglossa producta. Next base: position 21,701,468 of record CAXKVI010000002.1, on the reverse strand, counting down.
GATTTTGAAAGGTATAACATGCCTGGTCTTCACATAAACTGCCTTATTAGTGTTGCTGATGTGTTAGTTATGAAGCTTTTCGGGCATATTTTATTAACCCTCTGAGCACATTATTGAATTTAATTAAATAAGCTTTTGTCACATAAATAAAAAATAAATATGAATGTGTAATTATTTTATTATCATAACCTCTAACGAGATTTTTAGCCGTGCTTCTCTTTCCAACTTGTGGTGTGTTGCTTTTGAGTTTTCCTACAAGTTGGCAGGACCTACAGTTTTTTGCCGACTCCGAACGGCACTTGCAAAGCAAATGAATTTTTTGCTGGCATATTTAGATTTGGAAAATTTGGCAGTGTCAAGTTTAAATTTAACAACTTCGAAAGTATTTTTAAAGATCTTCAACGCACAGCGAATATTGCCGAATTCGCCCTGCTATTACCATATATGAATTTGCGTTGCTCTCATATCTACAAGTTGTACAGGCAATACACAATATTACGTTCAGCTGAAACTCATGCCTTTTATGAATATAAAAAAATTCGGAGCTCTTTCATGGTTTTATTAGTCATATACATACGTCAGTTTTGAAAAATGAAAAAAAAAATGAAATCTTTTTTTTTGGATTTATACTTTGAAATATGGATATTCCAAATATGAGTATTTTATTTCGATTTTTTAGTCAACAATAACTAGTAGTGGAAATAATTTCCATTTAATTGTATAACAGAAACCATTTGAAATGTCTTTTAAAATTTTCAAAAAGCTCAGGAGAGTAAAACGGTCATCTAAACTTTCAACTTCTTCGGCAGATTTTGTATGAAATTTTTGAGGACTCAGTTTGGTAGACCAAGCAGTATAATTATATGCAAGTTAGAACTAGCTGAAATATTTTCCTGATTTTCAAGAACGATTTTTGTCGATGGTGTTGAGTAATTTTTTATGCGAAATTAAATTTTGTTCATGCGTTGCATGAAAGATATTACTTAACACCCTCATCGAAAAAAATTCTTAAAAATCAGGAAAATATTTAAATTAGTTCTAACTTGCACATCATACCACTGAAATTGATTGTCCTACAAAACTAAGAAAAATCTGCCAAAAACGTTGAAAATTTGGATGGCCATTTTGCTAAGCTCCCCTGAACTTTGTCCAAATTCTTAAAGACATCTTTAATTTTGTGTCTAACTGTACATATTACTGAAGTGCCTGAAAAAAGCTCATAAAAGCAATAAATCCGCGATTTTACAATCGACGTGGCTGTTTAGTAGTATCCCGCCTTTTTACAAGTCTTCAATGGGTGACCGGAGTTCTGGTCGGTGATAGTGTCGAATTCAGGACATTTTTTATCACGGATAAGAAACGGGTTAATAAAAATTACAGCACCTTAAAGGCATAGTAGGGATGGCAGCTATTTTAGTTTTGTGAGCCCAAAAGTTTCGAGATCCCGAATATGTATTATTTAGATATTTTATATTTTTTAACAAACAAACTGAAGACAGTACATCAATATTATTTTCATTACCAACAAGATGCTTAAATATATATAAAAAATATGTAAGTAGAGTTTAAATATATCCTATAACTTTTTCTTTACATATTTTTATATAAGTACAAGACCGGGAATAACCAAACATCTTCTTACGGTTTCTCCTAGCTGCTTTGGAAGTTAATGCAAATCAACAAGTGAAAAAGTTAGGGATTTTATAAAATTTCTCTCCATTCATAAGTGGGCTGTAATATTAGGTGTTAATTTTTATACCCTGCTTTTATGAGTATATATAAAACCAAAAGCTCAAAAAACTGCCTTAATCCAACTTAATGTCATATTACTAGTAAAAACTAGCTATTTTAAACATTCGGGATTTTTTAACTGCTTTTCGAGATTGCGGGACTAATAAAAAACAATCCCGGGATTGACTTCAAATGTCAAAGAAAAAATATATAATGACAACATTTCATGATACAATAAGCGCACCAGTAGGAAATTGTAATAGTGAGGTACGTTTCTGACATCTTACATAAGTATTAGGACTTATCACAATATATCTACGTTGCGGTGTTTTATGTACAATTTCAACAACACAACACTTGAGAGCACTACATGAGTTGAATGTTGTGTCTGAATACATTAAATTAAATTTTCATACAAATTTGTGAGAAAATATTGAATTTTTGTGTTCGTGGCTCTTTTACTTTTGAAACTAGAGAAAACGAAAAAACAAGGAAAAGCAAAATAGCACACCTGCGCATTGGGTTGCTTAATTTTATTGTGCTATTCAAATTTTATATAAGAAATGACAACAAAGAAAAGATGACAGTCTTAAATTTTGAATTGCCTAATTTTGATTTTTTCTAATTTTAATTAGTACATACACAGAAAAGTTTTAATGGCTTTTAACATGTGATTAGTGTTGTAAACCAAATGCTGGAAAAGAACTAAACAATCATACAGTGCTTGTCAGCTGAAGCATCATCGCGAATAACGTTCTAAGTGTAATATTTTTCAAAACAAGTTTCATTGCATAAAACATTTTGTATTGCTCTCCAGATAACGAATTTTCTAAAATTTGACACCAAAACTGTAAAAATGCATTTAAAAATAGTAGGGTAATTTAAAGTGACATACATTATTTTGCATTGAAGCGTCGAAAGTGATTCGTAACGGCACTGGAAGATCATGAAAAAGGTGTAAAACTCATAATATGAAAGATATAAAAGAAAAAGTTAAGGGAGACAGATGAGAAAAATAGATTTAAAATATATGACTTTAGCGTTTTTTTGCTCTCCTGGCAAATTCTGATTTTGTAACTTAGAACGTTATTCGCTTCGATGCTTCAAAACCCTCTTCCTATCCTGCTCTGTCACCTAAATGTTTAGCAACATCGGAATATGTTACAATTTTTCCAAACGATGGACTTTTCCTTGATATGCCATTTTTGCTTTTACGAACGTGTTTTTCGCTTTGTTTATATTTTTGTATGATAATTACTATGTATATACATGAAATATTTATGACTTACGATGAGCTTTTAGGTAAAGAATAATACATTTTTATTTTTTTTTTTAAGATCAGAGGCAAAGATGCAACGACATGTTAATTATAATATATTTCCCGCTAGGCATGGTTCTGCATTGAGGTCTTGTCAATTATAAAAAATTTTTACTTTTCATATTTCAAATTTTTGTTTTGTTTATAAACCGAAAAAAACATGGCCGCTCTTTACAGTGTAGCAATTTCGACAAATCCAAATTTTTTATTTTCTCATTTATCTCAGAATCGGTGGGATTTTTTGAAAGATTTAGCAGCTAAGTAAAATGTATGACATACATATATGGTCCTCGTTTTCGAATTTGCCTTACCGACATTTCGAGTTTTAATTGTCCTGAAAAAAAAAGAAGTTACCTCACGTCCATAGTTTGACTTGAAACATCTATGTGTTGAATTTTGCGCATTTACTTCAGTCAGATGGGATTACTGACATATCTGTGGTTTCGTTATATTGTGACGAATTCGATGATTCCTTGATTATTTTCCCTGGTTCGATCACTGTACGTTAAATAAAACACTCCGATTCTGCTTAATAAGTAGTACGCTTTATTCAGTACTAAAAACCGTAGTACAATATCGCGGGTTAATTCACTGTTCAGTACTTCACTGTACAACACTTTAAAATAAACTGATTGATTTGCGTTGTCTTTGCGCGGTTTATATACCCTAGCAAACAGCAGCTTCACAACCTAGAAATGTCTACCCCTTTCTGGTTTATTCGTGCAACAGTGTTCTCGAAGCGTTTATCTATCGTCATCTCCTCTTTGTGCCACATTCGTAAACACGCGAGCTGCCTCTCCCTCTCTCGCTCTCACGTCATGTATGTAAACAGCTGTAGTTGTGGTAGTGACGCTAGTGGTGGAAGATGAGCGATTCTTGATAACATTCGCCACACTGCCCTCCACCTAAGTCTGATCGTCCCGATCAGACACATTTCCCGATCCGAACGTTGCTAGTCTCTCCAGGGGAACCACTTTCATTTTGTTCCGTAGCATTCCAACAGCCTGTATGCGGTAAACAATGTCGTTGATCCGTTTCACAACTCTGTATGGTCCTTCCCAGTTGCACTGAACTTTGGGAGACACACTTTTCCTCCGTTGTGGCCTGTTAAGGAATACTAAATCTCCTTCCAGAAACCCTTCTGTTTCCATTGCTTTGTCGTACCTGGTTTTCATGTTTTTGCTTATAGTTCCGGGGAATGGACCAGCTTCATCCAAGGCAATCCTCTCAACCGGTGCATCTGAGTTGCACTGCCTCCTTCGACCATGACTCGTGGACCTCAGCACCCTTGCTCTGATGCACTCATCGCATTTGGCAATCCACTGCTTTACCGACTGACCGTAACCAACCCAATAAAATGTCTGCTTAATCCTCTCCAAGGTCTTCTTGACTCCTAGATGACCTCCACTTGGATCGTTATGCATTTCCCTGAGAACATCAGACACCCGCTTCCTTGGAACAACTATAAGCTTCCGAGCGCATTGACCATCCTCACTCTCCCATATTCGATGCAAACAACCGGATACCATTCGTAAACTGTTCCATTGTGCCCAATATGACTTGGCAACTGGACTCGCCGCTGACATTTCTTTTCTTGCTGGTCGTTTGTTTCGCTCGAGCCCTCGGATCACACATGCCAGATCTGAATCTTCCTGTTGACTTCTCCAAATATTCTCAAGTAGGCATTTGTCTATCAAAGCCATTGGTCGAGGAGGTACCTTTGCATTTCGAGTGTCCTTGTGCTTCATCTCTAATGAAACTCCTTTGGTGTAATACCCAATGTTGTGTCCAAAGATCAGAGGTACTTCTTGGCCATTGTATCTCATAACTCTATTTCTCAGGTTCATGTGAATGTCTCTCACAGCCAAGAAGTCGACGCCAATGATGACTTCGTCCACAATATCTGCAACTAAGAAGTTGTGGTATGTAGTCGCATTCCCAATCGCAACTTTGCACCGCACTTCTCCATGAACCAGCTTACTTTCACCAGTTACTGTCCGCAACTTTGCATCCTGCAATGGTCGTACTCTCTTTTGGACCAAGTCACTTCTAATGATGGAATGAGATGCGCCAGTATCCACAGTGAATAACCGCTCTTTTCCGTCCAAGAAACCTCTAACAGTAACAGTACTTGCTTTCCCTCCGACCTGCGACACAGAAACTATAAGGCATTCATCTTGGTCATCTCCTCCAGCGTTACCCTTACGTCCACAAGCATTGCCGAAGTCTCTGGAGCCGATGTTGCAATGATGCACCATATGGCCAGATTTTCCGCACTTGAAACATTTACTGACACCATCGCTTTTCTTTTGTGCTCCATTCAAGGCTTCCAGAACTTTGTTGATTTTTTCGACCAAGTCTGATGTCTCCTTTTCCACATGGCGAACCTTGTTATCTGGTTTACATAAAATCGAGGCTGTCTCTTGTAATAAAGCGTGTGATACCGTCTCTGCGAATGTCCTTTTGGGGTTTGCATATGCGGCTCGCTTCGTGTCTACATCCATTATTCCATTTATGAATCTTTGGATCTTTACCCTCTCGATGTATTCCACGGGTGCATCTGCGTTCGCCAAATGAGCTAACCTCTCAATGTCCCATGCAAAATCCTGCAATGTCTCATTAGCCTTCTGGAAGCGATTCTGTAGCTCTATTTGATGTATCTGCCTTCTATGCTCACTGCCGTAACGTCTTTCAACGGCTCCCATCAACGCTTCATAGTTGTTTCTTTCAGCGTCCGGAATAGTCTGTAAGATTTCGGCTGCAGGTCCTTTCAATGCCACAAATAATGCAGCGACTTTGTCCTCAGCGCCCCAGTTGTTCACAGCTGCTGTCTTCTCAAATTGTAGCTTAAATACCTGGAAAGGAACAGAACCGTCAAAGGATGGGGTTTTTACCTTGGGCGTGCTTGTGGAAACACTTGGACGATTCAGCTGCAACTCCTGGATACGAGATTTTAACGCATCCACCTCGGCTTCGATCTTATCCTGTCGTCCACTGACAACTTCTAGCTGCGATGAGACTCTTTGCTCTTGTGCCTCTAGTTTTAACGTTATGCGTGTTTCCTGTTCCATCAACTCTTCCTTGATCTGTGACGCCATGTATGCCTTCTGTTCTTCTAACTGAGATGCCAATCGTGTATCTTGTTGTTCCAACTGAGATGCCATGTGTGTCTTCTGTTCTTCCAACTTTGATGCCATGCGTGTCTCTTGTTGTTCCATGCAAGTTTTCTGTTCTTCAAACTTTGATGTTATATTCGTCGACATCTGAGCCAATACAGCCAACAGCGAGTTTGTGTCCACATTTGCCACTGAATCCGGAGTATCCTTTTGCTCTTCTATTTTCGTCGCTCCCTCTTCCGAAAGCTGAAAAACATAATCGTCAACGTTGATTCCTTCCGCTTCCATAGCCTCGCGTAGACGTGATTGTAGCTCTGGCTTATTGCCTGTTGTTACCATTCCACGTTTCTCCAACTCGTTTTTGAGTTGTTGGATCTTCAAGTCATTAAACTTTGCCATATCCTTGCAATGTCCTTGTTACCTTTACAATGTCCTAGTTATCCTTTTCAGTGTCCGTGTTATCCTTTTCAATGTCCTTGTTATCCTTTTCAATGTCCTTGTTTTTATTTAACAATACCGCTTCTGACACCAATTGTGACGAATTCGATGATTCCTTGATTATTTTCCCTGGTTCGATCACTGTACGTTAAATAAAACACTCCGATTCTGCTTAATAAGTAGTACGCTTTATTCAGTACTAAAAACCGTAGTACAATATCGCGGGTTAATTCACTGTTCAGTACTTCACTGTACAACACTTCAAAATAAACTGATTGATTTGCGTTGTCTTTGCGCGGTTTATATACCCTAGCAAACAGCAGCTTCACAACCTAGAAATGTCTACCCCTTTCTGGTTTATTCGTGCAACAGTGTTCTCGAAGCGTTTATCTATCGTCATCTCTTCTTTGTGCCACATTCGTAAACACGCGAGCTGCCTCTCCCTCTCTCGCTCTCACGTCATGTATGTAAACAGCTGTAGTTGTGGTAGTGACGCTAGTGGTGGAAGATGAGCGATTCTTGATAACATTCGCCACAATATTATAATATTTGCGGACTGATAAAACCTCCCCAAATATGTAATTTAATCACATCAAAAAATAATGTACATATTTCACCTTCGAGTTGAATTGTATGAGTCTATAGTTAGCCTATGTAAATCTTAATAGCTGCTTTCTGTAGATCATTCGTAGCACCATCAAATTCCAAACATCGTGGAATACTCATAATAATAATAATAATAATACAAATACCTTCTAAGAGGATAAGGTCCAGCCTGTCTTCCAATTTGTGGTTTAAGTTTTAGTACACATTGGCGAGACCTACAATTTCTTTGGCCCAACTTTACACAGTATCTGGCAAGGCATTTTCATTTTGGCTGAAAAACCCCCGGAGCGTTGCCGAACACTGCCGAAGGTGGCCTCGTTTTGAAAAACTTATTCAAAGAATTTTTGGTGTGACCTGTTTCGGTACTTGCACCAGGTACTTTCAATATGGCAAGTCAGCGCACAGTCATCATACCGCGGCGGTAGACAGTAATTTTAATTTCTATGTCTTAAAATATTCCAGAGGGAAATAATATAAAAAGTGAAAATTAAATTAAATCAAATGTTTCAATAAATTTATTCCTACGTTTATATTATGACAAGATAAAATAAATACATTAAACAAGAACCTCGCAGCCTTAAGCTATATTCTTTACGAGTCCATCAACTCTGGGTCTGTAGATAAAACACGGAATTTTTTTTGCATTTTTATCTAAATTTTAACACTGTGCGCTGCATTTTGACGTCTACCGCTTCGAATTTTCAAACGCGTTTTTCTCCACTTTCCCTGTAATAAAACGATGGAACTGCACTTCATGTTGTTCCTTTTTTATGTGACGATTATTTTCTACTTACCTTCTTGAAAAATTTGCCGTAATCTTCGAGAAATCAGCTAAAAACAGCAAGATTTTATGTATGTATGTAAATATATGAAAACATTGAGTAAGAGTTGCCGTAGCTAAAGAAAACGGAACCAAATTTTCGGGCTTATAGTTTCAAAACAATTTTCCGAAGACAATATCATAGCCGAAATAAGTTTTGAACAAATATATAAATATAACTTTCAGTTTCTGAATGGTTCCAATAAAATTTTGGCCTATTTACATTAAAATCAACAGACTTGAAACATAATCCATCACATATAAAATTTTAGAGTTAGGGCCAAATTTTACAATGATACATGGCAGTCTCGTGTTTTATTACTATTTTGACAGCTTCAAATCAATTCCAGGCATGTTAAAGACTGAAAGTACGCAAATATCACCTCTGAAAGTTAAATTTCGAGAGTACTGAATTGAAAAATTGAATTGATTCACCAAAGTTGGCATTCAATTGAGAGAGTTATTGAATGAGAGTTATTTCGATGCAATTCAGTTCAAACTGAATTACTTTCTCGCATTCTTTGATTCTTTGAATGGAAAATATGAATTCAACATGTCAAATCGTATCTACATGGAATTTCAAATTAAATTCAACGAAAAACATTTGAAAAAATGAATAAATCCTGAATTGTAACTGTTTTGATTCATTCAATTAACAGCTCTGAGCACAACACACAACATGTTTAGCGACTCTCTTGCAACCAGCAACAAAACAACCACTTGTTTCGATAGCAACGCAACAAGTTGCCAAGTGATTGAAGAGTAATCTGAGCAACATTTCTGGAGCTTAACAAAATTTAAGGCATCCACAAGAAAGGTGTTTACTTCGACATCAATGCGAAGAATAATATACAGAGAAAAATGAGCTTGTGATATCAAACAAAATCACGGTCAATTCTTATCCATTATGAAATGCGGTTGATTCAACTAATTTTTATTATATTTTTTTAAACTCCAAAAGGACTCAATGTAAAAACAATAATTTTTCAGAGTTCTTCTATTGACTTCACCGAGAATCGAACTCAGATATCTACCATTATGTCAACGTATACTTATGCTTGCCAGCGTCTAAATACAGCTTTTAAGGAATTATACCACACTCTCTCACATTGCCTGCTGAACGGAGGTGTCTACCATTATGTCATCGTGTACTTATGCTTGCCGGCGTCTTATTACAGCTTTGTTCTATGACAGTAGAGACCGTACCTTTGCTGTTGGATTGACTGCAAATTCTGTAATTTTTACAAAATTTTGTTAATTAAAATTGTCAGATCATGACTGTTCAATCAACGTTGAATGCAGTTACTTCAACATAAAATTTCGTCAGTTCAACAGAATTTGGTCAACTTCAGGTCAACTATTTCTCAGAGCTCTCGAGAAAAAAAAGAGCAGTAATGACAGCGCGGGGAGTTTATTAGCTTTTCTGTCCCCCTTCACCCTGATTTTCTAAATCTCTGGGAAGGTATTAAGCGTTTTCCATTCAAGTTAATTTACATTTTTCTTCTTCTTCTTCTTGCACTATATAATTCGCAGAGTGTACGTATCGAAATTAGTAAATGATTATTGATCAGACGCACGCAATTTCTATTAATCAAAATATACAACGTGACCAAAACCAACATCAGCTACAACTAAAAATTATAAAACAATAACAATAATTACAATTGTGGAGCATTTTTGAAGTGAATGTGTTCACATATTTGCAACCAAATAAGTCCCTGCAGTAGGAATAAGACATAGTCAGACGAATACTAGTACGCAAATGGACTGAATCCAGCTAGTTTGAAAATCATCATCATGCATCTTAGTTATAACTTTAAACGAGCTAGTCTTGTATATTTATACATATATCCGCACTATCTCGTAAACCGCTTTACCGATTTGGTCGAAATTTGGCATAGAGATAGTATGCTTGATTTGAAGACTTGGGCGGTTTACAGGGTTGCCACTTAATTTTTTTTTTTAATATTGAGCAAGGTATCCCATATGGGTATCAAATCAAAGGTATTTTCGGCGACATACCAACTAAAATATTTTCAAGTAAGGTTGCTTCCTTACTGCAGTATATTTGTATATCCGGTACTATCTCGAGAACCGATTGACCGATTTCGATAAAATTTGTCTAGAGACTTTTCACTTGGGTGTTTCCACTTGGGGCGGTTTACAGGCTTGCCATTTTACCGTATTTTCATATTGGGGCCCTTTTGGGATTTTTTCGGGGTTATTATGGGATCGTTTTCGGGTCATTTGCGGATCATTTTTGGATTTTTTTAGGGTAACTTTGTGATTATTTCTGAGTTATTTTGGGAGCATTTTGAGATAATTTTGGGTCCATTTTGGGAGCATTTTGAGATAATTACAGGGCCATTTTGTGATCATTATAGGATCATTTAGGACCGCTTGACCGATTTCGACGAAATTGGGCAAATAGATAATATTCTTGATTTTAAGACTTTTCACATGGGTATTTTCACTTGGGGCGGTTTACAGGCTTGTCACCGGTTTATAAAGTTGCCAATTATTTGATATTTTTTCGGAAACCTTTTTTGAAAAGTTTATGTTGGTAAGCAAGACTATTGGAAAAAATGTTGGTAAGTAAGACTGTTGGTTAAAATTGAAAACACCGAGCAAGCTCGGTCACCCAGTTAGTCATTTCTAATTCGCGATCACTGAGGCCAACTGGAAATTCCAAAATGGGCCTTTCACCCACCAGCGATCGAAACGAAAGCACTTGACGTGAAAATGCCAGTTTCTTGCATGAAAAAAAATACAGTTTGTGGACTAATTGGCATTAGTAGTAGATATACAACAAGTTGCTTTAACTGCAGGGTTCCCATATAATTTCATAAATATTTGCTTATATGAACACATATTGTCTTTCCATTCCCACCACCACCGCCATGCCGCACCACCAGATTCAGTTTAAGACACGTACTGAGTTCGCATGCCACACAAAATAACCTACCACAAAATGTGGCAAATACATACATACAAACAAACAGTGTCGCTATATAATTAGCGAATGTTGAATGAATGAAAAAGTGAAAAAAAAAAAATGGTTTTGACTGAGGTCCAATAAAAATGCAAAAAAAAAACTTGTTAAATTGAAAAAGCAGAAAATTACCGGCATTCGTTTCATAACTGCTATAAAGTGTTTTTGTTGTAAAATATGTTGCTGTTGGCGTTTTGTATAACTTGGTGGTTTGGCGCTTTAAACTGCAATGAAATGAGAAATTTCCACGACATGTTTAGCATTTCACAGCGGCAAGCATTTTTTTGGTTGTTTACTAGGGACAGATGATAAGAACATATTTTAGGTAAACGAAGAATGGACCAATAAATTAGAGTGGGTTCAAGAAAGAATATTAAGGAAAAATATGCTCAACATTTTGCGAGGCCCACACTATTTGAAACACATATGTAATTGACATAAGTAGGAAGTTCCAACGGAAAACATTTTTTTATGCTGTTCCTATTGCAGATAAGGTTTCGTTTCCAGTTTCAGTTCCTGTTTCGATTTCAGACAATACATAAATTCTATTCTGGTGCTGATATCAGATAAGGCTTCGTTTTAGTTCGGACTTCGATTCCAGTTAAGGGTTTGCTTTTTGTTTTAGATCCCGTTACGATTCCAAATAAGGTTCAATTTCTACTTTCAGTGTCAGTTTGGATTACAGATGACGTTTCGATACTAGTTTCAATCGATAAAGTTTTTTTTAGTTTCAACCCATGTTTTGGTTCCGGTTTCGATTCCAAATAAGATTTCATTTCCGGTTTCGATTCTGAAAAAGTTTTATTTCAGGTTTCGATTCCAAAAAAGGTTTCATTCCGGTTTAGATTCCAAGAAAGATTGCATTTCCGGTTTACATTCCAAAAAAATTTATTGATTCCATTTTTATTTCCGGTTTCGAATCCATGCAAAGGTTTTATTTACGGTTTCGATTTCAGAAAAGGTTTCATTGTCGGATTCGATTCCAAAAAACGGTTTAATTTTCGGATAGATTCAAGAAGAGTTTTCATTTCCGGTATTGATTCCAAAAGGATTTCATTTCCGATTTCGATTCCCAAAAAAGGTTTCATTTCCGATTTTAAATCCAAAAAAAGATTTCATTTCCGATTTCGATTTCAAATAAGGTTTCATTTCCGATTTTGATTTCCAAAAGGTTTAATTTACGGTTTCGATTCCAAAAAAGATTTAATTTCCTGTTTCGATTCCAAAAAAAGGTTTTATTTCCGGTTTCGATTCTAGAAGAGGTTTCATTTCGGGTTTCGATTTCAAAAAAGGTTTCATTTCTGGTTTCGATTCTAAAAAAAGTTTAATTTCCGGTTTCGATTCCAGTTTAATTTCCTGTTTCGATTTCAAAAAGGTTTCACTTCCGTTTTCGATTCCAGTTTAATTTCCTGTTTCGATTTCGAAAAAGGTTTCATTTCCGGTTTCGATTCTAAAAAAATTTTAATTTCCGGTTTCGATTCAAAAAAAACTTCATTTCCGTTTTCGATAAAAAAAAGGTATTGTTTCCAGTTTAATTTCCTGTTTCGATTCCAAAAAAAGGTTTCATTTCCGGTTTCGATTCTAAAAATAGTTTAATTTCCGGTGTCTATTCCAAAAAACAGGTTTCATTTCCGTTTTCGATACAAAAAAAGGTATTGTTTCCAGTTTAATTTCCTGTTTCGATTCCAAAAAAGGTTTCATTTCCGATTTCAATTCTAAAAAAGTTTAATTTCCGGTTTCGATTCCAAAAAAAAAAGGTTTCATTTCCGTTTTCGATTCCAAAAAAGGTATTGTTTCTAGTTTAATTTCCTGTTTCGATTCCAAAAAAGGTTTCATTTCCGGTTTCGATTCCAAAACGTTTTTGTTTTGTTTCATAAATACATATAAAGTTAGCAATAAAAAAACCAAAACTTCTCAGCCCACCCTCTTATAAATAATACTTTATTTGCCTGTCGCATTGTCTCTCGAGCCATGGTTAATCGCGCTAGCAATCTTATCGGCAACATTTCACTTACAAATTACCAATCAGCGCTTAACAAAGCAATTCGTAAATTCAAGAAAAAATATTGCGGCAATAAAACGAAAATGCAAATATTTATGTAGACATACATAGGCAAACATAAATATTTGCATATGTAGGCACACTCAATAAAAACGCGCTAACATGATTTTGCATATCTTAAAAATACAACAGAGAGAATAGAGATAAGAGAGCAAAACAAATAGCAAATTCGTAGTTTGCTTGCCCACTTTAAGCAAATTTGCTGCAACATTTTTGTTGAGTCGACTTAAATACATTGATGTGGACTTTATTTTTGACGCGCAGTGTAACTACTCGTAAATCTATATAACCACATCTTAATTCCTTTAAGCAACAACAAATTACTACAATCATTCACAACAATTTACAACCAAATCGAGTTGCATACATTCATTGATTCTGTTTGATCGGCTGACAATATCGCTATGCTCGCTTCGACTCTTTACGCACGTTCAAAAAATTCCAATCGAGAGTGAAACTTGGCCAGCAGGCCACTTGTAAGACCCCAACCAGCTTTTATTGACTTGATTTAGTTTATTTTGCAGTTGCTGAGTTATGTTGTTAAAAAACTTGATTTTCCAAGGCGGAAACTTGGCAAAAATAGTGGTTTGCACTGGTGATATGAACTAGTTGAATTATAACCCCTATATGGTTGGTAGGATAGTGTTGCCAAGTAAATTTAAATGTAACTTTAATTCAATTTCATAGATACTCTTTGGATTCTGAATGTTTGACGCAACTAAATCTAATGCATTTGGGAGTACACTGATTAAAAGTGAGCAGGAAAATGAGACGTGCCAGTCAATATGATTCTAGGAATGGTAAAGCTAAAAGGCACATGACAAAGGCAATAAAATGTATTTTTGATGTGTGAGTACAGAGTAGTTGAGAGCGCAATTCTTGCTTGACTGGTTGCTGATATCACAGATATATGTGAGTGTGTATATGCTTTGCTGGCCCTTTGGTAATCGTGCTTAAATACCAACAACACAAATGTGAGCACTTGCTGGGACATGATTCAATGTAAGTGGCTTGTTTTGTTTTTCGTTATCCCCAGTGTTTTTGGAGGTAGTAGGGCTCCATCTCATACAGCCTCTCACCAAATTTCAGTGGTCTAACCCGAATAATTCCAGAGATACGAACAACGAAAAATTCCTTTTGTATGGGAGGTGCCACGCCCCTTTGTCGTTATCCCCAATTTTTATGAAGGTGGTAGGGCTCGTTCTCACACAGCCTCTCACCAAATTTCAGTGGTCTAACTCGAATACTTCCAGAGATACGGACAATTAAAAATTCCATTTATATGGGAAGTCCCACGCCCCCTATATATATCAAAATATTTTTTATCCTGTGACCATCCCTGGAAGATATCCAGCGCGTGTGTAAATCTATAGGTACATAATTTGAATTTTATATATATAGATAGATAGATAGATAGAATAGATAAGGAAATTAAATTAAATAAAAGGAAAGAAAAGGGATGGAAGGGAAAGGAAAGAAAAAAGGGATGGAAGGGAAAGGAGGGAAAAAAGGGATGGAAGGGAAAATAAAGTAAGGGAAAGGAAAGGGAAGGAAATGAAAGTAAGGGAAAGGAAAGGAAGAAAAGGAAAAGAAAAGAAAAGGCAAGGAAAAGAAAGGAAAAGAAAATTGAAAAGGGGGAAAAAGGAAAGAGGTAATCTTCGGGTAATGGTAGGTTGCTATAGAAAATGGGCAAAATCGTATTATAACCATGCCCCCTTTTTCGATATCGAAAATTTTGAAGATCACATAAATTGACATATCTCGGTAGCTGAAATGGCTAAAATGAGATAATTTTATAGGTGAATCCCTCTGGTCATTATTTTATGATATTTTGATAAATTTTTGGCGTGGCACCGCCCACTTTAAAGGAGGGCAATCCGCCCACTGTTAAGGGAAGCATTTTTGGAAATTTCGACTGGTCGTAACTTTTAAACAGTTTACGGTAGAACGATGAAATTTGGCAGAAAGCATACTAGTATCATTGGGAGTATACCTGCTCAAATTGGACGAAATCGCTTCCCGACCACACCCACTTCATATAAATTAACATAATTTGGTAAGGTATTTAATGTTCAGCTTACACGAACTAAGGCTTTCAGACTTGTTTTTTTTTATGTTTTTTTTTTCAGGTTTAATCTGGATTTCTTAAATTATCTGATTTTTCCTTTCCCTTCTTTCTTTATTATTTGTTTGCTCTTTTCTTTTTTCGACTCTCCTCTTTTTTGTTAGTGTTATTTTTTCGGTCTTTTTGATAGTATTGCCGACATGACAGCCTTCGGCGTGATATATCCCCGGCAAGGTCGGTTAGCACCTCCCGGTTCTAGCCCAATAATCGTTCTAGTAATATGATTATACTACTTCGAACCTTGAAGTAGGCTCCTAGCTAATTTCTTCTAAAAAACATGGTACCAATAGTGAACGAAAAGCTTGAAATTGATAGGAACAGCTGAAAGGTACTCTCTTCTTTCTTTTTTTTTCGTCTTCATAGCCCAATACATTCTTCTTTATCTTTGAATAATTTTTTATCTTCTTTCCAGTTTTGTTCTGGTTTTACTTCTTTTACTTCCCAACTTGGATTTCCCTCTTATTGTCATCTAATTTTTACTTTCCTTCTTAAGGTTTTATTAGTTTTTTCTTCCTTGTTATCTTTCCTTACCGTATGGATATTCTTCTTCCATTATTTGCTATACCTTCAGATGCTGTCGGTTCAGTCCGTTCGAGGCATATTTGTATCGATAAATTATCTATGAAGGTAAGAATTTGCGAATTCTTTCTCAGTCTCTTTTCATTTTCATTCATTAAATATTTTATAGGCACTTAAATGCTTCGATGCGTGTGTGCCCATAAAATGAAAATGATTGCCCTCACCATTCAGCCATTAAACGAAAATGAAACTTTTGTTTTGACGCGTTAAAGTTAGTTACCTGTTATTTTATGATTATTTATGCATTTTAATATTTAACTTTTTCTACGAACTAACAAATATGCAGCAGCTTAATAAATATTTATATGCATCACACACACACACACACACGCTGACAAATTAATAGTTATGTTTGCACAAATGACCCGTAGACGCACTGAAGGAGGGCAATCAAATATGTAGTTTCAACGTTGAAAGAGTCGTCAATGGGGTAAAACAAGCAAACAAATATAAAAAGCGTTGAAGCTGAGGACCTGCAGCATAGCAAACGAAAGTGAATATAAAACAACAACAATACCAAACACATGCTGAAACTACCATTGAACTGACTATAAATAATCATTTGGCCATGGTTTGGAAGAAGATGAAGAGGACGAAGATGCAGAGCAACTACACATCGAAACGGGTTATACGTAAGTCAATTACCATTTTTGCCATACGCGCTAAAGTTTTGCGCTTAACTAAAACAACAACGCAAGTATTGCGAAATCGACTGCAGACACAAGCCAATCGTTGTTGTAGCAAGGCACTTCATGTTGCATGCCACCAGGGAGGAATAACACAAATGAGGGGCTATAAGTACGGGTAAATCGAACATGAAATACCCAGCTGTAGTTTTTTCCATATCGGAAGTGGGCGTGTTCGGAAAGCGCTTTCGTCCAATTTTGATCAGTTATAGTCCCTATAAAGCTAGTATACCTTGTGCCAAATTGCATGATTCTAACCTAATCAGTTCAAAAGATATTACCATTCGAATCTTCAAAATTGTCTCCCTTAAAAGAGGGCGGTGCCACGTCCACTTTGCAAAAATTGATCAATTTAGGTGATTTTCAAAATTTTCCATATCGAAAGTGGGCGTGGTTGGAGGGCGATTTTATCCATCCATTTCATCAGGTATACTCCCAACGATAATAGTATGCTTTGTACCATTCATCGTTCTGCCGTAATCAGTTTAAAAGTTACGACCAGTCGAAATTTCAAAAATGCCTTCCTTAAAAGTGGGCAGTGCCACACCCACTTGAAAAAATTTATCAAAAAATCATATCATATGTATCATTTCACCCATTTCAACTACCAAGATATGTCAATTTATTTGATTTTCGAAATTTTCGACATCGAAACAGGGGGTGTGGTCATCACCCGATTCCACCCATTTTCAATAGCAACCTACCTTGGCCAGAAAGTAACTTGTATAATAAATTGTATGTAAATATCTCAATATTTACTCAAGTTATCTGGTACACGAACGTACAGATGGGTGGACATGCCTTAATCAACTTCTCTTTTCAACCTAAGAACTTTTATATATGGAACTCTTTATCTATCTCGATTATTTTTGTGCCGTTACGTCGTGTCGTTATGTGGACAAAATGATAATACCCTTGTACTAGTACCAGTACGCTGGGTATAAAAATATAATTTTACATCATCAACAACTGGTATAGCTGATAAACTCTTAGCCAGCGAACTAGTACGCCC
This sequence comes from Campiglossa producta, assembly GCA_964058755.1. Classification (NCBI taxonomy): domain Eukaryota; kingdom Metazoa; phylum Arthropoda; class Insecta; order Diptera; family Tephritidae; genus Campiglossa; species Campiglossa producta. The sequence continues at coordinate 21,683,983 of CAXKVI010000002.1, read as the reverse complement.
AGAAGTTATGCACAAAATGCTGCAAGCTTGCTTGAGTGTGGCTAATTCATTGACATGCGTGGTTGATGATGTTTTACATGGTTTAAGTAGCGTCAGTTGGTGGGTGGCTAACTACATATGTTCATTACAAATATAGTCTTGTCAAAGCATGCATGCTATAATATCGCTAATCAACCTATGAGGTGGTCCATGATTTATGATTTCGGTCAATAAAAAATAAATTTAGCTGAGCTATCTATATAAGACGGCTTGGAATTGCTTCCTGCTGAACTAATAGATCTCGTTTTGGCGACTTGTGAAGTGTTTCAAAGGAACTAGGGGCAGTACTTTTACTTAAGACCTTCACCTCTTTATGTCAATGCCTTTATCACAAGAAATCTATATAGAAGGGTTCAGAATTATTCATTTATGAATATTTCAAATACGTTCATTTGCATTCGCATTCACGAAACACGGACGTTATCATTCTCAAATGCATTCTCGAATCTATGTATCTTCGTTCTTCTTGTCGTTCATTTTCATAAATGTATGCATATGTTGCGTGAAATGATTCGCGAATGCATTTAAGAACGTTCTTCTCGCCGTTTACTGAATGCATATTTTGTGTTTATGTTTATGAAGAAGAACGACAAGAAGAACGCCAAGACGAACGTTCTTACATAGATTTGCGATTACATTTGAGAATGATTCGCGAATGCATTAGTGAACGTGAACGGTGCGGATTTTTTTATGCATTATTAATCACGAACGCAAATGCAATGTTCATGAATGCGAGTGAACCTTCCGAGCCCTGCTATAAATAGTAGATTCCTGAAACAATTTGTATGAAAGCCAATTATAGTTAAAAAATCTACCTCTAGAGCAGGGCCCGGCAAAAATGAAAGTGAGATTGTATATATTAGTGAAGGAACGGTCATCACACCAAGGAAATTATGGTATGTGTATTTGCTCTCCACTGTTGGCAGCCATAATTTCGAGATAGTAAGGGACTTTGTTTACCTGGGAAGCAGCATTAATTTCAACAACAATGTAAGCCTGGAAATCCATCGAAGGACAGCTCTTGCAGGGCTGAGTAGGCAATTGAGAAGTATAGTCCTCTCTCGACGAACCCTTACCCGTCCTGCTATATGGTGCAGAAGCATGGACACTGACAGCATATCACGAGGCGGCTTTGGGAGTATTCGAGATAAAAATTCTTCGAAAGATTTATGGACCCCTAAAAGTTGGCTACGGCAAGTACCGAAGAAGATATAATGATGAGCTGCATGAGCTTTACGCAGACATCGACATAGCAAATTAAAACCCAGCGGCTTCGCTGGCTAGGACACGTGGTGCGAACGAAGACGCTCCGGCTTAGAAGGTATTCTTATCGGCACCCGTCGGTGGAAGTAGAGGAAGAGGGAGACCACCACTCCGATGCCAGGACCAAGTGGAGGCAGATCTGAGAACACGCTGTGTCTTCAATTGGCGCCAGTTTGCTCAACTAAGAACCGACTGGCGTAACATGCTGGACGGCCAAAATCGCCTAGGCGGTTAAAGGCTATTTTAAGTAAGTAAGTAAGTATTTCCTCTCTCGCTCACTGACAAACACCAAGTCAACAGCATATGTTGTTGATTCGTTGCTGGCAAGTGAGCGACTGAGCATAACAAACGAAACCCATTGATTGGTCAGTGTGGTCATAACGCTCTCACAAGCACATCAACAATTTCATGGTTCAAGAGGCCGAGCAAAAAGTAATAAAATGGGTCGACCTAGATGTTTTTAGCGGTTCCAATCAATCCGATCGTACGGCATACGGGACAGGGGCTTAGAATATGCCGCGACGTTAGTCGTCATAGCACCGGGACGGACAGGCTTAGTTTAGGCATAAATATTCCAATATCCGCAACAGTCCCCAACTTAGATCTACAACTAACCACTTTGGGCAAGCGTTCGTGAACATTTCTTTTCGGCTATATTACTGTCACGAGTTTCCCGCCAAGTACTGGTATTTCAATTGTCTTCAATGGTTTCTTGCTAAAGTGATGTTCAAGCTTTTAGCATTGGCCAGTTTGATGCCGACTCAGGTGATCGGTTTAAAATATTGAGAACAAACACACTTTCTTCTTCTTCATCTCAAGTTTTCCTTTCTCTTCAGCGTTCCTCAACTTCCTTATCTTTTGCATTTTCCTTTCGCTAGTTTTTTTTGCTCCTCAGAGAGAATACTGAACTCTTCATTGTCTATCTCTTACAGCATCTTCCATTCTAAAAATTCCTGCGTTTTACCTAAAATTAAGGAGCAATTTAGATGACTCGACATTAATTTCCTATTCGGAAAGAAAAATACAAAAACCGGTCAAGATCGTTGCAACGAAGGACGAGCACCAAATCGACGCACATAAACAATAACCTTCTCTAATTCCATGTGTACAAACAAGTAGACTAGACTGTAGGCAGAAAAAGGCTTAAGCAAACTATTTTTCTTGTGCGATAGCAGCAACTAATTAGTAACGCTTCACCAACTCGCCATTGACAAATATTACAACATAGGATTTTAACTCCTGTCGCCTGTCTACGACGTCTGTAATATTTACCACATAACACAAGAGATCTGTCTGTCTAAGATCATTTAAGTACTGAGCACATTAGTTTTTTTGTTCGTCGACGCCCTTTTGCGACTACAGAAAATCAGCAATGAACGAATTTGAGTGTGTTCGCTGTAGATGTGTGGCAGGTAGGCTTGCCTAACCATTTTCAGTCTGTAGTTGGTTACTTTGGTTGTGGCTGGTGCTGCCTGTATCTGAACGCATTTGTCTTGAGTGAAGTTAACACTTTGCAGGAAAGTAAAATATAGCTAATGTGAATCGCAGAGATATTGCTGCAATTAAAAAAGACTCAGCCACTTCAGTGTTAATATGAAGAGCGCGAGCCGCTAATTGTGAGCACTACAAATAACTCATTCTTAAAAAATGTTCCTACGACAGACGAAGTAAACGAGAATAGTCTAGGGCCCACAACTTCAGAAAAGAACGACGGGACGGCTTTACTCCTCCATCGTTTCTAGCTTTATAGAGGCTGCTAGTTATTTGCAATACTGAGTACAGAGGTACTTTCGGCGTAATCGAATGCTTAAGAAGCTATAGTAACTTCTTCTTGTGGGGAAGGAATTTTTGAGACTCGCAAAATTACTAATGATGGGATTCGGACAACAATAATGTTTTTCCAGAGAAACTATTTTCGGAGGATATACATATATCGGATAGTGTTTACCGAAGAACGTTTCTACCTTTGCCGGTTCTGCGAGACCGCTACTTGTGTTCACATTGTACCGATCGCACCGGAACGACCCGGGTTGTTTTTTTTTCGACCCGGCCTAGAGCAATACACCTCGAAGACAGGTTCGTCCAACTGAAGAAGATATAAGACGAGTTGTATAAGCTCTATGATGCAATCGATGTAGTTCAAGGAACTCAAACACAGCGGATTGGTTGGGTTGGCCATATGATGGATATAACGGCACAAAATAATCGAGATCCATATATGAAAGTTCTTAGGTTGAAGAGAGGAGTTCATTAAGGCCGTTCATAATGTCCGTCTGTCCGTCCGTTCGTCGGTGTACACGACAACTTGAGTAAAAATTGAGGTTACTTTCTGGCCAAGTTAGGTTGCTATTGAAAATGGGCGCAGTTGGATGATAACCACGCCCTCTTTTTTGAAATCGAAAATTTCGAAAATCACATGAATTGGCATATCTCGGTAGCTGATGTGGCTAAAGTGATATAATTTTATAGGTGAATCCCCCTGGTCATTCTATTATGATTTTTTGATAAATTTTTTTAAATGGGCGTGGCACACCCCACTTTTAGGGAGGCATTTTTGAAAATTCGAATGGTCGTAACTTTGGAACTGATTACGGTAGAACGATGAAATTTGGCACAAAGCATACCAGGGAGTATACCTGATAAAATTTGATAAAATCGCCCTACAACCACGCCCACTTTCGATATCGAAAAGTTCGAAAACCACATAAAATGACAATTCGGTATAAAAATAAAATAATATAAATTGGTTGGTTAGTCCTCCTAGAGCCTATATCATTATGGGCGAAATTGGATGATAACCACGCCCCCTTTTTCGAAATCGAAAATTTCGAAAATCACATGAATTGGCATATCTCGGTAGCTAAGATTGCTAAAGCGATATAATTTTATAGGTGAATCCTAGTCATTTTATTATGATTTTTTGATAATTTTTTTTTAAGGGCGTGGCCCCGCCCACTTTTAAGGCAGGCATTTTTGAAAATTCGACTGGTCGTTACTTTTAAACTGATTACGGTAGAACGATGAAATTTGACGCAAAGAATACTAAATAGGAGGGAGTATTCCTGATGAAATTGTATAGAATCGCCCTACAACCACGCCCACTTTCGATATCGAAATTTTTGAAAACCACATAAAATGGCATAATTCGGTAAGGTAAATAGCTAAAATAATATAAATTGGTAGGTAAATCCTTCTGGGCCTATATCATTAGTATCCCGTTCAGAAAACTACCGCTGGGTATTTAATGTTCGTTTCACCCGAACTTAGACTTCCTCAGGTGTCCAAAATATTTCTAGGGTAGGTATGTATGTATTTAGGGTTAGCATTACCACTTCATATCCAATCTTTTGTAAATTTGATATTATCTCGAAAACTATTTGATCCATTTGGATAAACTTTAGAGTATAGGGAAAAAATAAAATAAAACACTTTCCCATAAAATTTGTAAGGACAAAATTGTCTTACCTTGATGAGGCATCGCTCTAAGAAAAACACACAAACGGAAAATGTGAATCAACAAAACACATTTACACACATTTCATATCCTTTCAATACATCGACTGCTCAATGAATAAGCAAAAGGAAATCATTGCGAAAACTATTGCGCAAACGTAAAATCATTACCAACCCTCAATTGGTGCTCCTTCCTCTACTTATTGCTATGTGAAAATTTAATCAATGAGTTTACTTAAGGAATTTAGGCCAAAGCAAGTAAATAAGGAAGTTTAAGGCGCGTTGAGTGATTTGACGATTGCATCATTTCCGCATAAGAGTCAAATACCCATAGACAAATAGAGTATTACTTAGTTACCTAGTTGATAGTAAAATAAATTTTTATGAGAAAATGAGTCAGCGATATGTAACGAGCCTTCGTCGTTTAACCTAAATAAACAAACATGAAGGGAAATTGCTTTGCAATACAAAATTGACTTACGCATATTTAGAATTTTATAGAGATCGATAAGGCAAACAGTAGCGCAACTTACCTGAAAGAGAAGAGAAAAAAAAAAGGAAATTAGTAATGTAAGTAAATGCGTTCGAAATATTTGTATTAAAGATAACATATGTATGAGAAACAGGATATAAAGTTATAAGAAAAGAAGATAGCAAAAATTTCCCATTTTCTACCGGAAATGTAAAACAAAATGTGCAACACTAAATTATCAAATCAAGCGCAAGGTCATCGTAAATTGAGTTATGCACTTTGTTAGAGCATAAAAAGTATGTATAAAAATCTGATGAAAAAATAGTAAAACTTTATATCTTAATAGCTCTCACGTAGCTATGCAATTTCATTCACAAAACTCGCCCAATCTTATGGGAACTTCACAGCATTAACAACTTTTTTTCACACTAATAAAGTTATAAAGTCAAGCAATAAAAATATTTGCACGTTTTCAAAAAATTGTTATGATGCAACATGAGAACACGAGATGTACCGCAAAAGGGCATGATGCAGTGATTCGTTTCGAATTTTGTTGCACTTTGCTAGTTTTGGTTTGTGGTTGTGATGCTGGCCGGCGGATGATCCAACACATCAGCTTTAAACTTAGTGCGATTTGCAGTTTTATTCATTTGAACTTTTCTGAGCATTTTTTTAAGCAGGAAATTCACAAGGTTTCTATATCAGACTCCATAGATTTTTATCTTCATTTTTAAGCCGGACAGTCATGGGAGTATTTGATGGAAGGGTACTAGAGTTTTATCCAACTCTGAAGAACTTAGCAATCCAACTACTGAAGTAGTTTTCAATTCGAATTGTCATCCATCTATGAAGCTCTAAAATTGATTGAGTATGATTTTATCAGGAGAGAAAGTCAACCGCAAAACACGCTCCGAAGGTTTGCACGGAGTACTGGCTTATTTTGGTACTAGACTGGAAACTTGTCGCGGATATAAGCGCCTCTCACGAAAGGTATACTATACCGAGGATATATGCTAAGCCCGTAGTCCGCTGGTGGTTAAAGATGAAGTCAGCATCTCTGCTCTTTACAATAAACTGATCCAAGGAGCAAGTATCCTGGTATTGTGGAAATGAAACTCGGGTTTGAAAATTCGATAACGAAACTTGATTTTAAAAGATACGATAACTTGTCTAGAGAACCGAAACGGGGTGCAGTGAACCCAAAACTCGGTTCTAAATCATACGAAACCGAGTACAATATATCGAAACCCGAATTTGAGAGATACGATAGCTGTTCTTAAGAGCCAAACTGGATCCAGTGAAACTGAAACTCGGTTTGAAAAGTTACGATGACACGGAGTTTAGACGTCTCTTACGACTGCCATACCGTACCGAAGATATATTCTAAGCCTCTAGCCCGCTGGTGGTTTCAGAAGAAGTCTGCATGTCTGCACTTTACAAGAAACTGATGTAAATAACCCAAAACCGGGTCCAATGAAACCGAACCTCAGGTTTAAAAATATGAAAACGAAACTCGGCTTTAAAAAGTACGATAAATGGTCTACAGAGCCGAAACTGGGTCCAATGAAACCGAAACTCGGTTCTAAATCATACGAAACCGAGTTCAAAAAACCGAAACTCGGGTTTGAGAGATGCAATAACTGGCCTAAAGAGCGAAACTGAGCCCACTCAAGCTGAGCCACATTCAATGTAATAAATTAAAGAAAGAGATGTCTCCTGTCTTACGAATGCATATATATGCCCTTGCAGTAAAACTGCGAACCAGTCTCTAAAATGCACAATCTTGAGCTACAAACTTTGTGACTCCTTCTGTACCGGTTACAAAAGTGACACTGTGAATCATCGAATGTCGATAATTACTCATCAACCTGAGAAGTTGCCATGATATCGGTCGGTCGGTCTATATTCCCATGTTTTCCTGTATTCTGGAATTTAAAATATTCAGAAACTGATACCAATAACAACAGTTACAATATCGGTGAAGGGTTAGGTTAAACTTCAGTTGATTTGGGACTTTGGCCGATTATAGTTGAATTCATGTTGGAATTCAAGTCACCATACTCGCAATGAAAACTTGAATCTAGGCGCGCTATTTTATGCCATTTACTTTTTTTATTAGGAGTCGAAGGTCCGTAACATCCCTAGTATGTATCATCATATCTCTAAGCCAAGAAAAGTCCATAAAAATAATCACTGGTTCCAACTTGTGGCCTTAATCACGGTTGCCACTTGCAATAAAAAAAACTACCAAATTCTGGAAAAAACTACCAAATGAAAAAAAACTACCAAATTTTATTTTCAGGTATTTATTGTAAAGAAGCAAAATGTATTAAACAATTTTTTAATACAAAATAAGAATTAAGATTACCAAAAATATTTGGGAGTTCCATCGATTCGATATGATTTCTAAGTAAAAAAAAAAACTACCAAATCAGAAATAAACTACCATATCAGAAAAAAATACTACCAAATTAAAAAAAGTAAAAAAAAAAAACTACTAAGTTTGGTAGAAAACTGCCAACTGTGGCAACCGTGGCCTTGATGCTAGCTTAACTTTCTATACTTTATTGCTGTTTAGAAGCTATTAAGCTAATATGTCACGTTCTAGGCATCGCTGTGGCTTAACCAAGGTGAAGCTATGATAGGTTTTTAATTTTTTTTTATTTTAATATTTTTTACACTCCAACAAGAAAAAATTGTATGCATTTGGAATTACAATTATCTCGCTGCGTGCATATATTTTATCGAAAAATATAAAATTTACAAAACTTTCAAAACAAATTAAAATTTTTTGCGCACCCTAATGATTTTTTTTTTTAGTTTTTATTGTTAATAAAATATTTTTTATAGATAAAAACAGGGGCGGCTTCACGGGGGTGGTTTTTAGGTTCAACCCCCCACCTCCTTTAGGGATTCAAAAAGTCATATTTTTCACAGTAATTCACAGCAAAAAATATAGTAAAAATTGAACAAAAATCAGAGAAAATTAGACAAAAAAATTACACAAAAAATATGGTATAAATTAAAATACGTGTATTTTTCTAGAATTTCTAGCAATGAAAAATGTCCTCGAAATTAAAAAAAAAAAAAATTGAAACCCCCCTTCCCAAATCCTAGATCGGCTACTTTTAACGCATTTCCATTTAAAAAAAAATGTCAAACGTCTAACAAATGGACAAGCTGTGACGTATCAGGGCGGATAACGTCTACATGCACACATCCATACATTTCTGCCTTTGAACATCAAAGTAGTTTCTGTGAAGTATTCGCGCTTGCGCAACTGCCACTCCGCCACTATAGATAATAGATTTCAGGAATATAAGCCAACATCTGTTCAGCATTTTTATTATAGCTGATAGCTTTTGTCGATTAAAAATGCATTGTTTGTTGTTGTTGTCATATAAATACAAAATAACAATTTGTTAGGCTCCTCATCAAATAATTGACAAGCGAGTCACGTGTCAGATTGTTTAAGCATCAATAAGTGTCCAGCGACGTAGTACATCATGGTGCATTCCTCCATACAATTTGTACAATACGTACCTAGCTTGATCAACAACAAAAAAAGCAATTAGACAAAAGGTGTTCGATACTGCAATAACAAATATACGAAGTAACGATTTTATGGCATTTTCAATTTATTTTTTTTTATTTTTTTTTTTATTTGTTTTTTTATTTTTTTTCATATTTTTTTATTTTTTTCATATTTTTAAATTTTTTTTTTTTGTATGTTAAAATTCCTTCGCGCGTATTATCTAGATACCTGCTTTAAGTTTGTTTTGTTGCTGTGTTTGCTTGCACAAATTTCTTTTCATAATCCGTAGTTTATTTACTTGACCTTTTTTAATTGAATTTTTGTGCAGGTATCTATGTTAAAGAAATTTGCTTGCAATTGCTCAAGTTTAGTTACTTTCACTAATTTTTTGCTTTCGTCGTAAAGTCAATTTAATTGCTATTTACTAAATTTATGTGCTAAGTTTTAGGTCCCTAGGTTGCCAGGAAGTTAGTTAAAAGACGAACGCAAGATTGCCAATTTCAATTAAGCGTTCAGCAGAATCAGTACGTCAGTACGTTGAAACAACTGACAGCAAAGTAGACTGCAGGTGTTTGTATGCGTAACGCCAGATACGACGGATACGTCAAAGTAGAATTTGCTCTAAAATTGACGTACGTCACGCAACTGACGTATTGGCGGAGTGATTCTGTTTCCCGCTTTATATGCTAAATTTCAAACCCTAGGTTTCCCTGCGCCTCCTAGCGGAATTTTTTTAAATTCAGTACTTGCTTTGTCGCCGGGTTCTGACAAATGTGTCAAGTTTCAAGTGTCTAGCTTAACGGGAAGTTAACTAAAAAGACTAGGTAGACTAGCAGCGGATAAAATCTTGGGTAATTCCTGGGTCGTACTTACCAAAAAACAAGATAGAAAAGTGGGCAATTTTGTTTAACGAAGTTCTTTTGCTACCCATGTTAGAGTTGCTAATTTGTGTCGAAAATTATTTCGCTGCCTACTCTAACCCACAGTGATTTTTGGTATTGCACAGCACTAATTTGTGATTTTGTCTTCACCATGGCTAGCCCTGGTGGGCAGGGACTTTACTTTAGTTTTGGTTTCTCGGTATTTTCTCATTATCAATAAATTCTATAAATTTTACGAAAATTTTCCATAGTTGAAGCAGTTCATTTTAAATTTTGAACTAGTTACCGCAATCACTTCAATGATCTAGTTCAATGAACTTATTAGTTCATGAACTACCCAAGTCTAACCTTTAGGGAGGACCGGAGCGTACCGGATTCACATCCGGCCAAGGACTTTCAATTTGGACATCACTCCCCATTCGGCGAGCATTTTTTGACGTTACAACAACAACAAAGGTAGTAAAAAAAAAAACACCAAAAAAAAAAAAATACAGTTAAATAATGCTGAATCCAATCTTTTTTCTCGGAACAAGAAACCCTCCCTCGTTTGCTTCTACAGTTTACCAGTTGTACTTTGTCCCCAGCTGTGTGTAACATACCTACAGCTTTTCTCCTAACTACAATACTCATTTCTTTTTCATGTCTTCATTGATTTGTGGTTTCTTTGCGCTGATTTGAACTGTTTTTTCCTCAATTTTTTTATTATCTTAGTATTGTTGATATTATATTGCATTAATCTAATTTCTCACGATCATCACAATTTATCTCGTTTCCTTGGTGTGAAAATGGATTGGAAACAACATAATATGAGCACTTAACTTTTTTGTAGATATTGAACTGTTTAAGTGAACGCCAGCAGATGCCCAAGACTTTGTTCGCGAAGCTTACAGAGATGGACCATAATTAATCATTGTTTTTTTTTTTTAATATAACGACTCCAGCGCCACCTAGAGGGCTCAAACATATGTGTCAAATCGGACCATAATAAATCGGATATAAATATAGTGACTTCAGCGCTATCTAAAGGAAAAAATATATCCTATGTTAAGAAGACGTTCTGGACCTGCGTACACTACGTGGTCCCAATATCGACTCGGACAATTATCTTGTTGCAGCCAAGATACGCGTACGCCTCTGTGCAGAGAAGAAAGTACGCACAGTACCAAAAGGAAAGTTTGTCTACGAGAAGCTGCGCACGACACATACAGTTGATAATTTATCCACTCGACTCTCACACCTGCTATCGGAGAGCAATCCTCGACCTAACGATGTAACCGCGAAATGGAAGCATATCTATCACTCATTACGTACCGCCGCTGAGGCCACTATAGGGTTCCAGCGAGCCCGCAAGAACAACTAGTACGTTGAGGAATGCAACACTACCTCGGACAAAAAGGATGCTGCCTACAGGGAGACGTTGAGAACGGGCGCAACCCGCAGCGTATGGCAATGATATCGTGGGGCGAAGAAGGAAGAGAGATGCATTTTCAGAAAAAAGAAACGTGAGACCGAAAGGCGTGAGTGTGAGGAGCTTGAGATGCTGGCTGACAGGAATGATGCCCGAAAAGTTCCTGTAAGGACAATAATGGCGATAGAAAAGTCGTTCCACCACCTGACTACAATGAAATGCCAAGTCACCGTTGATAGCTACAAGTTTGAAACTGTGAGGGACTTCGTATATTTGGGAACCAGCATTAACACCGAAAATGATGTCAGAAATCCAACGGAGAATCACTCTTGCCAACAAGTGTTACTTTGGACTAAGTAGGCAATTGAGAAGTAGCCCTGCAAAAATCGTTGGATTATGTGTTCCAATTTTTTGATATTGGAGTACTCCAATAGTAATCCCTTGTACACCTCATCGGACCACCTTCAGCCTTTTTGAAGTCGATCATTGCTCGTGCCTTATCTACGAAAATCACTCTGGCAGTACATAACTAATCCAAGGAGTAACAATATTGGAGTACTTTGCAAAGTACTCTGACTGTAGGCAGTCCATGGAATAGCAGAAACAAAGCGACATCGCAATGTTAATTGGTCTATAGGTCTCTCATCTGTTAAAATCTGTGTTAAAGTTGATTTGGTGGTATATAATGGATTTTACAAGAAAAATTATTTATTTAAATTAAGGAAATATCACTGCAAGTATTCTGTATGTTATATTAGCGGTATTCATCAAACCTTATAAACACCTTATAAAGCGTGTAAACCAGGGCCCGGCAGAATTGAAAGCGAGGGGTATTAGTGAAAGAGCCAATCATCAGTCGTTGCTTGCAAGTGAGTGGCTGAGCATAACCAACGACATCCATTGATTGGTCGGTGAGATTATAGCGCTATCACAAGCGCAGCAACAATTTCATTGATCGAGAGGCAGAGGAAAGATCGTAATAATTTGGTTCTCAAATTTCCGGACAATTGTCCCACTAGGTGCCTAGGCCTGGTGTAAACGTATAATTTTATCAAGTGTGTAAATGAACTGTCAAAATTTGTATGAAACGAAGTTTACACAAATTTGATAAACTTCAACGAAGATTTTGGTGTGTAAAAGAGTTCGTAAATTTGTCAATGACGACATGTCGAACATGTAAATTTTTTAATGCATTTATGCGGACAATGCGTCGAAAATTACTTTTTTTGATAAGAATTTCGAAATAAAGTTGTTGTTTGGCATCAAGTACACATAAATGTATAAATGTACCCATTTTGTAAACTTATAAGGTTAGATGAATTCCACTATTATATTAACTAGCAAATTAAAAACAAATTATTTTTTATTAATATTCATATTAATTTAATTCAAAATTCAACCCAGATATCAGCAATAAATTACAAATAATTCAAGACCACATGCCAAAGCCAAGACAACAAAGGTGCAACACGTTCACACTTAAAAAAAAAATTGTCTTTTTTTTACAAAAAAAGCGGTTTGTAGTAATTATTGTTTTACATTAAACTGTATTCGTGCATATGCTTTCAAAATAAACCATATCGTCGCTCACTTGCCAGAAACATGAATGTGCTAAAATTAAAATTTTGGGAAATCGTATTTGAAAGTTTATTTCTCTCGCAAAATTTTAAATTTTTGTTTTAGACATAAATATGTTTTTGCAGATTATATTCTTATTATATGTACTCCACTGATATAGTTTTTACGTTGATATTCCTTCAATTCCTCGAGATTCGGCACATTCATCTTTTGAAATTTCCAAAGAAAATTTTTTTTTCCAACTTTGAAAATTTTGTGGACTTTTGACCAGTCGAATAATTTTTATCAAATTATTCTTTTGAGTTTTGGCAAAAAAAAGTTGAAAAATGCTACAAACAATACCAACTACGATGATTGCGATTTCGATCTTGTTTAAGGATCTTGTCAAACCGCTTTGTATTGTTGCTTACAATTTTTCAACACCTTTAGGTACGGGTCATCGAACCAAGGAGAGGAGATTAGGAATTTCTAAACCGTAGTGTGTAACTATTACACCAACACTGCTTAATACGCCTGCAGGCAAATTGCAGCTATATTTTCGCTTTTTTTAAATTTTCGGTGTGTCAGAAACACCATGGCGTATACGTAACAATTTTAATACACATTCATGTTTCTGGCAAAACGAAAATTTTTAAAAATTTAAAAATTCAGTTTCCATACACTTTTGTTGTGCCGTTTTTCTGGCACAATTTTCAGAGATCGAACTACACATTCATGAAAATGACATTGCAAATTTCCGGTGGTTCCTTGTACTTTGGAAATCCAGGATTTTCGTGAATCGTACAGAAAAGAGAGGTTAATCACGTGAGCCTATTAACTCGAATCTGGAAAATTGGCACATTCATGCCTCTGGCAAGCGAGCGATGATAAATTACCGCTGTTCCCGCGCGCATGCCACTTCTGAATGAATGCTGTATGTGGGTTGCATTGCAAATTGTTTCACGCCTTTTTGCTACAACAATGTCTGTGGCAAAAAGGAAATCTAAAAATTACTGCAATTATAATGAAAATTGTTGCCGTTATGGTTTAACATGTAAGTAAGTATTGTTTTATAGCTGACAATTACATATGTGGCTTGGTCTATGGCAAAGTTACTATGAAGTATTTTGTGTGCATTATTGGCGGTTACAATTTTAACTTACCCGAGTATCAACAAGCGTTGAGTTTGCCAACGCGTCGTCAGGCAGTTGGGCACACCTTAATTTAAAAAAAAAAAAAACAAATAATACATCTATGCATTATATTAACTGAGCACTACTTTTTAAAAAAGCATTTTCATTACGAGTATTTTTTTTGATTTCACTGGAAGGAACGTGACTAAATAGAGTTGACTAAAACATTACACTTAGACTCATAAGTGCTCTACTACACGAGCTCGGTTTAAATGTAATTGCTGAATAAAGGGTGGGGTGTCTCACGAGGCATGAAAAAAATATGAAGAAAATAGTTAAAACTGTTCTCCCCACCGGACGACACCCTTAGCTGGACTCTAATTTTCGCCACCCTGAAAATCTGTTAAGTATGTTACACATTAGATCCATAGAGAGGATATGCTAATCACCGGCTTAATTACTTCAATACTTTTCAATTGATTCTTTAAATGCTTCACTCCTCTCCAACGTTTAGAATGTCTTTAGTGCCCATGAAAGAAGCTGAAATTTTTCCTCCTCAGACTAGAGATGGGCGTCGTGCATGCTTTTGACCGTGGCACGAAACACGCACGCGTGTGTCAATGTGCTCATGTTCGTAAATGCGAACACGAACGGCCTATCTGAACGAAATTTCAAAACATTTTTATCTGATATAGGTTGTTTTTGAATCAAATTCTCAGATAGAGTTGCTGAAAAAAAAATGAAATATATTACAGTGGGTTGCTTTGTAGGGGAGGAAAAAATCTACGGACCAATCTGATAATCTTTCATAAAGAAACTATACATGCACGCGTTCATCTCTACTACCGAGCAATTTTCTCTTCTTGAGAGCTGTTCACTCTTCCGATTCAGATGTGCCATGTATTTTATTTTATCGTCTTGGAACCAAATAAATTTGTGGTTTTCCTTTCTATGTATCTCGAGAAATTTTTTAAGATACAAGATACATTTGAGCACAAAAGTGCCACTGGATAGTACATTAGACTGACCAAAAAAATTTATTTTTGCAAAGATCTTGAGCTGAAAGCCACATTTTAATAAATACCACAATATTTGTTTGAGAAAATTTTAGTTTTGTCGATATTTTACCAACTTTGTATTAAGTCGCTTTCTTGTTAGCACCTTTATTTCTTTACGAAATTTCGGAATCTTGTAAGGTCTTTTGGGGTAACTTACAAAGTCTTTTAGGTAATTTTCAGAGAGCCATTCAACTTGGAATTGGCAGAGCGATTCTTCTATGTGCGGTCCGGGCAGCTGACTACGTCCGCGCCGTATCCTCTGGATAGCCACTGAACTGATGTGAGAAGGCGGCAAGCAGACTTGGCCACTCCGACATAAACGGTTTAAGGGCGTGCCAGGGGATTTCAACAGCAGCGTCAATCATCATGAGGTGCAGCTGTAAGCGGGAGGCTGTCCTGGATCAAGCGGCTCGCTATATAAATGTGTAACTTAAATCCAACTCCCCGAGAAACGGGTTATGCGTACATAAAACAAAATTTAAATGAGATCCCGTTGAGCTAGACACTTGAAACTGGGAACATAGTTCAGATCTTCGTGATAATCTAATCTTGGCTTACGTCATAATGACGCTTAACCGCCTAGGCGATTTTGGCCGTTTCGTATTAAAGCACGCCAGTCATTCCTTTTTAGCGATAACTGACGCCAATTGGAAACCCCAAGGGAGTTCAAGTCATCCTCCACCTGTTGTTTCCATCTCAGTCGAGGTCTCCCCCTTCCTCTGCTGCCGAATTCCGGTGTCGATAGGAAAACTTTCTGTGCTGGTGCTTCTTTGTCCATTCGCATAACATGACCCAGCCAGCGGAGCCTTTGGGCTTTAATCCGGTGAACTATGGTCAGGTCTGCGTAAAGCTCGTACAGATCATCGTTAAATTTCCTTCGATACTCGCCGTTGGCATCACGGGAACGACCATACATTTTCCGGAGAACTTTTCTCTCAAATACTCCAAGGGCCATCTCATCTTCTCTTGACACTGTCCATGATTCCGAGCCGTACATCCGGACTGGTGTGATGAGAGACTTATAGAGCGTGATCTTTGTTTGTTGAGAGAGGACTTTACTTCTCAATTGCCTACTTAGTCCAAAGTAACACTTGTTGGCAAGGGTGATTCTCCGTTGGACTTCGTGATAATGCAAAGTGAAAAAATTCGCTAGGTTGCTTCCACATCGAGATATACGGAAAGTTCATTTAAAAAGAAGAAAAAAATGTATGGCGGCGATATACCTACAGGTTATCATGAGAACCTCTGACGAGATTTTTGTGCCGGGCTTCTCTTCCAATTTATGGTGTGCAGCATTTGATTTTTTTCCTACAAATTTGCGGAACCTACAGTTGTTTGTTGCATGCAAAGCAGATTAATTTTTGCTGAGAAGCTTTTCATGGCAGAAATAAAATGGAAGAGTTTACCGAACCACTGTCGAGCAGCGAAGTCTCCGAATATTTGCGTAATAGGCCGAGCACACTATATTTAAATAGCTTTCCACTAAACTAGATTATTGAAACTTGCCAAGTAAATAAACCAAAATTCCGCTAGATGGCGCGCTGATCGATATAGTTAAAAACCTCTGAGTTGAGTAACTTCCCGGTAAGCTAGAGAAACGTGCTACGTGTGCCACAACCGGTGACAATACAATATTTAACAAAAAATAGCGCTAGGTGGCGCATGTATCGAGCTATTTCGGAAACTCGTTTGATATTATAAATCTTGGGATCGACTTTTAACTGAGCAATTTCCTGGCGATTTATGAACTTGAAACTTACTATATAATGGAGGACACAATGACAATACAATTTGTAAAAATCCAAATTCCGGTAGGTGGCGCTAGACGAGGTAAATGAAAATCTCTGAAAAACGGAGCAAATCCTGCGATAGATTTTTATGTAGCTTCCACCGAAAGGTAAAGACTTGACAAATGCTTCAAAACCCCTTTGACAACTCTATATTTGATCAAAAAAAAATCCGAAAGGTGGCGCGCGGATCGAGCTATTGCCGTGTTGTAGGCATATTTTGCTTCATTATAATTCAAGCAAAATTTTTTAATTTTTTTGGCTCTGCCTAATGCAGATCTGTATATCTTGAGATAAGCATGCAAAATTGATTTACCATAGAAAATTATAGAAATTGATCTCAATGTGGTTTTGTTGGAAATAACGAAAGTAATCAGTAAATCAATATGCTGAAAGCTTCAACAATAATTAGGTTAATGTGTTTGTATTTTAATTCATTTATTTAGGCTCACTGATTGGCAAATTGTAATTTGGAGATAGTCCAAAAATTTTACTATGCCATTTTGCTGAAATATGTATAGAGCAAAGACAATATGGCTAAATCCAATAGAGGAAATAAGAAAAAAGAGTACCTAATAGTATGTCCGAAGAAAATGACATGAAATGAGCTTTTAAAAGCTTCTAAGCGGTAAACCGAAGTCTGCGGAAGGTTCATCAGATTCTTACAATAAAACTTCTGCAGACGGTTTAGCGGTTCCCCTAGAAAGTTGTAGTCCCTTGTTTTTAGTGAGCTCATAAACCTCGCTAGTGGTAGGAGTTGAAGAAACTTACATTTAAACTGAGTATTTGCTTTCTCAATCATTCGCCGCAATACTTAACATCAAAAGAGTTCATGGTTACCTGTCACCAGGTTCAGATTTCATATTAATTACGCTTACCAATCAAGCGCAAAGGTGATTGCACCCAAAAAACACAACATAGTAGATTAAAAAAGTTGTCGTCCAAGCATTTCGGTTACAAACTACTTTTCCTTTCATTTAATGAAATGGTGATCACCTGTGGTGCATGCTACAGACGTGCCACAAACAAACGAACGAAACGTGCAACTGACCAAGGACAACATGGAGTCATGCCCCGGCAGCTAATGAGGCAATTGTCCGAAAATCTGAGAACCAATTTCACACAGATTATTACACTTTTTGCTCGGCCTCTCGAACAATGAAATTGTTGTTGCGCTTGTGAGAGCGTTATGATCACACTGATCCATCAACGGGTCGCGTTTGTTTGTAAGCAACGAATAAACAACATACGCTGTGGACTCGTTGTTTGTCAGTGAGCGCGAGAGCAAACACAGATAACATAATTTCCTTGGTGTGATGACTGTTCCTTCACTAATACAACCTCACTTTCATTTTTACCGGGCCCTGACATGGAGGCAATTTTTTTGGTGCCACAAAAACTGTCGTTTGTTGGAATGGCTGCGGGCAGTAACATTTCAGATTTGCTCCCTTTTACTTGCAGCATTGGTTTTGTTGTTGCTGCAGCAATCCGATCAGCAAAAACGACAATGGCTTCATTTCTTAGCTGCTTGCACCAAATTGCGTCTAGCTTTGGACATTCAATGAATTATTGCGCTCGGTAAGTGCGGTGCTATTGAAACAAATTATTTACGGATGCTGGGATGGAGGTAGTGTTGAAGCAGCTGCTGGCTAGTTAGGCTATTTGATCGTGTTGCAGACAAACTTGCAACATTGTTAGAGGTTTATGTGGAGATTTTTTATGAGAGCACTTCGT
This sequence comes from Campiglossa producta, assembly GCA_964058755.1. NCBI lineage: Eukaryota > Metazoa > Arthropoda > Insecta > Diptera > Tephritidae > Campiglossa > Campiglossa producta. Next base: position 21,665,663 of record CAXKVI010000002.1, on the reverse strand, counting down.
TGTTTTTTTTTTTTTTGTCTGCAACAATTGATCTCTTTATGTAGCAGTTAAGCGAAAAAAGTACCTAAATTACGCTGTTCACTGGTGGACAATGTGGACTGCTGGACTATGTGGCTGCATTGCTTTACAACTTAAATTTCAAGTGCAAGCAAGCCATACATTTTGTTTGCTTGCAGCGGTAGTGTGCGCATGCGCACAAGGCTTTTGGTATTTAAGAGTGCAAAAACTTATAAGTCGACATCCATAGGTATTTTTCGTCACATATGCACAAATTTCATAAGCATTCATGTTCGCATGTAAGCCTAATGTTTATTCCCGTTGGGCTGCAGAGTGAAAGTTTCAAGCGACGCATAAATAGGCAGCAACGCCTTTTTTCCTCAAGTAAATAAGTTATTTATGAAATAGACGCAAAGCTTATTTGTTGGATGAACAGACTTAAGTACATTTGGGCATTTCCTTTAGTACTTACTTATCACCAGGGATCGAAAATAAGACATGTTAATGAAAGTTTTCTTTACAAAAATAACCATGAAGGATTATGCAGAAACAGATATCTAAACTACAACTGAAACCGATTTGTAACTGAGGCCAAAACCATATATGGAACCGCCGATACTGCAATCGCGACCGCAACTGGAATTGAAAGCGGAACCAAAATTGGAACGGATACCAAAGCTAAGCCAGTCGAGAAGCTAAAACGTAATGTCTATTTGAGTCCAAAATAATAGTTGCAGGCAAAAACCGGCACTAAAACCGACACTGGGACATACAGGAAAACGGAACTTGAATGAAACCAAAACCACAAGTGGATCCGAGATAAAACGCTAAAACTAAATTGGCAGCGAAACCGATACTAAAGTTAGTTGCGGAACGAATACATGGAACATATACGGCAAAAGAAAGTACTTAATGGTATTCATTCCGCAGCTTAGATTTATAGTGTGGTCATACTGAACTTAAAAGTAGCGAAAATTATAACTTCTTTATCAGAATTTTCCGCTGAGCGTAGTTTATGTTTTTACTACTTTTTGTGAAAACCAACAAATTTAGCTCCTCGAAAGATTAAGCTTTATGAGAGGTGGCATATGCACTTTTTGTACTAAAATTAAAATTTTCATAATTTTTTTTTTTTTTCTAAAATGTCTTCATTATCAACAAGAAAAAGAGTTCCAAATAAATGTTTCTGTTTATTCAGCTAATTTAACTTTAGGCATATTATATTATATTTATTTAGGTTGAATAAATTTTACAGTATTTTTTTTCTTTAATTTGTTTATTTATTTTACTTTTTTTACATTTATTTTTCTTACTGTATTTCGGTTTAGTTTAAATTATTTTAAATTTTTATTTTATTGAATGTTACATGTTTGTTTTTTTATTCTCATATTTTTTAATTTTTTTTATTTTTTATTTTTTTTTTTCTTTTTAATTTTTTTTTTTTAAATTTTTTTTTTTTTTTTTTTAATTTTTTTTTTTTAATTTTTTTTTTTTTTTTTAATTTCTTTTTTTTTTTTGAATTTTTTTTTTTTTTTTGAATTTCATTTTAAGTTTTTTAATTTTTTTTAGTTTTTTAATTTTTTTTAATTTTCTTTGTTTCTTTTTGTTTAATTTGTTACGTGCTGGCCTTTGGGCGGAGGCCGCTATGTCCCCTGGCGTCCTCCTTCCCTCACGTTGCATACCCCGGGAAAGCCGTGCAGGTATGCTTGTATATGCACGAGCTAGCTCGCCGGACTGTGGGGTGGATTGTTGGCCTCCCGAGGCATGACAGCCGCACCATACAAAAAAAATCTCATACCTGATCATGCATCACTTGCACTTCAGGTCTGTCCGCGCTTGAACCCCCCTCTACTAACCCCCCCTTCCGGCCTTAGATGGTATTTTGGCCGGGCCATTCTAAACCCTCCCTTCCGTGGTCGGCAGTGGCAAACGATTTTTGCCGACCCCAATAGTGTCCCCTATGCGCCCCTTTAGCACATCCCCCTCCTACTCCCTGTCCAGTCCGTCCGTCCCCACCACATCTGTAAAGAAGAACACTTAATTTCGATTAACCAATTATCAATACATGTTGTGTTTATTACATAGCATTCAAGAAATATGTGAAAATGTGGCTGTATATAAATGCATACCCTTCATGGGTTTTGACTTACGTTCTAAGTCTATACTAGTGTGTACAGAGGTGTGCGTAATCCTAACTATACTATGCCTATGTACCTACTCGCTAGGGGTATGCTGCTTTGAAGACGGAGTGCGTGGGTATATGGGTGTGTGCTTGCTCGGCCCTACTAGGTCGCACGCCGCTGGATTATGGTCCCCAAAATGTCGGGACACCGGTTTGTGATGGGCTCACGCACTCATGTACCCACTCTCCATACTGCAAAATTTGAGCACTTGAAGTTGCACAATGTTAAGTCAATGAGAATCAAAATTAGAAAATGTATAAAATAGGAAAAATATAGAAGTGAAATTTTTAAACAAACGAATGAAAATATACCCCGCGATGGGTTTTACTTATGCCCTAGGCTTATGTGTATGTACGCTTACATATACGCGTTTGAAATACCCGCGATCGTCCACTTTAGTGGTGCATGGTTCCGCACCCTGAGTGTGTAAGTGTATGTGGGTGTGGTTTACTTGACCTCAAGGGTCCGAGGCTGTTGGCGACCTATGACCTGAGGTCATAGACGCCCGTGCCCAATGTTCACACCCACCTAGACCCTCACACTCGGTGCGCGGATTCGTGAACTGAAAATTTATAAAAATAGTAACTAGACCAAAATTCAAATAATAGATGGTATTACAATGTGTGTGTGTGTGTGTGTATATGTGTCTGTCCGCCTTTGAGGCGTTATGACTTTTCCCGGGGTGTGAGCACGAGCGTGTGTGTCCTCACTCGACCCTATCAGGCCACTACGACCACCCCCAAATTCGGGATGCTGGTTGTTGGCACACACGCACTTACATACCTACACTCCGAGTAGCCATGTACGTATATACTAAACGTGTTTATAACAAAATATAAAAATGTAAAAAATGAAAAAAAGAAATCAAATCAAATGCTAGGGCATCAGGGATGTCTTGGGCTTCGCCTGAGTCCCCACTCAGCGTGGCAATGTGCCTGTTTAGGTCCCGCCCGGGTCTGAAGACGTCTTGAGACAGGGGTTAGGGGCAAGCGATCAACGGATCGCTCAAAAGAAAAGGATCATGGGATAGTGGGGGTGTAAGACGACACCCTCGACAAACGCTCTGCGCGCTTGAAAATTAAACTACAAAATTTTACACAACTTAACCCAAACTAGATTAAAATAAGATTCTGCTTTGAGATTGCCAAGGCGATCGACGCTTGTGACCCCGTTTTCCCCTCTCCTGACGGGTTTGAGGATCCCCCCCACTTAAACTAGATAACCTGGCTGTTCTGCAACACAGTGCCGCTGTCGATACGAAGGTGGCGTTACGGGAGCTCTCCGGCGTAGTGGTGGTGGTGGTTTCCGCCTCGACGTACTGCTCTATTGCTGTTGTTTGCTCTCCGTTGCACAACTATATGGTTGATGAGCCGACAATCACTTCCATGCCCTGCCGCTGTGATGCCGTTGTTCATGCGTTTATGGTGCTATTTGTTGCAGCCGCCAATTCTGGCGAATGTCGTTGCACGGCAGTTAGCCCCTGCGCAATGCCCAATCTCCTGTACCCGGCAGTAAATGCCCTCGCGACCTGTTCCTGCAAAATAAACCGCTCCGGTCAGGACCCTACACGCTTCGCAGCCTGTTACTACTCACCCTATACGGCTTTTCCTTCCACTCGTGGGTGTAACTACCCTCAACCCTACACGTGAGACTGCTTGCCTGTTGCAAGGAGATGCTTGCGGTGTTATTCCGGATGATTCGGGTGCAACTTGCGTTTGCCGGCTCGTATCGCTCACGCAATAAATGCTGTTTTGTTTCGCGTGGTTAATTCTTGCCGAGATTTGCGCGGCGGAGTTGCTACTCAGGGTAGCGTTTGCTAGCTGCGACTTGGCACTCCCCTCGCAACTAGGATTCGTGCCGACCGCTTACGATGCCTGCCTGTAAATTGGCGATTTCCATTAGCATCAGCTTATCTCTGCCTGTGCTTGCACTTACCCGTTTTCGTGGTTTTCTCCTTTTCTTTTTTTCTTATGCGATGCCGGTACTCCAAAAATAATTGCCAAATATATTCCTTCGATACTATCAGGTGTTCGGGATACAACAGCAGTTGTTACAACTACACTTTATTCCTTTGATTTGACCGGATTAACTTTTTGTCACTCCGCGGCAATTTTTTTGCTGGTGATGGCTTGGCTGCTGACGTTGAAAAGGCAGCGGAAATGGAAATTGCCCGACAGGTTTCTGTCAAATTGACACCTGTCATTTGGTGACGTGGCGGGAAGTGTTCGGAACTTCGCGCTGCCAGATCGTATGAGTTGCTTGTGTAGGCACAGGGTGAACGCAACAGGGCGAGCGCTGCAGCCCGCTCTTGCTCGGCTAGGCACTCGAAAGGCTGGTCGCCCAGTGTCACCTCCTTATCGTCGTAAGTCCTTCGCATGGTATATGCCCACGGAGCGTCCGGCTGCATCTCCCACCTCGTACAACGCGTTCCCCTTGGACGACAGGATCATGGACCGCAGATACTTCGGCGCAAGCTTGGCATTGAATCCTTCCGTGGCATTACTCAACTTGAAATTTCGCCGGTACACGATCTCGCCTTCCCGGTACTTCACTGGACGAGCCCTGGTATTGTATGTCTGCTGTCCTTTCCTGTAGGCCTCTTCCAGGTTCTTCATCAGCTTCTCTCTCATGAGCCACGCCCGGTCCCCTCTCTGCACGACGCCTATGTCTTCTTCTCGCAGTGCCTCGAGTCGTCGCAGAGTTTCATACGCTCTGCCGTGCTGCACCATCGTTTGCCCGAATACGGCTGTGTACGGCTCGACTCTGATGGCCTCATGTACCGCGCTCCGCATTGCGAAAGCCGCCAATGACACGTGTTCATCCCAACTGCTCTGGTCCGTACCCGCGATGTATGTGCGCAGCATGGCGAGCAGCGACCGATTGACCCTCTCGGACGCGTTCGCCCTTGGCGCATATGGCGCGGTCTTCACATGGTTCACTCCGTAACTCCTCAAGAACCCCACAAATGAATCCGCGACAAATTGCCGGCCGTTGTCGGAGTGTAAAGTCTCCGGCACGCCAAAAACATGAAAAATCTCCGTCTCGAGATACTTTACTACCTCCTGTGCAGTTGCCTGCCTCATGGGCTTAAAAAATACAAATTTTGTGAAGTGGTCCAGAACTACGAAGATCACCGTATTTCCCGATCGCGACCGCGGGTACGGCCCGCAGAAGTCCACATAGAGCCTCTGAAACGGCCGCTCCGTCCGAAAACGATCTGTCATTGGCGGTCTCGTTGAAATGTTTGGCGCTTTGGCGCACTTACATAGCTCGCATCCCGCGACGAAGCTTCGCACGGCTCCAGCCATCCCCGGCCAGAACGCCTTGCTCCTTAACCTGTGCAACGTCTTCGCTGTACCACCATGACCCGCCGACCTATCTCCATGCGCCTCTTCTAACAGCCCCTGCCTCAGCCCCTCTGGCACCCATACTCTCCATACCGATTCTTCCTCGTCTTCCGCGCGCCTTGGGCGCACCCTTTTGTATACGATGCCATCGGTGACTCGCAGGTCCGGTAATCGTTCGGCGTTTTGTGCAATCTGGCGCCCAAGTGCTACGTAGTCTTCGCTGGCGAACTCCGGCGACGTGAAGTCGATCTCGGCCATGGTTTCCATCGCGCTCACCTCCTCCATGTGCATGCGGCTCAGCGTATCTGGGACAACATTCTGCGCGCCTTTCCTATGCTCTATCTTGAAATCGAAGCCCTGTAGCTTCAGGCTCCATCTAGCCAACCGTCCCGAGAGATCTTTCTGTCCCATGAGCCATTTCAGACTCATGTGATCAGTGATCACTGTGAATGGAAGACCTTCCAGATATGCGCGGAACTTTTTAACGCTTACGACCGCGGCTAGGCACTCCAGCTCCGTAATGGTGTAGTTTCGCTGGGCGGAATTCAGCTTCTGCGACATGAACGCGATCGGTCGCTCGTTGCCTTCGTCATCTTTCTGGAATAGAACGCTGCCTATCCCTTGTGTGGACGCGTCGCACTGTACGTAGAAGTGCTTGCTGAAGTCGGGATTGACGAGTACCTCGGCTGAGGTGAGCGCTGCTTTCAGCTGCTCGAACGCCTCCACTGCTTCCGGTGTCATCGCGAACGTCTTGGCTTTGCGCAGGCATTCCGTCATCGGCGCGGCGATTGTGGCGAAGTTTGAGATGAATCTCCGGTACCATCCGCACATGCCTAGAAAGCGGCGTAGCTGCTTGATAGTGGTTGGTACCGGGAACTCCACAATTGCGCGCACCTTCTCAGGATCCGTCTTCAGCTCACCCTGCCCTACTATGAAGCCCAAATACTTCAGCTCGCGATGGCAAAACTTGGACTTGTTTACGTTGATAGTGAGACCAGCACTGGCGAGACACTCGGCTACTTCCGTCAGGTGCACTAGATGGGACTCGAAGTCCGGGGAACACACCAGCAGATCGTCGATGTAGACGAAGACGTTCTCCCTTAGACGCGAGGGGATCACCTTGTCCATCAGTCTGCACAACCGCTGACTGGCGTTGCACAGGCCGAAGGGCATCACTTTAAAGTGATACAATGGTCGGCCCGGAACAGTGAACGCGGTGAATTCCCTCGACGCCGGCTCCAACGGGATCTGCCAGAAGGCGTCCTTCAAATCGATCCCCGAGATGAAGTGCGTCTCCCGCAAACGCGCCAGGATTCCTTCCACGTGTTGTGTTGGATATGCATCCTTTTTCGTGCGCTCATTGAGCTTGCGCATATCCACACACAGACGCTTCTTCCCGGGTTTCTCAACTAGAACGATCGGCGAGCTCCAAGCGCTGTTGCTCTCCTCGATGACACCTAGCTTGAGCATGCGGTCAATCTCCTCATAGGCATACTTCTGCTTGACCGGCGACATCGGATAATGTCGTTGTTTCACCGGCACCGTGTCATCCGCGACCTCGATCGTGTGTTCTAGGAGATGCGTCCTTCCGAGACCAAGTTCTGTGAACGATGGAAACAACCCTTTCACGCGCTCTAACTCCTTGCTCTGGTCGGTGGTCAGGTCCAGTTGTCCCTGGGTCTCCAATTCTGAGATAACCATGGGCGCCACCCCAAAGGTATCCCAGAAGTCGATCCCCAGGTACAACTCCTGCTTTAAACTGGGCACTAGATATAGCGTCATTGGCTTCAGCTTCCCGCGCCAACCTATCTCCACCTCGACCTTGCCGACCACAGCTTGCGCTTTCCCGTCTGCCGTCTTTAAATGTTCCCTAAGCTTGAGCAACTTGCCCCCCATTTTCTTCTCCCATGCGGGTGCCACCGAGCCGAAGCAGCTTATAGAGGCTCCGCTATCCAACAAGCCTTGCATCTTTACTCCTTCTATTTCCACTTGCACGTACGGTCGCTTGTCGACGGCGTCGCGAATTACAGTTTCCTCAATTGCCTTCGCCACGCGCCGCTTGTCTCGCGCGCGCCTGCGTATTTTGATGACCTTCCTCCATTTTCTGCTCGGTCCGTACTCTGCCACTTCTGCCGCGCTTCCATCGTCGCTCACAGGATACAACCCTGAAGAGGTCTCGAATGGCAGCGCTCGTTCACCCTCTGCTACTTTCGCCGCGCTCTTTTCGTCGCTCACAGGATACAACCCTGAAGAGGTCTCGAAAATCCGCGCTCGTGCCGCGTCGTACCTGGCCTGTCGCTCGCTTAGAGATGGACGTGCTGTTGTCCCGTGCGCGCTTTCCCCCACGCGCTTACTATTAAAAAAAGTCTTTGATTGGTTTAAAAAAATTGTATTGTCTGGTTTCTTCAAAATTTGGTTAAAAGGCAAAATTACTTCTCCGGGGTTGACCGACGCTGACAGGGCTCCCCGGTCTTCCTGTCGCTCTCCTGGTTTTTCGCCTGGCATCCTTCGCAGATTTGTTTGCTGGGCAAGTTGCACTTGTAGCAAATCATACTGTGGAGACGCCCATCGCAGCTGTGTCCGTCAGCGCGCGCCTGTGGCTTGTCCTCGCTCTTTGGCTTGAGGTCGTTCGAAGGCTCCTTCCGCATCGGCCTATCTCTGGTGGGCCTGTGAAACGCTTCCAGCGTCTCTGGCTCTGCCTCAGCGCGGTCGTCCTCCAGCTCTTCGAGCGCCTTTCTGCGATACGGCTTTGTCTCGTACTCAGCCAAGTGCTTCTCTGCCCGGCGGCACTCTCTCCTGAGATCCTCCAGCGACTCGATCCGGCAACCAAAGATGAGGTTCTTTATCCGCGGCTTCAGATTCCTGCGCATCAGGTTGACTAGGCTTTGCTCCGGCAGCCTGGTCCGCATCGTCAGCTCCATACCCCGAACCACCGCGTAAAACTCCTCAAACTTTTCATTGTACTCCTGCTTGCGCTCATTCATCGCTTGGCGGATTTCTTCATCGCAGTCCGCCTTTCTAAACTGCTCCACGATCGCCTGCCGAAATGCCTGGAAGTCCACGAAGCTGTCGTCCGGATGCTCCTCGGTGTACAGCCAGTACCATTCCTGCGCCTGACCTTCTAACAACAGGTGGAAATTCGCGAATAAATCTTGTGCTGAAATATTGTGTTTTTTCCGAAGCGTTTCCACACGGAAAAGGAAGCGCTCGATCGGGACCGCTTTTGGGCCCGCGTCGAACTTGAGGCGCCAATCGCGTATGGCCTTTGTCGCCGACCTCTCGTACTGCGCGCCCGCTCTGTTGTGCCTATCTGCCGCTCGTGAGCCTGGTGTCCTTTGCGCGCTGGGGACGCGCTCGCCGCCGCTCTGTTCGCGTTCGTCCGCGGTAGCATTCGCCGCGCTCGCATCCGCGTCCTGCAACCACTCTTCGCGCCGCGCTGCCTCTTGCGCGCCCCTGCTTTCACCCTCCAAATCTGCTAATCTGCTTGATAAAATGTTGATGTCCTTTCTGAATATCTGTGCAACCTCCTTGACCGCTTGGGTTGTGGAACGGCTCATCGCCAGCTGATACTGGAAGAACATTTCCTCGAACTTCCGCATCAGTGTTTCACCTACCGCGTCGGTCGTTGCGCACTCAGGGCTTGATGTTACCTGCGGTGGCCGTACACGCGCTCCCAATACTTCTGCCGCGTCTCCTTGAGCGCCTGCTTCGTTATGCGCGTCCGCCTCGTTAAGCACGCCCGCGTGGCCATTCTCCTCGCCGCGGTGCTGCGCTTGTAAGTGCGCCATTCCATTCTCCAATTCCTCGTCGCCACCCGCGCCTACGCTGCTACGCCGCTCCACCTTACTCGGCTCCTTTGACATGTCGCCGCGCGCTGATTAACAAAACGCTGATGCAGACGAAGTTGAATAAAAACTAACCCAAAATATCGCCTGCGCTCTCGAACTACGCCGAGCGCTCAACAAATGATTGCAAAAAAATCGAAAACAAACTCTTGAAAAAAATACTGTCAAAAAACTCAAACTCCAATTACCCATAAACCCGAAATATACGTGGTACATATACGTGGTTTATAGACGTGTATATTCATGTGTTTGTATGTGTGTTTATTATCAGCCTACGTATGTGCCAGTAAACCGAGTGCGAAATAAAAAAATAATAGAAAAAAATTAAAATAAACTTTACGAAATGAAACTTTGTGCCTTCTTTACTCGATGTGGTGTCCGTCCGCCTATCGTCGTCCGTCTATTCCAGTTCCCCCAAAAGCAGTCTGGTCCCCCACCCCCAAGCAGCCGCAGATACTATCAGCCGGCGCCAAAGTTGGCCAACTGAGCTACCTACTCCGCTTAACTCCCCCGTTGGGATTCTTCCACGAACACTATCGTCCACTCTTAAACTGGCAAAACGAGCTGCCCGCGGACCTGATCCCTCGTGGCCAAGGTCAGAAGTCGCCACTATCGTCCAGCCTAAACAACACCAAAACAAGCTGGCTGACCCCTGGTCCCCCGTCCACGAAACCCCCCTGCATCGATACTATTGGCCAGCTAGACGAAGCCAAACCAAGCTACCGATGTGTACTGAAAGTAAAATTTTTAAATTTGAAAATGTAAATTGAAATCTTAGAAGAAGATTTAAATTGAAAAATGAAGATCCCACAAAGCAAACGCTAACAGTCCCGAAGTGTGTCCGAAATCCTCTAAGGCTCCACTCACTGTGGGGCCCCACGTTGGGCGCCATTTCTGTTACGTGCTGGCCTTTGGGCGGAGGCCGCTATGTCCCCTGGCGTCCTCCTTCCCTCACGTTGCATACCCCGGGAAAGCCGTGCAGGTATGCTTGTATATGCACGAGCTAGCTCGCCGGACTGTGGGGTGGATTGTTGGCCTCCCGAGGCATGACAGCCGCACCATACAAAAAAAATCTCATACCTGATCATGCATCACTTGCACTTCAGGTCTGTCCGCGCTTGAACCCCCCTCTACTAACCCCCCCTTCCGGCCTTAGATGGTATTTTGGCCGGGCCATTCTAAACCCTCCCTTCCGTGGTCGGCAGTGGCAAACGATTTTTGCCGACCCCAATAGTGTCCCCTATGCGCCCCTTTAGCACATCCCCCTCCTACTCCCTGTCCAGTCCGTCCGTCCCCACCACATCTGTAAAGAAGAACACTTAATTTCGATTAACCAATTATCAATACATGTTGTGTTTATTACATAGCATTCAAGAAATATGTGAAAATGTGGCTGTATATAAATGCATACCCTTCATGGGTTTTGACTTACGTTCTAAGTCTATACTAGTGTGTACAGAGGTGTGCGTAATCCTAACTATACTATGCCTATGTACCTACTCGCTAGGGGTATGCTGCTTTGAAGACGGAGTGCGTGGGTATATGGGTGTGTGCTTGCTCGGCCCTACTAGGTCGCACGCCGCTGGATTATGGTCCCCAAAATGTCGGGACACCGGTTTGTGATGGGCTCACGCACTCATGTACCCACTCTCCATACTGCAAAATTTGAGCACTTGAAGTTGCACAATGTTAAGTCAATGAGAATCAAAATTAGAAAATGTATAAAATAGGAAAAATATAGAAGTGAAATTTTTAAACAAACGAATGAAAATATACCCCGCGATGGGTTTTACTTATGCCCTAGGCTTATGTGTATGTACGCTTACATATACGCGTTTGAAATACCCGCGATCGTCCACTTTAGTGGTGCATGGTTCCGCACCCTGAGTGTGTAAGTGTATGTGGGTGTGGTTTACTTGACCTCAAGGGTCCGAGGCTGTTGGCGACCTATGACCTGAGGTCATAGACGCCCGTGCCCAATGTTCACACCCACCTAGACCCTCACACTCGGTGCGCGGATTCGTGAACTGAAAATTTATAAAAATAGTAACTAGACCAAAATTCAAATAATAGATGGTATTACAATGTGTGTGTGTGTGTGTGTATATGTGTCTGTCCGCCTTTGAGGCGTTATGACTTTTCCCGGGGTGTGAGCACGAGCGTGTGTGTCCTCACTCGACCCTATCAGGCCACTACGACCACCCCCAAATTCGGGATGCTGGTTGTTGGCACACACGCACTTACATACCTACACTCCGAGTAGCCATGTACGTATATACTAAACGTGTTTATAACAAAATATAAAAATGTAAAAAATGAAAAAAAGAAATCAAATCAAATGCTAGGGCATCAGGGATGTCTTGGGCTTCGCCTGAGTCCCCACTCAGCGTGGCAATGTGCCTGTTTAGGTCCCGCCCGGGTCTGAAGACGTCTTGAGACAGGGGTTAGGGGCAAGCGATCAACGGATCGCTCAAAAGAAAAGGATCATGGGATAGTGGGGGTGTAAGACGACACCCTCGACAAACGCTCTGCGCGCTTGAAAATTAAACTACAAAATTTTACACAACTTAACCCAAACTAGATTAAAATAAGATTCTGCTTTGAGATTGCCAAGGCGATCGACGCTTGTGACCCCGTTTTCCCCTCTCCTGACGGGTTTGAGGATCCCCCCCACTTAAACTAGATAACCTGGCTGTTCTGCAACACAGTGCCGCTGTCGATACGAAGGTGGCGTTACGGGAGCTCTCCGGCGTAGTGGTGGTGGTGGTTTCCGCCTCGACGTACTGCTCTATTGCTGTTGTTTGCTCTCCGTTGCACAACTATATGGTTGATGAGCCGACAATCACTTCCATGCCCTGCCGCTGTGATGCCGTTGTTCATGCGTTTATGGTGCTATTTGTTGCAGCCGCCAATTCTGGCGAATGTCGTTGCACGGCAGTTAGCCCCTGCGCAATGCCCAATCTCCTGTACCCGGCAGTAAATGCCCTCGCGACCTGTTCCTGCAAAATAAACCGCTCCGGTCAGGACCCTACACGCTTCGCAGCCTGTTACTACTCACCCTATACGGCTTTTCCTTCCACTCGTGGGTGTAACTACCCTCAACCCTACACGTGAGACTGCTTGCCTGTTGCAAGGAGATGCTTGCGGTGTTATTCCGGATGATTCGGGTGCAACTTGCGTTTGCCGGCTCGTATCGCTCACGCAATAAATGCTGTTTTGTTTCGCGTGGTTAATTCTTGCCGAGATTTGCGCGGCGGAGTTGCTACTCAGGGTAGCGTTTGCTAGCTGCGACTTGGCACTCCCCTCGCAACTAGGATTCGTGCCGACCGCTTACGATGCCTGCCTGTAAATTGGCGATTTCCATTAGCATCAGCTTATCTCTGCCTGTGCTTGCACTTACCCGTTTTCGTGGTTTTCTCCTTTTCTTTTTTTCTTATGCGATGCCGGTACTCCAAAAATAATTGCCAAATATATTCCTTCGATACTATCAGGTGTTCGGGATACAACAGCAGTTGTTACAACTACACTTTATTCCTTTGATTTGACCGGATTAACTTTTTGTCACTCCGCGGCAATTTTTTTGCTGGTGATGGCTTGGCTGCTGACGTTGAAAAGGCAGCGGAAATGGAAATTGCCCGACAGGTTTCTGTCAAATTGACACCTGTCATTTGGTGACGTGGCGGGAAGTGTTCGGAACTTCGCGCTGCCAGATCGTATGAGTTGCTTGTGTAGGCACAGGGTGAACGCAACAAATTTTTTTTAATTTTCTTTGTTTTTTTGTTACATTTTTTTTGTTCTATTTTTTTTTGCTTTAGTTTTTTTTGTTTTAATTTTTTTTGTTGTTTTGTTTAATTTTTTCTTTTTTTGTTTTATCTGTTATTGTTTGTTTTATTTTTATGTTTTCTTATTTTTTTTTTGTTTTTTTTTTTTTTTGTTTTACTTCTTTTTGTTTTATTTTTTTTTTTTTTGTTTTACTTCTTTTTGTTTTATTTTTATTTTGTTTTATTTTTGTTTTTGGTTTTTTTTTTAGTATTTTTTTTTTGTTGTTTTATATTTTTTTTTTTTTTGCTTTACTGTTTTTTTTAATATTTTTTTTTGTTTTACTGTCTTTTATTTTTTTGTTTTATTTTTTTTTATTTTTTTTTTCATTCAATATTTCTTTTTATTTCATTTCTTTCAATATTTTTTTTTTGTTTCATTTCATTCAATATTTTTTTTTTTGTTTCATTTCATTCAATTTTTTTGTTTCATTTCATTCAATATTTTTTTTTTTTGTTTCATTTCATTCCATTTTTTTATTGTTTCATTTCGTTCAATTTTTTTTTTTTGTTTCATTTCATTCAATATTTTTTTTGTTTTCATTCAATATTTTATTTGTTTTCATTCAATATTTTTTTTTTTATTTGATTTTATTTTATTTCATTACTTTTTTATTTTGTTTTATTTTTTCCTTTTTTTTTCATTTCATTTTAATATATTTTATATTATTTTGTTTTATTTTATTTTATTTTGTTTTATTTTTAATTGTTTTATGTTAAATTATTTTATTTCAATTTATGTCATTATTTTGTTTCGTTCCTTTCCTGCCCAAAAAAAATTGCAACAGTTACGGGACCTGAAACTTAACGCTTTAATGCGTGTTTGAAGTTATTTAGGTGTGCCTTGTCAAAAGCTTGTTTTTAACTGAAATAGCTTGAAACCAACTTTAGACAACTCACGGAAGTCATAAAATATTAGTTAGTTTTTGGAAAAAAAGAGTGCGTCGTAAAAATTCCAAAATTTCGTAATGCAATTATGCAAAAATCAATATTACATTTGGATGCGAAAACAAGATGTGGAATGTTGCGAAAAGCCTTTGGCAGACAGCCGCATTTGTTGGCGATCATGACACCTGTAGCATGCCTCTTTTTTACTTTAGAAAACCCATTCGAAATCTATGCCGCCTGGCCGGACAGAGCCTAAAAAAAAGTATTTGAAATTCCTTCTCATAGGTATCTAAGTATATTTGAAAAGTGGAACAAGGTGCTCTCCGAAAATGCTTTTAATTATAATTCAAAATCATCAAAAACCTTCAATATTTAATGCAATAAATTTTCTATATTTTTTTTATTATCTCCTTGCCAAATTAGTATGCACTCATCTATGATACATATTTATAAATAGTCTATAAGTTTAACGATGTGTCAGACCAAATTGATTTAAAGTAAATAACTACAAATTTCATAGGTAAAATTTGCATTTCTCACCAGCTCACCTGCTTAGCGCTATACATACATACATAGGTATTCAACGGTTTTTCAGAAACAAATTGTTTATTATTTTTTGTGCGTGCAATTCAAACACATAAATAGCGTTTATAACCTAAATAAATCAATTTCAATGTTATTACTCTTATGTCATGACATGAAATTTGCCAGTTGGCTCATTGACCCAATTTTGATGGTATAAAACAAGTTTGAGGGAGCTTTGAACTCGAAATTCATGTGAGTTAAAGAACTTTTTTATCAGCAAAACTAGCGAATATGTATTTTTAAAAATTCGAGATATGAGATAATAAGTAATCTCTGGTTTAAATTCTCTCTATTATATTTGTCACTCGTATAGGGTCTATACATAGGCGTCTGACTCGCGAGTCATCTGTGTACGTGTTGACTCGCCGTCATTCTGCAAAATATCAAACTCATTTTGATTTCCTTGAGTCATGCTAGAGTCAATGCCGGGTAACTACTACATACACATTTTTCACTAATACACCACCTAAACTGACTCTTGACTCAGACGCATCGTCTGTAGGCCCTATTATACCTCAGGCATGAATTCTTCAATTTAATAGGCCCCATACACGATGCGTCTGTGTCAAGTGTAAGTTTAGGTGTTTTAGTGAAAATGTGTATGTAGTAGTTACACCGGCATTGACTCTAGCATGACTCAAGAAAATCAAAATGAGTTTGATATTTTGCAGAATGTCGGCGAGTCAACACGTACACAGATGACTCGCGTGTCAGACGCACCGTGTATAGACCCTATAAGATTTATATTTAATTTTCCTGCCAGCCGGAAAAAATCTCTCTCTTTCTCTCTGCCCCCACTTGATGTCGTCAGTGTTTATTTTCGTATTTTGCGCTTCATTAACAGCAAAATTATGTACTCGACTATCTAGCTTCTGGTTGATCATCATCTCATTTCTGTAGTTTATTATTTCACCCTTTCTTTTTTTCTTCTCATCACTTCCTCTGTATAAACTGAATATTTTTGCACTCATACAGATTTCAAAATTTGTTTTTTTCCAATATTTGAACTTGGTGTTCGCTGCTGCCGGTTTTAGATCATTTATAATTTTTTTTGTCTTTCTGTGTCGCCAGCGAAGTCAGCCGCTTCTTGGCTGCCTGTCTACGTTTTCTCAGCTGGTCTGTGATTTGTCTTCTTTTTTTTTGCTAAAATCTGTTTTGTTGTACGTTTTAGCTTTTAGTGATTTTTGGCACAAAAATCAGAAAAAAAATTTGTATTAATGAACCAGCCATGAAACCAGCTGTAGGTTATATACTTATATACATATATATTTTTTGAAATGCGCATGCATTGTTTTCAAATGTACTTAATAGAGAGGTTAGGGATGTGAGTTTCTCGGAACCTTCGACGCAAGTCGAATATCTATCTCCCGACTCTTTAAAACACAGTAAAATAAAATACAATAAAATATCATATAATTAAACTAGCTGACCCGGCAGACGTTGTCCTGCCACAAATTTATTTTCCAGCATGTTTCTCTAACCCGATCCCTATACCTATCTCAAAGTCTATCCCTATCTCTATCCCCATCCCTATCCCTATCCCTACCATCAGGTTCTGTAAAGCAATATGAAAAAACTGATGGGTGCTGTAATGCATGTCTAGCAGGGTTTTAATTTAAAAAATATGTCTTGTGTCCTATTGTACCCGGATTATGCTATTTTAAAATTTGAATGAAAAAAATCGGGCCAGTGGATCGGCTGTTTAGCTTTTACAAAGTTTTAAGTTAGAATTTTATATATATATGTATATAGTATGGTTAGTATAGTTTAATGAAAGTATGTGGGTGACCGAGCTTGCTCGCCGTTCTCGATTATGTGTCATAGTCTTATGATACATTTACACTGCACCGAATGCGTCGCTTTTGGCGAAGTTATTTCGAGAATGTTGGTCCGCAGAATGAATTTGTTTGCCAAATTTGACGAATTTAATTTAATTTGACCTAATTTGGTGATCAAATTCAATCTGCGGATGAACGGCTCGAAAAAACTTGGCCAAAAGTGACGCATTTGGTGCAGTGTAAATGTAGCTTTACTTACCAACATCAAAATAGATTTCCGAAAAAAAAAACGAAAGAGTGGCAACTTTATGACCGTCTCGATTGGCAAAACACAAAAATAATCCCAAAATAATCCAAAAATGATGACAAAATAATCCAAAAATGATCCCAAAATGAAACCAAATTAATCTTGAAAATGATTCAAAATGATCCCAAATTGACCACAAAATGACCGAAAAATTATATAATTATACCCAAATCACTCCAAAATGATCCCAAAATGACCTGAAAAAGACCCCAAAATGACACCAAAATGATCCTAAATGATCCCAATTTAAACCCAAAGCGACCATAAAATGATCAAAAATGATCCCCAAATCACCTCAAAATGATTCCACACCACATAACGACCCAAAAATTATCCCAAAATGATCCCAAAGTACCCCAAAATGATCACAAAATACCCCCAAATTTACCCTAAACGGATCCCAAATGAGCCTAATTTGACTTAATTTGGTGATTAAATTCAATCTGCGGATGAACGGTCTCGAAAAAACTTGACCAAAAGTGACGCATTTGGTGTAGTGTAAATGTATCATAAAATAACCACAAAATGATCCCAAATTGATCCAAAAATGATCCCAAAATGACTCAAACTATCCAAAATGATCCCAAAAATTATCCAAAAACTTTCCCAAAATTAACCCAAATTAATCTTAAAAATGATTCCAAAATGATCCCAAATTGACCACAAAATGACCCCAAAATTATTCCAAATTCATCCCAAAATGACCCAAATAGTCTTGGAACCATCCATACTATCCCTTTACTAAATTTCATCAAAATCGGCCAAACGGCTCTCCAGATAGTCCGGATATACAAATATACAAATATAATGCGGATGGGTGGCAACCCTTCCTGAAAATATTTCAGTTGGTATGTCGCCGAAAATATCTTTCATTTCATACCCATATTGGCATATCTTGCTCAATATTTACAAAAAAAAAATAATAGGTGGCAACACCGTAACCCGTCCAATTGGCAACACCCAAGTAGATAGTCTTAGAATCAAGCCATCTTTGCCAAAAATGAATTAAGTTTAATAAAAAAAATTTAAAAAGTAAAATAAACAAAAAAAAAAATAAAAAATAAAAATATGAGTGAACCCTAGGCTAAGTAATATCGTTGACTAGCTAACCGATTAAGTAACTGTCAACAACCTGCTTTCATGGCTTGTCACATACCCAATCTATGTGTGCATATTTCTCCTCTACTTTCCCCTTCACTTACTATTAAGTAAATCAATGCTCCCGATTGTTGCTCACCACAGCAACAACAACAGATAATGCATTGGGGCTGTCAGTAACCATGTAAGCGACAGCGGGTTCCAATAAATTAGTGCGTGTCAGTCGTTAGTATCGATGTTGTCACAGTAGCGCCACAAACAACTCGAATTAGTAAATCAGATTAATGGGAGTTTGAAATGCGTGAGTAGCGGTGATTTAATTTTGTTTTAAGTATGTAGACTACATATTTGCAATTGGGTTATTCGTATTACGTCTAACAGCAAACGGCTTATCAGCTACGAACAGCTGCTGGTTTGTGCCAATTAAGCGGACGGTCTAAGCTAAGACAAGTGCCAAGACAACGGTGCAATTAATTTGATGGCGAGCTTCCAACTAGCTACCGGTTAAATTGTTGATAGCAATGTTTATTGATTAATTGGTTTTCCAACGATGATGAAATATCTATGTGACGTTTAATGGCCTTAGATTAGAGATTTAATAGTGGCTTTGGTGTAATTAAAATAATCGTAAAGTCTTAAAGGAAGTTATATCAGAGTAATTTCTTTTACCAGAAGAATAAAATGGGGCTTACACCTATTTGTTGTTGTTAGAATATTTCAAAACGCATCCGTCCAAGTTTAGATATTTCAAAATATTTTAGAGATATCCAGAAAAACATGAAACCAGTGAGGGCTAAAGTGTTATTTTGACTAGTATGGATATCGAACGGAAGCTTCGAACCAATCAATTTTTACCCCAGGGTACTATCCTTCTATTATAATTTTGTCCACATAAGGGTACTACGTAACGGCACAAAACAATCGAGACAGATATAGAGTTCCATATATGAACGTTCTTAGGTTGAAGGAGAAGTTCATTAAGGCATGTCCGTCCGTCCGTCCGCCCGTCCGCCCGTGTACACGATAACTTGAGTAAAAATTGAGATATTTTCATGAAATTTGGTATAAGGTTACTTTCTGGCCCAGGTAGATTGCTATTGAAAATGGGCGAAACGGATGATAACCACGACCAATCACATAAATTGGCATACCTCGGCAGCTGATGATATAATTTTATAGGGGATTCCCCATGGTCATTATATTATGATTTTTTGATAAATTTTTAAAAGTGGGAGGGGCATCCGTTTGTATGAAGAAACTTTCAAAATTTGAGAAAAAACTCTTTGAACCGTGCAAGGCAAAAGACTGCCCTATCTCAGAATTTGGTTCAATGGCGCACTACTTCAGAATTTCATAAAAAAAACCCTATCTCAGCTGAAAATGTATTGAATTTTTATTTAGATAGGGGTTTCAAAGTCATTTCGAGATAAGGCGTATCCAGCTAATTTTGAGAAAGGGTGTCATTGAAAAAAAAAATCTGAAATAAAGCAGGGGATCTTTCACTCAACAGTCAAAAAAAAGTGATTTAAATTCTGTGGGAATTTCGTGGGATTTTTTATTTAAGATGTGGGAAACTGAGGGAATTTTTTCCCCATTTTTGTCGGATATTTAGCGTAGATTATATGGCATCACTGATTTATTTCTTAGCAGAGTATATAGTATTCTTTTTGCGGGACATATACCTAACCTACATTACTCCCTCTCAATAGATAACATTCTCTATCTTCCCTTTCTCTCTACATATCCCTCTGTAATTCCTGATTTCACCGAATCTGTTTACTTCTCAGCTCAGCCACACTTCGTCCTTTCCTTTCTGACTTTCTGTTTTTCTAACCATTCTCTCAATCTCTCCTCTCCTTCCGTTTAGTAACTCTCTTTTCACTACATCTATTTGTATAGCACTTACCTGTCTGGACTATGCTTCCGCTCTTTATGTCTATCTCCTTTTTTCTCTTGTTCTTCATATTTCCTTTTCTCCTAGTTTCTGCCTTTATCTACCCCTTCTCTGTGGTCCTCAAATCAGTCCAATTGTCAAATATGGTGTGTTAAACGTTTCCAAGAAGTCGAAGTTGTGTTAGATGCACTTTTTGACCTGGTGGTTATGCAGTGTACGGTTAACTTCAGGTTGAGAAGAAGAAGAATCGACAATGGTTGGTTGGTTCTTACTCGTTCAACCCTAAACTGACGTTCAGCTGTCGTCGATCTCTTCAAGAGATGGCCCAACAGAACCGCGTGAACCTCCAATGGGTCCCGGGACACAGGGACATTGAAGGAAACTGTAGGGCAGACGAACTTGCCAGGCAGGGCACAACCAAGCAGGTTCTTCGGGATAAAGAGCGCTTAGGTATGCCGTTAGCCACATGCAAGCTGAAAGAGTTGGCACTCCGTCAAGCCGGCGAAAGGTGGCTACAATCCCCAGGGTGCAGGATATCCAAGCAAACCTGCCCAAAATGGAATCGGTAAAGATCTAGACACATTCACACCCTAAGAAGAAGAGAAGTCTCAATAATGATAGCTGTATTAACCGGGTACTGCGTTATTTGTAGGCGCGCAGAAAGGCTAGGTGTGCAATACCGACGATGATGTAGGAGTTGCAAAGATGTTGAGCAGGAGGAAACAGTGGAGCACCTAATTTGCAACTGTATGGTTTAAGCAGCGAGAGAACGCTGAGAGCTCCCTTCCAGGATAGCCTACGCCAGATCTCGGAGCTGGATATAAAGGACTTATTGGCCGTCATCAGGTCATCTAAATGGTTCGAAGAGGAGTAACGGTGTCGGTTTAGGAGTGTCAGTCCGGGGATTCTGCTATGTGGAGAATCCCAACTACTGAGGGGTTTTCCATATGGCCGAGTTCTTGGACTGACTTTCCTAGTGTTGGTGGTATAACAACGGGCCTTTGAAAACTTTACTCAAAAAATCAAGTCTGAGTAAATGCTTAATTTTTATGTACGAGGCACATTGACATACATACACATACAAGCTGGAAACCGTAAGAGATCAAAATTGCCTGCTGGGTTACCACATGCCGTAGGAAACTGTAAAATGATACGACTAATATTCGTTCTAAAAACCAGTCAAACAAAACAAACAAATCGCGGTAACAAAACGACAATGTTTAACATTGACAGCGCAAAATTGTTAGGTGACCCTTAAAAAAGCAATATTTGACATTTGCGCTAGAAACAAATTTCGAATGCGAGCAAAAATGAGGGACAAATGAGAATGCACACAGAAACTCACACCAAAGTACAAAAAGGTTAACAGAGGTAAAGCATTGCATTAACAGAAATGTTAAAAGCTGGAGGAATGCCATAACTGAAAATACATACATATATGTAAAGAAATGTGGCCGATTCTATGCTGAAATCTGATCTGACATGAAAAAGTTAAACATGTGAACAACATGAACTATAACAACAACAATAACATTTAACCTGCGTGTACTTTTTCTAGTCAGAAATGCGGCATTTAATAGACTTTTATCTTAAGAAAACGATAGATGCAATAACAAAAATAACATCTAGAAGAAAATCTTAAGAAAACAATATAAATTTTCAAGCTAAAAAAATATTTATTTAAAATTGCATACAACATGCAGTTAAAGCTTACTTCAACAAAGGCTAAACAATAATTCCAGACAAAGCTGCTGCTTCTTCTTCTTTAACACCAACATGTGGCAACAATAAAATTAGTTCTGTTTTCGTTATTGTTTTTTTTAGTGCCGTTTCAAAGTTTACACTTACATTTCGACTGGGAGTCAAAGAGTACACAACTTCGAAACAGCTGTGGGGGTGATTATTTATTTAAACAGCTGTGATGCATGACTGCATCAACCGATTCCGTTTCCAAACAGTGGCCAAGATTAAATGCACTAAACACTCATATGATTCACGTCATATGGTAGTAATAGCAAAGCCATTGCGTTGATGCATTTACGAGCGCTATCAGTGACCCACAATGGGTGAGAATAACACAACCCGACCGTTTGTGGGTATAAATAGAAATTAGCTGATGATAATTAACCCTAATAAGTACTACAAAAAGGAATATGAAAGAGTTATAATTCATGAAAAGTTTCGATCTTCGAAAAGTATCAGCCCAAAATTTACAATAATAAAGTCCAAATTTCTTACATTTAATTGCAATGGTTGGGGATATATAAGGCCTGTTTCTGTCAACACTAATCAAACTATTGTAGAAGTATTTAGGTAAAATAGAATTTATGAAATAGCGAATTCTTTCGGGATTAGGTTAGGTTAGATTCAAGTGGCTGCCGCAGACGCACACTTAGGCCAGTTTTGAAAGGCCCGTTATGATAACACCAACATTAGGAATGTTAGTCCCGGGACTCGGCCATATGGAAAAACCCCTGAGTGGTTGAAATTCTCCACATAGCAGATTACCGGGACTGAAATTCGTAAACCGACACCGTTACTCCTCTTCGAACCATTTGGATGACTGGATGGAGGCCATAAAGACCTTTATATCTAGCACCGCGATCTGGCGTAGGCTATCCAGATAGGGAACTCTGAAAAAGCGAGTTCTCGCGACGTTTAAAGCCAGGCAGTTGCAGATGAGGTGCTTCACTGTGCTGTTTCCTCCTCAACTTTGCAGCTCCTACAGCATCGTCGGTAGGGCACACCTAGCCTTTCTGCATGACTACCAATAAGGCAGTGTCCAGTTAATACACCTATTAATATGGATATATCTCCTTTTTAGGACGTGAATGTGTCTAGATCTTTTTTGATCCCATTTTGGCCTGGTTTGTTTGGATATCCGGCACCCTGGGGACTGTGGCCACCTTTCGAAGGCTTGACAGAGTGCGTGCTCCTTCAGCATTAGGTTGCATGTGGCAAACCGCATACCTAAGCGCTCTTTATCCCGAAGAACCTTTTATCCTCGCCGATAGCGCGTTTACTTATCCAGACCGCGGCTTCCAAGATGGCTGATACTTCAGCCTGGAAGACACTGCAATGATCAGATAGTCTAAGGGTGAGCTCAAGGTCCAGATCCCTTGAATAAACCCCTCCGGACTATTTTGAATTCATTCCAGGACTTTTTCCGGACCACTTCGGGTTTGTTTTCGAGACTTTTTTTGCGATAATTTCGAGATTTTTTGGTACCATTTGAGAATTGTTTTCGGGACATTTTCAAGATAATTCCGTAATGATTTTCGAGAGTCCTTTAGACTTTTTCAGGGATTGCGACCACTCCGGGACTTTTTCGAATTTGTTTTACGGAATTTTTTTGGTAACTTCGGAAATTTTTAATCATCATTTCGGTATTGTTTTTGTTATATTTTCAGGATAACTTGGGGATAATTTTGAAATTGTTTTCGTTTCCAGACTGTTTTCGAACATTTTTTTGGATAATTTGGGATTAATTTTGGAATTGTTTTCGCGACTTCTTTGGAATTATTGAGGAACTTTTTTGGCACCCTAACTAGTTACAAGGAATTTTTAGGAACTTTTCCTGATCATTTCGAGATTGTTTTCAGAACGTTTTTAGTATCTATTTCAGGACTTTTCTGGGATTGTTTTCGGAACAATTTTAGAACTTTGTCAGCACTTTTTCCGAATTTAAGAAGTGAACTTCTGTCACTGGACATGTTACCATTACCGAAAAAAAATAACCCCAAAAAAAAGTGTGCTTTGCACGATATACAGGTTACTTTCTGGCCAAAGTATGTTGCAAGAGAAAATGAGCGAAATCGGATGATAACCGCGCCCCCTTTTTCGATATCGAAAATTTCGAAAATCAAAGAAGTTGTCATAACTTGAGTAAAAATTGAGTTTGAAATTTGGTATACAGGTTACTTTCTGGCGTTTCTGGGTTTCTAGAGAAAAAACGCGAAATTGGATGATAACCGCGCCTCCTTTTTCGATATCGAAAATTTCGAAAATGACATACATAACTTGACATAACTTGAGTAAAAATTGAGATATTTGCACGAAATATTTTATACAGGTTACTTTCTGGCCAAAGTAAGCTCCAAGAAAAAATGGGTGAAATCGGATGATAGCCACGCCCCCTTTTTCGATATCGAAAATTTCGAAAATCACATACATAAGTTGAGTAAAAATTGAAATATTTGGTATACAGGTTACTTTC
This sequence comes from Campiglossa producta, assembly GCA_964058755.1. NCBI lineage: Eukaryota > Metazoa > Arthropoda > Insecta > Diptera > Tephritidae > Campiglossa > Campiglossa producta. The sequence goes on along the minus strand of CAXKVI010000002.1, from coordinate 21,641,707 downwards.
TCGCCAAAGTAGATTGCTAGAGAAAAAAGTCGAAATCGGATGATAATCGAGCTTCCTTTTTCGATATCGAAAATTTCGGAAATCACATACATAGATTAACATATCTCGGTTTCATTGTGGTATAAGAAATATTACTAATGAAACTGGTAGAAATCGCTGGGTATTTAATGTTCGCCTTGCCCGAACTTAAACATCCTTACTAGTTAAACTTAACTTTGCTAAATTTCGGTCAAGAATATTTTTGTTTTGTAAAAAAATATCTAGTCTAAAAAATACTTTGTACAAAATTTTCTTTTGATTTATGATTTTGCTAATTTTACCAAAAATATTTGAAATTTTAACTAAATCCACAACATGTGAAAATATACATATGTTTGTACAATCATACATGTACATATGTATAAAAGTATATGAATACAAAGCTACTTACACAATATTAGCGTACTGATGAGCCAAGAAAAAATCCACAACAGGCGCCACACAACTGACGTAAATACAACCAAAGTCGTTGAAAACGTTTTCAGGAGAAAAAAAAAATACACAAAAACCAACTCAAAATTTCGCAATTTTTTAAGTTGAAAAAAAAACGTGTATTAAAAGATTTGCACGAAATGCGTTTCGTTCTAAAAAATGTTTTAAATAATATATGTAGGTACGCAAGTTATATATTTCGCTGACTTTTCAAGCGATTTTTACGCGTTTTTCTTGAAGCACACGTAAATTTCCGGTATATACAATTAGCAAGTGAATTTCGGCTTGCTTTTCGAATTACTTTTCTCGTTGAATGAGCGAATGTAGAGACGTATGTAACATGCGACGATATTACAATTGCCTTTCTCGTTTACGTTTTGAGGTGCGAGGGCGCTTGACGAGTTGTCACAGTAACCGCGACGACCGAGTGGATAAACAAAAGCGGCGCGCATATGTTTACAAGTGATTTTTTTTTTTTTTTTTTTTTTTGTTATTTTTCTTAGTAGAAAATTGAAAACTTAGTTGAAGTAGAATATGTATTGCACACCTTTGTTGTTTGTACAAATGGCTTATTGATTATTTTCACAGCGGTTTTTCCCGTTTTCTTTTCAATTACTCAATAAACGAAAGAGTAAGGCTAGCGAGGCAGCGAATAGTTTTGCCGTTAGCGTGTGCTGGAGCTAGTAATACAAAGTATGCTGTATATATTTTACAGCTTTAGCTTGTCAACAATCCAATTAGCAGCTTTCAAAACATCGCACAGTTCAACTCGATGAGGTTTTAAGTTACCTTCGTCGATATGTAAAAGCCTTCGGAACAAGAAAATAATTTTAAATGAAATCACGCACTGCTTTTTTAACAGTTATCTAACTTTACTCACTTTGATTTTGTAGTATTTTCTTTTATTAATTTTTCTTTTAAATATTTGCAAAAATCTCACACAAATTGGCTTGCAAAGTATTGAACGTCTGCTTCAGCTTTGCATTACTCATACGCCGTGTACGCCAGAGTAGGCGAGGCGAATTTTAGATCTTACAGCTATATTATTATAGCTTTTCAACATAATTACACACATAATAAATAAGCAATTGACATTTTATTTATGCAATAAACTTTTGATTTTTTTCAATTATGTATTAAATATAGCAACACTTCACTAGGTAGCGAAGGTTACTCATACGCAATGGTGGCCTTTAGATGTTTGAACAATTTTTTTTTTTAGAAATAAATCGCTTACACTCAGCAAATCAATGAATCAATTTTGTAAGTATTTTTAACTTTAACACAGCTACACACATACTCACGTATGTTTGTTTATAATTTTTTTTTTTTTTTATCCACACACCTTTCGAAAAACCGCTAAAATCGCGCCGCAATCACTCGCACCTCTGTTTTGGAAGAGATTTTTTTTTTAGAACGAACGTGAAATGAAATTGTACAATCTCAGAACGCGCACAACGTCAAACTGATTTTGAAAAATGCACAAGCACCAATGTGTACTAGCAGCCGCCGTTATAGTACAGAGCCGGTGGCTGTAGTTTACAGCGCCGCGGTGTCTGTAGTATAACAGCGCTGCAAACCAATTTATGTAAAAGTAGTCAAAGTTGTGCCGATACAAGAACTCTGTTGTTAGCAACACCGAATTCCTTAATACAGAGAATATAGTTAAACGGAAGAATGGGGCACTGGACCCTTGGGTATCCTGGGCTAGTCTGATCGTTTTTTGATGTGTAAACATCTATGCGCTAGGTGTCTTTCCCAAAAAGTCACGCTGTAGGCGCTTTGTTGTACGTTAAATGCTAAATGCAAGCAAACGAGCAAACAATACGATCACGTGCTGAGACATGTTTTAAGGTACATATATACATACATAGGTGGCTTGTTGATGTGTAAACATCTATGCATTGTGTAGTGTGTAGACTGTAGTGTGTAGTATGTAGGCTGTAGTGTGTAGGCTGTACATTGTTTAAGGGTGTAGGTGGTAGGGTGTACGGTGTAGGCTGTAGGGTGTAAGGTGTAGGCTGTAGGGTGTAAGGTGTAGGCTGTACATTGTAGGTTTAAGGGTGTAGGTGGTACGGTGTAAGGTGTAGGCTGTAGGGTGTAAGGTGTAGGCTGTAGGGTGTAAGGTGTAGGCTGTAGGTTGTAGAGTGAAGGCTGTAGGTTGTAGGGTGAAGGCTGTAGTGTGCAGGTTGAAGGCTGTAGGCTGTAGGTTGTAGGGTGAAGGCTGTAGGTTGTAGGGTGAAGGGTGTAGGCTATAGGGTGTAGGCTGTAGAGTGCAGGTAGTAGGCTATAGTCTGTAGGTTGTATGCTGTAGGTTGTATGCTGTAGGTTGTAGGTTGAATTGTGTTGGCATAAATGACTCATAGACCGGTCATAAATGACTCATGGATGTGTTTCAAATGACTCATGGATGAGACATAAGTTATGCATGGATGAGTCATTTTTTAATCACCCAAGAGTCAATTATGACCCATTTTAATAAAATATAAGATATAATAGCACGCACATCTAGTCATAAATATGATTGGTTAGAGTATATTGGGTCCTGGTCTACTTTCCGGAAGAAAAATCAACCCCTACTTTATCCTAAGCGTAACGCTGCCTACCTACCAAATTTGACACATATTTAAAGCTCATTTACACGAGTCGATTTTCTGGTCGACTTTTCGTCATTCCAACAAAAACGACGAAAATCGACCTGTGTAAATCAGCCTTTTCGCACTAGGAAGGATGAAAATCTCGAAACTAAAAGGGTTATTAACCGGACTTGGAAAGGACTTGGTGGCCTTGTTGTTGTTGCCTAGAGTGTATGATCACTCCAAAGATCTTCATCAAGCTCTTCTAACAGAAGTCCCAGGAAACGAGTAGTTTCAAAAGGTTTGGACCAGAAAGAAAGTGGTGTTAAAAGAGTATGTTCAATTGAACAGTTAAACAAATGTAAAGTAACATGGGGGTACATTCCACATGCCAGACATGTGTTAGATATAGTGTTGTTTAGTCTGGATAAGTAAGAGTTTAAACTATTACAGTATCCAGACCGAAGTTAGGCCAGAGTGACTCTAGTCTCCTTTGGTAAGGTGAGTTCTTCTTCAGCTACTTCGGGTGAATAACTGTTTAAAACGGGGTTCCCTGGCCGAGATCTGACAAAGGTGTCTACCGACTCAGTGTGGATATCGGTTCTTTAGATCAAACAGTAACGTAATGTGATGTCGGATCTCGTCATAGTGCTTACAGAGGTGTCGTCTTATGTTTCTAGGGGGCGGGTCTTCGTCCAAAAAAACGTAAGACGGCGATATCATTATCGGGAATAACGTTCTAGATATGAACTTTTTTCCAAAACCGGTTTTTTGGCATATTCTTTTTGAAATTTCTCTCACACATTGGTCAAGCACTAAATTTGTCGAAATTATGAGGCCTATTTGCAATTCCGACGAAAGGAAACATCGACAGAAATCACCGATTTTATCTACTGCATTCCGATAAACGGTTTTGAATTTGTTAATTTCGTTGTTTTGCAGAATCACTGACGATATGTTAGTTTATTGTTTGGTCTTCCATCTTCATGGATCTAAGACCCTCGGAAGGTTGTCGAACACAGTCGAAGGCCGATCCGGTTTTAAGTTTAGAATTTTTAGAAACTTATAGAGCTATATATAGAAGATACTTACCACCAATAAAAACAGACAGGGCTGTTTTAAAAATGACTGACATTTTTTTAAATCAGCCCTGTCTACATTCCAGAAGTGTTAAAATGTGAATCTCTTGGAAAATCTGAGATTTTTAGTATGCAGCCTAATATAAATACATTTTTTTTTTTGCAATTTTTCTTATAGATACCTGCGGCTGTCGGTAAAAATAGAAATCGTGAAATATGTTTTTAATATTAAATGTGTCGGCGCTGCGGTTGATGCGCTCATCATTTCAAGCTCATTCAACTTGTTGGAACTCAAAAAGGAAGTGGGATTTTATAATAGGTTAGACTATGCTAAAAAAATTAAAAGCTTCAAATTTATGTATATATTTTCGATAGTTTCAATTTTTAAAATTGATATCTGTTTTATTTAACGCCTAGGGCCTTTGTGAATTAAGGTAACGGTATCTAGAATAAACGCACAAATTCACTCGAAAGTGAATTAAATCTAATAACTTTAAACGAGCCAAACTTGTATATTTGTAGGTCCGGTACTATGTTGTTGTTGCTGTTGTAGCGAGGTGTAGCCCTGCCTAAATGTCAGACAGGGTCACCCCAAGTGTATTGCTCTTGACCGGGTCGATATAAGAAAACGGCCCGGGTCGTTTCGGCACGATGGGTACAGCACAAGTACTGGTACCGTTCTCGTAGAACCGGCAATACAAGAAACTAGCCGTGTAGGCTATGTAGGTCATTTAGCGTTACCCAGGGTGCACCAACTGGGAGGCGACCTACTTTTACACCCCTACTATCTCGAGAACCGCTTGACCGAATGGGATGAAATTTGGCACATAGATAGTATGATTGATTCTAAGACTATACCTTTTGGGGTTGCCAATATGGGTATCAAATGAAAGGTATTTTCGCTGACATACCAACTAAAATATTTTCAAGTAGGGTTGTCACCTAGGGTTGCCACCTTACAGGAGTATATTTGTATATTTGTAGGTCCGCTACTATCTCGAGAACCGCTTGACCGATTGGGATGGAATTTGGCATATACTCTTTGTTTTGGGTCATTTTGGGTTCAAGTTCGGATCGTTTTGGGAACATTTAATTAACTTTTGGGATCATTTTAAGATTATTTTAGGGTCATTTTGGGTAAGTTAAGTTAGCGCTAAATTGATATTACCGAGCAAGCTCGATCACCCAGATAATAATGTTTAAAGTCTCAGTGTTTGAAGCTGTATAAAGCAGTACAACACAAATTGGAAGAAAAACTTGGCAAAAATCTCGTTAGATAACATACCATATTAGACTGTGGGTATATCACCGCTATTCGTTTTTTTTTTTGGCCCTGTTTAATAGATATTGGCGAACTTGCAGTTTTGAGCCGGCTCAATTACGCTCTCCCTTTGGTCCAACCCTGTAGAAACATATAGTTTCCTAGGACTACCGTTAGAAGACTTTGATGACAATTTACGCTAATGCGTCGCATTTGGCGAAGTTATTTCGAGAATGTTTGTCCGCAGAATGAATTTGTTTGCCAAATTAGATGAATTTAATTTAATTTGACCTAATTTGGTGATCAAATTCAATCTGCGGATGAACGGTCTTGAAAAAACGTAGCTTAAGGATAAGTACACGTTCGGCAGGGCTACACTCCGTTACATCAACAACAACTTGCAGTTTTTTGCAGACCCTGATCGGCATTTGAAAATCAGTACCCCTTTTTGTGTAACTCAATCTGATCGATCGTCTCGACTGAAATAGTCGATTTGACGTCATAACGACGTCACACTCATTTTTTTTGTGTTTCTGTAAAAAAAAAAAATATTTCAAGTTGGATTTTACAAAGCGTCAGTTGGATTTCAGAATTGTCAACTAGATTTCAGAAAGAAAAATAACTGAAAAAAAATTCAATTTATGTTTTCTTAAGTACAGTTTACGCTTTCTGAAATCAAATTCACACCCCTTTAGAAAGGGTAAGGCACAGTCAATTGGATTTTCGAAAGCGTAAATTGGAATTGAGAAAGCAAAAATTTTAATTTTTTCTTGGTTTTCTAAAATCCACTTATTTTATAGTGGATGATTTTCACCCTGAGGTACTATCTAGTATGCTTGAACCAATGCCAGGATATATGGATGAATGATACAATTTCCCAGTTGGTGCACCCTGGGTAACGCTAAATGACCTACATAGCCTTCACGGCTAGTTTCTTGTATTGCCGGTTCTACGAGAACGGTACCAGTACTTGTGCTGTACCCATCGTGCCGAAACGACCCGGGCCGTTTTCTTATATCGACCCGGCCAAGAGCAGTACACTCGGGGTGACCCTGTCTGACGTTTAGGCAGGGCTACACCTCGCTACAACAACAACAACAACAACAACAACAACATGCCCTGCATGTGGTAAGACCTCATGATGATGAATTTGTCCAATTGAACCTACTCTTCTAACCCCTCCGTCCCTCTGGTCCAACCCTGTGGAAAATGCGCGTTTACTTGGACTCCCGTTAGAAGAGCTTGATGAAGATCTTCGGAATGATCATACAAAAACCGATGCCAGGACTCCAGCCAGATACCCCAAAGTTTTGTCATGGGACGAAAGCTGAAAATGTCAGATACTACTGAAAGGTAGTGCTCTCAGATCTTAGATACATACATGTGCAAAAATCGGTCAAACAGCCAAAGTTGGACAAACCTTTCATTTAGTTGCTTTAAAATGAAAAAATTCGTTCTAGATTGTTGTTGTTGTTGTTGTTAACAATGCATTGCCCTGTCTAGAGTGTATGATCATTCCGAAGATCTTCATCAAGCTCTTCTAAGGGGAGTCCAAGGAAACGTGCAGTTTCAACAGGGTTTGTCCAGAGGGACAGAGGGGTTAGAAGAGTAGGTTCAAATGAACAATTGAAGAGATGTAGAGTATCATGGGGGGTCCTACCACATGCAGGGCATGTATTTGAGATTGTGTCATTAAGTCTGGACAAGTAGGAGTTTAACCTTACACTATATCCAGACCTAAGCTGTGCCAGGGTAACTCTTGTCTCCCTTGGTAAGGTGCGTTCTTCTTCAGCAATATCCGGTGGAGGACTGTTCAGAACGGGGTTCACAGGTAGAGATCCGACAAAAGTATCTACCGTCTCGGTGTGGATGTCGGTTAGAGCCCGCTTATGATTCTGCAGATCAAACGGCAAGGTAATATGATGCCGGATCTCATCATAATGTTTACGGAGATGTTTCCTTATGTCTCTCGGGGGCGGATCTATGTCCAAAAGATGACGGTTTGGATGTGCTGGCTTGTGGCAGTTCAGAAGGAATTGCTTGCTCAGCATTTCCGCATGCTCTTTTACATTGAGCAGTTTTGCCTCCTGATGGAGGTGAGACTCGGAAGACATGAGGAGACATCCCGTAGCAGTTCTGATGGCAGTATTTTGGCAGACTTGTAACTTCGTCCAGTTGGTGTTATGTACATTAGGCGACCATATGGGTGCAGCATAGTCAAAGACTGGTCGGCCAATGGCCTTATATGTAGTCAACAACGTTTCTTTGTCTTTTCCCCAAGTACTGCCGGCAAGTGACTTGAGGATCTTGTTGCGACCACGTACCTTTGAGACCATTGCAGACACATGACCAGCAAATGAGAAAGTATTATCCAATGTCATCCCTAATAACTTTGGGTGGCTGACAGTTGGTAGCTTAGTGCCGTCAACGAAAATGTCTAATTCATTTCTCACCTGGTGCGTCCACGTCGTAAAAAGCGTCGCCGTTGATTTAGTCGGAGATATCGTCAGATCTCGCTCTGTGAAAAACCTGGAAAGGTCGCAGAGGTAACCGTTGATTTTATTACAGAGTTCATCAGTATAGGGGCCCTTCCCCGTCGCCATTATTGTACAGTCGTCAGCATAAGAAACGACGGAGACACCCTCTGGTGGTGGGGGCATCTTCGATAGATAGAAATTAAACAGTGTCGGGGATAGGACACCACCCTGTGGCACCCCCTGTCTAATTCGTCTTGGTTTTGATGTTGCGTTTCTAAAGTTGACCGACGCCTGCCGCCCATTCAAGTAATTAGCGGTCCATCTCTTTAACCCATCAGGTATTTGTGTTTCTAATAGATCTTGTATGAGAGTGGCATGGTTGACTGTGTCAAAAGCTTTCGACAAGTCAAGTGCCACTAACACAGTCCTGTGATTTGGTTGGTTTTGATTTAGACCGCTATTTATTTGCGTTGTAATGGCATTGAGTGCGGTGGTGGTGCTGTGCAGCTTACGGAAGCCATGTTGATGATTAGCCAGGTGCAGATTTGCGGTGTAATACGGGAGCAAAATGGACTCTAGCGTCTTCACTACCGGCGACAAAAGTGATATAGGGCGATATGAATCGCCTATGTTTGCCGGCTTTCTAGGTTTTAATAATGGAACCACTCTCGCCTTTTTCCATATTTCAGGAATGACGAAAGTGTTCAGTGAAAGATTGAATAGAGCCGCTAAGTATTTGTGTCCCTCCTGGCCTAGATGTTTCAGCATCTTCATGGCAATGCCGTCGGGGCCGATGGATTTTGAGGGCTTAGCCTGTCTGATGGCTTCCTTGACCTCTGAGGCAGTGATGACGATGGGCGTGTTTTGGTTTTTGTATTTACGCGCCTGTCGCATGGTTCTACGTTTAGCTCTATCGGGTGGGGAATGTAGTACAAATTGTCTACAGAAGGAGTTCGCACATCCCCTAGGGTCCTTCTTCACCCTGTCACCGAAAGTAATATCTACTTTATCCTTGTGTTGTGTTGGATTAGATAGAGCTTTGACCGTAGTCCATAATTTGCCAACACCGTCAGAGAGGTTGCATTGCTCTAGGTGTTGTTTCCATTTGGCCAGTTTGTGTTTATCGACCAACCTACGAATTTCCGCGTTGAGATCCCTTATACGGGGGTCTGCGGGATTGAGACTTCGCACTTCATCTCTTTCTCTAGCCATGGCCGCTGCCTCCGCGGGGAAATTTGGTCTTATTCGAGATATTCGACCCGCAGGAATGAAGCGTCTAGAGGCCAAGTCAATGATGTTGCGGAAGTCTCGTTCGCCTTTGCGTACGTCCGTAGGAATGGATAGAGCAGCCAAGGATTCGTCCGTATATGTCTGAAAACTGTCCCAGTCCGCCTTGGTAAAGTTGATGTATGTACCATGCTCAGGTGTTATAAAGTCCGTCGGTCGTTCGATGGTAATGACTATTGGGAGATGGTCAGACGCCAACGTGAGTATGGGTCGCCAATTGGTGTTGTTCAATAGTCCTGCACTTACGATAGAAATATCTGGCGAACTATAGCAGTTACCCGATACTCTCGTTGGGGCGTCTCCGTTCAATGTACAGAAAGCCGTATCATCTATTTGTTCTGCGAGTACATGCCCCCTACTGTCTGCTGGCAAGTTTGAGTGCCACATATCGTGGTGCGCATTGAAGTCGCCCAGGATCACGCGGTTATCTCCTCGTAATAGCAAGCTAATGTCGGGGTGATAACCGGTGGGGCAACTTGAGACAGGGGGTATGTAGATGTTTATGATTTGCAGATCGACATCTCCTGTACGGATGGTAATACCTTGGCTTTCTAAGATATCATCCGTTCCTTCGATGTCGGTATCAAATAGATGATACTGTACAGAGTTGTGCGTTATGAACGCTAGACCACCTCCCAGACCTCCTGTTACTCTATGACGGTCCTTCCGGTGAATGTTATATCCACCATAGGTAATGAGGTCCGACCTTGGACTGAGCTTGGTTTCTTGGATTGCGGCAAGTTTTATGTCATATTGCGTCATCAAATTGGTTATCTCTGCGATCTTACCAGTTAATCCGTTACAGTTGTGCTGTAAGATTTGGAAGTGCGCCGGTGGGGTCGATGTCGAGTTAACCAAAGGCGTGAGAGACGGATGTGTTCGCCCAGGTGTTGGTAGGCGAAGACCAAGGCTGTGCCTCAGCCTAGTTAGCTGTGGACCTGGTGTAACCGGGTTGGCTGGCGTCGTAGGCTGAGGCGTGTTACAGCATGGCGCAATGAACGCATCCGTCCAAAGATTCCTGTTCGCGAGCCCAGAGCATAGATGCACGTGGCATTGGCCTAAGCAGTTATTGCATTTGACCGATGACGCGAGCGTGTATAATCTTTGCCGACAAACAGTACACGTCGAGACAGGTGCAAGAAGATGTTGATCCTGACTCACGTGTAAACGGGAGGGGGGGTGTAACGAAACAGACAGAGACTGATGCTCGGAGTTGCTCATGTTTAAACTGCTCCGGTGGGAGCCTGTTCGTTCTAGATTCGGGGAGGACTGTTCAGGAGTAGTGGTTTCAATTCAATATACCATTTTTTACTTTGGAGTTAGCTGTATTTATCACTAGCTTAAAACTGCTTAATTATAAAGTATAAACCATAGCTTAGTAACTCACCATGTTTTTCTAGGTATCCGGTTGTTCGATGTGCTGCACAGTGAGATGTTCGATTTCAGTTATAACTTTTGCACACCCGGTAATACCGTTTACACGTGTTATAAAAAAAAAAAACGACACAAAGAATTAACGCGATACAAATTCACGAAAAGAATTCCGCCGGTACCGCAGGTGCATCTATTGAAGCAAACCGTGTTCCTTTCCACTTGCTCCACTCTACTCAAACTTAGAACTAAACAAAACGCAACTTACCTTTGATTAAATTTTAGAAGACGCATATCAATGAAGTGCTACCTTAATATTGATTAGATTAGAGCTACAAAAAACTTTCCTAAAGCGTGTTTAGACTTTTTCTACAATTTTAGCATGAAGTGGTCGCGAATTTAGAATAGTGCATATTTCCCTATTTTTTATGTAATAACTAACTACATGAACTTCACTGTAGACGTTTGCTTTTTATTTTATTTTAAAAATTGCACTTTTTGCACAAAATTCTTGCGGCTTATTTCCAATAAACAAAAAACGACGCACACGATGAAAATTTTTCGCGGAAAAACAATACATTCTGCAAGTTTCATTTTATGCTGTCATTCGTAATTGATGCTTTCGGCTTTTGTTTTGATTCAGAATTGCAAGGAATTACAATAACAACAGCTGATTGCACAAACAATTTTGAGAATGCACTTTTGTCAGTGCTGTTGCGAGTAGGGTTATTTTAATTCCCCACTCTTTTTAACCCTTCTACTCCAAAATGCATGCTAACCAGGGCTCGCCATGGTGAAAATAAAACAAAATATTATTGCTGTGCAATACCAAAAATTAACTTGGGTAAAGTAGGCATCGAAATACCAACGCATAAATCGATATAACCCGATGACAGTCATGTCATCCCTCCATCCATTAGGAAGGAGAAGATGGGTGTTGAGAGGTGTGTGGCATCATTATATTTATTTAAATCTCAGGCTTTTGATACCCCGGGATTGGCAGAAAACTTTTAATTTTACCAGTTTTGATCCCGAAATTTTGCCGTGACCCATGCTTTTTGTTGTTGTAACGAGGTTTAGCCCTGCCTAAATGTCAGACAGGGTCACCCCGAGTATATTGCTCTTGTCCGGGTAGATATAATACGTAGGCCCGGGTCGTTTCGGCACGATGGGTACAGCACAAGTACTGGTACCGTTCTCGTAAAACCGGCAACACAAAAAACTAACCGTGTAGGCCATGTAGGTCATTTAGCGTTAACCAGGCCGCACCAACGGGGAGGCGACCTACTCTTACACCCCTGACCCATGGTATTTATTTGTACGACACCCTCCCTACTTATCTTGGAAAATTACTGGTTGTACAGCCAGGCGTCCTTTCTATCCGTGTTAAAGGTGGTAATTAGTGTTGGAAATTTTCGAATTATCGACTTATTTCGCTGCATGCATTTGCCCACAGTCTTTTTTGGTATTTCACAGCTCTATTTTCTGAATTTGTTTTCACCATTGCTAGCACTGGTTGGCAGGTTTCTGTAAAATATCTCCTGAAATAAATAAAATATCGAGTCTTTCCTTTCGGATTATGCAACACGAATTTAAAACGCGTCTTTGGATACCTCATCCGACCTTTTGGACAGTAACTGAGATAATCTCGAAAATCGCGGGACCCTGGAATTGACGTTTCAAGATCCCGGTGTCCCGGGATTGTAAAAAAAACTTCAGCATTCGAAGCCTTAACCAATTAAAGATGTGCATCAAAGCTGTCAGCAAGAATTTCCCTGATAAAATCTTGGGAAATTGCAGGGTAGCGCTAACCAAAAAATTGGATAATAAGGAGGGTAATTTTTACAACGAGGTAGATTTTCTGCCCATGTTACAGCTGATAACTAATGTGGAAAATTATCAAATTAAATCGAATTATGCGCTGGTATTTCGAGCCCTACTTTTACCCACAGTCTTTTTTGGTATTCAACAGTACAACATTTTTGAATTTTTTTTCACCCTGAATAGCCATGGTTGTAAGCATTGTGTATCAATACCAAGTGTGAACTCTTCTTTTGACAACACACATTAAAATGTCGGTTTGTTTACATCCTGCACATATTAAAATGTCGCCAGCACAGAATAACAGAAAAGCAAATGGCGTTGTTTAACATCCTGCACACATCAACATGGCGGTCTCCTATCTTTTACCTAATGGTAGAAAGAGATGGGAAGATGGAAATAAGTGAGACAAAAAAGGAAATTAAAAACAGGTGACTAAACTCACTTTGAAGTTTTCACGACTATGTCTATGATATCACACTTGTTATTAACCACAATCTCAAACAGGTGTTAAACTCATTTTGGAATTTTGACGTCTATGCAGAAGAGTTTACACTTGGTATTGATACACAATGGTTGTAAAGCTTTCGGCAGAATCAGTCCGCCAATACGTCAGCTGCGTCACGTACGTCAATTTTAGAGCAATTTCTACTTTGACGTATCCGTATTATCTGGCGTTACGCATACAAACATCCGCAGTCTACTTTGCTGTCAGTTATTTCGACGTACGTGACGTACGTCACGGATTGATTCTGCTGAACGCTTATAGCTTTCGGCAGAATCAGTCCGCCAATACGTCAGCTGCGTCACGTACGTCAATTTCAGAGCAATTTCTACTTTGACGTATCCGTCTTATCTGGCGTTACGCATACAAACATCCGCAGTCTACTTTGCTGTCAGTTATTTCGACGTACGTGACGTACGTCACGGATTGATTCTGCTGAACGCTTAAGTTCGATCACTTTATTCTGCACTTGGTGTGGGGAATATAACCAAAGATGACGTTTTAACAGCTGTTTATAAACAACAACTTTTAGCACGTGTTGTTTTATTCAGCCAGTGTAAGTTTATGATTTTGTTTATTTGAAGACATCCTAAAAAATGGCAAAGATTGCAAAGAAAAAAGCTAAAGGAAAGTCAGGCTCTGTGAAGAAACTCACACGAAAAGAGCAAAGAAAACAAAAGACACAACACAAAAAGGAACACAAGCGATTGTTCTTCTCCAATAAAACCAAAGGTGCCGAATTAGTGGCACAAGCAAAAGCTTCTAGCGCCGCCAACAATTCCCAGCAGGCAAAGAAAGCTAAGAAGAGGAAGTCCAAAAAGTCTAAAAACAATATAGCACCCGAGGAGATACCAGTTGAAGAGTTACTCGCCGGTAATGTCGACTCGGATAATGATGAATCCATAGCATCCGATTTCTCTGATGCAGAAGTGGATGCGCGTATACCGGAGAAAATAGCCAAGCGTGAACGCGCCACGACACAGGAGGGAGCAAAGAAGAAGCAAAAACAGCAACACCCCACACGTCCCGATGCTGAGCAAGAACGACGGCGCGAATTGAGACAACAAAAAGATCTGGAAAATGTGGCACGCAAACATCGCGTCAAGCAGTTAATGCAAGAAAATGAAGACGAAGATCGTTTAATATCCAAGTTGGAAAAAAAATTGAAACTAAATAAAACCAAAGACAAAAATCGCTTGGTGCGTAAAATGTTCAGCGATGGATTGGATTATGCGCTCGAATTCTGTTTGGATGATGAAGATGAAAAGCGGAAGCGTGAGTTGAAAGCAAAAAGAAAGGAGGAGCAGCAAAGGCAACACGATAGCGGATGGAGTTATGAAGATGGGTTTGGTGATGGAGACGATGAAATGCTTGGTGGCGGCGAAGAAGATGAAGGTACTGATGCAAGTGACTACAGTGAAGAAGATAGTGAGGGAGAAGAAGATGCAGAGGAAGGGGATTCGGAGAGTGGACCTGAAGACGCAGAGGAATGTAAGTAAATTTCTATATATTTGGATTGCTAAAAAGTAATAACGAATTCTATTTTCATAGTCAAAGAAGATATTTATGGCAGAAAACGAGATAAAGAAGGCAACATTATTAAAGATGATGAGCCGGCTGCTGAAAGCAACTCAACCACAGCTGCACAGCCAACACAAAAGTATATACCACCACATCAGCGCGCACAACTCGCTGCCAATGCACAAAATGACAGTAAACAAGCGCAACTGCTGGAGCGCTTACGCAAAAACTGTAAAGGTTTGCTTAATCGTCTATCCGAAGCTAATTTGCATAAGATCGCCACTGGCATTGAAGATTTATATATGAAAAACTCACGCTATAATATGAACGAAACCTTGGGAGCGCTTTTGCGTGAGGCATTACTTGCACGCACTATGGCCAATGAGCGTATGGTACAAGAGCATATGGTGTTGCTGGCTTATCTGCATGCACAAGTGGGCAATGAAATTGGTGCGCATTTCCTACAACTCTTTGTCGAACAATACGATGCGAATGTGAAAGAGATACACACGCTTGCAGTAGAGGATAAGCGCTTGAATAATTTAGTGCTCATACTAGCTTACATGTACATATTTAAGATGTATGAACATCGTTTATTGTTGGAAATTATTGGCCGCCTTGCGGATAACTTGTGTGAAAAGTCGATCGAATGTTTGCTGCTGATATTCCAAAGTGTGGGATTCAAGTTGCGCAAGGATGATCCTCTCGCTTTCAAGGAAATGATGTTGAGCGTGCAACGCAAAATCACCGAAGCGCCATTAGAGTTGAAAGAGAATTTGCGTCTGAAATTTATGGTCGATATTTTAAATGCAGTTAAAAATAATAATATCAATAAAATACCACAATTTGATCCTGAATTGGCGGAGAATTTGCGTAAGCGACTCAAAGCAATGCTACGCAATGATAAATATGTAACCACGCTCAATATAACTATGGATGATTTGCTACGCGTCGATCAAGTAGGCAAATGGTGGGTAGTTGGCTCAGCGTGGAGTGGCAATATAAATGATATCAATGCGGCGGCGAAACAAGGAAAAGATGAAGGTGCTGCTGGTGCGCGGCGTTTTTCTGAAAAATTGTTAAAGCTTGCGAAGCAACAAAAAATGAATACCGAAGAGCGACGAAACATATTTTGCATTATTATGGGCGCTGAAGATTATGTAGATGCTTTTGAAAAGATTTTACATTTAGCACTGAAAGATCAGCGCAGCATTGCTTATGTTATTATACATTGTGCGCTGAATGAAAAGCGTGCCAATCCCTACTATGCCCACTTGGCTCTTAAATTTTGTCATTATAATCGTAAATATCAATTGGCTTTTCAATTTGCTACTTGGGATCGCATAAACGACATTGAAGCGTTGTCAAAATTACAAGTGAAAAATTTAGCGAAATTCTTGCAACATTTAATATTGAATGGTGGTCTGCAATTGTCTGTGTTGAAGGTGGTTAATTTCTTGCAATTGGATAAATTGAGTTTCATTTTCATGAAAGAGATCATTGTGAGTTTGCTGTTGAGCACGAAGGAGACGGAAATTTATCAGGCGTTCGAACGTGTGGCTAAGAACTCGAAGCTGGCACAATTCAAAAATAGCGTACGACTTTTTATACAACACTTTTTGTTACAGCAAGAAAGTAAGCTCAAATTGAATGAGGAACAGTTGGCGTTATTGAAGAAGCGCGCAGATTATGTTGATAACATATTAGCTTATGTAGATTTGTAGGTACGTAACTTGTATAGTTGATTGTTAATAAGAATAGATTTAAGATTATTTATAAGTAATTAAAAACATTTCATTTCAAACCGTTATAAACATAAATAAGTGGATTATAAAACTTTTGCAAGCATTTTTGAACTTAAATCTTATATAATTTTATATATAAACATCTTCCAAACAAGGAAATGTTAACACCTGTGTCTCTTCCTTCAATCAAAACTCTGCAGCAAATCACGAGCTCTTTGATAACGCGTAGAGTCAAATATCTGATGCCGCTCCTCTTCACTCTCTAGTTCTGCACACTTTGTATCCATCTCAGTAATGCATGCCAATGCCAATTTCACCGTCCGCTCTTTAGCAGCTCCTTTTGAGCCCGACAAATATTCAAGCGCAATAGGCCACATTTCGGAGCTGATTTTATCCTCATCAAATACGGTTTGTTGTATTGATATTTGTCGCAATTTTTCAAATTTCCATTCTTCCTTAGCATGCTTCCATTTACTCAAATATTCCTCGTTACGCGCTCGTTCTTTGTTTGTGGTTTGATCTTTGATCGTTTCCAGGCGCTGTTGATGTTTTTGTTTTTTCTTTTGGCGCACAGTTACAACAGCACTAACATTTTCGGGTTTCTCACTCTCAAGCAATTCCTCTAGTGTGGGCTCTTCCTTTTCTTCGTCGATTGCATGAGCGCCGCCAGTGTTCGCCTCATCCTCATTGCCAACTGCGTGCTTGCTGCGCTTCTCTTTGATTACGCCTTTTTCTTTGTTTTTTCGCTTTGTTGGTTTAACTGGATTTGCTATTAATTAAATGTTATTATTTTTAATAAATTACACATACTATCTACTTTTGCTTCTTACCATCGACAAGTTTTTGTTCTCCCAGCGCCTCCACAATTAAACTTTTGTTGGCCACTTCATCGTCGCCTTCTTTTGATACATACTTTCGTTTTTTAGCTTTTGGTTTTTGTTGTTGTACTACATTTGTTTGTTCAGATTTTTTCTCCTTTCTAGCCATTATCAAGCAATTTTATATATTTCAAGTTTTTTATTTACAAATGCATCGTAAAAAAGGAACTTTTGTGCAGTACACGTGCTGCTTCTTCTTCCTCTGCATTCGCCACATTTACAATAAAGTAGCTATTCACCCTGAATCAGTGTTCGGAGTATTTCTCGAGTGTGAACACTCTGAAGTGGTTGCCAGAGTGTATCGATTTTATTATTTATTTCGCTTTGTCTCATTCCAGTTTATTTAATTTTGTTTATTTTTTATTCGTCTTTTTTTGTTTCTTAACATTTTATTTCATTATGTTCCCATTCATTCCGTTTCTCATTTCTTTTAATTTGTTTAATACCTACTGTTCCCTTTTATTTCATTTCTTTAGTTTAATTTATTTTTATTTATTTTCATTTCCGTTTATTCGGCTTAATTTTTCTCCATTTCATTTCATTTACTTTTATTTCATTTTATTTAATTTCACTTCATTCTGTTTCATTTCTTTTCTTTTTACTTTTTATTATATAGTTTATACCTGTTGTTGTTGTAGTAGCGAGGTGTAGTCCTGCCTAAATGTCAGACAGGGTCACCCCGAGTGTATTGCTCTTGGCCGGGTCGATATAGGAAAACGGCCCGGGTCGTTTCGGCACGATGGGTACAGCACAAGTACTGGTACCGGTCTCGTAGAACAGGCAATACAAGAAACTAGCCATGTAGGCCATGTAGGTCATTTAGCGTTACCCAGGGTGCACCAACGGGGACGCGACCTACTCTTAGACTCCAATCTTATACCTCTTATCTATTTGATTTTCTACTGTCATAAATTTATATTTGTTTAACTATTAAATGCATTTTGAATAAAAAGATTGAAGAGAAAATATTTTGGGAAATTTATTGGAAATATTTTGGGTATTTTGAAAATTTGTATGCTAGTGGGTAGGGCGGCAGCCCTAACAGCGCCTAAAGTTATGCAACGATTGCCGGTATGTCAGTTTTTTTGGGAAATTCTCTAGTTAGAGGAGTGCAGCTATGGTCTTTTTTTATGGCGTTTCTCAATGGGTGCGAGTGAGCAGCGCTATCACATTTACACGAAATAATCGATAAAAAGTGGGTCCAATCTGCTCGCCGCCCATACAAAACTATCCATTAATCTTACCTCGATTTAGAGTAGCGCGACTTAGGAACTATCCAGGATTTTCCTTGGGAAGTGGCGAAAACCGATAAAAAGACAATCCTGGATATTTTTCGGGATTATGAAGCGGTGTTCTGCGGATAAGATCTTGTGTAAGTACCGGGTCGCGTTTCCCAAAAAAATAAGATAAAAAGGGGGTGATTTTGTTCAGCGATGCGCTTTTTTTATCTATGTTGAAGTACTAATTAGTGTTGGAAATTTTCGAATTATCGACTTATATCGAATTACGCGTTGCTATTTCGATGCATCCTTTTGCCCACAGTCATTTTTGGTATTGCACAGCTCTAATTTGAAAATACCCTGCTAACCATCTTCCGACAATTTCCTGGGAAATTACCAGGTCGCGTTTCCCAAAAAGCTGGATAATTTTGTTCGGCAAGGAACCTTTTCTATCCATGTTGAAGCTGCTAGTTACGGTTGGAAATTATGGAACTATCGAGTTTATCGGATTAGGCGTTGGTATTTCGATGCCTACTTTTCCCCACAGTTATTTTAGGTTTTGTGATTTTTTTCACCTTGGCTAGCGCTGGTTGGCAGGGTAATTTCTCAAACAACAACAACAACAGGGTAATCTCACACTTGTTATTCATCATGGCTAACTCTGGTTGGCAAGAAGTTTCTTGCATCTCTTTCAAACCTTTTACGCAGGTATTTCGTTTACGGAACAAATGCAGAATACATACATTTTGTAAAAGTCAAAAAATATATTTTTCATTTCAAAATATCTTGCAAACTGGTGTACGGATTTAAAAGTGTTTGTTCCTAAATTTTCTCTTGAAATACCTTTCATTCAATATATGCTTTATTAACCCTTTGACACAAATTTCGTCCAAAACCGATCAAATATTTAATTTTCTTTTAGAATGTGCAGAACACCTTTTTGAGTTGGCAGCATTCGGCCGCTCTTATGATAAATAACCCTGGGCTACGCTATGCCAACTCCGGGTGGTTGCCTGAACCATGGAAACGTGACACGGTACGCACTCTTTGGGTGGGATCCATGGTATTTATGTGCAGAACTCCTTTGTTGTTGTTGCTATTGTTGTTGTAACAACGTGTAGCCCTGCCTAATTGTCAGACAGGGTCACCCCGAGGGTACTGCTCTTGGTCGGTTCGATATAAAAAACGGCCCGGGTCTTTTCGGCACGATGGGTACAGCACAAGTACTGTTACCGTTCTCGTTGAACCGGTAATACAAGAAACTAGACGTGTAGGCCATGTAGGTCATTTAGCGTTACCCAGGGTGCACCAACGGGGAGGCGACCTACTCTTACACCTTTCTGAGTTGGCGGCCTTCGGCCGCGCGTATTATGAATAACCCTGGGCTACGCCATGCCAAGTCTGGGTGGTTGCCTGAACCGTGGCTGCGCAATTCGCGAACTGTCATAAACTTTTATTAAAAAAAAATTAAAAAAAAACGAATGGCGGCGATATACCAACAGGTTATCATAACCTCTAACGAGATTTTTAGCCGAGCTTCTCTTTCCAACTTGTGGTGTGTTGCTTTTTGAGTTTTTTCTACAAGTTGGCGGGACCTACAGTTTTTTGCCGACTCCGAACGGCACTTGCAAAGCAAATGAATTTTTTGCTGAGAAGCTTCTCATGGCAGAAATACACCCGGAGAGTTTGCCAAACTACCGCCGAGGGGCGAGGGGGGTTTCTACGTACTGCCGGTTCTGAATACATACATTTGTCCAAAAAAATAAATGTTGGGCTTGAAAGAGGGTTTTACGCTGATTTAAATTTTTTTTTTTGCAAAAGTCAAAAAATATATTTTTCATTTCAAAATATCTTGCAAACTGGTGTACGGATTTAAAAGTGTTTGTTCCTAAATTTTCTCTTGAAATACCTTTCATTCAATATATGCTTTATTAACCCTTTGACACAAATTTCGTCCAAAACCGATCAAATATTTAATTTTCTTTTAGAATGTGCAGAACACCTTTTTGAGTTGGCAGCCTTCGGCCGCGCTTATGATAAATAACCCTGGGCTACGCTATGCCAACTCCGGGTGGTTGCCTGAACCATGGAAACGTGACACGGTACGCACTCTTTGGGTGGGATCCATGGTATTTATGTGCAGAACTCCTTTATTGTTGTTGTTGTTGTTGTTGTTGTTGTTGTAACGATGTGTAGCCCTGCCTAATTGTCAGACAGGGTCACCCCGAGGGTATTGCTCTTGGTCGGTTCGATATAAAAAACGGCCGGGTCTTTTCGGCACGATGGGTAGAGCACAAGTACTGTTACCGTACTCGTTGAACCGGTAATGCAAGAAACTAGCCGTGTAGGCCATGTAGGTCATTTAGCGTTACCCAGGGTGCACCAACGGGGAGGCGACCTACTCTTACACCTCTCTGAGTTGGCAGCCTTCGGCCGCGCTTATTATGAATAACCCTGGGCTACGCCATGCCAAGTCTGGGTGGTTGCCTGAACCGTGGCTGCGCAATTCGCGAAATGACCCTGAGTTAATCCAACACCTGGACATGCCAAGTCCTGATGTGTGCTAAACTTAATAAACCACTTTTAGTCCTTGTTTTTTACTAAAAAAAAAAAATTAACCCTGAGCCGATTACTTTTTTAACTTTTTATAATGGAAGTACACAACTTTCATAGAGAAATAAGTGTATAAAATAAAAGCTTATGGCATTGTCTACACTATTTTACTATCTAATAATACTGTCAACGGGAAATTTTTTCGTTTTTTAAACAGTTTTATTCATTTTCATTCATTTTTTTTAGAAAAAACATAGTTTTCCTATAAAAATTTTGGAACAAGTGCAGTATACGGACAATGCTGATATAAAAAAACGAAAAGTTGAGATCGATAGGTATTAATAAAAGAAACATAACGGTATATTTTTTTTGTTGGGCAAACAACAACAACAAAAGTTATTGAGGGTCAAAGTTCATTTAAAACATTTTTTAAAATCAAAATATCTTCAATACTATTGCACCGATTTCCAAAATTTTTTTTGCATTGGATAGGTAATTGAATTACCTTTTATTTGAGGTACCACTGCTGTGGGTGCAAAACCGCGTATGTACAAAATTTTAAATTTTTACTAAAAATAACCCCCAAAAAATTTACACTTGCCGATAAGCGACCGGGGGTTTAATTCACAGTTTTTTTGTGTAAAACACCTCCGACGCATTGGGGAAATTTTAGTATAGACTCGCACAGCTAGAAAAAAAACGGTTTTTTCAGGAGGATAGAGGAGCTTTTTCTGAACACAAATATATAATCTTAGCGTAAGGACCCTTATATTTACTGAGATAATGGTTGTTGAAGTTTTGCAAATTTTGCATGGCACTATAGGTAACTAACGCACAATTTTTTAAATTTCATCTATTTTCACAAAATTATAAATTTTCACCATCGCACGGCTATACACAGATATTTCACAACAAATTGTTGTCAAAGAAGGATGTTGCCACACTTAAACAAAAAATAAAAAAAAAACATATTTTTTTTATTTCAACACCTTTCCGCGTAGGCGGCCTTCGGCCGCGCTTATTTAAAATAACCCTGGGCTACGCCATCCCATGTCCGGACGTGTGCACCAACTGCGGCTACCGCCGCAGTGAGTACTTCTGCGTAGTAAACCCATTTGGCGGAGTCCGGACGTGTGCTCTAACCGTGGCTACCGCCACGGTGAGTCCTTCTGCATAGTACACCCATTTAGTTTATACATACACATACATACATATGCACAAATAAATATGCGTAATTTACTTAGTAAATTTAACACTTTTAAACATCGAATTTTTTAAGTATTTTACGGGATAGGAATACAAACAGCATATCAAATGAAAGGTAATTTTACAACCTATTCAATGAAGAAAAAATTTTGAAAATCGGTTCGATACTTTAAGAGAAATTTAGATTTAAAAAATGCTTCATATGAACTTTGACCCTTAATAACTTCTGTTATTATCAATTGCCCACAAAAAAATTTGTGTAGTTATACTCATCTTGACCATGTCTATCAATCCTCACACTCCTTTTTTTGATTTTGGAATTGTCCGTATACTGCACTTAAGCCAAAATTTTACATAAAGATGGGAGTGTTGTACATCAAATGAAAGGTATTTTTATTACCTAATTATTGGTATTTAACATTTTCTAATCCGATGAGTAGGTTGAAAGAAATTTCGATTTAAAAATAAATTTGCCCTTTCACTTGGAATTACCCCTAAAGTTTTTATTTGCACCAAAAAAAAATTATACGTTTCAACTTTTCGCAAATACTGCTATCTATCCATATATATACTTTTTTGATTTGCGAAATGTATGTATTCTGCACTTATGCCCTCGTTTGCAAATTCTTTTGAAAAAAAACGCGAATAGAAAACACTAAAGAGAACGCAATGAAAATTGAATTCAAGAATTTCCAAATTTTAAATTGTACTCTCTTTTACCACAAAAAAACCTTCGATAATGATGTCCGAACACTGTGCGGCATTTTGTTCACCTCAAGGTGGAAAACAGGTATTTTGTTTTGCTCGCCAAACGTAAACAAATAACAGAGGCAAAAACAATGCAGAGTACTGTTCGATTTTCAATCATGCACGTCTCTTTTGACAGATAAACAGCTGATCTAAAAGTTAATACGGCATTTTCCAATAAATAAAAGCATTTAATAAACTTTGGCTTAAAATAACTTGATTTAAGTAGTAAAGAGTAAAAAAATGTCAACACGCTGGTATCCTATTTATCAACGTGGCAATCCGCAGCTGCGTATATTTCTGCCCAACTTTTGGATGAAGCTCATACGACCGGCAGAGGAGCAACCAAAGAATGTCGCCACATTTTCCGTATCCATGCAAATGAGCAAATATGATGTCAAAAATTATTTGGAGAAGATTTACAAATTGCCAGTTGTTGATGTGCGCACACGTATAGCATTGGGCAACACAAAACGCGATCAACAAAAGGGCTATATAACAAAAGAGGATGATGTTAAGATTGCTTATGTAACATTGGTAAGACATCGTACTTGAAGCATATATGTATGTAATTGAAGTGATTAAATTTACAAAAATTTTGCAGGCGAAAACAGAGGAGTTTACTTTCCCGGATATGTTTGCCGAGCGTGAAGAGAATAAACAAAAAGACGAAAAGTCCTTAGATGAATCAAAGGCCGGCTTCAAGAAATTTATCGATCGCAATAAGAAGCGGCCAGGCACACCCGGCTGGTTTTCTATATAATTATAAAGTCAGTTAAGCCTTATAGTAGATTACATACTCCACTAAAAGTTATTATAAGAAATGAATATCGTACTGTTGAGTTGCAACAAACATAACAAATGTATGTTTATCTTAATAAACCATCAATTTTATTAAGCACTTCTTTTATAAAGTTGGTTTTAAAAACATTGCGCTACAACAAATAAAGGGTTTTAATTTCATACATCGTTTTAGTATTTCTCTCTACTGTAAGCTAGCCACTTCCGTTTTACTTGGCTTCTTCCACAGATTTATCAATCCATGCGCGTATTTTATCAGTGTCTTGTAGTCCAATCATACGATTCACCACTTTGCCGCCCTTCATTACCAGCAACACTGGTACAGCGCCCACATCATAATCGAGCGCCAGTTCACTGTGCTCATCAATGTCCACTTTAGCTAATTTTATAGCGCCAGCTTTTTCACCTACAACCGTTTCAATGCGCGGTGTCAGCATTTTACATGGATTGCACCATCTGAAAAGCGCAGAAAGTGAAAGGGAATTTGTTATATAACCAAAAGTTATGACTAATGCATGAGCCTGTACTTACGTTGCGAAAAAATCCACTATTACCGGCTTATCACTTTTCTTAACCTTCTTATCGAAATCTTCAGCGCTTTGCACTTGAAAGATCTCTCGATTGGTTAATGTTGTGCTGACGGCGCGCGTCGGATTCTGTTTGGCTTTCAGCAATGGTTCCACCAATTGACGTCCCACGTGTGTCAGTTTAGTTGCAAACATTTTCAATATGTTTGATTTCGTGTGTTGTTTTTTTTTTTTTTAATTTATTTTCAAATTCTGAAACTAAAATCCTTAGCTACACAGTAAATTTTCTTTAAAAAAAAAAGCCGGAAAAACACAATTACGACAAATTTTTTCGATATATCTCAGTTCAACGATTACTCGAAAAAAAGTAAACAGCTGATTCTTGATTTCAACAGAGCTGCCATCTCTTTAATATCACATGTCCTTGCATTTCATATACCCAGCTGTAGTAGGTTGAAGCGGAATAATAGAAATTGAGTACAACGGAAAACTGCTGTTAATGATGATTTACACGGGTCTACCTTCAAATACAAGGTGTGAATCGATCAAATTGCTATTTACACGGTGGAACGACAAAAATCGATTAGAAAAATCGACCCGTATAAATGAGCCTTTAGGGGTTTAGAATATGTCCGAGGTAGGTATGCCGGTCGTAAGAGCCGACTAAAATTCACTTCTAGCCCGACCCCGGGTCAATGCAATCGTCTCCAAGACAGTCGGGCTACCCTGTGAAAATGCTGGAGTACCCTTACTACTCCAAGAAAAATCCAATTCCATATAAAAAAAAGGTGCTCTAATTAACATGGTGATGTCCTAGGATTGTACCACCCAATCCAACTAGGAGTACTCCATCCCGTACTCCATGGAACACCCAAAAAATAGCATTTTCCAAAAAAGGTCGAAATAGATTACTACAGTTGGAGTAGAAAGCGTAGCGAGAGAGGAACACCTACTCCAACTCTCGCTTTAAGCGGGCTACCCACCTGCCAAGAAATGCCTCAAGAAAAAAACGAGCATATATTTCTTATGCCTGGTCAAGAAAATTTGACGTTTACGCCATTTTCCATTTTATTGCAGATTACTATTATAAAAATGTATAAAACATGTGTAGCGAAGTATATACTCATCTTTGCCGTGAATCTGCAAGTTTACCTCAAGAAATATATTCGAGCATATTTATTTTTTGAGGTAAACCGGCATTGCCAACCATCGAAAATTGTAGTATTTTTTCTTATGAGCTGAGTATTGGCTCAAGAAAATCTGACGTGTGAAAACAGTTCTTGACCATTCCTTGAGCGTTTTTTAATACGGAGTATGACATTTCTTGCCAGGTGAGTAGGCCGCTTTACATTGGAGTACTCTACTAATTGTATACAGGTGGTCCAATCCATTGTGTATCAATACCAAGTGTAAACTCTTCTGCATAGACGTCAAAATTCCAAAATGAGTTTAACACCTGTTTGAGATTGTGGTTAATAACAAGTGTGATATCATAGACACAGTCGTGAAAACTTCAAAGTGAGTTTAGTCACCTGTTTTTAATTTCCTTTTTTGTCTCACTTCTTTCCATCTTCCCATCTCTTTCTACCATTAGGTAAAAGATAGGAGACCGCCATGTTGATGTGTACAGGATGTTAAAACAACGCCATTGCTTTTCTGTTATTCGGTGCTGGCGACATTTTAATATGTGCAGGATGTAAACAAACCGACATTTTAATGTGTGTTGTCAAAAGAAGAGTTCACACTTGATATTGATACACAATGGTCCAATCCAAGGACATCTCCATGTTAATTGGAGCACCTTTTTTTGTATGAAATTGGACTACTATTGGATATACAAAAAAACCTTACCGGTCCAAACCCGGCTTTGCGATCCCCAGTTTTTCCGCGCCGACCACTTTTTTGCACATTTTTAGGGACAGCTTACTTTGATTGCAAACATCTCGCAAACCACTGAAGATAATAGTATTTCGGAAAATCTTTGGAAATTACTGCGTCGCGCTTACCAAAAAAGAGGGTAAAAAGTGGGCAGTTTTGTTCAGCATGGTTCCTTTTCTATCCATGTTGAAGGTGCTAATTTGTGCTGGAAGTTTTCAGAACTATAGAGTTATAGCGCATTATGCGTTGGTCATTTTCGTAAGCAGCTACCAATTTCGACATAAATATGTCCAAACATTTTTTTTATGGTTGGGTTGGGTGTCAATTGACAACAATTTCTGCCGGAGTAAAATGAGGTGGGCAAATTTCCTATGGTGTACAAATATTTTCCATTTTGCTGCGCCAAATGAAAATGAAAATTTTGCAAGGAGTACATTTTGACATATGCAAAAAGCACGTGATTCCCTGTGCTCACATTATTGGTTGTCAAAATTCTGACGTTCATATTCATGATAACTTGCGGAAATGCCATCGCTCTGTCCAAATTCACGATTTTCAACCAATTGGCACAGGATGATTTACACGGGTCGATTTTTCTAACCTTTTTTTTTTCAATCGACCGTGTAAACAGCAATTCGATCGATGTTCACCTTGCATTTAAAGCCAAGTACTTTCATCAAAGCCGTGGAATGTCACCGGCAACATGCAATTGGCTTGTCGTGAAATGTTGCTAGCAATTTTCATTTTTTTATTTCATTTATTCTTTGTTTATTTATCTCCCTTCTGTTATTTTTCCAATTTCAAGGGCAATGTCAACAAATTTCACTTTTCGCACTGTTTTAAATGACATGGATAATTAAAAACGTGGTGAAAAAATGTTGCCAATGCCATATTGCGCAATATTTTCAGGTCGTGAACTCAGTACTACTTTGCCGTGAAGTATAAGCGAAATTTCACGGCTATTTCACGACAAGACATTTTGTATGGATTTTGACAGCTGTTCCGCGTGAAACTCGATGTTAGTACCTAGCTTAAGGGTTGGACGCTAGTGGTTCGATAAAAATCGACCAGAAAATCGAGCCGTGTACATGAGCCTTTAATATTATTGGCGGGAATTTTTTCAACTTTACAGCTGGAGTACTCACTTCGACTTTTTCTTAGAACTGGCAACATTAAGTTGTCAGAAAAGTTATTCACATTTTACGGTTGGCTATACTGAAAATTGCAGCTGCTTGATTATTTTCACTCGCAGATAATTCAACAATTTAGTAATTGTAATTGAAAAAATTTACGCAATCCTTGTTAAAAAGAACTTGTACAATACAAGGAAACGAACAGGAATAAATCGAGGTGGGCTGGTCCTAAAAAATACATGAAAAATATTACCCAGCGCAATTGTATTGGCGAAAAAGGAACTGCAAAAGGTCAAAAGGTGTGAGAGGTGGGCAAAACAAAGGGATTATTGACGTGTGCGCGAGCGAAAAAATATCTGCACGGAATATCAGTGGCAGAGGAGGCAAATTGCTGGAATAAAACTACATTTTCTTTGAAATGTACAACCACTTGGTAATGAACTGAGGAATCTACAACAGCTACGATATCCTATATTGCAATGATGGATGACAATTCGCAGGATATTTGCCGTGTGTGTCGTTGTGAGGCACAATCGGATCGGCCCCTATTCTATCCATGTATCTGCACCGGCAGTATTAAGTATATACATCAAGACTGCCTAATGCAATGGATGCGTTATTCGCATAAAGAATATTGTGAGCTATGTGGACATCGTTTTAGCTTTCAACCGATTTACTCGCCTGATATGCCGCGTGTACTGCCGTTGCGTGATGTGGCAGGCGGGCTGCTATCTGCGGTTGCTAAGGCAGCAAAATCTTGGTTCCATTATTCTTTAGTCGGCTTGGCATGGTTTGGTATTGTACCTTTGTCAGCATATCGTACATACCGTTACTTGTTTCGTGCATCCACATTTGAAATGATGCTATCAATGCCGTTGGGTGATGTCTTCTCAACGGATAATTTGGCTTCCGATGCATTTCGTGGTTGTTTCGTTGTAACGTGTACATTGTTATCATTTATTGGCTTGGTTTGGCTGCGTGAGCAAATTTTACATGGCGGCGGTCCCGATTGGTTGGAACGTGATGATGCACCACCAAATGCTGTTAATGATAATGACGAACAGCAACAACAACCCGCAGTAGTAGCAGCACAAGCTGGCGCAAATCGTGTTGGTGGGGGAGCCGGACGTGGTTTTGGTGGTGGTAATGTTGAGGGCGCTGCGGCCGATGGTGATGCTGGAGCTGCTGCTGCACTTATAGCGGATGATTTGGCTGGAGAAGAGAACGAGGGGGAGAACGATAGCGAGAATGAGGACGCACCCATTGATATGCCCATGAACAATGCTGCACCAGCAGCGGTCAATCCAGCCGAAGAAGGTGAACCGCCATTAGTTTTTGGCCCACGCCAACAACCATTGGCAGCAGATCTCGGCGTTGGTAATAATAACGGTGGCGCTAATGCTGCTCCCAATGCAGCTGTTGATGATGCGGGCGCAGCGCAAAATGTTGGTGGCGCAGCTGGTGCTGCAAACGATGGTGGTGCTGCTGCTGCAGCTGCAGAAAATGATAACGACAATGATGAACCCAATTGGAATCCAATGGAATGGGATCGTGCCGCTGAGGAGTTGACTTGGGAACGTTTACTCGGTTTGGATGGTTCTCTAATCTTTCTCGAGCATGTATTTTGGATAATCTCTTTGAATACACTATTCATTGTTACATTCGCCTATTGCCCATACTGTATTGGAAATTTCATTTTGAGCTGCTTGGATTTGCTGCAACCGGACAAGCCGCTACTACATTTCCATGGTCTTATCACAACACTTTTTGGCTACTGCTTTATTGGTCTTACGTTGGTGGTGTTGCATTTCTTTGCACGCGTCTTCCGCATGCGTCGCGTACGCTGGTTCATTGGTTTGTGTTATATTGTGGTGAAGGTATCGTTGCTGTCCGTTGTGGAAATTGGTGTGCTGCCTTTGGTTTGCGGTTGGTGGTTGGATATATGCTCGTTGCCACTTTTTGATGCTAGCATCAAGGATCGTAAGGTGAGCTTTAAAGCAGCTCCAGGAACATCACTCTTCGTTCATTGGATGTTTGGCATGGTGTATGTGTACTACTTTGCTGCATTCATCTCGTTGTTGCGCGAGGTATTGCGTCCTGGTGTGCTATGGTTTTTGCGTAATTTGAATGATCCAGATTTTAGTCCCATCCAGGTGAGTTTGTTATTGGTGATAGGTTATTCCCTATCGAAGATTACCTTCATAAAACGTTTATTTTCCTCAAAATCTTTACTTTCACTGATAAAAGTTGTCTCTCCATATTCCAGGAAATGATTCATTTGCCCATCTTACGCCATGTACGCCGCCTCATTGCATCTGCTATGATATTTGGCTCCGCTGTACTCTTAATGCTTTGGCTGCCGATACGTATACTTAAAACAATTTGGCCCTCATTTCTACCATACACCTTATCAGGAGATTCGGAAGTGAATGAACTCAGTCTACAATTGCTGTTGCTACAGGTTGGTATAAGTACTAGGTCAATCGACATTGTCGCTCACTAAACAAGCACATGCATTCCCTTTTTTTTTACAGATAATACTACCCGGATTCTTCGAACAATCGCATACACGCATTTGGTTAAAGGCACTACTACGCTTATGGTGTGTTTGTGTCTCTTGGGTTTTAGGCATACGCAGTTATTTACTTGGCTCGGAGCAACCGACAAACGATGCAAATAATGCTGCCGAAGTACCCGAAGCAGGCGCCGCTGCTGGGCAAGATGCAGCTGACGCACAAAATGCAAATAATAATCAACCAGCCGCTGCTGATCAACCAGATGCGCCAGCACCACGCGCTATGCCAGCACCTGTACCACCAGCCGCAGCTCCTGCTGCCTTACCGCTACCACGCGAGCGTAATTTGGGTGCTGTCCACCAAGCTATAATGCAACGTGATGTCCCTGTGGGCTTTCAGCCATACGACCGACCCACACTATTTCCGTTGCGCTTGTGTGGTTTACTCTTTTTCATGTGCATTTCATTGGTAATTGCTTCAGTAGTTACACTCACTGTGCCAGTATGGATTGGTCGTCAGGTGATGGCTTTGTGGTCTGTTGGTGGCCATTTTACCAGCTATCAAGTGGTTGCGCAAACGCCAGAAGTATCACCACGTCCTCACGAACTCTACACAGCCGCCTTGGGCACATATCTTTGTTGGATAATATCACGTGGTGTTGCTATAGCAGTGAATTTATTGCCACAAGGACGTGCTGCAGTAATGGATAAAATAAAGCATTGGTTGCGTGTTGGCGCCTCCTACGCACTGCCTGTACTAATTTTTGTGCTCATGCTGGGTGTTATACCACTCTTATTTGGTCTACTACTCGAGTTGGTTGTGGTGATACCATTGCGCGTACCATTTTATCAAACACCCATACATTTCCTATGGCAAGATTGGGCGCTGGGTGTGCTCTATACGAAAATCGCAATTGCTTTGACTCTAATGGGTCCCGATTGGCATTTGAAGCGCGCTTTGGAACGCGCCTATCGCGATGGTTTACGTGATATTGATTTGAAATTTTTAATACGCGAGCTAGCCACACCTGTTATCACTTGCTTTGGTTTGGCTTTGGCCATTCCTTATGTTATCGCACACTCCCTTTTGCCGATGTTTGTTGAAAATTCGGTAACGCGCTTGGAGATATCACGTGTGGTCTATCCCGTATTCTTTATTATTGTCGTGGTTATTGCATATATTTATTTTGAAATTAAACAATTCAAAAAGTTGTATGTAGCCATTAAAGTGGACAAATATTTGGTTGGCCAACGGCTGGTAAATTATGAACATCGTAAACGCAAGCAGGAGGCTGAAGCTGCTGAGGCGGCGGCTGCAGCAGCAGCATCTTCGGCTGCGAATAACGCGCAAGCAGACAAAGACGAGCCCGAGGAGGCAGCAATTAATGCAGCAAGTATATTGGAACGTGAAGAATTGGAAATGCGACGACGTGAGGCAGCGCTTGTAGAAGATTTACTATTAGATGATTTGTTATAATACTGTAAACTATATGCTAAATTGTACTAAATTTTAGAATGTCACAACAGAGATATGAGGATATGTATTTATGATTTATGTAATACTGTTATGAAAGCGTTTATGAATACCCAACCATTTCCGAACTGAAATTAGAAAACGAAAAAGAATTATTCAGGAAATATGCAAAATTATTTCAATTAAATTAAAAATAAAAATATACAAAAAAATTGAATTTGCATTAAGAAGAGATTTGATTGATTTGGAGAATAAATAAAAAATAAAAATATTTATAAATAAAAAAAATTTAATAAAGTAAAAATAAATAAAAAAAAATAAATTAAAAAAAAAAAATTAAAAATAAATAATAAAAAATAAATAAAAAAATTTTATAAAAAAAAATTAAATAAAATTAATTTAAAAAATAAATTAAAAAAAAAAAATAAACAAAAAAAAAAAAATAAATTAAAAAAATAAGGTTGATTAAAATTAAGAAAGAGTTTAAAAAGAAATATTACCAGCAGCGTCCGCATAAAATTTTTTGAAAAGAAAAATATTTCTAAAAATATCTTCAAACTCTTATTAATATTATTTCGTTTTTTTACTACAAAAAAACCTACGTTTTAAAACTATCCCTTTTAATATCAGAACTTTTAAAAAATATTTTTTGAAACAAAAGGTTAAATATATTGACACTAAAAAATTTAATACACAAAAATGATTTAAACAACATTGTAATTGTGAGCTTGAAATGATTTAGTTTTATGCGTTATAAGCATTCGTTCTGTTTTATTTATTTTTTGCTATGAAATTTTTGTACACAAATTATTTTTGGGTTTATTTTAGTGAAATAATATTTTTAAAACTTATCTAAATAAAAATAATTTTAAAAAACATTTGAAAAAAATTTTCTTTAATAATTTAAATAATAATTTAATTTTACTTTGTCGGAAATTTTAAGATCGGTTTAATTTTAGAAAGCGTGAGAGAAAAAAGAAATAAAAAATAACAAAAAAAAAACCTTGAAGTAAAATAGTAAAAGCATTTTCAAAGTTATATATAGCTATCAACATTTTTTCGAAATTCCTTAGCTTTTGCCGATTTTCTCACAATTGGTCAAACCGATTTGGCGAATTTTTGAAATATACCTATGGGGTAAAATTTCTCAAGCGGACCACCTAAAAATTCGATTTGAATGGAATTTGGTGAAAGTGAGCTGCTATGTAAGAAAAAACTATAACCAAAGGTCGTGTATTAATATTGGATGGCTATCGAGATATACGGGTTTGAATTCGCATTTTTTTTGTGTACGCCTTTTTTCTTTAAATTAGAAGTCTTGCAATTGACGTGCTATGAAGGAACATGGAAACCGTTTTCTAAAGTATATTTCCGTTCTTTTCGAATGCAAATTTAAAAAAAAAATTACTGAAAAATTTTAGTCAAAATTTTATAAAAATTTTTTTTTCACTTTTTATTTCAATTTGGACATTTTTAATTATTTTAATTTCAAGCTTAATTTTTTCCCTTTAAAGTGATGCCTTTTTTTGTAATGTACCTCGAAAATTTCTTTACCGATTTGACATGGACCCAATTTCTTTGTTCCAAATTTAAAGCTAAAATGCACCCATTACACATCATTTCTCGATGAAAAATAAAAATTAATTTCATTTTATGGTGTGCAATTCATCAAAGAAATTTTCGAGGTCCATTACAAAAAAGGTATCATTTCAAAGGAAAAGGATCAAGCTTTAAATTAAAATTAAAAAAAAAAAAAATATTTTAAAAATGTCCAAATTTTTTTTATGAAATGTTTCAATAAAAAACAAGAATTGCAGTCTAAGTTCGGGTAAAGCGAACATTAAATACCCAGCGGTAGTTTTTATATGATTTTCGAAATATTCCATTTCGGAAGTGGGCGTGGTCAGGTAAACTCCCTATTATGCTAATATATCTTGTACCAATATCATAGTTCTTCCGTAATCAGTTTAAAAGTTATGACCCGTGAAATTTTCAAAAATGCCTCCCTGAAAAGTGGGCGATGCCATGCCTACTTTTAAACATTTATCAAAAAATCATAATAGAATAACTAGGGGGTTCATCCTATCAAACTTTATCATTTTAGCCATTTCCGTTACCGAATTATGTCAATTTAGGTGTTTTTAGAAATTTTCGATATCGAAAGTGGGCATGGTTGGAGGGCGATTTTATCCAATTTCATCAGGTATACTCCCAACGATACTAGTATGCTTTGAGCCAAATTCCGTCGTTCCATCGTAATCAGTTTCAAATTTAAAAGAGGGCGGTGCCGCGCCCACTATAAAAAATTTATGGAAAAATCATAAGAGAATGACCAGAGGGACTCACCTAATGCATTGTTAACAACAACAACAAAAACAACAGGGACTCACCTATAAAATTATATCATTTTAGACATTTCAGCTAT
Organism: Campiglossa producta; assembly: GCA_964058755.1. NCBI lineage: Eukaryota > Metazoa > Arthropoda > Insecta > Diptera > Tephritidae > Campiglossa > Campiglossa producta. Next base: position 21,608,236 of record CAXKVI010000002.1, on the reverse strand, counting down.
CGAGATATGTCGATTTGTGTGATTTTCGAAATTTTCGATATCGAAAAAGGGGCCGCATCATCCAATTTCGCCCATTTTCAATAACAACCTACCTTGGCCATAAAGTAGCCTGTATACCAAATTGCATGCAAATAAATTTTTACTCAAGTTATCGTGTACACGGACAGACGAACGGACTTGCCTTAATCGACTCCTCTATTCAACCTATGAACTTTCATGTGTGGAACTCTATATCTATCTCGATTTTTTTGTGCCGTTACGTAGTACCGTTGTGTGGAAAAAATTATAATACCCCTGTATTAGGACTAGTACGCTGGGAATAAAAACAGACTCCAGATTTAAGTTCCCCTGTTCAACAATTGGATTACCCACATTGTAGTCACTGCCATCCTCTGTTCCACTTCATTTGCAAAATCTACATAGCTCAATATTTCTCTTCTATCTTTAAGCTCTCCAAGCAGGCTTAGTGAAGTTCTAGAGTTGTTGACAGTCCTTTGTCGTATATAAGTCTGGTACTCTCCGTTACTAGCAATTTTCGGTACTAGGCCGGAAGCATTTTTTTCACTTTGTGAAACCTTCGAGGCTTGGATTTTAGTTGCCGCTTACGGAAGACATACTTTACCCAGGGTGCATTCGAAGGCTGTAACCTGGATCCGTTTGTTGTTGTTGTTTTGTTGTTGTTGTTGTTGTTGTAATGAGGTGTAGCCCTGCCCAAATGTCAGACAGGGTCACCCTGCGTGTATTGCTCTTGGCCGGGTCGATATAAAAAAAAAACGGCCCGGGTCGTTTCAGCACGATGGGGAGGCGACCTACTCTTACACCCGCATCCCTTAGTCAAGGTCTTTTCAAAAATAGAATCATCTAATTTCACAATTTTACAGAATACTCAAACAATTTTCGGGATTATCTCAGATACCATCCAAAAAGGTCGGGAGAGAAATCAAAAGACGCGCTGGGACCTCGGTATGAATAATCCGCAATCCGATACTCGTAAAGCGGATGTTGGACCGGCTAAGAGTAATTTTTTTAAATCAGAAAATGGGTTCTGCATTTATTCGTTTTTTTTGCCATAATTATTAAAAAAAAAAACGTAACAAAAATATATTTAAGTATTTTTTTTACATTTTAGGGTTTTCATCAATATTTTACATTTTAGAAATTTTTTTTTAGCAAATTTCCAAAATTCATAAAAAAACATAACGTTCCGGTTTCGGTTTCGGTTTCGGTTCTTCAAAATTTATTTCGATTTTGGTTACGCTTTCGTTCCGGTTTCGGTTTCCAAATAAAAACACGAACGCCAAAAAATTTTACAAACCTTAAGTATGTAGCTGCAAAATAGGTCTGAATTTTTATAACATTTTTCTAATATAATACCACTGAACGACGAAATCCACTTTTTTCTGGATATGGGACTAAATCAAATTTTTTAAGAGATTATGAGATAAGTATTTTTACTTAATAGCGTTCCATGAATTTCAAAGTTAGCCTCCAAAATTTAGTTATGGGCTTTCGAAGTTCGAAGTTGGACCCTTCCAAGATTTGGTTTTCTAATTGTTTTGTGCAAAAAATTGAAAAAAAGTTAAATGTGGGGGTGGCCTTCTTGCTCCTCTTACTTGATTGGTGCACTTTCTTTTTATTTTAAAGTGTATTTTTTTAATGTCCTAAACAAAACAATTAGAAAACCAAATTTTCGAACGGTCCAACTTCGAAAGCCCGTAACTTAGTTTTGGAGGCTAACTTCGAAAAACTTAAAAAGGTTGGTTTGGTCCAATATCCAGCCGGCTGCTGTGCATTGTAATAAATATTATTAACGATGAAATTTCTGCAATATAATTAAAAAAAAATTACTACTTTTTCTAATAGAAAAATATTAGAATGAAAACTAAATGAAATAAATCGTCAAAATATATGATACGGCCCACTATTCCATGCCATCATTCAGCTATATGTAGCTCAGTTTCCTCTTTAGGAATTTGATGCTGAGGTCAAAACGTGTCTTTTGTAACATTGCTCGACAAACTTCTATGAAAGCTTTCCAGAGTACCCTTTGGTAAAAGAAAATATGTTCCCATAAAAAGAAAAAAGCCATAAAAAAACTTCAAAACCGTTTGGAACCGATTCCGGCTTTTGAAACGGTTTCGGTTTCGTTCTTTTTCAGAAAAGAATAGCGGTTACGGTTTCGGTTTTGAAAAATGAAACGGTTTTAATCGGTTACGGTTACGGTTTCGGTTTCGGTTTCAGTCCTTGATTGTTTTGCAATAAAATGAAATGCTCCTCTAAAATTCATTCAAATCGGAAGGGGGTTCGATTCTAACCATTTGACGATTTGACATGGAATGACCCATATTTATATATATATTTCCATTCTTTAATGCCGTTACGAGCTACTGTTAAAGTCAATCAATGTATCTACATATACCTAATTAAATATGTAGTTTCTCAGTGAGTGGTATCCCACATACATGGTATATATACCCATTTCGACCCTCAACAAATACAGTCTCTAGCGCTAGAGAAATGTTCGTCTTTACGTTATAGGGCTGATATATTAGCGCAAATTCCGAATTAACTCCGTTTTTGGGAATTAACATGAGCATAGTCTTTATTATAAATTCCCAAAAATGAAGACAGCTGGAGAGACCGAAATTACGATTTGGCCGTTACTGTCACCGATAAATAAACAAAAATAGCAAGATATACTACCAAAATTGCGGACTGATGGCGACATCTAACTTTAAATCGCAAGAAATACGCTAGAAATATGATAGATGACGCCAAAAAATAAACAATTCTCAGCGACATCTAGCTTTAAAACTCAAGAAATACAACCAAAACAATAGAAGACGCCGAGATGGTGCATTGTTAATCTTCAATGTTGTATCAGGATAAAATTTGGATCTGATAAAAGAAGATTTATACGCGATAATCTTCGTGTGTGTATCCATAGCATTAGATAACTAGGATAATTCTCTAACTATTCTCTATTCCAAGGGCAACGGTAGAGAACTTTACTAGAATTCGATTCGAGATAGGTTAGAGAACTAGCCAAAAGGCGAGCATTTTGCACAATTTGCAAATTCCGATTATAATCCCATTAAAGAATGGCATTAGAACTAGACTCGAAAACTATAGTTTTCTCGATTTGAGAATTATGTCTCATTTTGTTGGAGAACGCTGTAATTCTCGAATGTTTCTCGAGTCGTCCTCTAACGTTAGAGTTTGGAGAATGGGGCTAATTCTCCAATGTACCTGTAATCGAAATCTAGCTTCATAGTTTGTTGGGCCAATACAAGTCTGTGGAGATTTGACAAAACAACTTATCTCGAGATAGGGAATTTTTTAGATATTGTTGGCATAGAGTTAATTGTTTTGCTATGCATAATTGTATCCTACTAGCCTGTTTCTATGACCATTAGTTTAAAAGATATGGTACCGGGAAAATTAACATAATTCATTTTTTTTTTGGTACAAAATCAATGATATGTAAAACAGACTCTCCTGAAAAATTGTCAAATCTGAAATAAGTTGTTGTATAATAAACTCTAGTTGCATTCCTTAAAACTATGTATACTGAAATAGTTGAGTAGGGCTCTCAAGTGGGCGTCGCGTTGCACCAAACTCAACCCTCCAACCAACTAACCAATCAATCAAGCTCATCAATAGAAATGTCATTTAAGTGAAATGAAAGAGAGTACCTTTTGATCAAAAGTACTGGCAACAGATGGAAGTTGAAATGTTGCGAAAGCGATTTGTCGTTGGTTGTTTTGTTGATTGATGAATGGACGATTTTGTACCTTGGGTGGTATTCGTGGTGCAATTAAGTTTGAAAAAAAAAAAAAATCAAAAGATCAATAATGTAAAACAATAAATAAGAAGAGAACAAAAAAAACCAGAGAATCCACCATGGGTAATTTTTTTTTTTTTTTTGACTGAGCTGATGTTGTTGCTCCCCATCATTTACCGGTATGCCCAGGCCCGGATTAACCATATAGGCACATTAGGCAGTTGCCTCGGGCGGCAGGAATTGAAGGGCGGCAAATTTTGGGAATTTTTTGTACATTTATTATTTTTCTTACATTTATTCTATTATATTTATTACTCTCGAAAAAGAATTTTGGCAAAACTAGATTTTATACGAAAAGATCAGTGAAATATCTTTTGTGTATGTACATACATACATGTATAGTTGTTCTATATGATTCAAATTAATTTCTGCTTTTAATGACGTCCTTTCATATAAAATCTACCAGATTTGGTGGAACATTTCCAAAGCGGTAGCACTGATTGAGAGTTAGAAGTTCGGGTATTCCCCGAGCTATTGATTCGGTCGTTCAGTTCACCTGTTACTAGATATGGAATGAATTAGTAGTTTTGGTACCGTTTCTAAACGTTTGCGATACGTTTCATACCAAAAATAAAGAGTTGTTCATTTTATTTATGTATTTGGGTTGCACATTTGTGATAAATATACGATGAATAAAGTCTATAATAAGTATATAATAAGCATCTTTTGCAAATGAGATGATTTTATTTAAAAGTTATTGCGTCAAAAAGAATATGGAGAAAAATTCTCCTATGGATCTGCTCAAATTACTAAGAAGCAATGAGCTCCACACAGTTTATCCAAATGTTGATATAGCGTACCGAATGCTCGTTTGCACACCCGTATCAAATTGTAGCGCTGAACGATCATTCTCCGTACTGCGGCGAGTGAAAAACTACTTGAGATCAAAACTGGTTGCAGAACGATTAAACGCACTCGCTTTGTTGACTATAGAGTCAGATTTGCTCATGTCTCTAGATTTTGATTCCATTATCGATGAGTTTTCCGTCCGAAAATCGAGACGTAAAAATCGCTTACATAATGCTAATTGTTAATTGATTTTGATAAACTGACTATAATGAAATAAAAAATTCGCTCTCAGAAAGGTACATTTTATTTATTGAAAAACTTTCCGAACCAAACTTATTCCACCATTAAAAAAGTTTCATAGGGGGGGGGGCGGCAATTTTCGCAACTGCCTAGGGGCGGCAAATATCTTAATCCGGGCCTGGGTATGCCTGTTGTAAGAGGTTACTTAAGTCCGAACCGATCCCAACTCCGGGCTCAACGAAATCTTTACCACAGCAGCCAGGCTAGTACCACAAGGTGCTTCTTCCGGATTTCGGAAAAAGGATGTCAGTAAAAAACTGTTGAGCACATTAGCAAAGTCTCAATCTACTAAGAAAAGTGCCGTCTTGTAAGTCGACCTTTCCCAGTGTGTAGCCAGAAGATATATTCGTTGCCCATGTTGGGTTTAGGACCACCAGACGGGGTATCTTTGGTCGTCCTGGGGATTTTTGGACACAAGCATCTGGAATGAGGGAGCGATCTACGCAAGTATGACAGCATCACATAGCAAGGCAGACCTTTAGGAATATCTACACAAAGTCGGTAAACTCCTTCATCAGCTCCCGCCCGGTGAATGATTTCATACCAAAAAAACAAACACACCCTGTAGTTGCAGAGGAAACTCTTCCCTGTATAATCGGCACTTCCAACCTTCTTTTTTGGTGGCTCCAATCTCCGTTTTTGCTAAAATTGTCTGAAAAAAAGGTACTTTCTCAATTTAAGACATTTTCAAAGATATTGTTAGAGATGGTCGATAGTCCTGCAAAATAATCGATTTAAAAAGAAAAATATCGATGAGTTTTATGTCTGCTAAAAATTGTAACTTTGGATATTATAAATGGTTACGGTGACCAACCGTCCTGTATTATACGGGACAGTTCGGGTTTGCGACCTATCATCTGGGGTCTTGAAAGTCTTGATTTTTACTTGGTTCAACCATACGGTGTAGTGTTCAACCAAATACAAATTTTGAAAAGAAATCAAGAGTTCCCTGTTTTTTCTATAAGAAAATGGTCACCGTAACGATAGTGTTATCGATAGCTCGCACCATGGGGCTCCAGTGGCGATACCATGCAGCTAACGTTGCTTTCGCCTCTTGCATGCCTTGCCCCATTCTTAAAGCTGGAATTATTGGTGATGTTTGTCGTAACGCTGTAGTCGTATCCAATCAGCTGATTCGACCAACCTTATGGGATTTAATGCAATCGATTATTGGTGCCATATCGTAACGCTAAGGTCGTAACCGGATCGTAGCCAACCAATTGGTTTTTGGTTTTCCGCGATAACGATAAACAGCTGATTACCTTTTTGCTTATTGCTTACAAGTTTTTGCGGTCAATCAGCTGTTTACGGTTACCGCACCAATAATTGATAAAAATGTATCGCATAGGGTTGCGTTAGGGATACGACTACAGCGTTACGACAAACATCACCAATAATTCCAGCTTAACCATGACATTGAAGTTATTCCACTGAACTAAATAATTAAATTTTACTTCAAGGAAGTTCATTTTCTAACTATAAATACAAATTCTCTATCCTTCAAATAATTGAAACTTGAACTCGTGTTAATAATCACATTAAAAAGTTCAAATTCAAAATTAAGCCCATCTGCTACCATTACGTTTACTACTTATTTAAAGAAAATTAATAATAATAAGAGCCAAAGGCAAACATAATTATGACGGAAGTTGTCAGTCATTATTGTAAATACAAGCCTTGGGGGTAATAGCTTTTCCATTAGTTTTCGAACTGGGTACTTTTGCTGCCTTCCATAAATTACAATGTTTTCACATTTTAGTAATAATTCCTCAAGGGCAACTATGACACTGTGCAACAAAATTGAAGTTTTTGAAAATCTCACCGGATTTCTCAACGTTAAAAAAATTTTGAAAAAACCAAATTTTTTTGTCAAAAAAAACCAAATTTTTTTGTCAAAATTTCAAATTTACCCACTTTAAAATCAGAAAAAGTCTATGGGCGAAAAAAAGTTAGCCCTCCTATGTTATAGGCAATTTAATTACGAAAGTTTTAAGCACGCCAAAACAACAATGTCATGTGCCCTTGACTTTGTAAGCCACGTTTTATCGAAAGTCCTCAATAAAACAATTCTATTTTTACCCGACAAATTTTCAAAAATTTCCATATTCCCGACATTTGATAGATGATTTATAGAATTTTCTGCTGATTCCGAATATGTAAAAGTAGAACAGTTTCGAGATATCTTGACAATTCAGTTTTTGATGGATGAGATATTCGGAATCAGGAGAAGATTTTATGTTAAGAAAATGTACTTTCATTCTTGGAGATTTTTTTTCGGGTAGTGTAGTTAACCAATTCTTCTGTGATCAAGGAACCATAAACCTAGGGTGAACCGAAAAATCAGATTCGGATTTAGCACACCAGCAAGCTTTAGAAACGGATGAGAAACCTTCTGGCATTTTTTGGCTGTTGTACAGTGTAATTATCAATCAAACAGGATTACATGTGCCCGTATTTTGCACTGTTTAAAATTTTTTTTTTTTTTGCGAAAGAGGCTATAGAAAATGTTTCGCTGGGCTGTGGAACAATAGAATTATTTGGGGACTATCTGTGAAACGACCTTTACTTATTCTTGGTGATCTGCGAGCCAAAACCAAGGGAGACTATTTCCCACCAAACAAAGTGATATCTTTTTTACGGAAACGGTCTAATGTACATATGTCACACAGATAAGCGGAAAATATACGCTCTCCAACTGAGGTACTTAAAGCTTTTGCGAAATGAAATATGAAAATAAATTACGAAGTTAGAATATTAATATATTATTATATTAGAATATACAATATTGTTTGGGATTGATTGCCTTTTTAATTATGTATGAGACTATTAGAAGCTTGAAATGAAAATTAGGAATTTCTGAAATAGATTAGTCACTTGAAAGCACGGTTGCCACAGTTGGTAGTTTTCTACCAAACTTAGAAGTTTTTTACTTTTTTTGAATTTGGTAGTTTTTTTTGATTTGGTAGTTTTTTTAACTAATCGAATCGATGGAACTCCCAAATATTTGTTTTTAATCTTAAATCTTACATGTATATATATAATACTATTTTGTATTAAAAAAAGTTGTTTAATATATTTTTGTTTTTTTTACATTATGTACCTGAAAATGAAATTTGTAGTTTTTTTTTCTTTTGGTAGTTATTTTTTCATTTGGTAGTTTTTTCAGATTTTGGTAGTTTTTTTTGCAAGTGGCAACCGTGCTTGAAAGTAATTAATATTTGTGACTTGAGAGCTACGCTAGGCGGAAGATATATTTAAATTTTTATAGTTACAAATGTAAACACATTAGGGCGGGTCGATTTGCAGGGGCCAAAAAATTCAAATTAAGTATTCGTGTAAGGAAAAACCATACGAGAGATAATTCTGTGTTATGTCAGTCGTATAAGCGAAATGAGATTAATAGATTGTTTTGTATATTATCATCTTTGTAGCTTAAAATGTGGAGCGTTGCGGGAAAGTGAAATCTTTTGGATTTTCCAAGGAATACTGTAGATTTTCGAAAAAAAGCTGTACAAATACAAACAAGAAAGCGCCCTCTAGCGGCCATCACAAGAACCAACAATGAGTTCCCTGCTGGGAATGTTTGTTTTGAAGCAGCTGTCTCCGACTGTTTAGACCGCACATCGATCTGTGCTCAGAGGGAGAAAGTTGTAAGATCCCAGAATACTGGAGTGTCCAGTTGTGCTTGCGCCCCAGCCAGAAGTTTCCCTTACAGGCAAAGCCGCTGCCGCTGCTGCCCGGTACGCTTCCAGATCGAGTAGGCGTTGTTATTAGCTAATAAAGATCATGCCATATCTGTGAACTTTACCTAACAGATTCAGGTTTGTGGCCTTGTTCAGCGCAGGCCACCACACCACGAAACACCACACACCACAACAACAATTTCAGTGTAGATCCATCTGCCTATTTTGGGGCTGAGACCCCACTTTTTGCCAATGGCTCTTTTGAACGTGTAAAGTACAACACACGCCTTCCTCTGGCGCTGAAGAATATTCTCCTTCCAGTTTAACTTCCTGTGCAAAACTGTGCCCAAGAATTTGGCTTTATCAGCCAAGTTCAGGCTCACGCCATCAAGTTCTGATAGGTCCAGCGATGGTATTTTGTACCGGTTGGTGTAAAGAACGAGTTCCACTTTTCTCAGATTGATACTAAGTCCGCAACGGGAGAACCATGACGAAACTTCTCGTAGTGCTACTTGCATCAAGTCACACAGAGTTTGTGGGAATTTGCCTCTGTATGCAATGGCTTAATCGTCTGCATATGCCACTGTCTTCCCCCTACCTTTTTTTATATATATGATGACGGGGTGTGGCGAACCTTTTTGTTTTTTTTTTCTTGCCTGTAGGTCGTGACGCCCTACTTCTTATCCACAATTATTTACGTTGTCGTAATAATACGTGAATTCGTGCTCTTATTAGTCATTATTCTCACGGGGAATATTTTATATCAGAATCAGCATCAAATTTGTTAATAACGATTCAGAAAATTCCAGTTTAATCTCATATATGTATGTACATTGCAAAGCTGTGTTGTTTGTCATTAGCTCTTTCAATTTAATGTATCGAATTATTGCGTTGCCAATTGAGCGTAACATATGTAATTAGCGTTAAAGTCATGCGGCAATCCGTCCTTTCAAAGTTATGAAGCGGAAACTGGCGTAAATAAAAATGTATTTAAGGTCATTCACATGTGAGCCTGCTAATTTAATACATACTTACAAGTACGAGTACATGTTAGGGGTTGCGGATGTGGAATCTCATGGAATTTTCCACAAGGTTTCAAACTGACAAAAAGCACCCTGTACGTAAACTTAGCAGTCTCGGTGTATGTATGTACGTAGTAATTTATGGTATTATTGAACTTGCTGTTATCTTTTGTACTCACGGTACTTGATATCCACACAATTTCATAGCTTGTGTCATCTCATTCAAGAACAACAACACAAACCACAATGTCAACATAAACTTTACAACCAATCAGTTCAACTCTAGGGCATCAATTTAAGTCAATTCTTCTGTTAATTTCATTTTATTTGCAATCAATCAAACTACTGTGAGTTCGTATTTATTTTAACCCTTTATAATTTGTTGTGATTGTAGGGCACTACACATTAGGGTGTTTGCATTTGAAAGCGATTTTTTTCTTCATTTTAGGGATAAGGTTATGGCTATGGTGACAATTACCATTACAGTTACAGTTATGGATGCTGTGTCGGCTATGGTTAAATTTATAGAAAGTAATTCGGTTACGTTTATGGTTTTGCTAACAGTTACGGCTACGGTTACGTTCACGAAAACTACCTCGGTTGCGGTTATGGTTATAGAAATAAATACTGTTACGGGCGACTTTTGTAACAATCGTTGTTACAGTTACGGTTACGCCTACGATTATGTATACGGCTACGATTACGATTTTGGTAATTGATTATGATTTTTGTAAAAATTGTTGTTACGGTTACGGCTACGCCTAAGGTTATGTATATAGCTACAATTGCGATTTTGGTGATTGACTATAACTTCTGTAACAATTGCTTTTACGGTTATGGCTACACCTATGGTTATGTATGTATACGGCTACGATTACGCTTTTGGTAATTGAATATGACTTCTGTAACAATTGTTGTTACGGTTACGGCTACGCCTATGGTTGTGGATACGATTACGATTATGCTTTTGGTTTTAGTTGTGGTAACGGTTACGGATACGGTCAAAGCCTAGACCCATTAACATATTTTTTTTTCAAATGTAGCTCAAATACTTAAATCGGAAGGTGTTTATTCAGAACAACTTGTTTGTTGCAAATGTTATACCTCATTCCTTCTTAAAACGGTGCACCCTAATCTATGCTTGCCTATGAAGCGATCTGCCTTATTGTAGCACAATATTAATATTTTCATTTTTTTTAATACAACTCTGACTGAGTGAATTGGGGTATACATGGCGTATGAGTAATGTGAGACTTGAGTAAATTTGTACATACATACATACATAAATGAGTGGTGGTAGTGGTGATTTCAAGTACTAAATGCTGTGATTGAAAATTAAATTGATAAAAAATATTTAAATGGAATTGATTATCACCAGTGCCTCTTGAGCATTCTCGACATCATATTGAAATTGACGATTACTTTGCATATATAAAAAATGATTTTTACGGCTTCAACATATTAAGACTGTCTCTGATGTTTGCTTTGTGCTGCTTTTTTTTTATAAAAATTGTCATTGAATTTTATGCTGCCTTTATTTGCTTTGAATTGCTCATTTTGCTGGCTTCTTTCTTTTTTCTTAATTTTTAACGTTCGTCTCTCATATAATCAGTCATATGCTGCTTTTAGCTGTGTTTTCAAACGAAAATAAATACTTGTAAGGTATAACGACAAAATGATTTTGACAGTTTAACGGCGAAAAGGAAAAAATTAAATATTTACATACTTGATTAAATTTTGGTCTACGTATTTACCAATTTGTGGCTGTGATAGCTTGCTTCTTCCAATCAAGCGAATATCCACTTAAACGGAAGCGTGTGCCTTTTTGAACTCGTTTGATTGCCATTTCCGGTGTTAAATCAACCGCTGCAAGAGCCAATTTGGTTGATATAGAGACTTTTTCCGGAATAGTTGGATCAAAAATCCTATTTAAAGCAACTTGTTCGTGCAAAGTTTTTCAACTTAGACATAGGAAATTATATAGAAAAGTGAATAAGTGAAGCTAGTGAAAAAGTTTACTTAGTTTGAGAAGTTTAGTTTGAGAAGTTTATTTTGGTTCATATTTCATATGAATTTGCTTATTCAATAGCTGCTAATGCTGATGTGAAGCCAAATCATCCTACACATTTTTTTTCATCTCAGTCAAGCACTTTCCTTCCCAGCTGTCATGTTAGGGTGTCGATAGGTGAAGCTTTAACTTTGATTCGTGCTTTGTATACGTTTAGTTCATGTGGGCATCTACTCAAACTATAATTTTTAGGTTTTATTTTGAAGTCTAGCCTTCTGGGAAGCAGTAGCAATTTGGAGGGTGCACAAGCTGAAATAAATGAGTTAAGTTCAATGATTATGAGCAAAAGTGACAAATTTTATATCAACCATAGAGATCTTCTGATCAAATTTACCACTGAAAGTTTTGAAATAATATGTCCAGTGGACATTAGCTTAATATGACAAAGAATCAGCAGGTAACTAACAGATTTCAACTTCATAGAATCATATGATGCTGATGATGATTAGGTGATGTTGCTGAAGAATCACATGACATCACATCATCAAATGATGGAAAACGTTTTAGATCATATGCTGATTATATTTAAAAATTTTGACATCATATGATGTCTTAATAAGCAGGTGATCAACAGCTTTCCACTTCATGTGATATTTTGATGTAATTATGATCAGGTGATGTTGATAAAGAATCACATCACATTATCACATTAAGCGGAAAGCTGTTCATCACCTGCTGAAACTTTGTCATCATGTGATATTGACTATGATCATGCGATGTCTATGACAAATCACATCACATCATCACTTGTTCATAATAGTTGTTGATCTTATATCATATCATATCATTTACTGATCATAGCTGACCATGAAAGTTTTATTAATGACGAGTCTCATCACATCATCACATGATGTTAAAAGTTGTTGATCATATGTTGATGATAGCTGATCATGATAATACTGTCGATAATGGATCACATCATATGGCCATCATACATTAGCATCAACCAATGATCATACAATCTCATCGACTGAACCAAAAAAATTATCAACAATTTTGCACAACCAATAATACTTAACTACAGTACGAAATTGCTGCAGGCAACTGTTTCCCGGACTTCGATGAATGAATATGTATTTACTTTCTTATGCATCCAAGTGTATATCATGTACAATACATATGTGAATACTTAGTTTTTGGTCTGTACCAAGCTTCAACCTTTGTGTAAAAGAAAATTTCGTTTTTGCTTTACACTTTCGTGGTAAGCAAAAGTTGGTCCACTTGCATGCAGTAAGTTTAATATCAAGTTGCTGCTTTGTTAGCAATTCCAGCTGCAATGTTTGTTAAACTTTTTATTTGAGTAAGTCCCTTCCCTTTAATAAATAAACCAGAGAAAATCGTCTCCTCGTTTAAAAATTTAAGCATGCCTAAAATTAAAAATGTTTAAATGAAATTGATAAAAATATATTTGAACAACCTGTCTGTCCACTCAAAAGGAGTTCACCCCACAACGAGGTAGAACATTGATCTCACAAACACACAAAGGGTTCTGCGTAAAAATCTGAGGCCATTTGTTCACGAGCTGATGAACCTTATATGTACGGTTTTAGATCTGATATGATATAGTATGTATATTAGGGTGATTCAAATAAAATTTTTTTTTTTTCGCTCTTACCCCCTGAAACTTTAGGTATTAATGAGAAAATAAGCCTTGCAAAAAATTAGCGCTCTAAATTAACCCTTATGGGTGGCTACTTTTTTCGCCCTTTTCCATACATTTTGTATGGGGAAAAATGGCAATTTGTTTAAAGTTAATTTTCTTTTAGTTTTTGGAACTTTTTTCAAAATATTTTTACATACTCTTAAAGTTGAAGCTTTGAAGCTTTGAAGTATGCCATGTGCGATTATCTCAAGTATAATATAGATTCGCCTAGAGGATAGTCTTCTTCGGAGGCATTCTCTGCCACATAATTCTATTGCATGGATTTCCGCTTGAAAGATAGTGGGATAGTTACCCATCCGTACCGATTTTTTGTAATTTGGTCCATAGATACCAGCTGCCATATCCATCTTCCAGCTTCGATCCATCTTTATACCAGCATAACGATTCCCTGTTTCCCAGAGTGCTCGATCACCCCTAAGGGTTAAGTTAGATGGCTAATTTTTTGCAAGGCTTACTTTCTCATCAACACCTAACTTTTTAGGGGGTAAGACCAAGTCGACATTTTTTTTAAATCACTCTACTGTATATGTGTATATAAACACTCCATAAAAAACCGTGAAATATGAATGCAGTTATGCTATCAAACTGTCTACACTTGAATAACTCTACCTCAAAATGCTAAATTTAAAACTGGAAATAAATTTTTGGCTACTTGAAATTTTTGCAACTCAAAGCTAGCTTATACCATTGCAGTCGTCAATGACATGAGTGCTATATGCAAATATTTTCCGTGTATGTTTGTTTACTCATGGCATTCCTAAAATTATAGTTTTAGAAATATAAGCAAATCGACAGCCCCGCAGCAAAACCATGTAAGTCACTATTTTATCAAAAAATAAGTTTCTGAGCCTTTCCCATAGATTGTGGACTTGCGCGCATTAAAATGCAGCCTAAATCCGGTTATAATATCCCGTTTCTTTTCAGTGGTGAAATGTAATAATATTCTAATCTAATCTAATCTTGGCTGCGTCATTCCTTTTAAGCGATAACTGACGTCAATTGGGAACCAAGGAAGGGAATTCAAGTCATCCTCAACTTGTTGTTTCCATCTCAGTCGAGGCCTCCCCCTTCCTCTGCTGCCGAATTCGGTGTCGATAGGAAAACCTTCTGTGCTGGAGCCTCCTTGTCCATTCGCATGACTTGAACCAGCCAGCGAAGGGAGTATCAGAGAGGTCCTTCCCGATTCTGACGGAGCTGTTGGTATTGCTCAACGTCATTTGTCAAAGCCGTATAAGCTTTGCAGGGAAGTCAAATTCAGACATGGCGGCATACAGGCAACTCCTTTTCGCGCTGTCAAAAACGTCTTTGAAATCGACAAAGAGATGGTGTGTGTCGATTCTTTTATCATGGGTTTTCTCCAGGATTTGACGTATCGTGAAGATCTGGTCGATGATAACTTACCAGGTCTAAAGCCACACTGCTAAGGTCCAATTAGTTTGCCTACGATGGGCTTCAGCCTTTCCAGAAGACTGATTCCGCGGTAGTTGGTGGGTTAACGGGATCGCCTTTCTTGTGGATTGGGCAGAGCACACTTAAATTATATTCTGCATAAGAGCTGATGCATGCTTTTTACCAGCTTTTCGCCTTTGTGTTTGAACAGCTCGGCAGGCAGTCTGTCTTCTCCAGGCGATTTGTTGTATTTGAGCCGGGATATAGCTATCCTCACTTCATCATAGTCAGGTGGTGGGATATTTTCATAGAATTTTCGGGCATCATTCCTGTCAGCCAGCATCTCAAGCTCCTCACACTTACGCCTTTCTACCTGACGCTTCTTTTTTCTGAAAAACGCGTCTCTTCCTTCTTCGCCCCACGATATCGTTGCCATACATTGCGGAATGCGCCCGTTCGCAACGTCTCCCTGTAGGCAGCGTCATTTTTATCCGAGGCAGTGCTACATCCCCCATTGTACCAATTGTTCTTTCGGGCTCGCTGAAACCCTATAGTGTATAGCGGCGGTACGCAATGAGTGAGAGATGTGCTTCCATTGCCCGGTTACATCG
Organism: Campiglossa producta; assembly: GCA_964058755.1. Taxonomy (NCBI): domain Eukaryota; kingdom Metazoa; phylum Arthropoda; class Insecta; order Diptera; family Tephritidae; genus Campiglossa; species Campiglossa producta. The sequence goes on along the minus strand of CAXKVI010000002.1, from coordinate 21,592,867 downwards.
TTAGGTCGAAGATTAGCAGGTTTGTGTTCAAGTTGATCATAAAAGGAGTCCTTCTCTATGTCGTTCGTCTCCTCAGTCAGCGCGTAGGTACATATAAATGTTATGTTGAAGAACCTCGCCTTGATGCGGATCGCAGCTAGACGTTCGTTCACGGGTGTAATATTCATATGATAAAATTAATTCATATGAAAACTTTTTGGTTTTGAACATACGGGGTTTTGCAGTATGGCTGTCGAAATATTTTGTGTGAAAGTTAGTTGCGATACGAGTGCTATCAATTTGTTTCAATTATTACGTTTACGCCATGGCACATTGATATGTATGCAAGTTAACTTAAAAAGTTGGTAGATAAATGCAGATGGAAATAAGTAGGTATACACACATCAATACATATGTACACAAATATGCAGCTCAAATGCTATACTTGAAATATTACATTTGTTGTTATTTATTGTACTTGTTTGAAGAGGCAAATACAAATACGAGTAGAGCTGGATAAGCAGCTAATTTCTTGGAAATCGTAATGCAATTTCAGTTGGTTTATTTGCAAATATGCATAGTCCCTGCAGGAAAATATCGTAACTGTTAGTTAAGTTACTTATTTTTTTCAGTTGCGGCACCCATTATGGAAGTCTATTCACTTGCTTTATGTAGTGTTCATGCTGAGGTGCGTTCTTACATCGCAAGTGGAAGTATGCTTGCCTTCTCAGATAAACTCCATTTCCTTTATAAAAGTTAGTTCGTGGGTTAAGATACCGACTTTGTATACAAACTTGGAAACTCCTCACCTCGAAAATGGCAACTTTTAACAGAAAAAATTATTGCATAATTACGTTGACTTGCTTAGTGAGAAGATATCCTAATATAAACTACGGTTCGCCCAAAAGTATGCAAGATTTTTTTTCACTATTTCCCCATAAAAAAAAATTTTTGTTCGTACTGTTTCTTCGAAGATGCTAAAGCTAATGCAGAAATAAAGTAGCATTTAGTTGCGTTAAGCTTTCAAAATTGTATCGAAAAATGCTGCTTTTTGGGCTAAATGCTAAAAATGCAAAATGAAGGCTCTGCATGAACAGCACATTATGTGGTAACTATAAAAAAATTTTGTTCGGTTCGCTTATTCAAAGGCCTGCATTTAATTATTTTTTTTCTAAACTCCATACATACCAACATAAATACTTACAACATCACTGTTTATATCGTAGCAGTGTCTCGAAAGTATTAGATATTGTAGCTAAAATGTTAGCGATGACATTTACAAATTCCGCTGAACACTTTTTAAATGTTTAACTTTTTCACTTTGAAAATGTCACTCAAGAGTCTGCTATTCTTATTTATAAGCAGATTACAACCATGTAACATACATATATATGTACATATGTTAATGCTCACATTTTTATATTGAAAAGTTTTCTTGCCTCGCAAAAACTTACCGACATCTGACATTGAAACTTTCTTTTACACCACTCACTGTTTATATGCTGTGACAAAAAATTTACAACATCATGTGGTGTTTGTTTGTATGGTGCTCGTAAAAGTTTGAGGTTTCAACTTTGCTGCAATGCAATGTATGTATAATAGGGTGCCCCTGTTAGGCTTGAAGACTTCAGCCAAAATGTTTGAAAAATTCTCAAGATTTGGCCCTTTTTTATGTTCGTGGGAGGGCCGCGCAGTCTTCCTTACCTGGGACCGGGCTTAGCATTACTTCAGGTAAGGAAGCGAGTTACGCGAGCCCTATGGCTACTTCACGCTTACTGGCTACATAACCGTATTCAATCCGGCTATATTCC